>OX940983.1:5708035-6308035 GCA_954871275.1 Leptopterna dolabrata | reverse complement strand
TTCAATAATTCAGTCATTAAGTATTATTTATTGTTATTCATTAAGCATAACGTTTGTCCAAGTTCCAAGCGTACCTACCAACAAAATCCAAAAGAACCATCATTTTTCAAACGGAATAATATCACAGAACAACCAACTCGACTTCATACAGAATATATCCGCGATTATAGTCAGAAACTCTCTAGCAATGATTTACCCATTTTCAGCGATTTTTGAGCCACACAAACTCAAACTTGACCAAATTTAATGTTGTTTTCGAGAATTGCCAGTGTTTCACCTTACCCTTTGTTTGCCATTACAATAGAGTTTGTAATGACAAGTTTACATGACTGCAAAATTCCGCCATACTGCCACAATTACAATATTATGGTAACTTGTTATCTGACGATTTTACCTTTTTTAATCTATTTTGACCCACAAAAACTCAAGTTTGAACCACTTCTTGTTTTGGGAACAAAAACCATCAGCAAAATTTCATTTGCCACGAAGAACTTTCGAAATGCAAAATTTCTAACTTTTTATCTAATAGCTCAGAGACTGCCTAAAATGGCACATAATTTAATATTACTATTTAATTTAATAATATTTAATTTATATGCATTTATGTTTTCTACGAATGAATTATTTTGATTTGATTACGAAAATTTTACCCACCGCCAGACTCAGACATTTATTTACCAGTTTTTTCGAAATTCGAAATTTGGAATTTATGATATTCTAGCCAAGGTCAGATATCGGTCGGAGTGACACGAACTTATATCGTTGTTATCGTTATATGAATATCGTGTGTATATCGTTATTCGTGGTTACGCATATGTACTGTCCGTAATAGTAAACTTAAATTGGGTCGAGCCCGCCAAGATGGTGGGGAATTAATCTGTAAACATACAAATAAGACCTAAGAATTCTCGAATAATGTAATTTTGTCTCGGAACGTGTAGGTCAAATTCGAGATTTTGGGAGTCAAAAATTGCTGAAAATCGTCAACTTTGAAAATTTACTCACATTTAGTCATGGAAGGGGCTCGTCATTTTGGTTTATTATTTTCAATAATGAACCATTGGAATCGAGCATGAAAAAAAAAATTCTTACCCCCCCTCAAAATTTGATGGTTTACGTTTCAAGGTATGTAGAATCCAAAACTGCAATAAAAATATTTCTGTCTGTCCGCCGTACGCCGTACGCCGTACGCCGTACACCGTACGCCGTACGCCGTACGGGCCACTTTTCTTAGTTACCATGAAACAAAATTGATGAAATTCGGGTTATAGGTTCCGTTCGGCGTCTAGTTGGTCCTCGAAGCTCGACGTTACTGTGAGTCATCTCTAAGGGGTTCAAAATAGGGGTTGAAATTTTCAAAACACCTATACCATTTTTTTACGTAAATATTTTTACGGTTTTAAATAGTTCTTGAACTTGCGAGTTTTTTAAGACCATCCGGAGCATCGTACGTCCAGCCGTTCGTTCACAGTAAGGCCCCGAAGTTTGCACCGACAGGCATTTTCGACTCCAGTGTGAATGAAATTGTATACAATTCAAACCAAATCTCGTAACCAGAGACGCGCCCACAATAGGAATTTGTGAATACGGCCAATCATTGGTAGGGATCACCTGATTATATTGGCGGAGTATGAAGTCGAGTTGGTTGTTCTGTGATATTATTTCGCTTGAAAAATGATGGCTCTTTTGGAGTTTGTTGGTAGGTAGTGAAACTTGAACAAACGTTGAAGTATTATTGATGGGTAAATTATTACTATGGTAAATCATTACTCAACGGTAAATTATTACACAACGGTTCATTATACCATCTACGTAGAAGGGGCTGGAGTTTTTTGGTAGATACTTTTGCAACTTTTTTCACTCCTCATCAACAATTTCTTTTCAGAACTTCATTATGTGTGTTTCTTTTTGTTAGGTACTGTTTGTCATCGGCAGAATTATTTTAGCAACATTTAACTCGTGATTTAGGTAGGTACCTAGTAACGAGTACGGGGTTAGGTACTAACCTACGGAGGGTCTGCGATCTACATAATATGTATAGAATAGTACATATCATAATATTATATAGACGGGTTATCTATACATAGAGCTGTGATCTGTAACAGAAGGGTATTCTATACAAAATAATAAACCGTTGTGCAGGGATTTGCAGCGTTTTTGAAAATATTTGTCAAGTCTCTCGGAGTTGAAAAGGATTCGAACTGCGGATAAGCCAAAAGTTGAGGCTCCTGTGGGAAGTTTCACGCACGTATGAAACTTTTGAGGCCGTTTCTCACACCGCAGTGACCCAGGTCAGTGTTTAGTTTGTTAGACGAGATAGCTGGAGAAGGGGGTAAAACGAATCACAACATCAGAATTACTAAATTCAGATATTTAATAGTGGCATAATTTTGGTTTATTATTTTCAATAATGAACCTTTGGAATCGAGCATGAAAAATTTTTGTTTAAAATTCTCAAGATTTGATGGTTTCCGTTTCAAGGTGCCTACGTAAAATCCTAAAATGAAATAACAAAATTTCTGTCCGTCCGCCGTACATTGCACATTCTTTAGTTATCACGTACCAGAATTAATGAAATTTGGTTTGTACGTCCCATTTGGGGTCTAGTTGGTCCGTGACCTCGGCATTACTGTCAACTCTAAGGGGTGAAAAATAGGGGTTGAAATTTTCAGAACGCCGTAGCTCGAAAACTTTCAATAGAAGGGTATGGTTTTGTTTACGTTTTTAAATTGATCTTGGACTAAATCATTTTTTGAGACCACCCGGAGCATTGTACGACCAGCCGTTCGTTTGCACCGAAAAACTTCGTCAACATGATTGTGAATGAAATGGTATGAATCCGACCCAGATATCATTGCTAGGAAGCACCTGATTATAATCAAGGATGGCAGTAGGACGTCGACTTGGTTGTTCTGCGATATTATTTCATTTGAAAAAGATTGCTGTTCTGTATTTTATTGATGGGGTACTTTTGTAACTTGAACAAATTATGCGTCATGAATAACAACTGCCGTAAGCCTTGGCGTAGGATTACGACACGGCAGTATGGAGGTAAAGAAACGCTTGTTGATGTGGAGTGAAATAGATGCTCCTTCTGCGTAGATCACTGTTTTCTGTGGTCAATACCTATAATGAACCGTTGTGTAATAACTTGCCCATCAATAATACTTCAACGGTTGTTCAAGTTGCAAAAGTACCGATCAACAAAATCCAGACCCTTCTTGGTAGATGAACCGTTGTGTAATAATTTACCCATCAATAATACTTCAACGTTTGAAGTTTCAGAAGTACCTACCAACAAAATCCAATAGTCCATCACTTATCAAATGAAATAATATCGCAGAACAACCAACTCGACTTCATACAGCCATCCTTGATTATAATCAGGTGCTCCTTAGTGATGATATCCCGGCCGGATTTATACCGTTTGATTCACGATCGTGTTGACGAAGCTTTTTTGTGCACACGAACGGCTGGACGAACAATGCTCCGGGTGGTTTAAAAAAATTGTTTAGCTCAAGACAAATTTAATAACGTAAAAAAAACCATACCCTTCTACCGACAGTTTTCGAGATACGGCGTTCTGAGAATTTCACCCTCTATTTTGGACCCCTTAGTGATGGCTGACAGTAACGACGAGCTTCGAGGACCAACTAGACCCCGAACGGAACCTGTAATCCGAATTTCATCAATTTTGTTTCATGGTAACTAAGAAAAGTGGCCAGTGGCGTACAGACAGAAATATTTTTATTGCATTTTCGGATTCTACATACCTTGAAACGTAAATCATCAAATTTTGAGGGGGGGTTAGATTTTTTTGTTTTTTTCATGCTCGATTCCAATGGTTCATTATTGAAAATAATAAACCAAAAAAAACAGAAAAATAGGCCTAAATCATAATTTATCATGCCATGCACTCAGAGCGGTGATCATTCGTCGGAGGAATGTCTTGTTTTTACGTTCGCCTGATTTCGAAAATCAATTCCTCGCTAATTTTCGATTCTGTTTACTGCGAAGACCGTCTTTACGATCCCTAGCGCCTACTTGAGAAATCCGTTGATACCCCATAAACCTCATGGCGCACCCCTCAATGCTGTTCACTCCTAATTAAATTGGGGTCGACATCCACTGCCACCGACCCTCTTCTTTTTAAACTTCATCTTGAAAATTAAAAGCCGCCGGTAAAGGCTGAGGGGTTGAAGCATAGCGAGACTGCACAAAAGAGTTTTTCCCGGGCTCGTAAAAATATTTTGAGAGGCGGAAAATTTTAATCACGCAAATGACCCCCTTCATCCCCCACCCCTCATAGTATTTTTTTTCTTCCCTGTTTCAATATCATTTTCCTTCCAGGAGCACGAATCTACTCCCGAACCTCGGGCGCCGCCATTAATTTGTTTCTTTTATGCACAGGTTGTTCACATTTTACCTGAATCCACGAGGTTTCTCAGTGTTTCACATCCTAAGGCTTCCTTTTGGCAGAGACTTGTGGCGGATTGTTGAATTCTTCGGTGCGACCAGCTTTATGGAAACGCTATAAAATCCCGCGAGCACACTTCTCTTGGTCTGACCCACACCACGTCACTCATCAATCACTTCCCACAGGGTCATCGTAATAAATTTATTATTATACGAGGTCAACACTAGGCCCTGGGTATTGTTAACCTTGATTGTTAATTTGCAGAATGTGAGTAGCTACCTTCTTTTTGTAGCGAGCAGGTTGTAATTCCGTGAGGAGTGGACTTTCATTATGGTTTATTATTCTGTGAATAATACACCTACATATTCGCTCAGCAAAGAATGTTTATAACACCCCCTCACAATTTTTGGTTTATTATTTTCAATACTGAAAAAAAAATTTAATCCCCCTCCCCCACCCCCTTCAAAATTTGATGGTTTACGTTTCAAGGTATGTAGAATCCGAAAATGCAATAAAATAATTTCTGTCCGTACGCCGTTCGCCGTACTGAGCACTTTTCTTAGTTGCCATGAACCAGAATTGACGAAGTTCGGTTTATAGGTCCCATTTGGGGTCTAGTTGGTCCTCGAAGCTCGGCGTTAATGTCAGTCAGGAGTGACAAATAGGGGTTGAAATCTCCAGGACGCCGTTTTCTCGAATTTTTTTTACGGTTTTAAATAGTATATTCTACGTTTCAAGGCGCGTAGGTTCCATAAACGCTGCAAAGTCCTTGTCACATGGGTTTATTATTCTATTGGACTTACCTACAGAAATTTTTGGCTGTTCATTTATTGTTTCTTTCATGTGCAGTAATTGAAATAGCTTTTTTTGATGGTTTTCACCAATTTTGGCCCCCAAAAATTACGAGTTAAGCTCATATTTTTATACGAATTATCTTTGATCATTGATAGTACCATTTAATTGTCTTGATTCAACTGTTGATACTACTTCTAGTGTTATTTTACAAATTTATGATGATTTCAGACAATTTCCCAGGTTTTTGACTCATAAAAAATGAATTTTGGAAGCCGAACCTTCGTTACAACCTTAATTCTTCACTCTTAGGTCAAAATCAACTGCATATTCGGTCTTCCTGCTTTAAAAAACGTGGAAAATGATACATCACAGGCTCATGTTCACTAAAACCTCAAAAAAACCCTCGAAAAACCATATTTTTACACCCATTTTCTCCCACCATAACACCCCAGGGTGTATTCCGATCGGGCTGCCGAGCTTCGGAGCACAACTAGGATCCAAGTGGATCATAAATGGACGATTCCAGGGAAGAAAGGGGCTAACTGTTTTTTCCCCTTTTTTCCAGTTTCGAGTTGGGGTTTGCAATCGGTGAGGTTTTGAGTAGAATCCAGTGAACCACTCGAACAGAGGGGAAACGGGCCCTATCACACCCAAAAACGCATTTGAAGTTATTGCACACAGGGAAGAAACGGGCCATCTCCCCCGGAAAAGTGGAAGAATGGGCTAATTACACAGGCTGCTCGTCTGCAGGTGTCAATGGTTTTGTAATTTCGATTGTTTTGCAACTACGTTTGACAGCAGCGTTCGTCACCTCAAGATCTTCTGTGACTCGTGTCGAGGTCAAAATGAGAACTTCACTGTTTCCCGCTATGGACGTTACAACATCGTAACCATCGCCAAACGATTCGATACGGTCGAAGTGACTTTTCCAATGAGAGGCCTTTCGTACGTGGAATGCGATCGGGACACGGCCCTCGTAAACTAAACGCACGCCTGCCGAACTGCCAGAAGACTGTTATCAGGAAATCAGAAACTACAGAGCGAAGCCGAGTCCTTTCCAGGTGATCGAAGTTGATCAGACGCTTATTCGAAATTGGAACAAGACCCTGCTTACTTTGACAAGCCACCGTTCAAATATCGGCCCTTGAAGCAAGTGAGAGTCTCTGCGGACCGTACAAGATTGATTGAACGTGGAGATGCATACAACGGAACACTGACATCATGAGTCGTCCGATTCAAATACCTGTTCCTCCAGCCGATAGACCTGAAAATCAGTTCTTCCTGCCGTATAAACTCTACACCAAAATGAGACTCTGAAAAGTTCAAAGACTTGACCCATCTGAAGCAGTTTTGCGGCTGTTTGAGAGCTCGAGCTTATTATGAAAAGCTTCCTCACCTAAATCAGAAGAATGACAAACCGAAGAATAACGAGAAGAAAAAACCGATGAAGAAACGAGATGAAGAAACCAAAGAAGAACACGGGAGGAGAAAAAGAGAAAAACGGAAAGAAAATAAGGGAAAATGAAAGTTAATAATTAAGAACAATCCACAATCCACTGAGTTTGGGTTTTGGGTGATTGAAGGTTTCATTCATTAAAGGAGTACAAAAGGTTAAATAATTTTTCGTTTTATTGTTTCCGGTGCCATTTCGAGTTTTTTCGCTTTTCAATTCGTACAACACACTTAGAAATGCACAAAAATTGTTTTTCAGTGAATTTCATCTTTCTTGAAATGAATATTTTATTAATAAAAGCTTCACTCTTCACTGTTTTCTCAATGCAGCTCCTTTCCTTCTAACTAAATTAGAGGTAAATAGCGTTCAGCTTAATTTTGAAAACTAACTTAAAAATTTGGGTATAACCCTGCATAAAAATTTGTCATGGGGTACGTTTATTCGTAATAAAACATTCAAAGCCCTTCATCAACTGAAGAAATCTGAATTCATTTCCCGCAGAATGTCAAAGCCACCCTCGTTCATGCTATAATATTACCATATAATGAAATGCCCTGTGTTTATTTACAGACGTCAGAAACTAATAATAATAGACTTCGAAAAGCCCTTCGCAACTATTCGTTTTATATTTGATTTAGATTATAATGAACATGTGACACCTTACTTTAAAAAACTTGATTGACTAAAAATTAGAGAAAAAAGTGAACTGTTCGTTGCCACCCTTATAATTTTAAGATAATTCGCTGTATCTTTCTGAACATTTTCGGAGAGCATCTAAATTTAGAACTCATTCAAGCCAATCTCGATTTGCGAATAAACAGTTACGAGCCCCTATTAACAGAACTGAAATTTACTGTAAATCTTTCTTAATAGAAGCTATTAGAACATAATATTAATAATAAGGAATCCATTTTTAACTAAGCAAAGACAATAAAAAAAATGTACGTAGAACTTCTAACAAATCGTACGCAATAACAACATAGGAAGCCATTGAATGTTTTTATTTATACACGTTCGACATGAAGTAGGTTAATTTGAAAATAATTAAAATTAGAACTGGAAAGAATTGTGTAATATTAAGACTGACATGATTTATTTTTCTTTAATTTTGGTTTTGTTTTATTTTTAATTTTAGGTTATAATGTATTTTATAATCACTTTTTTTGTTTATTTATGGCTAAGCCGGACAGTTCGAATTCATTTTACGATATTTCTGTGTGTTTAGAAGAGTGGACCTTTGGGTCCGAAAATGTACAGATTTATAAAAACTATTCATTGATTCCCCACTTTTTTTTTTTTTAATACACCTATCGCTCAACAAAAAATTTTTATAACACCCCCTCAAAATTATTCTTTTACGTTTCAAGGTGCGTACAAAAATGCAATGTCCGTCCGCCGTATCACGTGTACCGGCTTCATTTTGGGTCTAAAAAATTCGTACTTTTGCACACATGCTCCATTTTGGTCCTAATTGTGTCCCGAAACTTTGCAGCCCGATCGGAATATACCTATATACCTATATACCTATATATTTCAGTAACATGTTAGTAACATGAGCGTTTGAGGTATTTTTTCGATGTTTTTTTGGACAAGAAGACCGAATATGCAGTCAATTCTGACCAGAGAGTAGAAAATTGTCGTTCTACCTATAGTACTGCTCCCAAAATCGTTTTTTTGTGAGTCAAAAACCTGGGAATTGTCTGAAATCACCATAAATTTGTATAATAATACTAGAAATAGTATTAGCAGGTGGATCAAGACAGTTAAATGGCACTATCAATGATCAAAGGTAATTTGAAAAAATAAAATAAAAAATGAGCGTACCTAATGCGTGTTTTGGGGGCCAAAATTGGTGGAAACCATCAAAAATACTATTTCAATTATTTCACGTGAAAGAAACAATAAATGAACAGCCAGCATTTCTGTAGGTATGTCCAATAGAATAATAAACCCATTTGACAAGGACTGTGCAGAGTTTTCTTCCCAGTAAAAACGGGGTGTAGGGCAGTTAAAAGGGTTGCAGTGGAAGTAGATATTTTTACCCGAACTCCCGATGTTTCAGGCTTCCAAATTCACTTTTCTCTGGAAAAAAGGCCGGTTAGTCCCTTTATTCCCTGGACTTTTATATATTTCATCAACCTGGACGATTTCGGGAACCAAGTGTCTCAGTTTAAATTTTTAATTTTAGGTTGTATTAGGAGTTTTAAATTTGTGTTTTATAATCACTTTTGGTTTATTATTCTGGGAATAATACACCTATGTAATCGCTCAGCAAAAAATTTTTATAACACCCCCTCAAACTTTTTTCTTTTCCGTTTCAAGGTGTGTAGATTCAAAAAATGCAATGTCCGTCCGCCGTACGCCGTCTGCCGTATCACGTGTACAGGCTTCATTTTCGATCTAAAAAAGTCGTTCTTTCGCACACATGCTCCATTTGGGCCCTAGTTGTGTCCCGAAACTTTTCAGCCCGATCGGAATATACCCAGGGGTGTTATGAGTGAAAATGTGTGTGAAAATAGGTACTTTTTGCGTTTTAGCAACATTTTGGTAACATGAGCTTTTGAGGTATCGTTTTCCATGTTTTTGGGGACGAGAAGATCGAATATGAAGTCGATTTTGGCCAAGGAGTGGAAAATTGAGGTTGTACCAGATGTTCAGCTCCCAAAATTGATTTTTTATGAGTCAAATACCTGCGAAATCACCATCAATTTGTAGAATAACACTAGAAAAAGTGTCAACACGTGGATCAAGACGATTAAATGATGCCACTACCAATGATCAAAGATAATTTGAAAAAAAAAAAAAATCGTACCTACCTAATTTGTGTTTTGGGGGCCAAAATTGGTGGAAACCATCAGAAATAGCTATTTCAATTATTTCACATGAAACAAACAATAGATGTACAGCCAACATTTCTGTAGAATAATAAACCCCATGTGACAAGGACTTTGCAGCGTTTTTTGTTTATTTATGGCTAAGCCGGACAGTTGGAATTCGTATTACGATTTCTGTATGTTTAGAAGAGTGGACTATTGGGTCCGAATGTACAGATTTATAAATAAACTATTCTTTCATTCCATTCCCCACGTTTCTTTTTCTTTTTCTTTTTTTTTTGTTAAGGGAGCCCTTTTCTTCCAGCACAAACGGGGTGTAGGGCAGTTGAAAGGGTTGCAGTGGAAGTAGATATTTTTACCCGAACTCCCGATGACTTAATAATCATTAGTATCAGTTTAAGAGTGTACTCTATCACTTTGCGGGCGCCGCAGTCTTGTAATATCATTTTAGATGAAGTTTCAGGCTTCCAAATTCGTTTTTCTCTGGAAAAATGGCCGGTTAGCTCATTTCTTCCCTGGACTCTTATATGTTTCATCAACCTGGACGATTTCGGGAACCAAGTGTCTCAGTACAGCTATTTATACCTGTACCCTCGTTGAATGGAACATTCAACCCAGGGCCCGCTCGTGTGCGCCCTGCGTTACGTTAATATACGAAAAGGCGATGTTTAAGGGTTGAGGGGGGGGGGGGGGGGGGGTTGTCAACAGTGAATTATTCAGGGATGTGACAAGTCGAAATGGAAAGGGGGGGCGGTGTGGCCCCCCCAGTTCACCATGGCCCCGACAGGTGGCGGGAGGTGAGTCGGTCAATACCCAGCCTATCTCCTCCCTCTTAAACACTTTACTGCGGTGAATTATTTATAACTCGACGAGAGTCCGCGGTGGGGAGGAAGGCGCCCATCGTTGGAATTATCGCTCGAAAAATCGAAAAATGTATTGCTTTCCTGATAATTCGAATTCAGTCTTTCATATTTCGTACCTACCGACGCTGTGAGTAGGCACCCACCGTCTGATTCAAGATTTCTATATATAATTATTGGTTTATTATTTTCAACAATGAACCATTGGAATCGAGCATGGAATTTAAAAAAAATCTAACCCCCCCCCCCTCCTCAAAATATGATGGTTTACGTTTCAAGGTATGTAGAATCCGAAAATGCAATAAAAAACGCTGCAAATCCCTGCACAAAGGTTTATTATTTTGTACAGAATACCCTCCTGTTACAGATCACAGGTCTCTGTATAGATAACCCGTCTATATAATATAATATGTACAACTCTATACATATTATGTGAATCGCAGACCCTCCGTAGGTTAGTACCTAACCTCGTACTCGTTACTAGGTACCTACATAAATCACAGTTAAATGTTGCTAATATAATTCTGTCGATGACAAAAAATAACTAAAATGGCAAAAAGAAACGCAAATAATGAAGTTCTGAAGGAAAATTTTTGATGTGGAGTGGAATAGATGCCCCTTCTGCGTAGATCACTGTTTTCTGTGGTCAATACCTATAATAAACCGTTGTTTAATAACTTGCCCATCAGTAATACTTAAACGGCTGTTCAAGTTGCAAAAGTACCGATCAACAAAATCCAGCCCCTTCTTGGTAGATCAACCGTTGTGTAATAATTTGCCGGCGTGTAATAATTTACCGTTGTGTAATAATTTGCCGTTTTCTAATAATTTAACATTGTGTAATAATTTACCCATCAATAATACTTCAACGTTTGTTCAAGTTTCACAAGTGCCTACCAACAAAATCCAATAGTCCATCACTTATCAAATGAAATAATATCGCAGAACAACCAACTCGACTTCATACAGCCATCCTTGATTATAATCAGGTGCTCCCTAGTGATGATATCCGGGCCGGATTAATACCGTTTGATTCACGATCGTGTTGACGAAGATTTTTGGTGCACACGAACTGCTGGACGTGCAATGCTCCGGGTGGTCTCAAAAAATTGTTTAGCTCAAGACAAATTTAATAGTAGGTGTCTTATATATTACGATTTTGTTCTGCACTGTTAGATTCTTGCTGTCCAATAGTGCTATGAAGCAAGATACTCGATTTCGAACTTTTCTTACGAGTTCTGTAACATGATCTTTGAACGTCTGTCCACTATCCAAGAATACACCCAGGTATTTATGACCTGTTGCTGTTGGTATGGGTTGTCGGGAGTAGAATACAGGTGGTTCTTGGTATTTAAGTTTGTGTGTGTATGTTACTACACAGGATTTGAGTGAGGTGATTCAATTTGGTGCACCCATTGTCCCAGCTTCTAAATGGCGCTTACGATATTCTGCCTTTCAGGGGACAATATAATGTGCCTACTTGAATATCACAGGTGGAGTCAAGAACAAAGTATCATTAAGCGTTTAATGATATGAGTAGCGCTAAGTAGGGATGTCCGATACTTCAAAATTATCGATATATAGGTATATCTCGTATCGATACATCTAAAAGTATCAAAAAGTATCGATACGATACTTTCAAAAAGTATCGATACTTTTTCAAAAATAGGTGGAAATGTCGTTTTTGTTCTCTCTCCATCAGCGTGACAGTGAATATTATATCACATCCTACGTTTTTACTTCATCTACATTGGTGTAATGTAAAATACCATCGTCAGCCTATCGAAGAATTATTTCAGGATAATATTATAAAATGAACATTACAATAAATCACTTCTTTCTCATTTGTAACTTTTTTCGTTTGGGTGCTTTTTTTCAAAATTATTGACAAGACAAAGCATGGCATTATTTCGTTAATTCGGCAAAATCACATCAGAAAACAAGAAAGAACAAAGAAAATCCAATTAAAAAACTATTGAGTTAGGTTGGTTGGTTGCTTGGTTGGGTTAACATTATGTTGGCCCTTCGTACTAAATGGAGGACAGCTGATTCTCACTGAGAGCTGGAGGTGGTGGTACCTACATCAACTTTCTTTAATTTGTTGAAGCGGTTGGTCTTCCAGCAATCTAGTTAGAGGTACCTACCGTCAACAGTACCTACACGTCGCAGGTGTTGAAATTGAAACTGATAAAATGTGAGGGATAAAAAAAAGTACCGGCTCCGATACTGGGAAAAAAGTATCGATAGTGCGATATATATCAGGAAAAAAGTATCGTTATGTATCGATAATTTTTTCAAAAAAGTATCGATACTTTTGAGTATCGATACTTTTGGTACATCCCTAGCGCTAAGTAATGTGTTCAAAACAGGTACATGAAAATTTAAACAAAATTGATGATTGATGCCATCTTCTAAAAGGTTCGTCTTTTCAGTCCCACCATTTCCGAGTCCCATCACCATATCCTGCTCGCTGATTTTTCACTGTCCGCCTCGAACTCGCTGCATCAATCAGCCCGTGGTAGAGCCAGTAGCCGCGGTGGTGTGCGTGTCCGCGGAGAGTATAAAACCCGCTAGGAGGCCCAAAACTCCCATTTGTCACGGCCACTAACGCGAGGACCGCTTCCCACCAACGCGAGCTCACTGGGCCAAATTCATGTCCCGAAGATCACTGAATAATGCAAGGGACGGCGCGTTTAGCCCCACCCATTTGCCCAGAGGCCGCTCGCGGCTGATAAAACACAACCAGAAACGAGGAAAAATATCAACTTCCATCGTCGTGAAAATGAGAGTGAAATGTTTGTCCAGAGCGGTTTGCCGGCGTTGGCGATCAGTTTGCGGCAAGTGGCGTCGCGAGAAAAAAAACGCTGCAAATCCCTGCACAACGGTTTATTATTTTGTACAGAACACCCTCCTATTACAGATCACAGCTCTCTGTATAGATAACCCGTCTATATAATATAATATGTACAACTCTATACATATTATGTAGATCGCAGATCCTCCACGGGTTAGTACCTAACCCCGTACTCGTTACTAGGTACCTATCTAAATCACGAGTTAAATGTTGCTAAAATAATTCTGTCGATGACAAACAGTACCTAAAATGGCAAAAACAAACGCAAATAGGTAATGAAGTTCTGAAGGAAAACCTATAACCCGAATTTCATGAATTTTTTTCCATGGTAACTAAGAATGGCCAGTACGGCGTGCGGTGGACAGACAGAAATATTTTTATTGCATTTTCGGATTCTTCATACCTTGAAACGTAAACCATCAAATTTTGAGAGGGGGGGGGGGGGGAGATTTTTTTTTTTTTTCATGCTCGATTCCAATGGTTCATTATTGAAAATAATAAACCAAAAACAGCAAAAAAAAACCGCTGCAAATTATTACACAACGGTTTATTATTTACCTGGATAGATGCCTCTTCTGCGTAGATCACTGTTTTCTGTGGTCAGTACCCTCCAGCTCCGCCCTGGAAAGCCCTAAATGGAGTACTGGAGCCGGCCCGGGAATTGTATACAAATGTGTGGGATTCAATAATTCAGTCATTAATAATTATCTGTAATTATTCAAGAAGCATAAGGTAAATAATAAACCATCGTGTAATCATTTACCTGTATGGGTGCCCCTTCTGCGTAGATAGTATAATTGAACTGTTGTGTAATAATTTACCGTTCCGTAATAATTTACACAATAATACTTCAACGTTTGTTCAAGTTGCAAGCACCTATCAACAAAATCCAAAAGAGCCATCATTTTTCAAATGAAATAATATCACAGAACAACCAACTCGACTTCATACAGCCATCGTTTGATTATAATCAGGTGCTCCCTAGTGATGATATCCGGGCCGGATTTATACCGTTTGATTCACGATCATGTTGACGAAGCTTTTCGTTGCAAACCGAACGGCTGGTCGTACAATGCTCCGGGTGGTCTCAAAAAATTCTTTAGATCAAGATCAATTTAAAAACGTTTAAAAAACCGTGCCTTTCTATTGAAAATTCTATTGACAACGCTGTAGCTCGAAAATTTTCAATAGAAAGGTATGGTTTTTGGTTTATTATTCTCTGAATAATACACCTATGTAATCGCTCAGCAAAAAATTTTTATAACCCCCCCTCAAACTTTTTTCTTTTCCATTTCAAGGTGCGTAGATTCAAAAAATGCAATGTCCGTCCGCCGTACGCCGTCCGCCGTATCACGTGTACAGGCTTCATTTTCGGTCTAAAAAAGTCGTTCTTTCGCACACATGCTCCATTTGGGCCCTAGTTGTGTCCCGAAACTTTTCAGCCCGATCGGAATATTCCCAGGGGTGTTGTGAGTGAAAATGTGTGTAAAAATAGGTACTTTTTGCGTTTTAGCAACATTTTGGTAACATGAGCTTTTGAGGTATCGTTTTCCATGTTTTTGGGGACGAGAAGATCGAATATGAGGTCGATTTTGGCCATGGAGTGGAAAATTGAGGTTGTACCAGATGTTCAGGTCCCAAAATTGATTTTGTATGAGTCAAAAACCTGCGAAATCGTCTGAAATCACCATCAATGTGTACAATAACATTGGAAAAAGTGTAAACAGGTGAATCAAGACCATTAAATGCCACTACCAATGATCAAAGATGATCTTAAAAAAAAAAGCGTACCTATTTCATGTTTTGGGGGCCAAAATTTGTGGAAATCATCATAAATAGCTATTTCAATCATTCTACATGAAAGAAAAAATAAATTTAACAGCCAACAAGAATCTCTAGAACTCCAATACAATAATAAACCCATGTGACAAGGACTTTGCAGCGTTTTTTACTTTTGGTTTATTATTTTCAATAATAAACCATTGGAATCTATCAAGAAAAACGCTGCAAATCCCTGCACAACGGTTTATTATTTTGTATAGAATACCCTCCTGTTACAGATCACAGCTCTATGTATAGATAACCCTTCTATATAATATGATATGTACTATTCTATTATATACATATTATGTAGATCGCAGACCCTCCGTAGGTTAGTACCTAACCCCGTACTCGTTACTAGGTACCTACCTAAATCACGAGTTAAATGTTGCTAAAATAATTCAGCCGATGACAAACAGTACCTAACAAAAAGAAACACACATAATGAAGTTCTGAAAAGAAAATTGTTGATGAGGAGTGAAAAAAGTTGCAAAAGTACCTACCAACAAACTCCAGCCCCTTCTACGTAGATGGTATAATGAACCGTTGTGTAATAATTTACCGTTGAGTAATGATTTACCATAGTAATAATTTACCCATCAATAATACTTCAACGTTTGTTCAAGTTTCACTACCTACCAACAAACTCCAAAAGAGCCATCATTTTTCAAGCGAAATAATATCACAGAAAAACCAACTCGACTTCATACTCCGCCAATATAATCAGGTGATCCCTACCAATGATTGGCCGTATTCACAAATTCCTATTGTGGGCGTGTGATGAATTTAAATTTATCATCACGGTGGCGTGAAGGAGTGAATAGATGAGAGCGAGGGAATTTCACCTAGGCGGCGGTAATCCACCGATGTAGGTGAGAGGAAGGAAATTCACCCAGGCGGCGGTAATCCACCGATGTGAGTGAAGGAAGGAATCTCGTCTAGGCGGCGGTAATCCACCGATGTAGGCGAGAGGAAGGAAATTCACCCAGGCGGCGGTAATCCACCGATGTGGGTGAAGGAAGGAAGGTGCTTGTCTAGGCGGCGGATATCCACCGATGTAGACAAGAGGAGAAGGTAGGAGGTGAATTCCCAGAGCGGCGGATACCACCAGGCATCTGGGAGGAGGAAGGTAGAGAGAGAAGAGAGAGCTGGTTAGAGGAAGTGTCGAATGAAGCTAAAGCTCCAGGATCCGGGGTTATATAGGACTTGGAGTCCTCTCCCTCCAGCTCCCTGTTGGGAGCTGGTAGTGGGGCACCAGGTTGTGTCCCCCGGATTCTGTCGCCTGTCTCCCCACTCAGATGTTTATTAGCGGAAGGTAATTTTTACATAGGAATATTGGTGAGAGCTTTAAGGTTGTAGTGGAGTGTTCCCGGGAGGGACTCACGACAGGGCGCGTCTCTGGTTACGAGATTTGGTTTGAATTGTATACAATTTCATTCACACTGGAGTCGAAAATGCCTGTCGGTGCAAACTTTGGGGCCTTACTGTGAACGAACGGCTGGACGTACGATGCTCCGGATGGTCTTAAAAAACTCGCAAGTTCAAGAACTATTTAAAACCATAAAAATATTTACGTAAAAAAATGGTATAGACGTTTTGAAAATTTCAACCCCTATTTTGAACCCCTTAGAGATGACTCACAGTAACGTCGAGCTTCGAGGACCAACTAGACGCCGAACGGAACCTATAACCCGAATTTCATCAATTAGCGAATTTTCAAAGAAAATGAAGCTATTGCAATGGCTTCGAAATTTAAATAATATAAATTTTTGGAAATTTTCTTCAAAGAAATCCGTTTCAGACCATTCTAAAACGATTCCTGAAATTTAACACTTTTTTATATGTATATATATATATATGTGTCACTCCAGACGATAACTCTCGATAGAATTGAGATAAACAGCTCAAATTTGCACAAAAAATCTATCTTGGCAATCGAAAGGCTAAGTTCGAAGATGGGCGAAATTGGCCTACTCTAAGGAGGGTTTTGGCGCATTTAAAGTGCGCAAAAATTACCCAAAAATCCCCAAAATGTTATTTTCCAACAAGTGACCCCTCATTTTAAAGGTTTTTGCACGCTGAACACGATGGTGGAATCGGATTTTAGATATCTTGATCCGTTCTCAAATTAGAGCATTTAAAGTGCTCAAAAATTACCCAAAAATCCCCAAAATGTTATTTTCTAACAAGTGACCCCTCATTTTAAAGGTTTTTGCACGCTGAACACGATGGTGAAATCGGATTTTAGATATCTAAATCCGTTCTTAAATTAGAGCATTTAAAGTGCGCAAAAATTACCCAAAACTAGGATAATCTTTAAACTCTTACCCCCCCCAACCCCCTTAGAGTGGTCAGATTGAAAATAAACAAACGGTAGAATCAGGATGGACAAAACGTACAAATTAAAATAAATACGAAGAGAATATACATAGAAAACCAAATTTTAGACCGAAGTTTTCCTTTATTCAAAACCATAGCCATTAATTCGAATATTTCTTTGAAAATTCGCTCATTAAGTCATGCTGAATGACTGGTTTTTTTTTTTTTCATGGTAACTAAGAAAAGTGGCCCGTACGGCGTACGGCGTACGGCGGACAGACAGAAATATTTTTATTGCAGTTTTGGATTCTACATACCTTGAAACGTAAACCATCAAATTTTGAGGGGGGGTAATAATTTTATTTTTCATGCTCGATTCCAATGGTTCATTATTGAAAATAATGAACCAAAAAAAAAGTCTTACCCCCCTCAAAATTTGATGGTTTACGTTTCAAGGTATGTAGAATCCGAAAATGCAATAAAAATATTTGTCTGTCCGCCGTACGCCGTACGGGCCACTTTTCTTAGTTACCATGAAAGAAAATTGATGAAATTCGGGTTATAGGTTCCGTTTGGGGTCTAGTTGGTCCTCGAAGCTCGACGTTACTGTCAGTCATCTCTAAGGGGTTCAAAATAGGGGTTGAAATTTTCAGAACGCCGTAGCTCGAAAACTTTAGATTGAAGGGTATGGTTTTTTTAAACGATAATAACTTTGTCTTGAGCTAAACAATTTTTTAAGACCACCCGGAGCACTGCACGTCCAGCTGTTCGTGTGCACCAAAAAGCTTCGTCAACTCGATCGTGAATCGAACGGTATAAATCCGGCCGGGATTTCATCACTAAGGAGCACCTGATTGTAATCAAGGATGGCTGTATGAAGTCGAGTTGTTTGTTCTGCGATATTATTTCATTTGATAAGTGATGGACTATTGGATTTTGTGGTAGGTACTTCTGAAACTTAAACAAACGTTGAAGTATTATTGATGGGTAAATTATTAAACAATGGCAAATTATTACACACCGGCAAATTATTACACAACGGTGAATTATTACACAACGGTAAATTATGACACCACGGCAAATTATTGCACAACGGTAAATAATTACACAACGGCTCAACTACCCAGAATGGGCTGGATTTTGTTGATAGGTACTTTTGCAACTTGAACAACCGTTGAAGTATTATTGATGGGTAAATTATTACACAATGGCAAATTATTACACAACGGCTCATCTCCCCAGAAGGGGCTGGATTTTCTGGATAGGTACTTTTGAAACCTGAACAACAGTTGAAGTATTATTGATGGGCAAATTATTACACAATGGCAAATTATTACACAACGACAAATTATTACACAAAGGTAAATTGTTACACAACGGTAAATTATTGCACCACGATAAATTATTACACAACGGTAAATTATTACACAACGGCTCATCTGCCAAGAAGGGGCTGGATTTTGTTGATAGGTACTTTTGCAACTTGAACAACCGTTGAAGTATTATTGATGGGCAAATTATTACACAACGGTTCATTATTCTATCTACGTAGAAGGGGAACCTATGCAGGTAAATTACTACACAACTGTTTAGGTAGGTACCTAGTAACGAGTACGGGGTTAGGTACAATCCTACGGAGAGTCCGCGATCTACATATGTGTAGAATATTACATATTATATTATATAGACGGATTATCTATACAGAGAGCTGTGATCTGTAACAGAAGGGTATTCTGTACAAAATAATAAACCGTTGTGCAGGGATTTGCAGCGTTTTTTAAATTGATCTTGATCTAAAGAATTTTTTGTCGAGCTACAGCGTTCTGAAAGTTTCAACCCCTATTTTGAACCCCTTAGAGATGATTGACAGTAACGCCTACTTTCGAGGACCAACTAGACCCCGAACGGAACCTACAAACCAAATTTCATTAATTTTGGTTCATGGTAACTAAGAAAAGTGCGAAGTACGGTGTACGGCGGGCGGACAGAAAATTGTTTATTCGACTTTCCGATTCTACGTTGTGATGAGAGTGTGACAGTGGTGGTGGACCCTCGAGAGTCCTCCTCCTAGACCAGCGAGATTATCACCGGTTAATAAAGGATATCGATTAGTCTTTTTCAAGCGACCTCATCTTCACCGGACCAAAAAATTACTCGAGAACAGCCGCACTGTCACAACTTACCTTGAAACGTAAACCGTCAAATTTTGAGGGGCGTTTAACATTTTTTTGCGTGCTCGATTCCAAAGGTTCACTATTGAAAATTATAAACCAAAATCAACTCCAGAACCATGGGCGCTTGCCATTGTTTGAATTTGGATTTTTATGGTCCGCAGCGGTGGAAAATATTTGATACCTACCTAATGTAGTCAGGTACATAGTTGCCTAATTTCGTATAGGGGGGGGGGGGGGGGTTATATGGGTAACTTTTTCTCTTCTCGTTGAGTTATCTGAACACGCTATTTCATACAAATAATATGCACTTGAGTGAGGTACAGTCCTTCGAATCTAAAGATAACACAATCATATCGAAGGTATCTGATTTCTTCGACGTAGCTCAACTTCGCCTCACTCCACATTACAGATTCCTCGACGTCTCTACCTAACGGTCGAAATACTTCAAGGGAACCACCTCCTTTTAACCTCTGAACGTTTAAAAGCGCCTGAACCCGATAACAATCCATTTCTCGAGTCTTCACGGGCATCCACAGCGGGGGATCCCCTTTCGTATTTAACATTCGAAAATCATCTTCCTCACACAACGGGCCCAACGAGGTTTCTCCTTTCGATGGTTGGATGTTAGATATTTCCTTTTTTTTCCCTCTCTCACTCGTCTCTTGACGTAGATTTCCGGAGGCTTCCGAGCCGCATTTAAATAACACGCAGGGCCCTGCGACATCCCTCGTCCGTCGCCTTCCGACCGAGGGAACCGCGCTGGATATCCGAACTATTTCACATCGGAGGGTCTCGTGTTCCCGAGCAGCTGCTCTGATGTGGGAAGGGCTTATCTCAACTCTCGCAGCCATCGGAACTTCTGTACGACAGACTCGCCATTAGCTTGTACAGCCCAGAAGTCCTGTGGAAGCCACACTATGGGGACACTCCACTCGGCAGCTCATTCTTTTACAGCAGTCTTACAACTTTTAACCCTTTAACAGTTGTAGGGGTCGCGAAAAGCACTTCGTATTGCGGGCTTATCGTAACAAGTTTGAAGGCGAAGTAGCCGCAGCATAATAGGCCGTTCAAGGACAAATATCATTTGCGTTGAGCGCTACTGATATGATTCCAGGAGGCATATTCTCTAAAAGAGATACCTAGTGAAAATATATTATCTCGTTTGAAATCTCCCGGGAGAGATCGTTTCCTTCGGGAGACAGTCTCTTCCCCCGTGACCTACCTCAACCAATACTTGGACGTTTTTACTCATAAATCGATAATAGGTGTATATTTTTAAAGAAAAATCGACCCACGTTTGTTTTCTTTATGAGATGAAGAAACGTACACAGTAAAAATGAACGATGGTCAAAATGACCAATGTGGTAGCGGATGAACGAAGGATATCACTATAAATTAAAAAACGCTGCAAAGTCCTTGTCACATGGGTTTATTACTCTACTGGACATACGTACAGAAATATTGGCTGTTCATGTATGGTTTCTTTCGTGTGCAATTATTGAAATGGCTATTTTTGATGGTTCCACCAATTTTGGCCCCCAAAAACACGAATTAGGCTCGGCTTTTCCTTTCAACAGATTATTTTTGATCATTGATAGTACCATTTAATTGTCTGGATTCATCTGTTCATACAACTTCTAGTGTTATTATACAAATGTATGGTGATTTCAGACAATTTCCAATGTTTTTGACTCATAAAAAATGTATTTCGGGAGCTTAACCCTCGATAAAACCTTAATTCTTCACTCGTCGGTCAAAATCAACCACATATTCGGTCTTCCCGCCGTAAAAAACATCGAAAACGATACCTCACAAGCTCGTGTTCACTAAAACCTCGAAAATCCCTCGAAAACCCCTATTTTTACACTCATTTTTCTCCCATATCACCTCTGGGTGTATGCCGATCGGGCTGCCGTGTTTCGGAGGACAAATAGGAGCCAAATGGGTTCCCAAATGGGAACCCGAACTGTGTGCGGAAAAACGACGATTTTAGACCAAAATTTAACGTAAATTTAAGGCTGGAACTTCCTTAGAACTTCAATTTTCCACTCTGGTCAAAATTGACTTCATATTCGGACTTCTCGTCCCAAAAACATGGAAAACACCTCAAACGTTCATGTTACCTAAACACAAAAAGTACCTATTTTTACACACATTTTCACTCATAACACCCCTGTAGTGCGATTCTGCAACTCGCTACCTTATTGTTGGTATGGAGTTGGGGTCGCTATCCCTCTCGTGTAACGACACCCGGATAGCGAAATTGGTATTCAGGAACTTATGATACCGAACTTGAATAACAAATTGTCGTTGCAGAATGAGATACCGACTTTGTTAGCTTGTCTCACGAAATCTGAGTCTAGGGCGAGCAATCGACTGGAACTCATTCCGTTTCCATGGTGATAAGCAGTGATGAAATGAATTGAAGAGTGTGTGTGTTTGTGTGTGCGCCGGAGTCAGTGATTGTGTTTTGAATCCCCCGAATTCACTCGATGGCCGAAATAAATGCTCATACCTTTGAAGTCAAAAATTGCAGTTTGGGATCACTTGACACTTGGGATAGGTTTTGATTTCAATTTGTTGTATCGTCTTGAGGTATTAATAAAGTTGTGATGAATTTAAATTCTTCATCACGGTGGCGTGAAGGAGTAGATAGAGGTGAGCGAGGGAATTTCACCTAGGCGGCGGTAATCCACCGATGTAGGTGAGTGAAGGAATTTCGCCTAGGCGGCGGTGATCCACCGATGTAGGCGAGAGGAAGGAAGTTCACCTAGGCGGCGGTGATCCACCGATGTAGGTGAGGGAAGGTGCTTGTCTAGGCGGCGGATATCCACCGATGTAGACAAGAGGAAAAGGTAGGAGGTAAATTCCCAGAGCGGCGGATTCCACCAGGCATCTGGGAGGAGGAAGGTAAGAGAGAGAGAAGAGAGAGCTGGTTAGAGGAAGTGTCGAATGAAGCTAAAGCTCCAGGATCCAGGGTTATATAGGACTTGGAGGCCTCTCCCTCCAGCTCCCTGTTGGGAGCTGGTAGTGGGGCTCCAGGTTGTGTCCCCTGGATTCTGTTGCCTGTCTCCCCACTCAGATGTTTATTAGCGGAAGGTAAGTTTTACATATGGATATTGGTGAGAGCTTTAAGGTTGCTAGTGGAGTGTTCCCGGGAGGGACTCACGACAGAGGTCCCCCCAGTTCGAACCAATGTTTGAGATAGCTGAAGGCCCAAGGTGACAGGGGCTGAGGGCTGCGGAAAACAAGAGGGGAGCTGAAGGCGCAGGTTGACAGAAGCTGAAGGCTGATGCAAACAATTGAAGTGCTGAAGGCAGAAATGTGACAGGTTGTGACTTAAACCTAGGGTTTACATATAGATAGCTTGACATAGTAAGTAAGAGGTAACATAGGAGTAACATATATAGATGGCTGACATAGTAAGTAAGACGTAAGTGGAAGTAACATAGGAAGTAGTAAGAAGTAAGCAGTAAGATAACATGATAACAATGATGAAGGTGAGGTAGTAGATGAATATGTACAGGGTCGTTATGAAGGCAATGGTGATGGTGAAATACGTAGATCATGAGTAGAATGATGATGGTGAGATATGTAGATCATGAGTAGAATGATGATGGCGAGATAGTAGACTAATATGTACAAAAATTTACAAAAATTTACAAAATTTGGTATTTACATGGTCGGTAAAATTGGTGTTCACAAATTTTGTTGGGGGCGACAGATTGGAGCGGGGTGTTGAAATCCGCCGTTCCCTGGGTGTGGATAGTGTGCAGTGTAATGTAGTGAGTGTGTAATGGTGGTGAGGTGATGGGCGGCGTTCCGGAGGCCGAAACCCATTTTAATGTATTCAAACAGGCCGAAAGGAGTGATGATGGCGGTTTTGGGTACGTCGGGAGGGTAGATATGAATGTGGTGGAAGGCTCTGGAGATGTCGAGGGTTGAAAAGATGGCCGTGTTGTGGAGGTGTGAAGAGAAGTCTCGGAGATGTGGGACGTTGTAGAGGTCCGGAGTGGTTTTCGCGTTCAGGCGGCGGTAGTCGCCGCAGGGGCGGATATCCCCGTTGGGCTTCTGCACAATATGTAACGGTGAAGCCCACGGGGATTTGGAGGGGCGGATAATGCCATCCTTTATGAGGTTGTCAAAATGTCTCCGGGCTTGGGACAGCTGGAGGGGGTGGAGGCGTCGTGCTTTGGCGGAGATTGGGGGGCCAGAGGTCTCAATATAGTGTTGAGTTTGTGAGATGTGTGCCGAGGGGCGGCGCTGGTGTTTGTATTGGAGGAGAAGGTTTTCGAATTGGGTTGGGGGGCGATCGACCGCATGGATAAACCCGGGGATGGGTTTCTGGGTGGAGGGGTCGAGCAGGCGCGCGTTACGGACGTCAACCTGGAGGCCGAAATAAGCGAGGAAGTCGGCCCCCAGGATTGCTTTCTCTACGTCCGCCACGGTAAATTCCCACTCGTACGCGAGCCCGCTCATATGGATGGATGAGCGGTACGTCCCGTACGAGGGGATGGTGGTACCGTTGGCGGCGTAGAGGAGTTGCCGGTAACAACGCGCCTGTCGCCGGAGAATGTTGTTTGGAAAGATGGAGAGCGCCGCCCCTGTGTCGACGAGGAACGGGACATTTGTTTTTGAACACTTCAAGAAGAGGCGCTGGTGAGCTGGGGCGGAGTGCGGCAAAATGGCTGAGGTGTTGGGGTCTTGCGGATGGGAGGGGCTTGGGCCGTCCGAGGTGATGGGCGGGTGCGACGGTGGCGGGTGGTCCCCCGCGAAGGAGACACGGGGTGGTCCTTTGCCGTTCCGGCGAGGGGGAACGGTAGTGCTGACTGTGGGGCTGGTCCTCTTGGAGGTGGGCGGGGAGGTGTCGTTCCGGGGAGGGGGAATGGTAGCGGCGGCGTGAGTGGCGGCCGGAAGGGTGGCTGCCCTGGAGGCGGGCTTGGAGGGGCCGTTCCGGGGTGGGGGAACGGTAGCGGCGGCGTGAGTGGCGGCCGGAAGGGTGGCTGCCCTGGAGGCGGGCTTGGAGGGGCCGTTCCGGGGTGGGGGAACGGTAGCGGCGGCGTGAGTGGCGGCCGGACGGGTGGCTGCCCTGGAGGCGGGCTTGGAGGGGCTGTCCCGGGGTGGGGGAGCGGTTGATGGAGAGGTGATGGTTTTGGCGGCGCCGGCAGGTGCGGCTGGGAGGTTGGCAGCCGTGGCGGCAGCGTAGGAGGGGTAACGAGGCTTCGTGGTGGTGGTGTGAATGCGGGCGGGGAGGGGTTGTTGGTGGTCCCCCCCGTGTTGGCGAGGAGGGGGGCCCGCCGGATTTACCGGCGGGCGTCCGCGTTTCCCTGCTTGGAGGTGTAGGAGCAGGGGGGCTGGCATTTTAGGGCCTCCCCACCGAAGTTGACATGATAGAAACATCGGTGGGGGGGGTCCGCTGGGAGGTAGGCGGTCCTGGTGGGGCGCGCGGAGGTGGAGGGGGTTGCGGCGGCTGGAGACCTCCCCCTTCTTTGCTGAGGGGGGGAAGTGTTGCGGTGTTCGGACGAGCGCTGGCGCCGGTGGTCGATGGAGGGGGTCGGGCGGCGCTCGGTGGAGGGGGAGCGGTGCCGGTGGAGGGAGGGGGGCCGGCGGTGCTCCTGTGACGGCGCCCGGTCCCGGCGTGGGGTGGGGTTGCGGGGCGTGGCGACTTCCGTGACGCCGGCGGCTGCGGTGAGGTCGTGGACCGTGTCGGCGAGACGTAGCAGTGGTTCGTCTGGGCCGTCGAGGTAGCTGGCGAGTGCCATCTGCATGGGGTGGGGTAGGGCCCGCAGCCAGAAGGTCCGCGCGATGACGGCCGTCATTACGTCCTGCAGCTGATGACGCAGACGGCGGTAGAGGTGGGAGGGCTTCAGATCGCCGAGATGTTGAGGTTGGGAGAGCGCTGCGACACGTGCGATCTTGGAAGGTTGGTATAATGTGACGAGGCGGTTGCGGAGGTCGTCGTATGCGGCCGTGGCGTGGGGGGAGATGTCCGACGTCTGCAGGAGGATCTCATACGGAAGTAGAGATATGATGCGGGAGTAGCGGGTCGCTGGCTGCGGATGTTGGCGGCAGAAAACGCAGCGTCGACCTGGAAGAACCAGAGCGTGGGGTCGTGCGTGTAGAAGGGGGGCAGCGACAGCGGGAACGACGCCGAGGCCGTCGTGACGTCGGCGGCGGCGTGTGCGGCGGCCGCAGCGGCGGCGGCAGCGGTGGCGGCGGATGCGGAGGAGCCGGGTGGCGAGAGGCTGGTGAAGGGGTTGTCGGCTGCGTCAGTTGTCGCAGCGGTCGGCGGCTGCAGCAGGGATGGCCGGAGGAGCGGCGGCGTCGGCGAGTTCGGGTCCATGGTTGAGGTCTGTAATCAAAATTCAAATTGGGTGAGGTTTGAATTTTAAATCCGCAATTTGCGGTAGCGGAGGTGCTTGTGGCGGAGAGTTGAGAGCTGTGTGAGTGGTTGTGGGTGGGCCAAAAATTGCGAATTTATACTGACTGTTTAAGCTGCATTTGAATTTAAAATTGGGGACACCGAACTAGACTGGGGGCGACACATGAGGTGGTAAGAAGGGAGGAAGGGTAGAAGGTTGGATGAACGTCGGGTTCACCACTGTGATGAATTTAAATTCTTCATCACGGTGGCGTGAAGGAGTAGATAGAGGTGAGCGAGGGAATTTCACCTAGGCGGCGGTAATCCACCGATGTAGGTGAGTGAAGGAATTTCGCCTAGGCGGCGGTGATCCACCGATGTAGGCGAGAGGAAGGAAGTTCACCTAGGCGGCGGTGATCCACCGATGTAGGTGAGGGAAGGTGCTTGTCTAGGCGGCGGATATCCACCGATGTAGACAAGAGGAAAAGGTAGGAGGTAAATTCCCAGAGCGGCGGATTCCACCAGGCATCTGGGAGGAGGAAGGTAAGAGAGAGAGAAGAGAGAGCTGGTTAGAGGAAGTGTCGAATGAAGCTAAAGCTCCAGGATCCAGGGTTATATAGGACTTGGAGGCCTCTCCCTCCAGCTCCCTGTTGGGAGCTGGTAGTGGGGCTCCAGGTTGTGTCCCCTGGATTCTGTTGCCTGTCTCCCCACTCAGATGTTTATTAGCGGAAGGTAAGTTTTACATATGGATATTGGTGAGAGCTTTAAGGTTGCTAGTGGAGTGTTCCCGGGAGGGACTCACGACAAAAGTTTTTACCGTTGTTAGCTTAAATGTAATATGTATTATGCCATATTCATTTGTATAAATTCATGTATGATTTTGTTGAAATGTATGTTTTATAATTGGTACCTTCTCGGAAATTCTGATAAATATACAAGTGAATGAATAACTACCTACGTTTACGTTATTTTCAAAATCCAATATTTTCTAATTAATTAACAACCTATTAAGGTCACTTGCATTTATTGAAGAAAACGTAGGGGATCGGTATCTACAGCAAAATTAGATAGGCATGTACCTGGATTTCAGGGGATAATCCATTCAATCTGGAGCATTGAAGCAATGGTCGAATTTCGGTTCATGGCCAAGTGTCGACTTATCCTAAAGGTTTTTCTGAACATGCAGGAATCAAAGGAATAAGGATTTGGCCCATCTCGTAGCACTCTTCTTTCAAACTGAGGACCTCTGTTCCCTTTCTTGCAGAATTTTAATTACCAAGCAAGGAATTCGAGCGTCAAAATGCCTGACATTATTATCCACAATTCATAAGCGCACGAAAAAATACGGTAGGTAGACAGGTAACAACTACATATATGGTGAAATGCGATTCTAAAAAGTAGATAACTACCCAAAGTGAAATAGACTATATCACTTATAGAAGTCTTCTATATCACTAACTTTCTAACTACCTACCTATCAAGTAATTTTAACGTTTGTTATTTATTACGATGTTTTTATGACATCACTACCATAAATTATTAAGTCACTAATTTACCTAGATAAGTACCTACATTGGGCTTATTACGTCAAATAAAATTGAAAAAACATGCCAAAAGAAAAGTAGGTATACTTACCGTTACGTTAAACACTTACCATAAAACTTTCTACCGCCGAAAAGCAACGTCAAGCCAAGTTTTTTGGGTGTAACAAGCTTTCGGTACGGATAACGGGGGGGGGGGGTCTAGAGCCGTCGAAATGCAAACGACCCCGCAACGACAATTTATCGACGATTAAGCGATAGCTGACGCTATTGAGCACTTACAGAATACCAATCGTCGGTATTTAGTGGCATCGATATTTTTTGTTATGCTAACGATATCTTATCGTCGTTGCGATGCCATACCGAGTTGCAGAATCGCACTGCTGGATATACCTATTCCGATCGGGCTGCAAAGTTTCGGGACACAACTAGGACCCAAATGGAGCATGTGTGCGAAAGAACGACTTTTTTAGACCAAAATGAAGCCGGTACACGTGATACGGCGGACGGACATTGCATTTTGGTTTATTATTCTGGGAATAATACACCTATGTAATCGCTCAGCAAAAAATTTTTATAACACCCCCTCAAACTTTTTTCTTTTCCGTTTCAAGGTGCGTAGATTCCAAAAATGCAATGTCCGTCCGCCGTATCACGTGTACCGGCTTCATTTCGGTCTAAAAAAGTCGTTCTTTCGCACACATGCTCCATTTGGGCTCTAGTTGTGTCCCGAAACTTTTCAGCCCGATCGGAATATACCCAGGGGTGTTATGAGTGAAAATGTGTGTAAAAATAGGTACTTTTTGCGTTTCAGCAACATGTTGGTAACATGAGCTTTTGAAGTATCGGTTTCCATGTTTTTTTGGACGAGAAGACCGAATATGAAGTCGATTTTGACCAAGGAGTGGAAAATTGAGGTTGTACCAGATGTTCAGCTCCCAAAATCGATTTTTTATGAGTCAAAAACCTGCGAGATCGTCTGAAATCACCATCAATTTGTAGAATAACATTAGGAAAAGTGTCAACACGTGGATCAAGACAATTAAATGGCACTACCAATGATCAACGATAATAAAAATAATAAAATATAAAAACGCTGCAAAGTCCTTGTCACATGGGGTTTATTATTCTACAGAAATGTTGGCTGTACATTTATTGTTTGTTTCATGTGAAATAATTGAAATAGCTATTTCTGATGGTTTCCACAAATTTGGCCCCCAAAACACAAATTAGGTAGGTACGATCTTTTTTTTTTTTTTTTCAAATTATCTTTGATCATTGGTAGTGCCATCATTTAATCGTCTTGATCCACGTGTTGACACTTTTTCTAGTGTTATTCTACAAATTTATGGTGATTTCGCAGGTATTTGACTCATAAAAAATCAATTTTGGGAGCTGAAAATCTGGTACAACCTCAATTTTCCACTCCTTGGCCAAAATCGACTTCATATTCGATCTTCTCGTCCCCAAAAACATGGAAAACGATACCTCAAAAGCTCATGTTACCAAAATGTTGCTAAAACGCAAAAAGTACCTATCTTCACACACATTTTCACTCATAACACCCCTGGGTATATTCCGATCGGGCTGAAAAGTTTCGGGACACAACTAGGGCCCAAATGGAGCATGTGTGCGAAAGAACGACTTTTTTAGATCGAAAATGAAGCCTGTACACGTGATACGGCGGACGGCGGACGGACATTGCATTTTTGGAATCTACGCACCTTGAAACGGAACAGAAAAAATTTTGAGGGGTCGTTATAAAAATTTTTTGCTGAGCGAATACATAGGTGTGTTATTCACAGAATAATAAACCAAAGGGGGAAATAATTGAACAAGGGCTGTGTGTTAGTTGGAAGTGAAACTTTGTTGGCCTACATCTCAATCGTCCACAGACTGGGCAGGTTACCCTAGTGTGATTTAGGTGTATCAGTTATAGTTTGTTTAATTAGGTATCTGCCTTACAAATGTCTCTTGGAACATCATGCCCTGATCGGTTGACTCGAAAGGTGTATTTTACGGATCCGCTCGATACAAATCTCACTCATCTCCGCTGTTCGATTCTTGTTCTGCAGCTCGGAGAAGGCTGGTAATTATTCGCACTCGAGCGGGAATTTCATTCAGCTGTATTAAACTGCTCGTCGGGCTCTAATTGATCATCAGTCATCCCTCTCGCTCCCTCTCCCTCCGTCGACATTCTCCCTCTTTCGCTCCCCCACGGCGTTTTCTTCTCCGAAATAGCGAACTAATTACCGACAGAGTTGCGATGGTTTGGTCGGGGAGCTCCGAAAGGGACCGGCTCTTTATAAAGGATCGTATTGATTGTGGGCTCTCCCGCGCTTCCTTTGGGCACGTTTAAACCCGTCTCTACCCCCCCTCTTTCCCCTCCCCTCTTTCCCCTCCCCTCACCGCCCCCCGCCCCTCCCCACCACCTTCACATCCAGTAGTTACTACTCTCCGTTATGCTTTTCATGCCTCGCACCCCCCCCCCCCCCCCTCCTCATCATAGCAATAACCACCGCGAGCCCTTTTCGCCAATAACTCGGACACATCCCCCCGCCCCCCTCAACCGGTGGAGCCCTTCGCGAGGACTTGAAGGAATTATTGATGAGCCCTTCCCATCCCTCCCGGTGGCCCTTTCCGACCCTTTCAGGCTCGTTCTGGTGGGTCGTATTGATGGTTTTCGATCTCCGCATGGATAATAAGGGCGTGTTCAATTTAACCCTCGTAGGTTCACTTTCTACCGATGCTCTTCCATCAAAAAATGTCCCCTGACTACGAGTGCCTACTGCCTCTCCGTTGTCGAAAGGTAATCGGATCCGCAATTTTGAAGAAACTATCGGAAGCTGGATATCAACAACCTGTAAACTGAATCCCACAGTAAAACAAAAACGCTGCAAAGTCCTTGTCACATGGGTTTATTATTCTATTGGAGTTCTAGAGATTCTTGTTGGCAGTTAAATTTATTGTTTCTTTCATGTGGAATGATTTAATTAGCTATTCCTGATGATTTCCACCAATTTTGGCCCCCAAAACATGAAATAGGTACCTACACTTTTTTTCCCCCCCAGGTCATATTTGATCATTGGTAGTGCGATTTAATGGTCTTGATTCAGCTGTTTACACTTTTTCTAATGTTAGTATACACATTGATGGTGATTTCAGACAGTTTTCCAGGTTTTTGACTTAAAAAAACCAATTTTGGGAGATGAGCCAATGGTAAAACCTCAATTTCCGCGTCTTTTGTCAAAATCGACTTCATATTCGGTCTTCTCGTCCCCAAAAACATGAAAAACGATACCTCAAAAGCTCATTTTACTAACATGTTGCTAAAACGCAAAAAGTACCTATTTTTACACACATTTTCACTCATAACACCCCTGGGTATATTCCGATCGGGCTGAAAAGTTTCGGGACACAACTAGGGCCCAAATGGAGCATGTGTGCGAAAGAACGAATTTTTTAGACCAAAAATGAAGCCTGTACACGTGATACGGCGGACGGCGTACGGCGGACGGACATTGCATTTTTTGAATCTACGCACCTTGAAACGGAAAAGAAAAAATTTTGAGGGGGTGTTATAAAAATTTTTTGCTGAGCGAATACATAGGTGTATTATTCACAGAATAATAAACCAAAATCCCACATCCTGAATCTCACAATGTTATTTTCATTAAAGAACCTTTGGATTCGAGTATGAAAAACGTTGCAAATCCCTGCACAACTGTTTATTATTTTGTACAGAATAACCTTCTGTTACAGATCACAGCTCTCTGCATAGATAACCCGTCTATATAATTTAATATGTACTACTCTATACATATTATGTGAATCGCAGACCCTCCGTAGGTTATTACCTAACCCCGTACTCGTACCCGGTACCTGCCTAAATCACGAGTTAAATGTTGCTAAAATAATTCAGCCGATGACAAACAGTAACTAAAACGGCAAAAAGAAACGCAAATAATGAAGTTCTACAGGAAAATTGTTGATGTGGAGTGAAATAGATGCCCCTTCTGCGTAGATCACTGTTTTCTGTGGTCAATACCTATAATGAACCGTTGTGTAATAACTTGCCCATCAATAATACTTCAACGTTTGTTCAAGTTTCACAAGTACCTACCAACAAAATCCAGTAGTCCATCACTTATCATATGAAATAATATCGCAGACCAACCAACTCGACTTCATACAGCCATCTTTGATTATAATCAGGTGCTCCCTAGCGATGATATCCGGGCCGGATTAATACCGTTTGATTCACGATCGTGAAGACGCTTGATGATGAAAATGAGAGGGTTACTGGGGACGGCACACACATGGCACCTCGATTGAGAAGCCAAATATTGAAACAACTGCGATGAATGAAGGCGACATGTACGTCACATAGCACCTTCTTCCATTGGGTCCATTGGGGAAAGCTGCAAAGAAAAAATTGGATGAAGGCGACAAGGGCACATAATACCTTCTTCCATTCGTAGTATTTTTCGATATGTTACATAGCACCTTCTTCCACGAGTGTATCTCCGAAACGGTGAATTTTAGAGGCTCGGGACCAACACCACGTGAAAGAGCGCTACCCAAAACCTTCGGAAACCTAGTAAACCAATTTTTGAAAAACATGTTACATAGCACCTTCTTCCACTCGTGTCTTCAATTGTCCATGCGCTCTGTGTTTTCGTCAAATAAAAAATATAACTTTATCAATTGACCCCCTCCACTTGACGTCCCTCCCGCACCGCTGAGTCAAGTAAAGAAATCGAAACGACAATCCCACTTTTCGGAGGAGTCGTCCAACCTCAGATACAAAATCGTCAGACCTCTGAAACCCTCCCACCTTACATCCTCGAACAATACACCAGCCTAATAATACCAGCCCCGTTCAACCCCCAAGCTTTCAACCCCTCTTCGCCAACACATGAATCTTTATAGATATTACCTTTTTTCCCGAACGTCCCAACCTCGTTCCGAGGCCCTCTTTTTGTCAGTGGTATCTGGATAGAACCCCCAGAGGAAAAAAAATGTCATTCGGAAAACGGTTCCTTCTGTATATATTCTCTCGTTTTTCGACGTTGGGTGGGGGATGGCCCAACTCCCTGTCGATTTAGTTTGCCACGGGCCTTTCAGTCCTTTCTCCTTTTCCTTGTATAATTTTTTTTCTCTCCACATCTCTGTTACGTAATTGTTCGAGCGTGCGGATTCTTCTCTTTTTTTCTCCTTTTTTTTGGGACACGGAGGTATTGTTCTTTCTGCCCGCCCCACTGGGCCAAAAATGATGAACAAAGTTGTCCGTCGAAGCTCTACCAGTAGGTACCTTTTATCAAAGTCGTGAATGTGGAGGGGGGCACAAAGCTGTAGTATAGAGATGACAATAATATTCCCACTATGGAAAACACGAATTTACATATCAAAACTACTCAAAACACCACCTTTATGAATAATTCGACGGCCACGGTGAAGAAGTAGGTAAGTCGAGTTTCCGAGCAAATCGGGGTAAGTGGTCAGTACGACTCAATGAGCCACTCCCCAACCCGTGAAGAAGTAGGGAAGTCTGCTCGACCACCATAAGGGCGTTATCCACACGTGCATTTTTAGATATCTTTGAAAGTAGAGTTACTTTATAGGTATGTCAACAAGTCCAATATTTCTTTCACTTTCAAGGGACGTTGAAATTAAGGTAAGTCACTTAACCATTTATTCACACTAGTTTTCAGTGTCCAAAGTAGGCAAGTCGACTTGACCAAAAATATCCGGAACGTTTCTGTTCATTGAACACATAGGCAACTCCTCTTATCCAATTCTGCACAGCTAATTAACATATCTTTTCCAGGTAAGTCAACTTGTGTGTTGGTTTATTATTTTCAATAATGAACCATTGGAATCGAGCATGAAAAAAAAAATTCTTACCCCCCCTCAAAATTTGATGGTTTACGTTTCAAGGTATGTAGAATCCAAAACTGCAATAAAAATATTTCTGTCTGGCCGCCGTAACGGCCACTTTTCTTAGTTACCATGAATCATAATTGAAGAAATTCGGGTTATAGGTTCCGTTCGGGGTCTAGTTGGTCCTCGAAGCTCGACGTTACTGTCAGTCATCTCTAAGGGGTTCAAAATAGGGGTTGAAATTTTCAGAACGCCTATACCTTTTTTTACGTGAATTTTTTTACGGTTTCAAATAGTTCTCGAACTTGGGAGTTTTTTAAGACCACCCGGAGCACCGTACGTCCAGCCGTTCGTTCACAGTAAGGCCCCGAAGTTTGCACCGACAGGCATTTTCGACACCAGGGTGAATGAAATTGTATACATCAGACCAAATCTCGTCTCCAGGGACGTGCCAACAATAGGAAATTGGCCGGAGATAAAATCATTGCTAGGAATCACCTGATTTTATAGGCGGAGTATGAGGTCGAGTTGGTTGTTCTGTGATATTATTTCATTTGAAAAATGATGGCTCTTTTGGAGTTTGTTGATAGGTAGTGAAATTTGAACAAACGTTGAAGTATTATTGATGGGTAAATTATTACTATACGATGGTCAACTAACTTACAACTTATTGTATTGGTGGGTAAATTATTACACAGTGCCAAATTATTACACAGCGGTAAATTTATTACACAACGGCTCATCTACCCAGAAGGGGCTGGATTTTGTTGATAGGTACTTTTGCAACTTGAACAACCGTTGAAGTATTATTGATGGGTAAATTATTACACAATGGCAAATTATTACACAACGGCAAATTATTACACAACGGTGAATTATTACACCACCGTAATGTGTTACACAACGGTAAATTATTACACAACGGTTCATCTACCAAGAAGGGGCTCGATTTTGGGAAATCGTCTGAAATCACCATTAAATTTGTATAATAACACTAGAAAAAGTGGATCAAGACGATTAAATGGCACTACCATTGATCAAAGATAATTTTAAAAAACAAAAAAAACGGAGCGTACCCAATTCGTGTTTTGGGGGCCAAAATTGGTAGACACCATCACAAATAGCTATTTCAATTATTTCACATGAAAGAAACTATAAATGAACAGCCATCATTTCTGTAGAAGTGCCCAATAGAATAATAAACACACGTGACGAGGACTTTGCAGCGTTTTTTAAATCTACTTTTGCAGTACCTACAAAATAGCGCCGAGCATCCTTTTTTTATATTATTATTAATGGCCCCCCCCCCCCCCCCTGATATAAAGTTTTTGGCAAAGAAGAGTGCATATTTTTTCAAGTTCTACCTTCTTGATACCTCCACACTTGTGGCCATAACTAGGTAAGTCGTCGGTGCTGAATTGGGTAAGTCTTCTAGGAGTCAAAATGTAGATCATTTCCAGAATTAATAGTAATTTTCTGAAAATTTGGGGAAAATAAAAATTTTTGGAATTATAATCTCGTTTGTAGCACAATTACCTGATTTTACGGACAGCGTCCAACTTAAAAACTGCTCTCCTATAAATTTCAGATTTCTGACATACCTACTTCTTCACCGTGGCCGTCGAATTAAAAGCCCTAAGTTGGATCCATAATGGTATTCATCTTCTTTCACCTCTTAAGAATACAGAAGTCGCTTATAGTGGTCGGATTGGGACTGACTGGAAACAATCACTATACGCGACCATTCTCTATAAGCGACTTCTACTGTATATTATTATACTTTGTGGTGATTTTAGCCATTTTTGCATATATATTGGCGAACTATGACCCCCAAAATTGACCTACTTAATTAATTACCTAATTGATTAATTATTTTTTGAGGAATTTTTTTATTAAAACCGATAAAGCGAACTGTGACCCCCAAAATTGACCTACTTAATTAGTGAATTGATTAATTATTGTGATGAATTTGAAATTGCGAGTTTCATCACGAGCGGTGTGAGGATATGCCCAGGCGGGTTATGAGCGAATCACCACCCTTATTCCTGGGATCTTTTTGGTTTGGTTTGGCTGGGGGTTATGGGCGAACCACCACCACACACAGCATCTTTTAGGAGAGGAGAGAGAGATAAGGTAAGGAGGAGAGAGAGTAGTCAGCGACTAGAGGAGAGCGTAGAATGAGGAAAAAGAGGCAGGCGCCAGGGTTTTATAGACCCCAGTAGCCGTCTTCCGTGCCCACTTCTGCGTGTTTATTTGCGAGATCTAAAGTTGGCGAATACAATCATGGTTGTGGGTCTGGGAGGAACCACGACAATTATTTGTTTGAGGAAATTTTTATTAAAACCGATAAAGTTAGCTTATGTTTCGGGTCATCATTCGATGCCAATTTCGGTGAATATATACAAATTTTCGGAGATTTCAGAAATTTTTACCTATTTTATCGACTTTTGACCCCCAAAACTCAAAAACAGATCACTATAACCGACCCTTTGATCACTATAAGAGGCCAATTTCCTGTGTGTTTACATACAGCCGATCAGGACCTGACAGTTTCTGTCCTTATATCCGACTTAAGCAGGGTTCACATCCATCCGGAAAGCTATCCGGAAAGTGCGCACGAGCAGCTGATTGGATGGACATCAGCTGGGGAGGGGGGAATATTCTTTCCGGAGAAGCACTTTTGAAGCGAACTGTACGCATCAGATTTTTCAGATATTTTCCGCTCCGCATCTGCGCAGTTCACTACTGCGCATACGGAATGGCGTCGGCAACCGAAACAGCTGTGGGAGGAAGCGCGGGAAACGAGTTGTCAGCCAAAATTCCGGATGGTTATGAACGCCTTCCCAACTTCCGCGATTCCCCTCCATCCCCTCCACTGCTTTTCACTAGCTTCCCCTATCCGTATTTCCAGACGGCTCCGGATGGATGTGAACCCTGCTTTATTCCTTTAACCGCCTTTCTACTAAGCGACTTCTACTGTATAAGTGAACCCATGTAATCGGTACTCACGATGTTATTTTGTGGTTCAGCAAGAATGCGCGCTTAAGTCAGTATATTTGTGTCTTTCAGTCAAAACTTGCGGTAAAAGGAGTTCTAAAGCTGAGTGTTTTGATACCTAGTGCTTCCGTGATTCGGAGGGCTACTTATTTCCTACCAAGGTATAAAAGCGGTGTATCGAATAGACGACACGCTCGACATTCAATTTCATTTGTAAACAGTTTCTCGTACCTATAGGTTGTAACGAATGAAAAGAAACCTGTTGATAGCTACTGAGAGGCAAACAAATAAAGGAGCTTACAGCTTCAAAAATCTTCATTCAGCTCAGTCAACGGTATCTAACGTATCGCTAAAACCGAAGTTTCTTTCAAGAGTACCTTTGATGTTGAAACTGGAATTATTTTCTTCCTTTTATTTGAACATAGAATATCTTACTAACTACTTTTTTCTTAGTTAGTCTTAGGTAGTCTTAGATAGAACATAGAATAGTCTTAGGTAATAATAGGTACTTTTTTAAGTTCAAAAAATGAAATACAAGCCCGCTTATAGGTTTGTTCGCAGTGATCGACGGTTCTGACTAGACAGTTTTTGTTCTTCCCGTGGTCTTTACACGTTCAACTGTGGAAACGCTGATACGGGAAGACGGACCAATGAGCTTCAAGCATTCTTTTCCCGTATACGTGTAGTTCTTCGCGTACACGGGAAAAGCTGCTTCTTCGCGTGCACGGGAAGAACTACGCGTATACGTGTAGAGAATGCTTGAAGCTCATTGGTCCGTCTTCCCGTATCAGCGTTTCCACGGTTGAACGTGTAAAGACCACGGGAAGAACAAAAACGGTCTACTGTTGTCTGACAGTCAGAAAGGCGTTTGGCCGTTCGCTGTGATTCCCGGACTCTTTTCAAACTATAGTATCCATGATCGTGTGACAATCCAAGGTCTATCTCTTCTGAAAATCTCCCGGGAGAGATATTGGGCGGTATGAATAAAACGAAAGCAAATGCTTTTAAGCATTTGCTCGAAGGAAAAGCATTTGCTTTGGAAGGAAATGCTCGAAGTAAAAGGTTTTATTCTTTTTCGTATGAATAATCATTACCTTCACTCCGAAGGATTTGCTTCACGGGAAAAGAGTAAAAGCCTCCTCCGATCATCAGCTGACCCAGAAAAATTGGTGATCCAGGTGTTCCCGCCTCAACGCGGGACGAACTCGTTTCTCGTTTTTTTCCATTTTCCGATTGATAAATCTTTGCTTTTGCTTCTCATTTTTGTTGCGTCTCGTGTTTTAAATAGTTTGCTCTTGTTGTAAACTTTGAAACGATTATAGTTTCCGGTGGAACATGTCTTCCGGAAGTGACGAAGAGTTAGAAGGGTCTGAAGGGTTAACGCAGCCTGCAAATACTGGCTTGATGGATTTCATCGCTAATGAGGTGAGATTAAATCCGATAATCTTATCCAAATCTCAATTACCTCATGTGAAGAGAAAGAAAGATGAGGCCGTGGAGAATACAATTAAAAAACATGAAAATCATTTTGGTAGACGTATCGAAATATCGAGCCTCATGAAAAAGATAAATAACATGAAGACACGATTGAAGAAGAAGACCGACCGGACGAAAACTGGGAACAAGAGGATCAAACTTCAAAAATGGGAAAAATTGTTTTACGAAGCTATGGAAGGAAATGTTAACCCGTGTGTCTCACAGGTGCCAGGAGGGTTGGCATGTGGTGTTGCGAATACTAGCTCTGCGTCTGAATCGCCAACCCTGATTTCTGAAAGCAGAAGAACTATTTCTTCAGACACCTCCATGCATTCCAGTCAATTAATAATGGAATCCAGTACAAGTCCGCGTTCAGATGAGCCTTCCGCGCCGTCCCGTCTACTGCCTCGAGGGAACAAGTACGATTTCAATGAAACTTCGGAAACAAAGTCGTTGACGAACACAGAACTGCAGCGCTTAGTACTGCTGGAGCAGCTGCAGACTGCAAGAGCACAGAGAGAGTACTATAAAAACAAACTGGAGGTACTGAAAACGCCAGCACAAAGATCTTCAGTTTTGGAGAATGGATCAACTTCTTACTTCACTCTTTAGAATGATTACACGTGTTCATTTTCAAGTTTTGAGATGATAATCTTCTCGCATGTTCTATCTTTCCTGCAGTTGAATAAAAGTGTTTTGAAATTGCAATGAATTTATTTATTTAATAATACATACTCGTACTCATTTCATTTAGTTAGTAAGTTCATTCAACTGGTTGAAGTCGTTAAACTGGGCCTAGTTCAAGTTGGTTTTTATATTACTAAAGGTATGCACTAGGCGTTATACAAATTATTCATAAATGGCGGTTGTGAATTATGGTTGCCAACTCTTGCCTCACTTGTTGTCCATGCATGCGGAGATTTCTTTCCCCTCTTTCTTCATTGGCAAGTGGCAAGTGTATGACACGCTCAGTTTGCTCTTCTAAGTCTTCGAAGTCCGGGTCTCGTAACATTTTGGCTATGTTATGCAGTACAACGCACGCCACGACTATTTTAGGTACTCTGTCTTGTTTAACCCGGCAAACGTACTTTAAAATTGGAAACCTCCTTTTCAGTTGGCCAAAAGATCTCTCAACGCACACTCTTTCTTTTGTCAGTAAGGTATTAAACGATCTTTCCAGATCATTGCTGGGGTTATGAAAAGGGACCATCAGCCATGGTTCAATGCCATACCCACTGTCACCCAGTATAACAGTGTTTTCAGTGCGAGACATGCAGGCATCCATCTTCTTCCAAATTCGACTGTCATGGACAGAACCCGGCCATCTGACGTCTACGCTTGTGAACTTGCACGTGGCGTCACACGTTGCTTGCACGTTCAGTGATTCTCGGCTTTTTCTGTTGATATATTCGTCCCCATGTACCGATGGTTTTTCAATACCAATATGAGTGCAGTCCACCACACCAATTGCACTGGGAAAAGAAAAATTACGGAGCCACAGTTCCTTTGCCCTCACTACTTCCTCTTCTGCCGTCGGAAATCGTATCCAAGTGTCTGCTTCCGAGACAATTCTCTCAACAACAAATTTCACCGCCAATGAAACACTCGACTGGTGTATACCAAGTTCTTCTCCGATGCCTTTTTGGAACCCGGGATCCGCTAGATAACGCAAACATGCTTTCATTCTCAGCTCCGGAGATAGGGAACCACCGCGAGTATCGTTGACATCATTTCCAATAAAATGATCTGCTAGCCACTTAACGTTTTCCTCCGAAAATCGAAATAAACTTCTGAAATCTTGTTCCCGTGGGGACCTTCGTTCCTTATAACATTTACGATTACGTATATTCACGATTTCAGCCATAATCACTGACTTACATTAATATAAAATCACTGACAGAGGAAGCAAAAAGCACGAAATGCACACTCACACTGATAAAACAGGGAAAAACGCACAAATGAGGAGAACATGGCACTTGATAAACGACCGATATTAAAAATTTAGGAAAGTGAATCTACTCTGGAGTAGATGCATCTTTTTTAAAGCTTTTGCTTCACAAGCGAAGTAAAAGAGCAGCTTTATTCATACGGAATACTTTTGATTGAAGGAAATGCTTTTTTTTCGAGCTTATGCTTTTCCTACAGAAGCAGAAGGTTTTGCTCTTCTTTTTTTTATTCATGATACTTGAAGGATTTGCTTCGTTTTCCGCAAGTAAAAGGTTTTACTTCGTTTTATTCATACCGCTCATTCTCTCTTGGGAGACAATCTCTTCCAGATGTCTCCCGGGTTCGTCTATTTTACTGACTATCTCCCATGTATAGAATATTTTTAGCCAAAAATCGACTCACCTTCATGAAGATATACGATCAAAATGAACAACGAATGATCAAAATGACCGATGTGGTAGCGAATGAACGAAGGGTGCTACACGATATACTATCGAACAAACTAGAAATTAGAAAGAAAGACTGTTTCTTTCAAGGAAAGACTCCTAACTAGGTTTCTCTTTCGAAAGAGATGGAAAATGTCAAGATGGCCGCCAACTATCTATTTTAGAAGCTACTGAATAACCATGTGATGGATACTGCAAAATCTTTTTGCCAAAAGATATAGGTAGTTGAACGGAAAAGAGATGACTCTTTTCCTTAGTGAATAGGCCCCCAGTTGTCTGATCGTCATTCCAGTACAAAATAAGATAGGGCAGGCGAGGAACTGACCATGCTCTTGCCTTCTCGATTCCCATTATCAAACGCAAACTCTTCTGAAACGATTATTAAGATGGTATTGGATCTTTGATGGTTTCTTACGGTTTTCTGGAGTCAGCTAACCGTCAGAAAACGGCAGTGCGAACAAACCTGTAATATTGACTACTGGCGTTTCAGAACAGCAATAATTTAAAAAAAGTAATGATACGTAGGTGTGAAAGGTAAGTAATACGTATGAAAACTGTTAGACCATCCATTCAACCTGTAGCATTACCTACAACCAAACAATACATCTTGAAACAGCTCAAACTAAAACATTAATCTACAAACAGTTTTCTTAGCGCTTACAGATTTCTTAATCTTTCCCGTATTTGGGCTTCACCAAACTTAACGAATTATCCAATTCTGGTGTCTCGGTACTTGAACGTAATGCACACAATGCAAGTAACTGGGAGAGAAGGTCCTCCGACCATTTAACCATCAACGCTAATAATGTTGTGTGCAAAAGCATGTACCTACCATGTTACAACGTTGAAGGTGTAGTGTGAATTATTATACGTTCGGGTAATTTTAATGTGATGTGTGTTTGAATGCCTTTCAATAGTCATTATTGTTTCTGTAAGTAAGTTCATCACTGTAAAGACTTTCTTCATCTGTATGGGTTTCTCTTTGATTAACATCATACCTAAGGTGGCACGGGTTAATAGCTTCCCGCCCACTTTACAAGCTTAATTATACTGGGTGGTGAGGGGGGGGGGGGGTTGTTGATATTTAGTTCTTAGCTTATGTTCAGCATTTTGTAATTTGTAAAAAGTCTTTTTAATTAATAATATTTGTAATCGTGGAAAAAAAACTAAGTAATTTTTTTTTAGAAACGCTGCAAAGTCCTTGTCACATGGGTTTATTATTCTACTGGACTTACCTACAGAAATTTTGGCTGTTTATTTATTGTTTCTTTCATGTAAAATAATTGAAATAGCTATTTCTGGTGGTTTCCACCAATTTTGGCCCCCAAAACTTGAATTAGGTACGCTCCTTTTTTTTTCAAATTATCTTTGATCATTGATAGTACCATTTAATCGTCTTGATCCACGTGTTGACACTTTTTCTGGTGTTGTTCTACAAATTGATGGTGGTTTCAGACGATTTCCCAGGTTTTTGATTCATAAAAAATCAATTTTGGGAGCTGAACATTTGGCACAACCTCAATTTTCCACTCCTTGGTCAGAATCGACTTCATATTCGGTCTTCTCGTCCCCAAAAACATGGAAAACGGTACCTCAAAAGCTCATGTTACCAACATGTTACTAAAACACAAAAGGTACCTATTTTTACACACATTTTCACTCATAACACCCCTGGGTATATTCCGATCGGGCTGAAAAGTTTCGGGACACAACTAGGGCCCAAATGGAGCATGTGTGCGAAAGAACGACTTTTTTATACCGAAAATGAAGCCGGTACACGTGATACGGCGGACGGCGGACGGACATCGCATTTTTGGAATCTACGCCCTTGAAACGGAAAAGAAAACATTTTGAGGGGGTGTTATAAAAATTTTTCGCTGAGCGAATACATAGGTGTATTATTCACAGAATAATAAACCAAAACTGCAATTCTTGATAAGAGAAAAAGGAATCCCGAGTAGAAATGATGGACTGGAATCAGGCAATTGATTCGGGGTACAATTTATTCGTCATCCGAATACAATTGACTCGGCCAACGAGGTGCTACCAGCGTTTGGCTTAGAGCAAGGGACGCGTTGTGATACGCTGATCGGGGTTGGTGCTAATTTTCGGTAAAAAATAAACTAGTAAGTACCTTCCTATTGTCAAAAACGCTGCAAAGTCCTTGTCACATGGGGTTTATTATTCTACAGAAATGTTGGCTGTACATTTATTGTTTGTTTCATGTGAAATAATTGAAATAGCTATTTCTGATGGTTTCCACCAATTTTGGCCCCCAAAACACAAATTAGGTAGGTACGATCTTTTTTTTTTTTTTTCAAATTATCTTTGATCATTGGTAGTGCCATCATTTAATCGTCTTGATCCACGTGTTGACACTTTTTCTAGTGCTATTCTACAAATTGATGGTGATTTCAGACGATTTCGCAGGTTTTTGACTCATAAAAAATCAAATTTGGGAGCTGAACATCTGGTACAATCTCAATTTTCCACTCCTTGGCCAAAATCGACTTCATATTCGATCTTCTCGTCCCCAAAAACATGGAAAACGATACCTCAAAAGCTCATGTTACCAAAATGTTGCTAAAACGCAAAAAGTACCTATTTTCACACACATTTTCACTCATAACACCCCTGGGTATATTCCGATCGGGCTGAAAAGTTTCGGGACACAACTAGGGCCCAAATGGAGCATGTGTGCGAAAGAACGACTTTTTTAGATCGAAAATGAAGCCTGTACACGTGATACGGCGTACGGCGGACGGACATTGCATTTTTTGAATCTACACACCTTGAAACGGAAAAGAAAAAAGTTTGAGGGGGTGTTATAAAAATTTTTTGCTGAGCGATTACATAGGTGTATTATTCACAGAATAATAAACCAAAAAAAACCACAGTCATGCAGCATGGCTATAAGAGCGAATTTTCGAAGTTTTCGGCATCTTCCTCCTCCGCCTAAAATTTTCTGAAAATTAATTTTCGGCCAATGTTTTCCCAACTTGATACCATACAAAATTAAAACAGGAGTAGTTTTACGCAAAGTAAAATTTGCGGTGGAAGGATGGGGAGGGGGAAATCAAAAATGTTTTGAATACCAGAAGAGTAGGTAATGGATACGTAACAAATTTTTTTGTTCCATTTTTTGCCGAGTAACACCTCGGTTTGTAGATTTTCCAACGCTGAACACGATGGTGAAGTCAGAATTGCGATATCCCATTCCGTTATCAGATTAGAGCAGACGAACCAGGATGAACATCTCAAGAAATAACCATTCCTTCATCTTCAAAGTGTTCCAGTTTGAGAATGGAATGAGATATCGCAATTCTGATTTCACCATCGTGTTCAGCGTACAAAAACCTTTAAAATGAGGTGTCACTTGTCAGACCTTTTCATTTTGGGAATTTATGGGTAATTTTCCCCCCCTAAAACTCCCCAAAACTCCCCCTTAGAGTGACCCGATTCTGCCCATCTTCGAACTTAGCCTGTCGATTGCCAAGACAGATTTTTCGTGCAAATTTGAACTTTTTATCTCAATTCTTTCGAGAGTTATCGTCTGGAATGACACATACATATATAAATATATATATAAATATATATATATATACATATAATTTTTGGTGTCTTTCGGCAGTGAATTCAGGATGGTCTGAAACGGATTTTGGTATAAAAATCTTTCGGAAATTCGAGTTTTAAAAATTTTGGACCGAGAACAATAGCTTCCTTTTCTTCGAAAATTCGCTAAAAGACTATCGGCGATTCTTAATAAGAGAAAAACGTATGCCAATTCGAGTAGGCAGTATAGCTTCCTCACTTGAATCACTTCATTTTGATACGGGGCCATCTGCGATCCACCCCGCGTGTACCCTCAAAATTTCAGCTGTCTGCGACTGTTTTTCGCGTAATTAGAAGCGTTACAGGGAAACGGTCATCATTTCATGACCGCGCATGCGCAGGCGAATGAAAGTCATGCGCAATTATCGAAGTGTTATTCCTGATCGACCCTCCAAATCTGAACTCATTTCAACGATATTTAAGGTAGTTACGGGCGTTTCAAGTATTTCACGTTTGCGCATGCGCAGATGGGAGGCGATCAAATTTCAGCTCTACGACTATTTTTCGCGTAGTTGGGAGCGTTACAGGGAAATGGTCCACATTTCATGTTCGCGCATGCGCAGACGAAAGTTACATTACGATTCCAATGAAATTCATTTGGAACTATCAAAAGTATTATTCCTGATCGACCCTCCGAATTTGATCATTTGAACGATATTTAGGGTAGGGGCGTTTCAAGTATTTCACGTTCGCGCATGTGCAGTCAAAAGTTACTGTACTTTTTCAGTGATTTTCGTACGGGACCATCTGTGACCCAACCCGCACCTACCCTCAAGATTTCAGCCCATTTCGACCATTTTTTCGGGTAGTTATGGGCGTTACAAGGAATTACCACAGACAGAAAGACAGGCAGGCGGGCAGGGAACCAAAAACGTTCCTGGATTAGCATCTGCTGCGTGCTCGCTCTGGGCGCTGCCTGTTGTATTCGAAATGATTCGGACGGGCTGCATGAACTCTATTAATCCTCCTGTTTGCGGAGAACGAGCCGTCGCCATTGTGATGGCAGAGCGTCAAGCAGTCATTACGGACCGAAGAACGTTCGTTGGAGGGGTCCAGAACGTATGAGGGCCAGACGATCGCCCGATGGCCGGCGACCGGTTCACCTTGTGCTGCTCAGCTTTTGACACCGGCGTCCCCTCGGATCGCCTTCCCCCAGAGGGGTTTCTACGCACTTGGAAAGGCCTCTTACGAAGTCGAGGAGCATTAGCAGTGAGAAATCACTGGCAGGCTGAGCAGTCAGCAGAAACGCCCGTCACTGTTGGTGCGACCGCTGCATTGAAGAATTTCAGCGTGTGTTCAATTATTTAGTGTTCCTGTGATTTCAGAAAGCAAGAATAGCAGACAATTTCACTTTCATATAAGTATCCTGAAAATAACCCATTGGCTTAGGATTTCAAGACTTTTCTTTCCGCTAAAGATATTTCTTACATAATGTAACAGAGGGGGTAATATTATTTTTACCTCGACTCTGCTCGGATTGGGTCACTCTCCTAAATTGCACTAAAAAAAGTCTGCCAATTGGAGTAGGCAGTATAGCTTCCTCACTTGAATCGCATGAACGTACGGAGTAGTTGGGAAGGTTCATTTTGATAGGGGACCATCTGCGATCCACCCCGCGTGTACCCTCAAAATTTCAGCTCTCTAAGACTGTTTTTCGCGTAGTTCGAAGCGTTACCAGGAAACGGTCAACATTTCATGTTCGTGCATGCGCAGATGAAAGTTACAGTACGATTCACATGAAATTCATTTGGAACTATCAAAGTATTATTCCTAATCGACCCTCTTAAGTTTGAACTCATTTCAACGATATTTAGGGTAGTTGTGAGTTTTTCAAGTATTTTACGTTTGCGCATGCGCAACCGAAAATTACCGTAATTTTTCAATGATTTTGGTATGGGACCGTCTGTGACCCAACCCGCACCTACCCTCCGAATTCCAGGCCATTTCGACTATTATTTCGGGTAGTTGTGGGCTTAACAAGGAATTACCACAGACAGACAGACACGGAACAAAAAATGTTCCTCGATGTCTGAAACGCAAAATGGAAGTGGAAATTTTCATTTTGGAACACAAATTTTTTTACTCAGTCACGAATCCAAGGCTTCCTTACCTTCGGTACTGAGGAAGCAAAAATTTATTTCAAATTAGGTGCTATTGTAGGAGAAGGGAAGATATTAAGTGGACAACGATTCTGCTCTGACTCGATACCTTTTTATTGATTAATTAAGGAATAAAGCTCCAGGAAATTTGTTCAAGGGGAGGGAATTAAGGGGAAGCTAAATTTACCCGTGGGGGGGGGGGGGGGGGTGGATTTATATATTTCTCGAAGGATGACAATTTCAAGGGATGACCTATAGGGCAACCGTAGAATTGTAAAAAGGATGAAATGGTTTAAATATCGAGTGATATAAATAAAACGCTGCAAATCCCTGCACAACGGTTTATTATTTTGTATAGAATACCCTCCTGTTACAGATCACAGCTCTATGTATAGATAACCCTTCTATATAATATGATATGTACTATTCTATTATATACATATTATGTAGATCGCAGACCCTCCGTAGGTTAGTACCTAACCCCGTACTCGTTACTAGGTACCTACCTAAATCACGAGTTAAATGTTGCTAAAATAATTCTGCCGATGACAAACAGTACCTAACAAAAAGAAACACACATAATGAAGTTCTGAAAAGAAATTGTTGATGAGGAGTGAAAAAAGTTGCAAAAGTACCTACCAAAAAACTCCAGCCCCTTCTACGTAGATGGTATAATGAACCGTTGTGTAATAATTTACCGTTGAGTAATGATTTACCATAGTAATAATTTACCCATCAATAATACTTCAACGTTTGTTCAAGTTTCACTACCTACCAACAAACTCCAAAAGAGCCATCATTTTTCAAGCGAAATAATATCACAGAACAACCAACTCGACTTCATACTCCGCCAATATAATCAGGTGATCCCTACCAATGATTGGCCGTATTCACAATTTCCTATTGTGGGCGCGTCTCTGGTTACGAGATTTGGTTTGAATTGTATACAATTTCATTCACACTGGAGTCGAAAATGCCTGTCGGTGCAAACTTTGGGGCCTTACTGTGAACGAACGGCTGGACGTACGATGCTCCGGATGGTCTTAAAAAACTCGCAAGTTCAAGAACTATTTAAAACCGTAAAAATATTTACGTAAAAAAATGGTATAGGCGTCTTGAAAATTTCAACCCCTATTTTGAACCCCTTAGAGATGACTCACAGTAACGTCGAGCTTCGAGGACCAACTAGACGCCGAACGGAACCTATAACCCGAATTTCATCAATTTTTTTTTCATGGTAACTACTAAGAAAAGTGGCCCGTACGGCGTACGGCGTACGGCGGACAGACAGAAATATTTTTATTGCAGTTTTGGATTCTACATACCTTGAAACGTAAACCATCAAATTTTGAGGGGGGGTAAGAATTTTTTTTTTCATGCTCGATTCCAATGGTTCATTGTTGAAAATAATAAACCAAAATGAGGGAGGTGTGATCTTAGCTTGTTGATAGCAGGAGACGGATTGATTGTTCTCCTTCCTATCATTGAGACAGTCGGCACCGTTCCTGAGTAACAGTTCTGCGTGCTCATGCAGAACTGTTACACATATCCCAACGTATTGGTTGATTGGTATGTTGTACACAACATTTACACAACTGTCTCCCGTGTGTTTGGCGAGTGTCAGCAGAAAACTCACTCTCATTCAGATGATAACCCTTCATGTAACGGAATTTGCCAGGTACCTACAATGATAGCTGAAGACAGTATTAATGTGGAATAATAAGGGTGGGACGAAATAGACTCTAAAATGATAAAACTTTGTAAAAATGCGCTAAGCAAACCGTTGGCACATTTAATTAACCTCAGCTTCAGGTCAGGCATTTTTCCTTCCAACATGAAGTTGGCCGTGGTTGTTCCTCTGTACTAGGCGGGATTAAAAACTCAGTGTACCAACTACCGTCCGATTTCTTTGCTAAGTAGTGTATCTAAAATAATAGAGAGGTGTGCCAAGGAGCAACTACTTGCTTTTCTTGAGAGAAATAAACTGTTGAGTGACAACCAATATGGGTTCCGAAAGACTTATAGCACACAGGATGCAGTTTCTCGTTTAAGCTCCCACGTAATTAACGATTTAGATAAGGGTCTTAAGCCATTAGCAGTTTTCCTTGATTTAGCGAAAGCTTTTGATAGCATTTCCCATGACCTTCTTTGTGAGAAAATGAACAAGATGGGGATTAGGTCGCGTACATTGGCGTGGTTCAATAGCTATTTAAGTAACCGTCAGCAAATTGTCAGAATAAATGGCGTAAGAAGCGACAAAATAGAACTAAGTGGGTGGGGCGTGCCGCAGGGAACGGTCCTGGGGCCTGTGCTTTTCCTAATCTATATAAATGGTTTGGGTGAGTTGGGCATTCAGGGAATTAGGATACTGTTTGCGGATGACACAGTGCTTTATTTTAATGGGAACACGTGGGATGAAACTTTTTCTAGGGCAAGCGCTGGGTTACGCAATGTGTTTTTGTGGTTAAATGCTAATAAACTTAGTCTGAATGTTGAAAAGTCTCAGTATATGGCGTTTGCTTTGAATTCAGCGGGTATCCCGTCTAATTGTGACCTTAAACTACACATTGATAAATGTTCACCCGAAAACTGCAAGACAACATGTAAGACTTTGGACATGACCGATTGCGTTCGGTATCTTGGCATCTGGTTTGACCGGCATATGAGATGGGAAAAGCAAATAAACCAAGTATCCCAGATGTTGCGGAAGAACATGTATTTGTTTGCCCGTTTAAAGTCCTTCCTCTCCGACAGACTACTGAGAGTTGTGTACTTTGCTCTAGTTCAATCAGTGATGACTTACTGTCTTCCTTGTTGGGGCGGAGCGTATCAAACTACGCTCGCCCCGTTAATCACAGCCCAGAAAGCCATAGTGAGAATAATTTGCAGGAAAAATTCGCGAGAGCACACGATGCCTCTTTTCAAAAAAATTAAAATCTTACCATTTTCTATGCTGAAAGAGCTTGCATTTGTAAAGCATTTGTTAAAGCGCAAGCACTTTGTTTACCCGTCGCATGAAATTAGTACTAGATTTAAAACAAATAGTAACATTGTAGTCCCCCACAATGCCACAACACTGGCGAAGAATTTTTATGAATCTTGTTCGATTGGGATCATCAACGGTTTTCCAGTCGATCTAAAGACATTTATATACTCTGGTCAGAATACTGTTAAACAGGTTTCTGATAAATTAAAATCATATTATATAGGCCGGCTAGCTTTAGAACAATGAATTGTTGTCGGTGCATTTTTATGTACATATGTTTATACATTTGTTGTGAATTTAGAATTGAGTAGGCAAGAATAATTATTTTTCGATTTATTAAATTTGCAAGTCGTTAGGTTACCTAGCACTTGAATTTTGTATCACTATAATAACTGGTTCTTCTTGCTTGGTGGGAGTCATAGTGACTGCTCTTCCCCTGCCACGGGCATTTGCCTATATAGGGGATTAATTTCCATAATTGTGACAGGCCATTAAATGGCCTGTGCAAGATTCTTCATTATATCCCATACTTTTGTATATCTTTTGGAAATAAAGAATTAAAAAAAAAAAAAAATCAAACAAAAAATAAACCTTCAGCTTACCACCAATTTATTTAAAACAAAGCATTTTGCTCGAAGTGATCAGATACTCACATAAGCAGAGATAACAGTGATATCACTGTTATCTGTATTTATGTGAGTACCTGATGATGCTCAGAATTTGTGCGAAAAGCTTTCTTTAAATAAATTGGTAGCTGAAGGTTTATTTTTTGTTCGATTTTTCCACATTGCAAGATGCCTTACCTCAAAAGGTGTTTGATAAAATTCGAGTATAAGAATGCATAACTTCGGTACTGATTACATTCCTTCCACCATCAGAATTACAGGGTTCCACTGCCCCATTAAACCTAGTTGAAGGCTCAGTTCCTTGTGTTGAACGTCTCCATGGCTAAACACAATATTAAGTACGAAATGCGTATACGCAATCCCTTGGAATTGTATACTCAATCCGCCTTTCTCAGGCAAAGAGTGGTGTTTTCTTATTGCCTTTGATAGGTACTCGTACAGTAACCAAGGTACTTATCGGGCAGGCGTATTACAAATTGTACGAAACATGAGGATTATTAGTATCACTTGAGATAGGTACTGATTGATTATGCAAGCAGTGTTTGACCTCACAACAACAAGCAAAAGAAGTTAGTCTTATGTCATCAGGGAACTGAGTATAACTTAAAACGCTTGCGGCGGAGTAGTGGAAATCCATAGCAAAAAACTACAGGAAAAAAATAGAATAGTCTATTTCCACGTCAACTAACAAAACTGTAGACCGGTTTCGGTTGTTAAACCATCATCAGTACACTATAGAAGAGATAATGATAAGAGATGAATAGATACGTAGAAATAGACTATTCTATATATTTTTATCCTGCAGTTTTTTAGGAAACTGGGCCTACCCATTGTAGGCCGTGTAGGTATCTTCAGTTCTCTACCTACCTACAGAAATTGATAAATAATAGGAAATTTTCTTGCAAAATTGTAAAAAAGCAAAAATGTCACATTATTTTCCAGCACAATATTCCCAGACCATAGTTTGGAAGTAAATTCTCTCTTCCCCTTCAAATAGAATAGCTGTGTATTCACTAAATCCTTTTCAGTACCCTATTTTGTTATTTCACGATAATATATTATGTTCCTTGTTTGTTTGTTAATGAGCTGATACTTGAATACTTACGAGATATCTCTCTTGAGAGTACAAGATTTCTGTGTACTTACTGGGTAGCACTTACTGGGATGTCTTCAGGGAACTGGGCGTTGTATGCCGTGCACTCTACCTACCTAACGAAAATCTTTTCTTGCAAAATTGGGAAAACGCAAAACTACCACGTTATTTTCCAGCTCAGTACTTGGATACGTCAATAATTACAAGAACCTAATCATGGGCCGGACCTTTGTTTCGCCTTCAGTAAATCCTATTTTAGTATTCGATTTGCGTACTTCACGATATTATATTGTTTGTTGATGAATTGATACTTGCATACTCAGATATTTCTCTTGAGAGTACAGATTTCTTTGTCGGTTTATCCATGTACCCAGCACATCGAATAAATTCCACAACTTCCAGCAATTTATTGTGTAATCGACAACGGCGGTGATAAGGGATCCAATTTCGTGGTACAGGCTCATACAGGAATCATGAAGTACCAAGTTGTTGTGTATTGTAACAACTCCAAACGGGAATTAACACAGTCCGCCGCACTATCTGGGATTGCAGCTCTGTCTTCTTCGTCGTTCTTTCGTCCTTTCTTGCTCTTCGAAGGACCCGTGTTCACCCACGTCCTCGTAGGTCTCCCTTCCCCCTCGATTCTCGACGTAACGTCCATATCTTTCGAGTCGGCTTCTTTCTCTTTCTCTTTCGTCAGCCTCTCCAAATCAGATTCGATTTTTTTCCCGAACTTTTCGTCCGTGTCGTAATTGTCGTCCCAGAACCCTTGATTTGGCGCTTTGCCTTTCGGTTTCTTCTCTATACGATTACAATTATAACATTTAACTAGATATGCAATGTTATGTTACGTCAGTAGGGGCGTCGCCGGGGGTAATTTCATCGTAATATAATTATTATATTCAAGCGTCAACTATTCTTCATCCCATACGCCCCCACACCCCAGTTTTTTCGCGTACTCCCTGAATGGATGAATGAATGAAAAACATAATTTATTTGAAAAATCATAAATTACGAATTGCTAGTAGTATAAATAATCATTGACATGCTTAATAATCAGCAGGTCCATCTGATGGAGTTTGCCATGCAATTATAACAAAAAGTACTTTATGTAACAAAAATATAATTATACTTTTTTTAAAGCAATATTCAATTCAATTTACAATATCATTTCTTTTACGGACTTTTTATTCTTTTTATGGATAGAGATTATTCTATTTTCCGAATAACTATTAAAAGACTAGTTTAGTCCTTGAATTTTGATTGGTACTATTCAGAACCACAGATATCGCTAAACGTATAAGCAGTAACTTTATAAGAAGCAGTGATTTTACTTGACCCTTTTCCATCTCCCTCTTCGTCTTTGCCTTTGCGAGTATAATCCCTTGTTTGTACGCGGGGAATGTTAAGGTTTAGCGACCTCGTTTCAATTAAGTGCAGTTTAGTCCTCCATACCCGTAAAACGGCTTGCAACATATTTTCGGTTCGGGCCGCGTGGTGAACGAAGATATTATCCACACGGTATTATACGTAATTTTGATGTAAGGTTTCTTGATTATTGCGCCAGGTCTAGTTCTGCAAACATGTATAAGGGAATCGCTTTGTTTTCGTATAACCGTAACGACCTTGATGTTAAAAATATAGGTAAAGGCTCCATAAGATAAATTTTTTTCAGAGACATCGTGAAGGAAAACGCTAATTGCCGAATGATGGTGTTACCGGAACGTTAGATAGGTACTGTGATTATATCACCATGTTTAGACCTTTTTTTCTCTATGGGTCGAAGTAAATCCTTAAACGAATGAGGTATAACCCCAGGAAGTCTGTTCCGAAAAAGGGCCATTTAAGGAGTTTTATTCAAACTGTAACAAAAACCTGTGTTCATACCAATCAATGCAATGCAAAGAAATTAGAGATCAATTGGGTTTTGGAAAAACCTGTCTCGAAAAACCGTATAGGTAACTAAGCATTTGTACCCGGCTACGCCCGATAATATTGGTTTATTTTTTCAATAAACTTTGGAATCGACCATGAAAAAAAATTTGTTACCACCCCTCCCCCCTCAAAATTTGATGGTTTATGTTTCAAGGGACGTAGAATACGAATATAGATTTAAAAAAATTTCCGTCCGTACGCCGTCCGCGCCTTTTTCCTTAGTTCCTATTAACCAAAATTTACGAAATTTGGTATATGGGTCCCGTTTGGGCTCTAGTTGAGCTCTAATCGGTCAAGGCGGTTAAGACCGCCTTGTTACCCAAGCCTAACACTTAAGGGTAACATGTGAAAATGCTTGAGTTTTAAGATCTGTTACTTAACTATACATATTTACCTTCACATAATCGTTTGTTGTTGTTTGATTCGTGTCGTTTTGTGGTTCGTACCCTTTCACAAATTTAAAATATACCTAATTTTTTTAAACCCTGGATTTGACCTTACTCTGTAGGATACCCGGTGGGGGGGGGGGGGGGGGGGTACCTTTTACTCTAAAGCTAGAAACGACTTATTCAACTAAAGTCCCTGTAATCGGCACACGATTCCGTCAGAGTTGAAGAGCTAATCGCTGGTCGGGTAAGCACATGCAAGATTTTCATAGCTTGTACTGGTCCCGAGACGAGAACCAGAGACGCCGCCAACTTTTATCGCAAACGGAGATATAATGATCGGACGCCCCGGCCTCTTATACTACTAAATTTATTTAGCTGCTGAAATGGTTCCTATTTATCCAACCGCTTCGTAGCTGTAAACGAAAAACGTTGCAAATTATTACACAACGGTTTATTGCTTCCGAGTATGCGAAGCAGCGGAAGCCTTGTGTTCACTTTCGTGAGCCAAAAAATTTTTGTCTTCAGAAATCAAAATTTCCACTTGCATTTTGCGTTTCAAAGCCTACTGAACAAATTTGGTTCCGTGTCTGTCGGTCTGTGAGTCTGTGAGTCTGTGAGTCTGTGAATCTGTGAGTCTGTGAATCTGTGAGTCTGTGAGTCTGTGAGTCTGTCCGCATTTCCTTGTTACAGCCATAACTTCCACGATTTTGAATTGATTCAGCTCAAATTTTCAGGGATGGTGCGGATAAGGCCCCTTGAGGTCCCATACAAATTTCAACATGATTGATCCAGCGGTACGCCCTGCGCATGCGCTAACGTTAAATTCAACAAACACGCATAACTTTCACAATTTTGATTTAATTTCGCTCAAATTTTCAAGGGTTGTTTGGACAAGGCCTAGTGAGTTCCAGTATGAATTTCAGCATGATCGGACCCTCGGTGCGCTCTGCGCATGCGCTGGCGTGAAATAGATTCAATTTCCTTGTTACAGCCGTAGTAACCAAAGATTTCACCCAATTTCAATGTAATTCTCAGGGATTAAGCGGGTAGGGCCCATTGAGGTCCCATATAAATTTCAACATGATAGAGCCAGCGGTTCGCCCTGCGCATGCGCTCTGTCTGTCTGTCTGTCCTTCTATGCACGGCCAAACGGCTCGACGGATATCGACCAAATTTGGCACGAATATCCAGTAGGCTCCCAAGTTGTGCAACGTCGCATTTTCAATTCCCTGACCATAGCGGAACTATGGTCGACCATGGTCGAATCCTGAATGGCATGACGGATATCGACCAAATTTGGCACGAATATCCAGTAGGCTCCCAAGTTTTGCAACGTCGCATTTTTAATTCCCTGACCATAGCGGAACTATGGTCGACCATGGTCAACTCCTGAATGGCTTGACGGATATCGACCAAATTTGGCACGAATATCCAGTGGGCTCCCAAGTTGTGCAACGTCGCATTTTTAATTCCCTGACCATAGCGGAACTATGGTCGACCATGGTCAACTCCTGAATGGCTTGATGGATATCGACCAAATTTGGCACGAATATCCAGTAGGCTCCCAAGTTGTGCAACGTCGCATTTTTAATTCCCTGACCATAGCGGAACTATGGTCGACCATGGTCAACTTCGTTAATTGAAATGGTAACCCCTATTTTTTATCGCGTATTCGTAATCTACGTGAAATTCTATCTACGATCGACCCTTCGGACTACCCCCGCGGTCGACCATAGCGCATCCATGGGCCCCTCCATGGTCGAATCCCGAATTGCTCAACGGATATCGACCAAATTTGGCACGAATATCCAGTAGGCTCCCAAGTTGTGCAACGTCGCATTTTTAATTCCCTGACCATAGCGGAACTATGGTCGACCATGGTCAACTCCTGAATGGCTTGACGGATATCGACCAAATTTGGCACGAGTATCCAGTAGGCTCCCAAGTTGTGCAACGTCGCATTTTTAATTCCCTGACCATAGCGGAACTATGGTCGACCATGGTCAACTTGGTTAATTGAAATGGTAACCCCTATTTTTTATCGCGTATTCGTAATCTACGTGAAATTCTATCTACGATCGACCCTTCGGACTACCCCCGCGGTCGACCTTAGCGCATCCATGGGCCCCTCCATGGTCGAATCCCGAATTGCTCAACGGATATCGACCAAATTTGGCACCAATATCCGGTAGCCTCCCAAGTTGAACGTAGGCGCATTTTTAATTCCCTGACCATAGCGGAAATATGGTCGACCATGGTCAACTCCTGAATGGCTTGACGGATTTTGATAAAATTGGGCACAAATACCCGGTAGGGTATGGGATTTTTCCGTCGTTTATTGGTTCCACGATACTGCGTACAGCGAATCTCGGATAGCGAGCGAAGCGAGCGGTCAGGCTAGTTATGTATAATGGACGTAATGTATTATGGAAGTCATGTTATGTATAATATGTATATTTCATGTAATGTTATGTAATGTTATGTTATGTAATGTAATGTTATGTAATATGTATATTTAACGTTGTGTAATGTTATGTAATGTAATGTAATGTAATGTAATGTTATGTTATTTTGCTTCCGAGTCTGTTCTATTTTATAATGGGTCACTCTGATTGTGACGAGGAAGCTCCTGTGCCATCACCTTGGCAGTGTATTTTTGCCTGTACAGCCCTTCTGTTTGCCCTTCTGCGTAGATCAGTGTTTTTTGTGGTCAGTGCCCTTGAGCTCCCACCAGGAAAGCCCTAAATCGAGTACCGGAGCCGGCCCGGGAATTAGGTTTCATAAAAATGTGCGGGTTTCAATAATTCAGTCATTATTAATTATTTTGTGTTATTCATGAAGCATAACGTTTGTTCAAGATGCAAAAGTGCCTATCAACAAAATCCAAGAGAGATGATAATTATTTCGTTCTTCAAATCAAATAATATCACAGAACAACCAGCTCGACTTCATACTGCCATCCTTGATTATAATCAGGTGTTCCCTAGCGATGATATCTGGGCCGGTTTTACACCGTTTGATTCACGATCATGTTGACGAAGCTTTTCGGTGCGAACGAACGGCTGGACGTACAATGCTCCGGGAGGTCTCAAAAAATTCTTTCATTCTCGAATTCTACTTACCTTGAAACGGAAACAATAACATTTTGAGGAGGGGTTAATTTTTTCCCCCATGCTCTATTCTAAAGGTTCATTATTGAAAATAATAAACCAAAAAATGTATTAGCATCTGCATTACCATGCATATAAGTGATAGCTATCTGTACAAACTTACGACAAGCTTACAACACTTGATGTTGCTATAATATTTCTAAATCTAGAGCTGCGCGTTGATAGTATGTTGGACAGTTTCTTCTTTCATGTAGGAACTTGATTATCTATTGTACAATATGTACAGGACAAGCAACTAAATATGTAATAACAAGCCAATAAATAACTGGATGTTAAAGTCTTGACGTGTCATAATTATGGAAGATGCAACCTTCTCAATGTCAACAGCTCGTTGAATTCAATTTTTCGTTAGATCCTCCCGTCGTTGCTATTAACAACCTCAGGGAGTCCGTTCCAACCTTGATATTTTATAGTATTCAAAAAAGAGCGAGAGTGAAGGCTGATGACATTTTCTGCGAGGGGATAAAATCGAAATGGGTGCAACGAAATGAAATAAGCGGTTAGAAGTAATGGCGGTGAGCTCACTTGAGCGAAACTCCCCGGCCATGACGGTGGAAGCCATCTGCCTCTGCCTCTGCCTCCTGGCTCAGCTCTCCGGCTAATTGGGGAGGGACCACAGAACGGACTCTTCTTTATCGGCAGAGCTCCGGTTTGGACCTGTGGTTCGCTTAAAGGGGCGGACAGAACGCGGTTAGAGCAACTGCATCAACCATTCTGTACTACTTACAACACAGAAAGAGCTAAGTAGATTTGTTAGCGAGAAAACTGTGAAGTGAGCCAGGTCAGGTGCTGCAGCATTAGCAATATCGGCAAAAGAATAATTGAAAACTAAACCTATTATTAACAAATCAAAATAATTAAAATCAATTACAGTAAACTTTCGATTAACCATCATGGTCGGGGCTCAAGGTATGTTGGATAATCGATAGTTTAGTTTATGTATGTATTTAAAAAAGATACAAAAAAAATGTACATAACCGAAGTCAGGGTCAAAGTCAGGGGTCAGGGATTTTCGTTTGTGAAAAAATTGGTGATTTTTTTCTGGGTTTGAGAGGAAAGTCTTCCCAGCGCAGCGACATCCCTCCATTTCCTCATCACACATATGTCGGCCAATGTTGCTGTGTCTTGGTGCTCAACGAAGGAAAGGGCTCTCTCCAGTGCTTCAAAACCTTCCAAAGAAGCAAAAATGTCAACACTACGAGCTGACACATGAAAAAATTATGGAAAGTGTTTTCATATTGTACATATCGAGACCAAAGAGTACACAACGGTTGGTTAATCGATCGGAAGGAACGATTTCCTACGAAAATGTGTGGTTAATCGAATGCCGATTTTGCGATGGATAATCGAATTGTTGGATAATCGGACGTTGGTTATTCGAAAGTTTACTGTAATGAGAAGATGAAAAACGCTGCAAAGTCCTTGTCACATGGGTTTATTCTACTGGACATACCTACAGAAATGTTGGCTGTTCATTTACTGTTTCTTTCATGTGCAATAATTTATTGAAAAAAACTATTTTTGATGGTTTTCACTAATTTTGGCCCCCCAAAACACGACTCAGGCGCTCATTTTATTTTTACAAATTATCTGTGATTATTGATAGCTATTGTGCAATTTAATTGTCTTGATTCACCTGTTGGTAGTACTTCTCGTGTTATACAAATTGATGGTGATTTCAGACAATTTCCCAGGTTTTTGACTCGTAAAAAATGAATTTTGGGAACCGAACCTTCGTTACAAGACCTCAGTTCTTCACTATTTGGTCGAAATCAACTTCATATTCCTTGTCTTCTCGCCCTAAAAAAACCATGGAAAACGATACCTCACAAGCTCACATTGACTGAAACCTAAAAAAAATCTCAAAAACTCCTGTTTTCACCCATAACACCCCTGGGTGTATTCCGATCGGGCTGCCAAACTTCGGAACTACGACGATTTTACACCAAAATAAAGTTAATTGAAGGCTGAAACTTCGTTAGAACCTCAATTTTCCACTCTTTGTCAAAATGGACTTCATATTCGGTCTCCTCGTCCTAAAAAACATGGAAAACGATACTTACAATCTCATGTTACTAAAACACCAAAAAACCCTATTTTTACAACAATTTTTCACCCATTACACCCCTGGGTGTATTCCGATCGGGCTGCAGTTTCGGGACACAACTAGGGCCCAAATGGAGCCTGTGTGCGAAAGAACGAATGTTTTAGACCAAAAATATTGCAGATATGAGTGATAATATGACGGACGGACATTGCATTTTCTGAATCTACGGACCTTGAAACATAAAAGAAAAAATTTTGAGGGGATGTTATAAAAGTGTTTTTGCTGAGTGAATACTTACTAGGCGTATTAGTCACAGAATAATAAAGCAAAAAACGGAGTTACTGAAAGGTTGTCTATTTCCACTAATACACAAAGTTTCTACTGTTAGGTATGCCGGATTCGGTGATCAAACCATCGTCAGTAACAAACAATAACTCCAAGTTATTATTGAGTTAACACTTAGTTCGTATCAATTAATGAGAGCTCAGACGTGATTTAATAAAATAATATTGTTGGCAAGAATGAAGAGAGGTGGCGAGGAAGTATCGTTCGAGTGACGTCGTATGGCGAAAGATCCTGGAAAACTCGGGTTTGTTGTTCTTCCAACAGCGTTGGAGTTTTTCATGATCGTTCCACGGAACGTGTTGGGGTTTCCAGCGCGAAATCCTTGTGTACTGCAGAATCCCTGATCTGGCAGAGGAGCATGGATTCTGCTGTTTTCTGCTGATGTTCAAATCGGAAATGGTCGCTGTTCTGTTGTGAGGGAGAACAGGTTCCCCGTATTGGCCTGTCACGGTTTTTTACCTATACACCGACGTCCAGGTTTTCTATTGAACATTGCGGGCTGTTGAGCATAAATTTAAACATTTTTGTGTGATTCTTCATTGACCATAGTTAGTTCAATGGTACGATCTCGAAGGTTAGCTCAACCTGCCTTGGGTTTCTAATATTTCACGATAACGTTGCTTCAATATCTCAAGCCTTTCCATGAGACCAGTGACGTATAGTTTCAATGTTAACAAAACTGCATTCCGCTGGGATGCGTTGTATTTGAGATGTACAGCACTTATTCCTCTTCAACATTAACGTTTTTAGCGAATTTTCAAAGAAAACAAAGCTATTGCATTCGGTCCAAAATCGTCATAACATGAATTTTTGAATTTTTTTTAATAGGAATATCCGTTTCAGAGCATCCTGAATTCTTCCCTAGATTTTAATAATAGGCCCTAGATATTAATAGACCTGATATTATAATTACTGATATTATAACATATATGACAAGATGATAATAATAGGCCCTAGAGGTTTTAGAGATATATATGTACATATATATATATTATATATGATTGAATGAAATTTATATGATATATATATATGTATATATTTATTTATTTATGTGTCACTCCAGGCGATATCTGTTCTTGGGTACATGATAAAAATTACGAATTTCGCCAAAACGTTCGTATTGCCAAACAGAAGGATGAGTTCGAAGATGAGAAATTTTGAAAAATTCTAAGGGGGTAAAATTTGAGTTATAGGGGTCAAATATAGGTTAAAACGGCTAAAATCGGGAACAATTTATATAAAATCACTGAAAATTGTATGGAAGGATGATTGAAGACAGAAAAATACCATTTCAGTTGTTTTTCATACAGAATAGGGGTCAAATTTGGATTTTTGGGGGTCAGAAATTGGTATTTAAGGCTAAAATAAAAATTAATTTACCTGAAGTTGTGTGGGGTGAATGGTGATTCACGACGGAGGGACTATTTTGATGATAAAAATATTTTTGTCAAAGAAGAGTGGGTCAAATTTGACATTATAAGGGTCAAAAATCGGCAAAAAATGGCTAACATCACGAAAAAATTGTATAATTTTACGAAAAGTGGTATGGCTTCTCGCTATAGGTATCTCTTTTTGCACAATAGCACGAATAAATCTTTGAAAATTCGCTCTCATAGCCATGCTGCATGACTGGTTTATTCTTTTTTGTTGCTAGTTTCGAGTTCCAAAAATTCGAGAAAAAATGCACAGAAAAACTGCTCAGTCTGATATGGCCAACGCATATAAAGCCAACTGCGGTAGGAACCTTTGTTCATAGGCCAAGTTTAAGATTCATTTGGTACCAACCCGGAGTCATTTTTTTAAAGCGATCACAAGATTTTTCAGTGTCCAATTCATGTGTAATGTGCGTCTCGTGGTTTCACCTAAAGTCTAAGGAAAGTCACAATTGGAAGGATGATTTGCATAGTATTCAAATGGGTAATAAATAAGAGGTTTTTTTGTTTGTTTTACACTGTTTTTGCTTAAGAACCAATCAAGCAGAAATTGAAAAGTCACACTACTTAGTGAGTTTCTTCTACCCCAGACATTTCCTCGGTTCATTTGTTTGCTGCTGACATTGAAACATCGATGTAGTTGTGCTAAGATTTATGTTCCTTCATATCGAGGTTTTTTTTTCTTTGTTTTTTTTTTTAAATACTGTAAAAGGGGATCTTCTGGCTCTCCGCTGCATCTACTGGAATTGGAGCTTTTGGAGTTGGAAAGGCTCCAAACGCATAATGCATCAGTGGTCCTTGGCAGCCGGGATTCTCTCAGGAAAGTTCTTGCTGCGGAAGTTAGTGAGGGGAGGGATGAACAGAATACCGGATCCGACCTGATTTCACAGGCGGGATGACGTCCGGGGGACGTTCCTATGCGTTTCGCGAGGTCCCAACTTCGGGAGGGCGAATCAAAACAATGGCGCCTCGCCAAATCGTAAATCAGAGTCACATCAGAGCTCGGTTTGAAAGGCGGGGGACTTCCGAGAGGATCAAACTACGAGACGGGTATCGAGGGTGGAACGAGTGCGACGTGTTCACCCGAATCTGATTTATAAATAGTAAATTAAGTCTTCAGTTAGTGAATACTTTCAACGAACCGGTCTGAAACGCCTGGTCACACAACGTATTAACCATGTTCATAGGTTTCCCTTTGCAGGACAAAAGGTAATAATTACAACATTAGGTCTTGAAATTCAAAACAAAGATTTAGGGTGAAAACAAATTATGAAATTAAAAAAAAAAAGATTTAGCGTGAAATTTTTACATGGTACCTACATATTTATATATTTAAAAAATTTAAATGAAGTTTTCCTGAAAAATGCAGTTTTCAGATCAGAATCCTTTTAAATTTGACCAATTTGGGCTCTCTGAATGTGGATGGTGAATGGGGAGAAATCGTTTTATGCGGTGAAAATCGACAGGTGAACAGTGATTTTTGGTTTATTATTTTCAATAATGAACCATTGGAATCGAGCATGAAAAAAAAAATTCTTACCCCCCCTCAAAAGTTGATGGTTTACGTTTCAAGGTATGTAGAATCCAAAACTGCAATAAAAATATTTCTGTCTGTCCGCCGTACGCCGTACGCCGTACGGGCCACTTTTCTTAGTTACCATGAAAAAAAATTGATGAAATTCGGGTTATAGGTTCCGTTCGGCGTCTAGTTGGTCCTCGAAGCTCGACGTTACTGTGAGTCATCTCTAAGGGGTTCAAAATAGGGGTTGAAATTTTCAAAACGCCTATACCATTTTTTTTACGTAAATATTTTTACCGTTTTAAATAGTTCTTGAACTTGCGAGTTTTTTAAGACCATCCGGAGCATCGTACGTCCAGCCGTTCGTTCACAGTAAGGCCCCGAAGTTTGCACAGACAGGCATTTTCGACTCCAGTGTGAATGAAATTGTATACAATTCAAACCAAATCTCGTAACCAGAGACGCGCCCACAATAGGAAATTGTGAATACGGCCAATCATTGGTAGGGATCACCTGATTATATTGGCGGAGTATGAAGTCGAGTTGGTTGTTCTGTGATATTATTTCGCTTGAAAAATGATGGCTCTTTTGGAGTTTGTTGGTAGGTAGTGAAACTTGAACAAACGTTGAAGTATTATTGATGGGTAAATTATTACTACGGTAAATCATGACTCAACGGTAAATTATTACACAACGGTTCAGTATACTATTCTACGTAGAAGGGGCTGGAGTTTGTTGGTAGGTACTTTTGCAACTTTTTTCACTCCTCATCAACAATTTCTTTTCAGAACTTCATTATGTGCGTTTCTTTTTGTTAGGTACTGTTTGTCATCGGCAGAATTATTTTAGCAACATTTAACTCGTGATTTAGGTAGGTACCTAGTAACGAGTACGGGGTTAGGTACTAACCTACGGAGGGTCTGCGATCTACATAATATGTATATAATAGTACATATCATATTATATAGACTGGTTATCAATACATAGAGCTGTGATCTGTAACAGAAGGGTATTCTATACAAAATAATAAACCGTTGTGCAGGGATTTGCAGCGTTTTTTGGTTCGAATCAACACAGTTTTAAGCATTGATTCACACAAATATTAAGCTTGATTCACACAAATATTAAGCTTGATTCACAAACGTTTTACCGCTAGGAGCGCTAAGGACTCAACAGCAGACCTCTTAGTAAATTATCTAACATGTATAAAATTCCAAACAACTTGACAAATAAATAGGTGTAACCTATAATTAATAAAATAGGTGTACCTGTAATAATATTACAAAATAACTTCAATTAAAAAAAAAAAAATGCTTGGTTTAATAATGATTTCCTGAAAAATGCAACAAACTGGAGATCTGAATCCTTTCAATAGAAATAGTGTATGCGATGAGGATTGTCCGATTAAAAGTTGTTTGTTTGGTCAGAATTAACCCGGTTTCTGATTGATACAGGTTAAGTTAGATGCATACAATTCTCATTGCTAGGAGTGCTAAGGTGCACATTTAACTGCCTTTGGTTTCTGTAAAGATTTGTTTATCAAATCGATTATAGATAATTAATGGTTTTGGTAGTAATATTGAAAAATCAGGGGCAAATTGATGATGTTTAGGTATGTGGTAACAAAAAAATATTGATGATCCGCAAAGGTTATTGAATTAGCATTTTCGGTGTTCAAAAATCGTTACTGTTTGTTCTTCTCCTTCCTGTTACTGCTCCTAAAGGTATTAGGAAGAAAAGTAAGAGGCTGCCTTGTTGCCATATGTGCGGAAGGAAGTGGAGTCTATCCGGCAACACTGGCAGTAGAGTCTGATAGCGAGGAGAGGGGGTGTGAAGAGGGGAAGACTTGCTTGGGAAACTGATGAAAACAACCAGAATTCCTCACCGTTCTCAGAATAGAAGATAATCTTCTATAGAAGAACATAATATTCTATAGAAGGCTTTTGAACCTAGACGTGCCAGGGACCTTAGGCTCGTAAATCACTATAAGTTTAGAACTTGTAGCTATTATAGATACAATATACGTTCTAAAACTCTTGATAATATAACTATGTGTTGTACGATGTTTTTGTTGAATTTAAAAAAAAAAAACTACGACAGAATGCATGGATAGTATAGTGGGTGGGATGTCTAATAGCATCCACGAACAGAGCCTGCAGCCACAGAACAGGAGGCTGTGCTCTCAGGATTTCCTTTCACTAGAGATACAGATTTCGCCCGCAGCTCTCGATAGAAGCTCGGTGTCAGTGATAGAAGCTATAAATAGCCGGAGCCTCTATCTTGACACCCTTTTCAGAATCACTGAAATTTGGTAGGTAGCACGGTATCTTGCTCGTATTTCATGATATAACTGGTTTCATTGAATTTCAATATTTATTAACTCCCCAAAATTATCTACCCTTCCACAAAAATTGTTGGAAAAAAAAATCTTGGCTCAATTTTCAACATTTGTTGTTGTTGTTGTCATAATAATGAATTATGTCATATGACATTAATAATGTCATATGTTTCCTTTAGGGTAATTACCATTTAATATAGTGAATTTACCGTTTTTCCCAAACTTCCATCACAGCCTGAGAAAACTTGAGACTATAGGTACACCAGAGAAGGCTTGCCTACCGAAGGCGAACTCTGCTGGAGAAAAGTGAACTACTTATCTGTTATCATCTCAGCTTTTCCCGTGCGTCCAATAATTTGTTGCTAATTTTTCCCCTCAAAAATGACATATTTCCCACCAGTGACGGAAACGGAAATGAAAGTGGTTGATGGTGGAAATGCAGGACGCTGAATATATTTTTTTGTTTCTATAATTTTAATTTTATCGTAGGTTACCTACTGAATAGTGAGGAATCTGTACTATCCTTCAATTCACCGGATATTCGAACTCGTCAGTTGGTATTTTTTTCGGGTGGGGTTTCCTTTTTTTTTGGAGTGATGAAGGAAGCCTGGCCAGTAGTCTCGATCGACTTCTTCCCCTCATTAATTATAGAAGCAACTGTTCTTTCGGAAATTCCAGTTGCTTCACTCGTCAATTGACCAGTATTATCCTTCGAACCCTCTTCAGCTTTCTTTTTGGAGAAGTACTCGGCCACAGTGAACACAATTTCCCGAGCTTGCCGACGAAGTGCCTTTCCGCGGCGAAAGGACGAAGACTGTCCTCTATGCGGGATGTTGTTCATATAACGAACAGTTGAAATCAGATGGGAAAAAACCCTCGGGAAATAGAAATTGTAGGAAAAATAACAACGAGACAACGAAAAATCACGACTTAACCACAAACAAAAACAATCACCAAACCAACAACGCAGTGCTGTGTAGCCAATACGCGCACACAAAAATTCGCAATGCTTGACTTTTACCTATCAAGGAGTAATTGGAAGGGTTGTCTCGAGTAGTAGTTCAAGTCTTCTGCCGCTAGAGTTCGTCCTTGGTAGGCAAACCTTCTCTGGTATACCTATAGTTTTCAAGTCTGCTGGTCATTAAAGCCCAATGTACGTGATGTTTGCCTGGTGTTCAGTAAGAGTTTTAATGAAAAGTTGGTACTATCTTTCTATGTGTGATGGTGTTCTGTAACTCATCTGTACCAACCCATCTACGTGGGTATGTATGTACCTATCTGATCAACGCAGCGCACCAGTGACAAACACAACAGCGTACCTGCTAATCTGATTTCAAAAGCATCATCGACATTGGCCGTCGTGTGGTCGATAGTCAATATCACCGTTTGCTATTCGGGCTCGGACGAAGAACGGCTGGAGGTAGAGGGGGCGCTCTATCGAGCCTCACCGATGTTCCATTATGCGGTCGCGATGTAAATTGTTAACCTGTCACTGCCAGCCGAGAAACAGTGAATCATGCCGTGTCGAACACTTCACAACAACCGCAAGATCGATCGATTACCATCGGAATTATCTGCCTGACCTATGAAGATGATGCTGCTCACACAAGCACAGGGGTCGTATGCCGATGATTGAATCCAAGACGAATTGTGAAACTTTTTTAAAGGAAATAGGTAACTGAGGGTTTGAATGAGGGCAGTCAGCCTATCGACAATTTATTGTTGAAGAGGCGTTTTTATTATAAGTGCATTCATCCTCCTTGGTCTAATCCATGAATTGTGCTTTTCCATTGTACAAGGGAGATATTTCACTCATTATTATTATTTTCAATGACGAACCTTCTGAATCGAGGTTAGAAAACCAAATTTAAATCCCTTTGTCCCCTCAGCCGCAATACCACTCACTTATGTAAATAGATTTAACCAGTAAATACGAAGAAAGACGAGCTGTGGGACGACGCCTCGGGAAAAGGTCCAGAAGGGTCCCCTCCATCGAACTACCCAACGACTCTCAGCGGTCGTAACGGCCATTGACAGACTGGGGACGAGGTGGAGGCACCTTTATAAACCGCCCGGCTCGCCCAGCTCTTCATTCGACCAACCGCTCTCCGACCTGCGACTTCTCTCTCAGTCACCTCACACCCTCTCTCTCTCTCTCTCCTACCCTTCCATGCATCTGCTGTGGTGGTAACCACAGGATGCTCTCTCTACTCTAATACTCACTGTGGTGATAACCACAGCAGCAGCAGCAGCAGCAGTATTAGCAACATCATCCTTACACATATGCTGTGGTGATAACCGCGGGACGCTCCTTCATCTAGCAATTGCTGTGGTGTTAACCCCGGGGTGCTAGACTTCCTCTTCCTGGCGTCTGCTGTGGTGATAACCGCTAGTCCTCCTTAACCTCACCCTCAACTACCTAATGAACCACAGAATTCGAAAATGGATTTAAAAAATGTCGGTCCATACGCCACTGGGCATACACAAACGCGAATCCAAGGCACTTAATTTCTCGCTAATCAATTGCCCGATTTTGCTCAAATTCGGAAGGTAGTTGGGGTGTGGCTTCTAGATGGCCCCGTATGAATTGTTCGAATAATTGGTTGCATTTACTCGATCTAGGGCGGCTTCGTGTGGGAAGCACGAGGGTAGTCGTAATCGTTTGCAGCGTTTTTTATATCTTAGGACTTGAAATTGTGTGGTTAACTTTTTTTGGGCCGAATTTGCCTTATACATTCGATGCAGCGACACAGTGGCATTAAATTTTCAGTTCGGGGTTATAGGACTTGAAATTCAATCAGGCCAGTTTGGGAAACGCAAATAGTCACCTTGTACGCAAATTGGTTGGTTCTTCTATCGGATAGTGCGGCAGGCTAAACTATCAGCTATAACTGAAAGCTATGGATTCAACGCTGAATTTCTTATATTTTATCACCTACATCTGTTTCTTCGTTAGGGTGAACCTATAGCCCTTAACCCATTCCCTTCGGCTCTTCTGATTCTTATTCAGGCCGATCACGTCCTTGGAATTTTACTACCATAGTATGCAAATGCACCAGTCATTTCAAACGCCTGTATATTTATGCAATATTGTATTCCACGCTGTACACTCACGTTCATCATTTCAAGACGATGGCATACTTCGAACGTTATTCCTCGGTGGCAGTTTGTTGTTCACTTTGAAACTACGTTGACGGTTTTTCCGGTGACGTGAAAATATGTCGAACGGACACAGTGATCAGCAGCAGGATCCCCAAGTAAATGAAACTGAAAAACACGCAATTGAAATACTTCAGAAGAAGGATGCAGTCCGAACCGCCCCACATCGCCGTGGCTTTTTCCGATTCGTAGTCTGAATCGTCGTCAGCTATTTTCACCAGTTCCATAACCAAGTTTATGACTTAGTAGACTTGTAATACAAAAAAAATGGAGGCTATGTTTCTTCCACGTTTGTCGTGCTTTATACCAGCATTGTTTACAGTATCCATGGAAGTTGTTGACGTTAGATCATATTCTTGGCGCTTCCAAAAAGTGAAGTACTCTATGCTTACCTTCATGTAGTAAAACGCTGCAAATTATTACACGACGGTTTATTATTTACCTGTATAGGTGCCTCTTCGCGTAAATCACTGTTTTCAGCGGTCAGTACCCTCGAGCTCCCACCGGGAAAGCTCTAAATCGAGTACTGGAGCCGACTCGGGAATTACAGTTTCATAAAAATGCGTAGGATTCAATAATTCAATAATTAATTATTTGTTGTTATTCATGGCATGAGTTTTGTTCATGTTACAGAAGTACGTATCAACAAAATCCAAAAGAGTGATTCATTTGATCATTCGTCAAATGAAAATATCAGGTGCTTCCTAGCAGTGATATATCTTGGGCCGGATTTATTCAATTTCATTCACGATCATGTTGATGAAGCTTTTCGGTACAAACGAACGGCTGGGCGTGCAATGCTTTCGGTGGTCTCAAAAAATTCTTTAGTTGAAGAACAATTTAAAACCGAAAAAAACCCATAGGTACCCTTCTATTGAAAGGTTTCGAGCTACGGCGTTTTGAGCATTTCACCCCCTATTTTTCACCCCTCTGGGTTTATCTAGGTATCAAAGTGCCAGTGTTCCTTACTTATATGTTGGAGAGGGGGATATGAGGTGCATAAGAAGGTTGTTTTGTGAATGTGAGGAGTTTGAGAAGGGGGATAGTGGTAGGTAGGCGACGAGTGCGAAGGAGAGTAGCAGGAGAACTGGAGCCGAATGCAAAAACGAACCCGAACATCGAAGAACTAGTTCAGCAATAGTTTGAATCCCGTAAGATTCAAAATGTACCTATTTCATGGTAGTTTTAAATTTGTTCTTGACCTAACGATCATTGTCCTCATTTAGACACAGCCTTGTTTAAAGCGGCTTCATATAAAATATAAGGACATAAGCTAAGAGCAATTTTATTATTGAATAACCTAACTACTTAGTTCAATGAATTCATTCGTTTGAGGTAATTTTGACTCGTTTTATGCCACTCAAATATCTCATAACTCCTTCCACATAACAAAAAATCCAACTGATCATTCTCACAGATACAATATATGTTGGTAACTACCTATTCATTTATTAAAAATATCCTTCAAATACGAGAATGCAAAAATATCAATTTAAAGCAATAGGTACCTAGGTCAAGTGGTAGGACATATCGAGTAAAACATGGTCTGGGAAATGTAAAAAACAGGTAGCTGAAACTTGGAGAAAAACAAATTTTAATCATTGAAAACTATCATGAATTAGGTACATTTTGAATTTTATCGTTTCGTAACTGGTGTTTTAGGTAGCATGGTAACCTTTCTCACTCTCTCTTCGGCACGTTTAAAACGTTGCAAATTATTACACAACGGTTTATTATTTACCTGTATAGATTCCCATTCTGCGTGTATAACTGTTTTCTGTGGTCAATACTCTCGAGCTCCACCCAGGAAAGCCTTAAATGGAGTACTGGAGCCGTCCCGGGAAATAAAGTTTCATACAGTTGTGCAGGAATCAATAATTCAGTCACTAATTATTATATGTAGTTATTCATGAAGCATAAGGTAGATAATAAACCGTTTTGTAATAATTTACCTGTATAGATGCCCCTTCTGCGTGTATAGTATAATTAACCGTTATGTAATAATTTACCGTTGTGTAATAATTTACCCAATAATACTTCAACGTTTGTACCTATCAACCTATCAACAAAATCCAAAAGAGCCATCATTTTTCAAATGAAATAATATCACAGAACAACCAACTCGACTTCATACTGCCATCCGTGATTATAATCAGGTGCTCCCTAGTGATGATTATATCGGGCCAATTCCAAATTGTTGCCGCGTCCCTAGCGATGATATCTGGGCTGAATGTATACAGTTTCATTCGCCCTCCTCTTGAAGAAGCCTGTCGGTGCAAACTTCGGGGCCTTACTGTGAACGAACGGCTGGACTTACAATGCTCCGAGTGGCCTCAAAAAACTCCCAAGTTCGAGAACTATTTAAAAACGTTATAAAAAAAATTTAAATAACGGCGACCTGGAGATTTCAACCCCTATTTTGAACCCCTTAGGGATGACTGACAGTAACGCCGAGCTTCGAGGACCAACTAGACCCCAAATGAGACCTATAAACCGAGTTTCGTCAATTTTGGTTCATGGTAACTAAGAAAAGTGCGAAGTAAGGCGGACGGACAGAAATTTGTTTATTACATTTTCGGATTCTACATACCTTGAAACGGAAACCATCAAATTTTGGGGGGAGGGTTAAAATTTTATTTTTCATGCTCGATTGCTAAGGTTCATTATTGAAAATAATAAACCAAAATAGCAGGTAGTATTGGTTTATTATTTTCAATAATGAACCATTGGAATCGAGCATGAAAAAAAAAATCCTAACCCCCCTCAAAATTTGATGGTTTACTACGTTTCAAGGTATGTAGAATCCGAAAATGCAATAAAAAAATTTCTGTCTGTCCGTCGTACGCCGTACGGGCCACTTTTCTTAGTTACCATGAAACAAAATTGATGAAATTCGGGTTATAGGTTCCGTTCGGGGTCTAGTTAGTCCTCGAAGCTCGGCGTTACTGTCAGTCATCTCTAAGGGGTTCAAAATAGGGGTTGCAATTTTCAGAACGCCGTATCTCGAAAACTTTCTATGGAAGGGTATGGTTTTTTTACGTTATTAAATTTGTCTTGAGCTAAACAATCTTTTGAGACCACCCGGAGCATTGTACGTCCAGCCGTTCGTGTGCACCAAAAAGCATCGTCAACGCGAGCGTGAATCAAACGGTGTTAATCCGGCCGGGATATCATCACTAGGGAGCACCTGATTATAATCAAGGATGGCTGTATGAAGTCGAGTTGGTTGTTCTGCGATATTATTTCATTTGATAAGTGATGGACTATTGGATTTAGTTGGTAGGTACTTGTGAAACTTGAACAAACTTTGAAGTATTATTGATGGGTAAATTATTTCACAATGGTAAATTATTACACCGGCTAATTATTACACAACGGTTCATCTACCAAGAAGGGGCTGGATTTTGTTGCTCGATACTTTTGCAACTTGACCAACCGTTGAAGTATTATTGATGGGCAAGTTATTACACAACGGTTCATTATACTTGACCACGAGGATAGGTACTGATCACAGAGAACACTGACCTACGCAGAACGGGCATCTATTTCACTCCACATCAACAATTTTCCTTCAGAACTTCATTATTTGCGTTTCTTTTCGCCATTTTAGTTACTGTTTGTCGTCGACAGAATTATTTTAGCAGCGTTTAACTGGTGATTTAGGTAGGTACCTAGTAACGATTACGGGGTTAGGTACTAACCTACGGAGGGTCTGCGATCTACATAATAATTATGTATAGAGTAGTACATATTATATAGACGGGTTATCTATACAGAGAGCTGTGATCTGTAACAGAAGGGTATTCTGTACAAAATAATAAACCGTTGTGCAGGGATTTGTAGCGTTTTTCCATTATTTGTATCCAACTACTTAATATAATCTCCCTTGTATCATAATTGATTCTATATCCTATAACCCGAATTTCATCAATTTTTTTTTCCATGGTAACTAAGAAAAGTGGCCAGTACGGCGTACGGCGGACAGACAGACATTTTTTTTATTGCATTTTCTGATTCTGCATACCTTGAAACCATCAAATTTTGAGGGGGATCAGAAATTTTTTTTCATGCTCGCTTCCAAAGGTTCATTATTGAAAATAATAAACCAAAATCGCAGGAAGTTGGTATTATTTTGTACCCTTGGTTTTTTGCGACCTGTCGCCTGGGGGGGGGATCCTCTCCTGATCTTTGATTGATAAATAGCTCGGGTGTTCGGGTTCGTTTTACATTTGGCTTCAATTCTCCCACTAATCTCTCCTGGAGTGCGAAGACTGCGTATATCCGGATCAGGGTGAGCTGGCAGAGCTCCGGAAGTTCCTGAAAGAAAAATGAAAGAAAACCCGTGGGAGGAGGATTATGAATTTTGAATCGATATCGTACGGAAAAGAGAAAGGAAACGAGTCAGAGGGGGGGTTGGTATGAAAAGATGACTGTAGTGAGAGGGCAGGACGAATTCATCTGTTTTGATTATGGAAAGGCAGAGAGGGCACCTCCCCCTTTCCCTCCCTTATTTTAAAGGGGAAAAAATTATTGACGGTGGGGAAGAGCGTGGGGATCTTGAAACTGAACCCCCCCCCCCCCTCCACAATCGCCACTTCTACCTCTTTCCATCGATCCGCTCTACAGAACTCTGCTTTCCGCTCGTAGCCACCGCTGGACCCCCCACCCCTCACCATCAAACAATTCCCCGCCCCTCCCCCTCAAATCCCCTCCCCTCCGAAGTTCTACCCCTTGAAATCCGCCGCTCCCGAATTATTTAATTATTCAAACCACAATCCGTGTTCGCTCCACCTCAGTATAACGTTTTCGGTCTACCCCCCCCCCCCCCTCCCCAACAAAAACCCCATAGGTAGCTACTTGTGTATTGCTTATATTCAACAATCTTATGGTTTGTTATTCTGTGAATAATACACCTATGTATTCGCTCAGCAAAAAATTTTTATAACACCCCCTCAAAATTTTTTCTTTTTCGTTTCAAGGTGCGTAGATTCCAAAATGCTGCAAAGTCCTTGGCACATGGGTTTATTATTCTATTATTTTATTGGTCTACAGAAATGCTGGCTGTTTATTTGTTGTTTCTTTCATGTGAAATAATTGAAATAGCTATTTCTGGTGGTTTCCACAAATTTTGGCCCCCAAAACTTGAATTAGGTATCTACTACGCTCCTTTTGGTTTATTATTCTGTGAATAATACACCTATGTATTCGCTCAGCAAAAAATTTTTATAACACCCCCTCAAAATTTTTTCTTTTCCGTTTCAAGGTGCGTAGATTCCAAAAATGCAATGTCCGTCCGCCGTCCGCCGTACGCCGTATCACGTGTACAGGCTTCATTTTCGATATAAAAAAATCGTTCTTTCGCACACATGCTCCATTTGGGCCCTAGTTGTGTCCCGAAACTTTTCAGCCCGATCGGAATATACCCAGGGATGTTATGAGTGAAAATGTGTGTAAAAATAGGTACTTTTTGCGTTTTAGCAACATGTTAGTAAAATGAGCTTTTGAGGTATCTTTTTCCATGTTTTTGGGGACGAGAAGACCGAATATGATGTCGATTTTGACCAAAGACGCGGAAATTGAGTTCTACCAAAGGTTCAGCTCCCAAAATTGGTTTTTTATGAGTCAAAAATCTTGAAAACTGTCTGAAATCACCATCAATGTGTATAATAACATTGGAAAAAGTGTAAACAGGTGAATCAAGACCATTAAATGCCACTACCAATGATCAAAGATGATCTAAAAAAAAGAAGAAAAAGCGTACCTATTTCATGTTTTGGGGGCCAAAATTGGTGGAAATCATCAGGAATAGCTATTTCAATCATTCCACATGAAAGAAACAATAAATTTAACAGCCAACAAGAATCTCTAGAACTCCAATAGAATAATAAACCCATGTGACAAGGACTTTGCAGCGTTTTTTTTTTTTTTTTTTCAAATTACCTTTGATTATTGGTAGTACCATTCAATCGTCTTGATCCACGTGTTGACACTTTTTCTAGTGTTATTATTCAAATTGATGGTGGTTTCAGACGATTTCGCAGGTTTTTGACTCATAAAAAATCAGTTTTGGGTGCTGAACATCTGGTACCTACCACCTCAATTTTCCACTCCTTGGTCAAAATTGACTTCATATTCGGTCTTCTCGTCCCCAAAAACATGGAAAACGATACCTCAAAAGCTCATTTTACTACTATGTTACTAAAACACAAAAAGTACCTATTTTTATACACATTTTCACTCATAACTCCCCTGGATATATTCCGATCGGGCTGAAAAGTTTCGTGACACAACTAGCGCCCAAATGGAGCATGTGTGCGAAAGAACGATTTTTTTAGACCGAAAATGAAGCCTGTACACGTGATACGGCGGACGGCGTACGGCGGACGGACATTGCAATTTTGGGATCTACGCACCTTGAAACGGAAAAGAAAAAATTTTGAGGGGGTGTTATAAAAATTTTTTGCTGAGCGAATACATAGGTGTATTATTCACAGAATAATAAACCAAAATGCAATGTCCGTCCGCCGTATCACTTGTACCGGCTTCATTTTAGGTCTAAAAAAGTCGTTCTTTCGCACACAGGCTCCATTTATGGGCTCTAGTTGTGTCCCGAAACTTTTCAGCCCGATCGAAATATACCCAGGGGTGTTATGAGTGAAAATGTGCACAAAAATAGGTACTTTTTGTGTTTTAGTAACATGCTAGTAACATGAGCTTTTGATGAATCGTTTTCCATGTTTCTGGGGACGAGAAGACCGAATATGAAGTCGAAATCCCAAATTTGATTTTTTATGAGTCAAAAACCTGCGAAATCGTCTGAAATCACCATCAATTTGTAGAATAGCACTAGGAAAAGTTTCAACACGTGGATCAATACGATTAAATGGCACTACCAATGATCAAAAATAATTTGAAAAAAAAAAAGGAGCGTACCTAATGAGTGTTTTAGGGGCCAAAATTGGTGGAAACCACCAGAAATAGCTATTTCAATTATTTTACATGAAAGTAACAATAAATGAACAGCCAGCATTTCTGTAGGTATGTCCAATAGAATAATAAACCCATGTACAAGGAGTTTGCAGCGTTTTCAATTTCTAACCCCCTCAGACACGCTGACATAGTTTTATGATAATTGTGTAATCTTTTTTGAAAATTTGATTGTAATTACAAATTTACTGGCGACATGTGTAGAGTAAAAACGCTGCAAAGTTCTTGTCACATGGGTTTATTATTCTACTGGACATACCTACAGAAATGTTGGCTGTTTATTTATTGTTTCTTTCATGTAAAATAATTGAAATTGCTATTTTTGATTATTTCCACCAATTTTGGCCCCCAAAACACAAATTAGGTAGGTAGTTACGCTCCTTTTTTTTTTTTTTTCAAATTATCTTTGATCATTGGTAGTGCCATTTAATCGTCTTGATCCACGTGTTGGCACTTCTTCTAAAAATTCTTTCTTTCGTACACAGGCTCCATTTGGGCCCTAGTTTTGTCCCGAAACTTTGCAGCCCGTTCGGAATATACCCAGGGTGAAAAGTGGGTGTAAAAATTGGGGTTTTCGAAGGTTTTTGAGGTTTTAGTGAACGTGAGCTTGTGAGGTATCGGGTTTTTTTCTTTCTTTTTAGGAAGAGAACATACGTACATTCACGTTAAAAGGGTCCCCATTTGGGAACAGATTTGCGTCCTAGTTCTGCTCCGAAGCTAGGCAGCCCGATTTGAATACACCCAGGAGTGTTACGGGTGAAAAATGGGTGTAAAAATAGGGGTTTTAGAGATTTTAGCGAACATGAGCTTGTGAGGTAGCGTTTTCCATGTTTTATTAGGGCTAATGGACTGAATACGAAATTGATTTTGACCAGAGAGTGGAGAATAGAGGTTGTAACGAAGGTTCAGCCCCCAAAATTCATTTTTTGTGAGTCAAAAACCTGAGAAATTGGCTGAAATCACCACAGACTTGTAAAATAACGCTGGGATTATCAACAGGTGAATCAAGTCAATTAAATGGCACTATCAATGATCAAAGAGAATTTGTCAAAAATAGGAGCCTAATTCGTGTTTTTGGGGGGCCAAAATTGGTGGAAACCATGAATAATAGCTATTTCAATAAATTATTGCGGATGAATGAAACAACAAATGTATTTCCAACATTTCTGTAGATAGGTACGTCCAGTTGAATAATAAACCCATGTGACAAGGACTTTGCAGCGTTTATCGTTTGTTAGTGGAAATAGGCAGCTTTTTCTTAGACTTTCGTTGTTTCCATTCCTTTTCCGTGTCGCCTATTTTGTTTACTGTGATGAATAGAACGGGGCAGGAATTCCGAGCGTTCTCCCTCCTACGCCTCACCTGAAAGCTTTGGTTATTTTCTAGATCTCGGACGAGTTTGAAGCCCTGGGATTCCACAAGGCGTTGAAAGTGTTCTCGGAGCTCCCCGACCTTCCTGCATCGAGACCTCTTCACGCCCCCTTCCCAGGTCCCTACGAGATCCCTCTTGGATCAAATCGATATCCGTCCAGTGACAACGCAGTCGGGTTTTTTTTCCATCGGGAGAAAGGCAGCGGAGCCAACGGGAAAAGGCTTCTCTTAGCAACTAACTCGTCATAGAGCGTTTGGATGGGGGCCTCTCGGAAACCTAAACGAAGATTCGTGGAGCACACGGTGGAACACGTTATTTGGTGTCACAGTGTAACAGAACGTGGCTGTTCTCGAGGCGTTTGTTTTTCCGGTGGAGATGGGGTCGTTTGGTGGAAGCCTAATCGATATACCTTCTTAACCGGTGATAATCGCTGGTCTGGGGGGGGGGGGGGGGGGGCTCTAGAGGGCCCACCGTCACTGTCCTCCTCAATCTGTCACATGGTAGCAGAGCGTGGTTTGGTGATATCCGCTGAGTAATTCACCATACTCCATCCACTATTACCTTACCAGAAGGATAAGCCCAAAAGTTACCAGAAGGATTCCTTTACATACATCCTGTCCCTTTGATAATACATACATCTAATGGCTTCCCCACCCCCTTTCCCCCCTTTAGAGTGTCAATATAATTAAAATACATTGAGCTCATTTGAAGGCCGTGTCCCAATAGCTGTTTCATCCTAACGATGGAGGTTGATCACCTAGAGGTTGCCCAGATGTGCACAATTCACTGGACAACAACCTCTGACAATTTTTCTCCGCCAGTACTCGTATTTTGGAGCACTGTTCTCCACCAGTAAATATTATTGAGGTAGTACCATTACGGTGGAGGTTAGTCACCTTGAAGTTGTTCACATGTCCTTTCCTAAACCAGAACTTCTACTAATTTCCAACCCCCCTTTTCCCTCTCATAGTTCCGCCACCCAGAAGTATGTCATGTGGGGAGGAGTGTGACGGTGGCTGTTCTCGAGTCGTTTGTTTTTCCGGTGGAGACGGGGTCGTTTGGTGGGAAACCTAATCGATATACCTTCGTAACTGGTGGTGATATCGCTCGTCTGGAGGGGAGACTGCCGCGGGTCCATTAGGCAGTCGGGTTGCCATCCCGTTCTGATCCCTCAGGTGTTCCTCGTGAAGGTGTCTGAATGAATTCTCATTCTATTACAGCGGTTCTCATCAACCTTTTTAGGAACGCCCCTTGAAAAGCCTCTGTCGCCTCTGCTAGGTGACTCAATCATTTTCATTTTTTAAGCGCGGGGATTAACATAAATCCTGGCTAAAATATTACCACATACAAAACCGTTCCTAACCATTCTGAAAGCCAGCCTATTCAAAAACTTCTGCCAAGTTGGGTGGACATAGCCACCTCACTCAAAATCAGTTGGTAAAATTTCGATTTTGGTGAAATGCATTTGAGACCGTCCAACACCTTACCTCCATCTATCTTCCAAATTTCACGGCTTTACGATGATTTGCAGGGTAGTTATGGGCGCTACGAGGATCTGACACTTGAGCATGCGCAGACGAAAGTTACGGTACGGTTTCAATGATTTTGATGTGGGGCCATCTGCGATCGAACCCGCGTGTACCCTCAAAATTTGAGCTCTCGACGACTATATTTCGCGTAGTTAGTTATAAGGAAATGGTCGACATTTCATGTTCGCTCATGCGCAGGCGAAAGTTACAGTACGATTCAAATGAAATTCGTATGAAACTATCGAAGTGCTATTCCTGATCGATCGACCCTCCAAGTTTGAACTCATTCCAACGACGTGTAAGGTCCGTTACGGGCGTTTCAGGCATTTCACTTTTGCGCATGAGCAGACGAAAGTTACAGTACTTTTTCAATGATTTTGGTGTGGGACCGTCTAAGACCCAACGCGCACTTATCTTCAAAATTTCAGCCCATTTCGATCACTATATTGGGTAGTTATGGGCAGACAGACAGACACGGAACCAAAAATGTTTCTTGATGTCTGAAACGCAAAATGGTAGTGGAAATGTTCATTTTAGTAAACACACATTTTTTTTAAACTCAATCACGAATCCAAGGCTTCCCTGCCTCCCGGTAGTGAGGAAGCAAAAAACGCTGCAGATTATTATTTTCATTGATTATTATCATTATTTTCAGTATAGATGTTATTTTGTTCAAGTTACAACAGTAGGTAGGACCTGTCAACAAAATCCAAAATAACCATCATTCTTCAAATGAAATGATTTCACGAAACAACCAACTCGACTTTACAGCCATCCTTGATTATAATCAGCTGTTCCCTAGCAATAATGTCTGGGCTGGATACCGTTTCATTCATGATCATGTTGACGAAACCGAACTTCAGCAACTTCGGCTCACGGTGAGCTAACGGCTGGGCGTGGTCGGGTGGTCTAAAAAAAATCCACAAGTTCAATATCAATTAAAAACGTTTAAATAAACTCTTCTATTGACACTTTTGAGCTACGTTGTTCCCCATTCAGCCCTTAATTAGATTTAGCCGGAATTTTTTGTCCAGAAATACAAGTGTATAATTCTACATTCCACTGCGCATTCTACATTCTCCTGCAGTAAATAAACTACAAATTCTTCAGTGACTTTGTCTGTAGAACATCCACTGACACAGAACAAATGCGTGCTGTTTAAAATTTGTTTGACATTTGGGATCAACAACACAATATAATATCCTTATATTTACCTGACCTGATTAGAAATGGATTCCTCATAATACTCCTTGTCTCCATTAAGTCGGTTACTTCCAAGTCTACCAAGGTGGCGGGAACTTTTTTCCCCCACTTCTGAACCGAAATCAAAATTTCCACTCCGCGTTTCACGTTTTAGATATTTCTGAACACATTTCTTTTGGTTCGGTATCGGTTTGTTGCCACACGAATAACTTGCAGAACTTGTAGATACTTACAGAAATTTTCAGGGATCACGCTAAATGGTTTCCAATAAATTTCAGAACGGTCGGATCATTGGTATGGCCACTGCGCAAACGCGAAATCCGCGGTAATTAATTTGTCAGAAATAAATTTTACTCCTTTACGCCCGATTTCGCTCAAATTCGGTGGGTTGTTGGAATGTAGCTCCCAGATGTTCCCTCTATGAATTTAAGTATGAGCGGATCAATGGTACTCTATGGCCACTGCGTACATGCGAAATCCGAGTGCCTACTCCAGATTCTCACGAATCAATGACCAAATTTTGCTCAAATTCTGTTGGCAGTTGGGGTGTAGCTCCCAGATGATCCCCATATGAATTTCCAACCGGTTCATTGGTGCCTATGAAAACCAATGAAAACACGAAATCCGAGGTACTTAAATTCTCACAAATCGCTGGCCCTATTCTGCTCAAACTTGGATTACCTACTTATTTTTATCATTTACGTTTAATCCATACTTTCTCTTTATCGATAGAGGGAGTTATGTGCCATTAAACTTGGCAGAAATTTTTTCCCCCCCATATATTCTAACTCATCCAACTTCTAATTCTAAATTTTTTCTTTTTTAATGTTGCCTACAACATGTTTCCGTCATTCTACGAGTATATAAAAACAATATTCATCCTGTGGCACGTCCAAGATTATTTTGTTGTTGAATAAATTCCAAAGGTGTTTACTGGATCTAATACAAACAGAATTTCGGAGCTCGAAGACGCATAAGTAAAATCTAGCAACTAACTGTGGTGCGATAGGATGGAATTTTATTAACGCGAATATTATTTTGTATGATTCTGGCTACACTGGGATCCCCAGGTCCTCGAGGTCCTTTCCAGCCAGGGACCATCCAACGAAAAACACACCGACTGCGTTGAAGACGTGGGTGACTGTTATCCCTTCGCTCTTGTTCATCAACCGGGCTATCGCACACAGGAATCCGATGGCGGATATGAACAAGACGTATCTGTGATCCCGGTACCCGAAGAAACACATCAGTCCGAGGCTGACGATGTGAGTGATCGGAGTCACCAGTTTCCAGTTGGAGTCCACAAAGTATTTCATTACGGTGTCTGCAACACAATTTAAAAACGCTGCAAAGTCCTTGTCACATGGGTTTATTATTCTATTGGAGTTCTAGAGATTTTTTTTGGCTGTTAAATGTATTGTTTCTTTCATGTGGAATGATTGAAATAGCTATTTCTGATGATTTCCACCAATTTTGGCCCCCAAAACATGAAATAGGTACGCTTTTTTTCTTTTTTTTTAAGATCATCTTTGATCATTGGTAGTGGCATTTAATGGCCTTGATTCACCTGTTTACACTTTTTCCAATGTTACTGTACACATTGATGGTGATTTCAGACAGTTTTCCAGGTTTTTGACTCATAAAAAACCAATTTTGGGAGCTGAACCTTTGGTAAAACCTCAATTTCCGCGTCTTTGGTCAAAATCGACTTCATATTCGGTCTTCTCGTCCTCAAAAACATGGAAAAAGATACCTCAAAAGCTCATGTTACTAACATGTTGTTAAAACGCAAAAAGTACCTATTTTTATACACATTTTCACTCATAACACCCCTGGGTATATTCCGATCGGGCTGAAAAGTTTCGGGACACAACTAGGGCCCAAATGGAGCATGTGTGCGAAAGAACGACTTTTTTAGACCGAAAATGAAGCCTGTACACGTGATACGGCGTACGGCGTACGGCGGACGGCGGACGGACATTGCATTTTTGGAATCTACGCACCTTGAAACGGAAAAGAAAAAATTTTGAGGGGGTGTTATACAAATTTTTTGCTGAGCGAATACATAGGTGTATTATTCACAGAATAAGAAACCAAAAAGCTGCAAAGTCCTTGTCACATGGGTTTATTATTCTATTGGACATACCTACAGAAATTTTGGCTGTTTATTTTTATTGTTTCTTTCATATAAAATAATTGAAATGGCTATTTCTGGTGGCTTCCACCAATTTTGGCCCCCAAAACACGAATTAGGTACCTACGGCCCTTTTTTTCAAATTATCTTTGATCATTGATAGTGCCATTTAATCTTCTTGATCCTCCTGTTGACACTTTTTCTAGTGTTATTCTGCAAATTGATGGTGATTTCAGACGATTTCCCAGGTTTTTGACTCATAAAAAATCAATTTCGGGAGTTGAACTACTTGTAGAACCTCAATTTTCCACTCTATGGTCAAAATCGACTTCATATTCGGTCTTCTCGTCCCCAAAAACATGAAAAGCGATACCTCAGAAGCTCATTTTACTAACGTGTTACTAAAACACGAAAAGTAGGTACCTATTTGTATACACATTTTCACTCATAACACCCCTGGGTATATTCCGATCGGGCTGAAAAGTTTCGGGACACAGCTAGGGCCGAAATGGAGCATGTGTGCGAAAGAACGCATTTTTGAAATCTGCGCACCTTGAAACGGAAAAGAAAAAATTTTGAGGGGGTGTTATAACATTTTTTAGCTGAGCGATTACATAGGTGTATTATTCACAGAATAATAAACCAAAAGTGACGATCAGTGAAGGATTCGATGAAATTTTGGGAACAGTTAAGTGGGAAAAGTTCCAGTCGTGCTGCATGATCATATGAGCGAATTTACGAGGTTTATAAATAGATTCATGCTGTAGATACAATCAAGTACATAGCAATTGTTAGGTTATACATTGGAAGCTTAACTAATACACAATATTACATTTTTACCTACCACAAGAGCAAGAGTACTGGTATAAAATTCCCTCTGCGTACCAATTTTTACTAAATACTATTGAAGCACTTGTAGGTACATGTAAACAATTCCTCGACATTCCAATTTCCTATAACTAAATTTCATCTGACTCGCGACACGGTAGTAAATTGCGCCGTTCTATTATTTACAATTTCAGTTCTTTAGCTTACAGTTCAGCAGTCAAATTTTCAAAGCTGAAATTCAGAAATACTTCAGTGGAATAAAATGCTCCTTTTTTAAATACATTAGTGATAACGGTGATGAATTTTGTTTGAGACATTTTTGTTGGTGATTTATATTTTGTATGTTAACATGTTTAATGTTTTAGGGCTGGGGGTCATTCTGTGAATTCCGACACGCAAATATGCAACGTTTTTCATTGGTTACTACACAGTTACTACCTTCTGTTGTAGCAACCATAAAGAATATCGCACTCGAAAGAAACAAGAGTCAATAGCTACGTTTTTCATTGGTTACTACACAGTTACTACCTTCTGTTGTAGCAACCATATGTTGATGGCGAGTTCTATAATAAGTACAGTAAATGCAACATTATACTTGTAGAGTTCAGTGAAATTGTGGCTTTCATTTTTTCTTGACATTAAAAAACTATATCTAATTTCTCCCTTGCGAGGGAAAAACATTAAACATGATTTAATGTTTTTCCCTCTCAAGGGAGAAATTTGTATAGAATACCCTTCCGTTACAGTTTAAATATAACTCATAATAGGTAAATTTTCTTTGAATCTAGCAGGAATTTTATTATACAACGTTTTAGCTGGTATCTGATATTTTGATCCTCTTTTGGGTGAGTACATGAGCGCATATTTATTATTGCCTCTAGTAAAATGATAATTGACTTTATTAATTTTTAGCCGGTTTTGCCAGTTTTGGTTGGTGAATGTTAGCTATGTTTGAGGATTTGAGGAGATTTTTGACCGACAAAAACTTGAATTTAACCTTTTTTTTGGCTTCCTCACTGCCGAAGGTTGGAAACCTTGGATTCGTGATTGAGTAAAAAAATGCATGTCCTCCAGAATGAAAATTTCCACTACCATTTTGCGTTTCAGACATCGAGGAACATTTTTGGTTCCGTGTCTGTCTGTCCGCCTGTCTGTGTCTGTGGTAATTCCTTGTAACGCCCATAACTACCCGAAATAATAGTCGATATGGGCTGGAATTTGGAGGGTAGGTGCGGGTTGGGTCAAAGGCGGTCCCATACCAGAATCATTGAAAAACTGTCGTAAATTTCGTCTGTGCATGTGCAAACGTGAAATAATTGTAACGCCCATAACTACCCTAAATATCGTTGAAATGAGTTCAAACTTGGATGGTCGATCAGGAATAATACTTTGATAGTTCCAAATGAATTTCGTTGGAATCGTGATGGAATCGTGGAACATTCATCTGCGCATGCGCTAACATAAAATGTTGACCATTTCCTTTTAACGCTTCTAACTGCGCGATAAATAGTCGTAGAGAGATGAAATTTTGAGGATATACGTGGGTTGGATCGCAGATGATCCCTTTACAAAATCATGGAAATCGTTCCGTCTGCGCATGTGGAAACGTGAAATACCTTGAGTGCTCATAACTACCGTAATTATCGTTGAGATGAGTTCAGATTTGGTGGGTCGATCAGGTATAATACCTTGATGGTTCCATATGAATTTCATTGGAGTCTTACTGTAACTTCCCTGTGCGCATGCGCAAACATGAAATGTTGACCGTTTCCTTGTAACGCTTCTAACTACGCGAAAAATAGTCGTAGAGAGCTGAAATTTTTAGGGTACATGCGGGTTGGATCGCTGATGGTCCCGTATCAAAATGAACCTACCCAACTATTCTGTGCGTTCATGTGATTCAAGTGGCGAAGCCACACTTTCTATTAGAATTTGCAAACTTTTTTTACAACTTCATCAGGCAAGTATTGGCACACATGAGACAGCCGCAAGAAATACGTAGTTCCTACGTGGTCATGATGCATGGGCTTGAGGTCGTTGATGAGGGACTGTGGCGGTTGAAGGACAGTGGAGTGAAAGGGAATAAGTCAAGTCACAATATCGTCGAAAGTGGTTACGATCAATAGCTGTTCACTGGCACAATTCGTAGTTTGTCTCGAGGATCGTTAATTCTACTGTACGAAGGCGCGTAAGAATCGCGTATTTACCTACCGACAGCTGGGGGTATGAGGTTGAGAAGAGCCAAATTCTTTTCTACGCCTGACAAAATGCAGATATCCGTCATAATCAGGTCCACTCCGGCTGTTTGCGACACGAAGAACGCGTGGTTGTAGAATTTCGTCAGATCTTCGTTGAAGTGCATCGCCACTGCAGCTCCCAGCCCGCCGGTCGCCATAAACAAAACGAACGCTACGAGGGCCCAAATGTGCTCGTTCAGGGCTTCGGAGACGAAACCGAAAACGCAGGCTGCAACCAGCAGTAAGCTGTACCCTAAAAGATCTTGTTCGACTGCCATTTTGAGCCGGGCCTCCAGCGTGGCGCTAGCAGTCTATAATTACGTGCTATGACCCTATTAAAAGTATAAGTTTCAGTCCCAAACCAATAATTTATATGCTACTTGTAAACCAAATTTCAACCAAACAGCAACTAAGAAGACACTTTTGTGTTCGTGTGACAAGACTGTTGCCGGGATTGAACTATGGAGTTCAGTGAAATCCTATGGAGTCTACGTTATTTTTTTAAAAGATATCCGTATTATATATTGTCGTGGATCCTCCCAGACCCACAACCATTGTATTCGCCAACTTTAGATCTCGCAAATAAACACGCAGAAGTGGGGACGAAAGACGCAGGAGGTAGAAGCCCAACCTGGGTCCCCACCATCCCCTATCAACTAGGGGATGGAGGGAGACGACTACAGGGTCTATAAAACCCCAGCGCCTGCCTCTTTTCCCTCATTCTACGCTCTCCTCTAGTCGCTGACTACTCTCTCTCCTCCTTACCTCATATCTCTCTCCTCTCCTAAAAGATGCTGTGCATGGTGGTGGTCCGCCCATAACCTAAAAGATCCCAGGAAAAAGGGTGGTGATTCGCTCATAACCCGCCTGGGCACCTCCAAAAAGATCCTGGTGATGGTGGTAGTCCGCCCATAACCTTACCAGGCAGCATCCCACGAAAAGATTCCGTGCATGGTGGTGGTACGCCCATAACCAACGGACACCTCCAAAAAGATCCCAGGAAGAAGGGTGGTGATTCGCGCATAACCCGCCTGGGCATATCCTCACACCGCTCGTGATTAAGCTCGCAATTTTAAATTCATCACATATATTGAGGTAGTTAGTTCCCTTAGTCGAATTTTATAGGTCAAATCCATAGTGAATTTTTCTCGACCAACATTTATCATGTTGCATTCAACTACCACAAATCTATTCACACAAGATGGCCCCTTTGGGCCAAGTTGTCTGGGTCAAGGTGTTCTGGCTTAAGTTTACCGAAGTTTCATCTCAAGTTTAAGCAGGGGTGTTGCGTTCATTAGGCCACTTGGGCCACTGCCCTGGCACCCAAAAACACTAAGAGTAAAAAAGACCAACCGTTGTTCTGTTGGCATCTGAATTTCCCTCCGTACACCGTACCTACCTAGCATTTTCACAAAGTTCAACATCCACACGCCAGATTTCTCTGGCTATGGATATTCAATATTCTAGTAGAGCATCCATGGTGGTTCCTTCATGTTCGCTCCAAAGACCAAGCATGTTATCGGAATAAAGCGACAGTAATCGATGTCCTGCAATCAAAACCGAGCCTCCTGAAACTGGATGGTAGGTCCTGGGACCTAGTTTTCCCATGGCAACCGAGAAAAGTGGCCCCTCCGCGCATGCTCAGTCGTTAAAAATTTTGTTCGCCACGTCCACTTTGGGCCCCGGCCCCAGAATCTGATTTCAATCCCAAAATCGTTCATCTCAATCGATTCAGTTTGTCATCTCGATACATTGATGCTTCTTCTTCTGATTTATTCTTGTTGTCTCTGAGTCACATTTGCTTTCTCTGTTGAGCCTGTCAGTTTTAAATTTTTTGCGTCAAATTTTGCGCGTTTTGCGTTTGGTCCGGTTCCGATGACAGATTTGTATTTGTGGTACCTAGGTGTGTTTTGTCCTGTTTGCTGTTTGTGGATTGATCGGCGTCAACACAAAGATAACTACATAGCTTCTAGTCAATAGGTTCTCCATTCCGTTTACTATATTTTTGTAACACGTGAATTCGGTGGCTAATTTGCAGTAGAAATTGTCGATGTTTTCGTACGACGATAGTGTTGATTAAAAGAGATAAGCTTTGCTGATATCACTCTATCAGTAAATACGGTATCAGTGAATAAAGGTATCAGTAAATAAGGGAAGGGTGTTATTGCCTTGGGGTATTTTGTAGATAAATCTTTTGGTTTTGTGTTCTGGTCTGGTGCCCCACCGTTTTCAGACCCCACGCACCGCCACTGAGTTTCAGGTCTCTATTACTAGTACACGTAATAGTTCTTTCAAACGTCGTACGTTTATTTACTACCTATATTCTGTTTTTATTTTTATTTTTCTGGAAAGTGAAAATAGCATTCTGGAGCAATATTTCGCTCCATAGGTTCTGTACAAAATTTGTTTTCCTTCGGGCAAAAACAGTCATCTAAGCTCTTCAAGATTGTAGTTGATGAAGATCTTGACGGTTGCACCGCGTAATAGTAAAAGCCTAATGATTTCCCTAAATCTATAGCAGGACTCAATTATTACTTCAAGCAGGACTTGCCCACACCTCAATGATTTAACATTTTCCTAGATAACCTATTAGTTAATAAAACTGTTCGATCATTATTACCTAGCCCGAAATCCTACGAAGTCAACTTAATGTGATTTACCAATACAGCAACTAAATAAAAAAATCTTATTCATAATTCATTCACAACTATTATGAGATGGAACCTAAACAGGCATAATCAAATTGGATTTTTTTAAACTTATTACGTTAACAAGCAGTGACTGAACTCTGCCTACTTTATTTGATGAGTACCTGCGGTTCATCCCGTGTTCACATAATTCTTCCTGTCATTAGGATCTTTACATATAAATATGGGAGAAAGAACCCCTGCGCATGGTCTGTAGCATGTCTGACACTAAGGTTGCAGCTGAATTCAGTTCGTCGTTTCAAGCAGAAGCCAATTTCATGTACACCGGGAGCAAAAAATATTGGTGGTCTTTCTGTGATACGAAATCGGCAGTACAACACATCTATTTTGGCGAACATATTAATTTGACCACGAATTTGAGGTACAGCATTTGAGTCACATCAACTGCGTTTTTGAGGAAATCCTTTCTTGATGCAGTGCAACCTAAGTTGAGACCGAGCACCTACAAAATTTCAGCTTTGATGTCCAAGTGGTTATTTGAGCAGCAGGATGAGCGCGGATTGAATTAGATTCATGAGCGAAAATTGGAAATAAATATGCTTCAGGACGAGTCGCGAAGTTCTGTTGGAGCACATCAGTCCTGAAAATGAAAAAGGAATCAAAAAGACCGCTGAATTGCGAATTTTCTCTTTGAAGAAGGCAAAGGGACAAAGAGAAGAATAATGGCCACAGAAGAACGGAAAGGCGTGGAAGGTTTCCAACTCACATAAAAACTGGATTTACGGAATCCAAAGTTTTTTATTCGGTTTTTTTTCCTGCCTGGTTGTCTTTCTTTTCTCAATTTACATGCTAATACAGGAGACCGAGATAGGGGACGCGACGAGTCGATGCCGAAATGAGGGTGCCATTTCGAGGCGGGGGCCGGAGAAGTGGGAAAAGGAAGGAGGAATTTTATTGAGAGGCCCTGAGAATCTTTGGCCGAATGAGATCATTTGAGGCAGTGAGTCCGCCGTTTGACTCGATCGAAGATTGCGTCTAAGAGAAAATTTGATTGAATCGGTAAACCGTTCTTTCTAAGTATCCCGATATATAGAAAATTTGATTGAATCGGTAAAACGTATTTTCTAAATATCCCGATATATAGAAAATTTGATTGAATCGGTAAAACGTTCTTTCTAAATATCCCGATATGTAGAAAATTTGATTGAATCGGTAAAACGTTCTTTCTAAGTATCCCAATATATATAGAAAATTTGATTAAATCGGTAAAACGTATTTTCTAAATATCCCGATATATAGAAAATTTCATTGAATCGGTAAAACGTTCTTTTTAAATATCCCGATATCTAGAAAATTTGATTGAATCGGTAAAACGTTCTTTCTAAATATCCCGATACATAGAAAATTTGATTGAATCGGTAAAACGTTCTTTCTAAATATCCGATATCTAGAAAATTTGATTGAATCGGTATAACGTTCTTTCTAAATATCCCGATATCTAGAAAATTTGATTGAATCGGTAAAACGTTCTTTCTAAATATCCCGATATCTAGAAAATTTGATTGAATCGGTAAAACGTTCTTTCTAAATATCCGATATATAAAAAATTTGATTGAATCGGTAAAACGTATTTTCTAAATATCCCGATATATAGAAAATTTGATTGAATCGGTAAAACGTTCTTTCTAAATATCCCGATATCTAGAAAATTTGATTGAATCGGTAAAACGTTCTTTCTAAATATCCCGATACATAGAAAATTTGATTGAATCGGTAAAACGTTCTTTCTAAATATCCGATATCTAGAAAATTTGATTGAATCGGTATAACGTTCTTTCTAAATATCCCGATATCTAGAAAATTTGATTGAATCGGTAAAACGTTCTTTCTAAATATCCCGATATCTAGAAAATTTGATTGAATCGGTAAAACGTTCTTTCTAAATATCCCGATATATAGAAAATTTGATTGAATCGGTAAAACGTATTTTCTAAATATCCCGATATATAGAAAATTTGATTGAATCGGTAAAACGTTCTTTCTAAATATCCCGATATCTAGAAAATTTGATTGAATCGGTAAAACGTTCTTTCTAAATATCCCGATACATAGAAAATTTGATTGAATCGGTATAACGTTCTTTCTAAATATACCGATATATAGAAAATTTGATTGAATCGGTATAACGTTCTTTCTAAATATCCCGATATATAGAAAATTTGATTGAATCGGTAAAACGTTCTTTCTAAATATCCCGATATCTAGAAAATTTGATTGAATCGGTAAAACGTTCTTTCTAAATATCCGATATATAGAAAATTTGATTGAATCGGTAAAACGTATTTTCTAAATATCCCGATATATAGAAAATTTGATTGAATCGGTAAAACGTTCTTTCTAAATATCCCGATATCTAGAAAATTTGATTGAATCGGTAAAACGTTCTTTCTAAATATCCCGATACATAGAAAATTTGATTGAATCGGTATAACGTTCTTTCTAAATATACCGATATATAGAAAATTTGATTGAATCGGTATAACGTTCTTTCTAAATATCCCGATATATAGAAAATTTGATTGAATCGGTAAAACGTTCTTTCTAAATATCCCGATATATCAAAAATTTGATTGAATCGGTAAAACTTTCTTTCTAAATATCGCGATATCTAGAAAATTTGATTGAATCGGTAAAACGTATTTTCTAAATATCCCGATTTATAGAAAATTTGATTGAATCGGTAAAATGTTCTTTCTAAATATCCAGATATATAGAAAATTTGATTGAATCGGTAAAACGTTCTTTCTAAATATCCCGATATCTAGAAAATTTGATTGATCAAAAACTTTCGTATGGTTTTTTTTACGTTATTAAATTTTTCTTGAGCTAAACAATTTTTTGAGACCACCCAGAGCATTGTACGTCCAGCAGTTCGTAAGCACCAAAAAGCTTCATCAACACGATCGTGAATCAAATGGTATAAATCCGGCCCGGATATCATCGCTAGGGAGCACCTGATTATAATCAAGGATGGCTGTATGAAGTCGAGTTGGTTGTTCTGCGATATTATTTCATTTGATAAGTGATGGACTATTGGATTTTGTTGGTAGGTACTTGTGAAACTTGAACAAAGGTTGAAGTATTATTGATGGCTAAATTATTACACTACGGTAAATTATTATACAACGGTATATTATTAAATAACGGCAAATTATTACACAACGGTTCATCTACCAAGAAGGGGCTGGATTTTGTTGATTGGTACTTTTGCAGCTTGAACAACCGTTGAAGTATTATTGATGGGCAAGTTATTACACAACGGCTCATTATACTTGACAACGAGGGTAGGTATTGACCACAGAAAACAGTGATCTACGCAGAAGGGGCATCTATTTCACTCCACATCAACAATAATTTTCCTTTAGAACTTCATTATTTGCGTTTCTTTTTGCCGTTTTCGTTACTGTTTGTCATCTGCTGTATTATTTTAGCAACATTTACCTCGTGATTTAGGTAGGTACCTAGTAACGAGTACGGGGTTAAGTACTAACCTACGGAGGGCCTGCGATATACATGATATGTATAGAATAGTACATATAATATTATATATAGGGTTGTCTAGATACGGAGAGCTGTGGTCTATCACAGAAGGGTATTCTGTACAAAATAATAAACCGTTGCGCAGGGATTTGCAGCGTTTTTGGTTTTTTCATACAGAATAAGAGGCAAATTTTGGGTTTTTGGATACCAGTTTTTATTACGGTTATGGTTAAGAGTTTATTTAAGGTTTATGTAAAATGAACTCTTAAAAGGTTAAGGAGTTTATTTGTTTATGGTTAATGTTCATTTGCTTACGGTTACAAGAGTCAAATTTGGATTCGGATACCAATTTTTGTTGGTATTACGGGCTAAAATCAATGTTAATTCACTTCACGTTGCGGGGATGGTGATTCACAATGGAGGGACTATTTCGGTGATAAAAAATATTTTTGTCAAAAATTTGACTTACCTATCAAGGGTATAAAGTCGGTAAAATGGGTACAATTACGAAAACATTATATAATTTTACAAAAAGTGATATTGTTTCTCGCTATATCATCTTTTTACACAATAGCACGAATATTTCTTTGAAAATTCGCTTTTATAGCCGTGCTGCATGACTGGAACTTTTTTTACTTATTATTCAACTTAACTCTGTCGCTGAAGGTCAAACACTGTAACCAATTTTTCGCCAACTTACTGATGTCCGATTGAGTTGAAATTTTCCGTAGTCTATGATGACAGTACATGAATAAAACACAAAAGCAAACTATCAATTAGCCACCTGCATAGCAGAAATATTTCTTTCGCTTTATAGCCATGCTGCATGACCGGAAAATTTTCTTTGAAAATTGGCTCTTATAGCCATGCTGCATGACGAACCTTTTTTCCCTTCTTTGAAAATTGGCTCTTATAGCCATGCTTCATCACTGGAACTTTTTTTTTAAATTGGCTCTTATAGCCATGCTGCATGACTGGAACCTTTTTTTCCCCTTCTTTGAAAATTGGCTCTTATAGCCATGCTGCATCACGGGAACTTCTTTTTTTTTGAAAATTGGCTCTTATAGCCATGCTGCATGACTGGAACTTTCTTTTCTTTTTTTGAAAATACGCTCTTATTATAGCCATGCTGCATGACTGGAACCTTTTTTTTCCTTCTTTGAAAATTGGCTCTTATAGCCATGCTGCATGACTGGAACCTTTTTTTTCCTTCTTTGAAAATTGGCTCTTATAGCCATGCTGCATGACTGGAACTTTCTTTTCTTTTTTTGAAAATACGCTCTTATAGCCATGCTGCATGACTGGAACTTTCCTTTCCTTTTTTTTTTGTTTTTTGAAAATTGGCTCTTATAGCCATGCTGCATGACTGGAACTTTCTTTTCTTCTTTGAAAATACGCTCTTATAGCCATGCTGCATGACTGGAACTCCTTACCTTTTCTTTTTGTTTTTTGAAAATTGGCTCTTATAGCCATGCTGCATGACTGGAACTTTCCTTTCCTTTTTTGAAAATACGCTCTTATAGCCATGCTGCATGACTGGAACTCCTTACCTTTTTTTTGTTTTTTGAAAATTGGCTCTTATAGCCATGCTGCATGACTGGAACTTTCTTTTCTTTTTTGAAAATACGCTCTTATAGCCATGCTGCATGACTGGAACTTTTTTTTTCTTCTTTGAAAATTGGCTCTTATAGCCATGCTGCATGGCTGGAACTTTCTTCTTTTTTCTTTGATAATTGGCTCTTATAGCCATGCTGCGGTTGGTCTTATAGATTTCAACCGATCAGATTTCATCTTGATGTTTTTTGCATTTGTTTACCATTAGTTTTACGTCTCTGCCTGACTTTTGTATTGCCATGTTTTGGCCGTTACAAATAAAACCTGATTTGATTTGATTTGATTTGCATGACTGGAACTTTTTCTTTGAAAATTCGCTAAAAAATTCCATTCACATGGATGAATTATTTGTACAGTTGGCGAATTTTGTATGAGTGCGAGATGAGTAGGTAATTCCAGGGGTGGATGTGAAACATCGATTTCTGTATTATTATTATTATTATTTCTGTATTTCCGGAGAATAAAATGGGTGTGGGGGGGGGGGGGGGGGGAGAGAGAGATCGCAATAGCAAGTTGGGTGAAGCCGTGAACTGGAGCAATGATGAATAAATGAATAATCTTGGGTCGAGAGGACGAAATGTAAGGGTTGGCACAAAACAGGGCTGAGGGCTCACCAGGTGAAAAAAAAGGGAGGTTCCTGGGCGATTGTGAGGGGGGGGGGGGGCTGTATTATTCATTTTGTCGCTGGATAGAGCTCCGGCTATTGATCAGGTTTCGCCTCCCTCGTTGGGGGGTCAGTCCCTTTGACAACGGATACGAAACTCCGGAGGATTTCAAACGTTGAAACACAGGTGGAACGGCCGGGTTAGTCATACAACAGTGGAAATCTATTAAACCGTACGCCGGTATTCGATAGGCGTCCAACAGCCTACGACGCTAGCCCCCGTAGAACTGCCACACTGTGGGGCAGAATCAAAAAACGCTGCAAATTAATACACAACGGTTTATTATTTACCTGTATAGATTCCCATTCTGCGTGTATAACACTGTTTTCTGTGGTCAATACCATCGAGCTCCCCCCAGGAAAGCTGTAAATCGCGTACTGGAGCCAGCCCGGGAATTACAGATTCATAAAAATGCGAGGGATTCAATAATTCATTAATTAATTATGTGTTGAAATTCATGAAGCAAAAGGTAAAATTATAAACCGTTGTGTAATAATTTACCTGTATAGATGCCCCTTCTGCGTAAATCAATTTTCTATGGTCACTACCTACCCTGGGGCCTCTGCTCTTCCTGCTGGTCATCATGTCTGCACTGCTCTCAGTGGAGCACGATTCCTTTTATTCGCGGATGACCTCAAAATCTACCGTGCTGTGGAGACGCCAATTGATTGTGGGATCCTGCAGGATTGCATTGATGGCCTACTTCTCTGGTGTCCACGAAATAGCCTGGCACTCGATCCGTCTGAATGCTCAGTAAAGACGTTTCATCGTTCACAGGATCCATATCTTCATCAATATACTATTGGAGGTGAAGACCTGAAACGAGTCACTTTGTTGCGGGATTTGGGGCTGCTCCTGGATTGCCAGCTCTCTTTCTCCGAGCATATATCTGCCGTCTTCAGCCAGGCGATGCGTGTCCTGGGATTTGTCAAACGCAATATTCGGGAGTTCGATTACGTTCCAGCTCTATAAAGCGCTTGTCCTCCCTATTTTGGAGTATGCCTCGGTGGTCTGGAGTCCATATTATAAGTGCCATATCGACCAGATTGTGCGAGTCCATCGGAGGTTTCTACGATATGTGGGGTTTCAAGCTTGGTATTAACCTGGTGACCGTAAGCTTTGATGAGCTCAACAAAAGTTGCAGCAACCTCAATCCTGTGGACCGTAGACTTTTCCATCTTTCTTCCATAAGTTGGTTCTGGGTAAGATGGACTCACCCAGACTGCTATCAATGGTGCGTTTCCTGGTTCCTCGACATGGTTCACGTTCTGGAAGCCTCTTTTGGGCTCCATTCTCAGCGACAAACTACGCCTAACATCGCCCGATGTGCAGGTTACCGCGTGGGATGAACCAAGTGATGGACGTGTGCCCTGACATAGATTTATTTTTTCAGTCTCCTGAGGCTGTTAGGAGGAGAGTTCTAGTTCTATTGAATAATGACAGACATTAGCAGTATCGAGTACATACCCAGTCATATGCGGACATTTTACCTGTTTTTTGGTTTATTATTTTCAATAATGAACCATTGGAATCGAGCATGAAAAAAAAAAATTCTTACCCCCCCTCAAAATTTGATGGTTTACGTTTCAAGGTATGTAGAATCCAAAACTGCAATAAAAATATTTCTGTCTGTCCGCCGTACGCCCTACGGGCCACTTTTCTTAGTTACCATGAAAGAAAATTGATGAAATTTGGGTTATAGGTTCCGTTCGCTGTCTAGTTGGTCCTCGAAGCTCGACGTTACTGTGAGTCATCTCTAAGGGGTTCAAAATAGGGGTTGAAATTTTCAAAACGCCTATACCATTTTTTACGTGAATATTTTTACGGTTTCAAATAGTTCTTGAACTTGCGAGTTTTTTAAGACCATCCGGAGCGTCGTACGTCCAGCCGTTCGTTCACAGTAAGGCCCCGAAGTTTGCACCGACAGGCATTTTCGACTCCAGTGTGAATGAAATTGTATACAATTCAAACCAAATCTCGTAACCAGAGACGCGCCCACAATAGGAAATTTGGCGGAGATGAAATCATTGCTAGGGATCACCTGATTATATAGGCGGAGTATGAAGTCGAGTTGGTTGTTCTGTGATATTATTTCATTTGAAAAATGATGGCTCTTTTGGAGTTTGTTGGTAGGTAGTGAAACTTGAACAAACGTTGAAGTATTATTGATGGGTAAATTATTACACAATGGTAAATTATTACACACCGACAAATTATTACACTACGGTAAATCATTACTCAACGGTAAATTATTACACAACGGTTCATTATACCATCTACGTAGAAGGGGCTGGAGTTTGTTGGTAGGTACTTTCGCAACTTTTTTCACTCCTCATCAACAATTTCTTTTCAGAACTTCATTATGTGTGTTTCTTTTTGTTAGGTACTGTTTGTCATCGGCAGAATTATTTTAGCAACATTTAACTCGTGATTTAGGTAGGTACCTAGTAACGAGTACGGGGTTAGGTACTAACCTAAGGAGGGTCTGCGATCTACATAATATGTATAGAATAGTACATATCATATTATATAGACGGGTTATCTATGCATAGAGCTGTGATCTGTAACGGAAGGGTATTCTATACAAAATAATAAACCGTTGTGCAGGGATTTGCAGCGTTTTTCTTTTCTTCTAATTATCATTATATTATATTTTGTACATTTGTATTGGGCATGCCCGTATTATTATAAATAAATGAATAAATAAATAAAAATACCCTCGTGCTCCCCCCAGGAAAGCTCTAAATCGAGTACTGGAGCCGACCCGGGAATTACAGTTTGATAAAAATGCGAGGGATTCAATAATTCAGTCATTAATGTGTTGAAATTCATGAAGCATAAGGTAAAATTATAAACCGTTGTGTAATAATTTACCGTTGAGTAATGATTTACCGTAGTAATAATTTACCCATCAATAATACTTCAACGTTTGTTCAAGTTTCACTCCATACAGGTAAATTATTACACAACGGTTTATAATTTTACCTTATGCTTCATGAATTTCAACACATTAATGACTGAATTATTGAATCCCTCGCATTTTTATCAAACTGTAATTCCCGGGTCGGCTCCAGTACTCGATTTAGAGCTTTCCTGGGGGGAGCACGAGGGTATTTTTATTTATTTATTCATTTATTTATAATAATACGGGCATGCCCAATACAAATGTACAAAATATAATATAATGATAATTAGAAGAAAAGAAAAACGCTGCAAATCCCTGCACAACGGTTTATTATTTTGTATAGAATACCCTTCCGTTACAGATCACAGCTCTATGCATAGATAACCCGTCTATATAATATGATATGTACTATTCTATACATATTATGTAGATCGCAGACCCTCCTTAGGTTAGTACCTAACCCCGTACTCGTTGCTAGGTACCTACCTAAATCACGAGTTAAATGTTGCTAAAATAATTCTGCCGATGACAAACAGTACCTAACAAAAAGAAACACACATAATGAAGTTCTGAAAAGAAATTGTTGATGAGGAGTGAAAAAAGTTGCGAAAGTACCTACCAACAAACTCCAGCCCCTTCTACGTAGATGGTATAATGAACCGTTGTGTAATAATTTACCTGTATAGATGCCCCTTCTGATTACTCCGCCGCAAGTGTTTCAAGTTATATCCCGAGGGAGATTTATCTCCCCCAGGAGATGTTCAAAATATTTGATCTCTTTTCACTGTCCGTTTTAGTGATGAGGCCACCAGGTTCTGTTGTCATCGGGGGATTTCGTTGTTGCGCTTTAACGAAGACAACTGAGAGGCTGTGAGAGGCCTGGAAAGAGGAGTCGGTGCTGCGTAGGTGGGTTTTATCCTACGAAACCCGCAGCCAAGTCCGACCATTTCTCAATACGACCGACGCCGGTTCCTCCTCCCTCGAGAGAGGCCGACATCGATCCCTTTGCGTTGCCCTCAGCTTCACCTTCTTTCTGTCTCTCTGAATCTCATTCCGCTGTTCCACGGTCACGACTCCCTTGCGGAGAACTGTTCCGGCGGTTTCTCCTGGTGAACCGTCGAAGGACTTGGAACGGAGAAGTTGGAGCCGAAACGGTGCTGGTGAGACCTGTGCTGCACTGAAGGATCAGCTACGTCCCAAACACGAGCACCGATGTCAACGTGAATTTTTCTATGCCGATGAGGGGGGAGGGGAGTATGTCGATTTTAAACAACAATTTCAATGCTCAATAATTTTTTGTCCAAAATGGGCCAAATTTGAGTTTTTGGAACTAAGTTCCGCTAAAAAATGGAATGAATGAACTTTATTGCCATCGAGAACGTTTGTTCCTTTGCAACAGAGTTTGTCACCGTAAATAGTTACAAAAAACAAAAACGCTGCAAATCCCTGCACAACGGTTTATTATTTTGTACAGAATACCCTCCTGTTACAGATCACAGGTCTCCGTATAGATAACCCGTCTATATAATATAATATGTACTATTCTATACATATTATGTAGATCGCAGACCCTCCGTAGGTTAGTACTTAACCCCGTACTCGTTACTAGGTACCTACCTAAATCACGAGTTAAATGTTGCTAAAATAATTCTGCAAATGACAAACAGTACCTAACAAAAAGAAACACACATAATGAAGTTTTGAAAAGAAAATTGTTGATGAGGAGTGAAAAAAGTTGCAAAAGTACCTACCAACAAACTCCAGCCCCTTCTACGTAGATGGTATAATGAACCGTTGTGTAATAATTTACCGTTGAGTAATAATTTACCATCGTGTAGTAATAATTTACCCAACGTTTGTTCAAGTTTCACTACCTATCAACAAACTCCTAAAGAGCCATCATTTTTCAAATTAAATAATATCACAGAACAACCAACTCGACTTCATACTCCGCCAATATAATCAGGTGGCCCCTAGCAATGATTTATTTTTATCTCCGGCAAATTTCCTATCGTCGGCACGTCCCTGGTAACGAGATATGGTTTGAATGTATACAATTTCATTCACACTGGAGTCGAAAATGCCTGTCGGTGCAAACTTCGGGGCCTTACTGTGAACGAACGGCTGGACGTACGATGCTCCGGGTGGTCTTAAAAAACTCGTAAGTTCAAGAACTATTTAAAACCGTAAAAAGATTCGCGTAAAAAAAGCTATAGGCGTTTTGAACATTTCAACCCCTATTTTGAACCCCTTAGAGATGACTGACAGTAACGTCGAGCTTCGAGGACCAACTAGACCCCGAACGGAACCTATAACCCGAATTTCATCGATTTTTATTCATGGTAACTAAGAAAAGTGGCCCGTACGGCGTACGGCGGACAGACAGAAATATTTTTATTGCAGTTTTGGATTCTGCATACCTTGAAACGTAAACCATCAAATTTTGAGGGGGGGTTAGAATTTTTTTTTTCATGCTCGATTCCAATGGTTCATTATTGACAATAATAAACCAAAAACAAAAACGCTGCAAATCCCTGCACAACGGTTTATTATTTTGTATAGAATACCCTTCTGTTACAGATAACAGCTCTCTGTATAGATAACCCGTCTATATAATATAATATGCACTATTCTATGCATTTTATGTAGATCGCAGATCCTCCGTAGGTTAGTACCTAACCCCGTACTCGTTACTTGGTACCTGCCTAAATCACGAGTTAAATGTTGCTAAAATAATTCTGTCGATGACAAACAGTAACTAAAACGGCAAACAGAAACGCAAATAATGAAGTTCTGAAGGAAACTTATTGGAGTGAAATAGATGCCCCTTCTGCGTAGATCACTGTTTTCTGTGGTCAATACCTATAATGAACCGTTGCGTAATAACTTGTCCATCAATAATACTTCAACGGTTGTTCAAGCTGCAAAAGTACCGATCAACAAAATCCAGCCCCTTCTTGGTAGGTGAACAGTTGTGTAATAATTTGCCGTTGTGTAATAATTTACCATTATGAAATAATTTGCCGTTGTGTAATAATTTGCCCATCAATAATACTTCAAAGTTTGTTCGGTACTTGAGTATTAAACGGAGGCCACCTAACCTACAGAGCTCTACTTGTCTTGTTTTCTGGTATTTTATACCTAACATTACATTCCACTAATCTATTCAGAAGTCCCAAACAACCTACTCATTCACGGGATAGTTTCTGGGATTGTTTATCTTTTTTGAGATGCTAGCGCTAGCGAGCATCCAGATCGCTTGACAATGCGAGCGGCAGCGAGCAGTAGGTACTTTTCGGTAGATACTTTTCGGTTAGAACCAGGCGTCGGATTAATTCTAAACTTCACCTGTAAATCTATTAAAGTGTGTTCTTTCCAATTATGTAGTTATTTTTTGTATCCGGTACGAAATATTTCTGTAGGTTAGGTGGCCTCCGTTTAATACTCAAGTACCGTTTGTTCAAGTTTCACAAGTACCTACCTACAAAGTCCAATAGTCCATCACTTGTCAAATGAAATAATATCGCAGAACAACCAACTCGACTTCACACAGCCATCCTTGATTATAATTGTAAGTGCGTGCGTGCGTGTGTGTATGTTTGATTTGTGACGGTGGTGGTGCTGGGGGGGGGGGGGGGGGGGTGTAAATGAGTGATTGCGGAGGGGAGAGCGGCGCTTTTAATCTGCAATCAAGTGCAACATAATCCCCCCTCAAACCCATCGAACTACAGGGCCAGAATTATAGTCGTAGTTCGATGGGCCAAACCTTCAGTTCAAACCGCCCGCGAGGTTAAAAGCGACGATTCGACGGAGGGTTTCCGTATTTTCTGCGCAGGTTTGCACGGGGCGACGAGGTGCGACCGGTTTGTGAAACTCACTCCTCGAACAGCGGAAGTTCATTTAAAAATTAATTGTGTGACGATAATCACAATTGTGGCCGCCTGAAAGCCCAGTGTTACGGGCGATCTTAGCAGGGCGGTATTATTAACTTGATTATTGGACAGCTGTTATGTAGGATATATTATGTAGGTATATTTTGTAGGTATATTTTGTAGGTATATTATGTATATTTTGTGTATTGTGTTGATATTCCATGGATATTATGTGTATTATGTAGATATAATATGTATTGTGTAGATATAATACGTACAATATTATGTAGCTGTATTAAGTAGATATAGCATGTATATTATTTAGATGTATTATGTAGAAATAGCATGTACATTATGTATTTTTGGTTTATTATGTTGATATACCATGGATATTATGTAGATATAGTGTATTGTGCAGATTTACCTTGTATATTATGTGTATTATGTAGATATAATATGTATTGTGTAGATATAATACGTATATTATGTAGGTGTATTATGTAGACATAGCATGTATATTATGCAGATATGTATATTGTGTAAATATATTATGTAGGTATTTTATTTAGAGATACCTTGTATAATATAGATATAATACGTGCATTATGAAGATATGCCTTGTATATTATGTGTATTATGTAGATATATGTATATCATGTAGATACACCATGCAAATTATGTAGGATATAATTATGTATATTTTTATGTTGATATGCCATTGATATCATGTAGATATAACATGTATGTTATGTATATTATGTAGATATATTATGTCGCTATGTTATGTAGATATAGCATGTTTATTATGTTGATATAACATGTATATTATGTTGATATAATACGTACATTATGAAGATATGCCTTGTATATTATGTGTATTATGTAGATATATGTATATCATGTAGATACACCATGCATATTATGTAGGATATAATTATGTATATTTTTATGTTGATATGCCATTGATATCATGTAGATATAACATGTATGTTATGTATATTATGTAGATATATTATGTCGCTATGTTATGTAGATACAGCATGTTTATTATGTTGATATAACATGTATATTATGTTGATATAATACGTACATTATGAAGATATGCCTTGTATATTATGTGTATTATATAGATATATGTATATCATGTAGATACACCATGCATATTATGTAGGATATATTATGTATATTTGTATGTTGATATGCCATTGATACTATGTAGATATAACATGTATGTTATGTATATTATGTAGATATACCATGTATATTCTGTATATCATTTAGATATATTGTGTAGATATAGCATGTTGTATATTATGTAGATATGTATATTATGTAGATATATTATGTATGTTATTTAGAGATACATTGTATAGTACCTATGTAGATGTAATACGTACATTATGTAGATATGCCTTGTGTATTATGTAGATATAGAATGCATATTATGTAGATATACCATGTAGGTATGTTCTGTATATCATGTAATTAGGTCATGCCCGTGTTAATAGTAATTAAATATATTTATTTATAAATAATTAGGTTCCTACTTCTCGAACATTCTCCAAGGTACTGTGCACAGTGAAGTGTTGGTTGGTTGGTACTCGGATTTGCCTTGAGTTGTGATGTAACTTGGGATGATGTGAAGTACATTACAAATAAAACAGGAAGAGAGTTGTAATGGATTATTGAGCGCAGGAGTTAAGATTAGTTGGGGGATGCGATGGGAAGGGCGGAGGGAGTGGTTGATAAAAGTAGGAGGACGAGAGTGAATGGGCGGAGGGGTGTGGGCGGCGGGTGGAGAGGTTCGTGGGGGGTTTGGCGGGAGGCGGAGAGGTCGAGTTCCCCCAAAATCAATATGTCCGTAGCTCGGGCCACGATGGGTCGTGTGGTGAGGGGGGGGGGGGGGGGGGGGGGAGCACGGAGGCGGCAATCGGCGTCGTGGGCGGAGGGTGGTTCGGGGGGGAGGCACAAACGACACCGCCTTTTATAATTGGCACCCCCTCCCCCCCCCCCCCCCCCCCTCACAAACTCTCCTTCTGTACCCCGCCGCTCCCACACCGGGTCCGTTGAGTTTGTATCCCGCCCACCACTTGGGAGCGAGGGCGGAGGCGGCAACTAACCGTCTCCCCCTTACCCCCCCCCCCACAGTTCAACCCCGTTTCTTCCCTGGAATCGATAGGACGCTTCCTCCTCTTTTGGGTCGGAGGGGGCCTCCGCCTTCTCCGAGATGAGCCAAAAGTTCGCCCGCGAAATCCCGTTTCAACAGGTTCATCATCAGAGCAGCTGAGTCAATGCACACAACTAATAACCCCCCCCCCCGTGAAAAATTTTCCCGCCAAGAAAACCTCCTGAACCGCAAAAATGATTGATATCAATTTTGCCCGCCAAAGTAGCATGTTCGGGGCTTCCCACCTCGCTTTTGGATGTGCACGTAGATCCCGTCCATCCTTTCCCACTTACCAACCCGCGCTCTCCAAGCGAAAAAAAACCAGTCATGCAGCATGACTTAATGAGCGAATTTTCAAAGAAATATTCGAATTAATGGCTATGGTTTTGAATAAAGGAAAACTTCGGTCTAAAATTTGGTTTTCTATGTATATTCTCTTCGTATTTATTTTAATTTGTACGTTTTGTCCATCCTGATTCTACCGTTTGTTTATTACGTAATTGTACTAAGTGCTTATTTATTTGATCGCTGTGGGTTCATATTAGGTAGGATAGGGTAGTTAGGACTTTTGACTTACCTACTCAAGAGAGTGCAGTAGGTAAAGGAGTTGTTATAGAAAATCATGAGTGCTTCAAGTGCAGGTTGTTTTTCATGCAGGCTCAATCTTGAAATAAACTATGAAGGAAGGATGTGGTTTCTGGAAGGATCACTTGGAAGAACATGTGGGTGCTACGCTGACCACTCTAAGGGGGTGGGGGGGGGGGGGGGGGGGGTAAGAGTTTAAAGATTATCCTAGTTTTGGGTAATTTTTGCGCACTTTAAATGCTCTAATTTAAGAACGGATTTAGATATCTAAAATCCGATTTCACCATCGTGTTCAGCGTGCAAAAACCTTTAAAATGAGGGGTCACTTGTTAGAAAATAACATTTTGGGGATTTTGGGGTAATTTTTGCGCACTTTAAATGCTCTAATTTGAGAACGGATCAAGATATCTAAAATCCGATTCCACCATCGTGTTCAGCGTGCAAAAACCTTTAAAATGAGGGGTCACTTGTTGGAAAATAACATTTTGGGGATTTTTGGGTAATTTTTGCGCACTTTAAATGCGCCAAAACCCTCCTTAGAGTAGGCCAATTTCGCCCATCTTCGAACTTAGCCTTTCGATTGCCAAGATAGATTTTTTGTGCAAATTTGAGCTGTTTATCTCAATTCTATCGAGAGTTATCGTCTGGAGTGACACATATATATATAAATATATATATACATATAAAAAAGTGTTAAATTTCAGGAATCGTTTTAGAATGGTCTGAAACGGATTTCTATGAAGAAAATTTCCAAAAATTTATATTATTTAAATTTCGAAGCCATTGCAATAGCTTCATTTTCTTTGAAAATTCGCTAAAACAAACAGCTTTGTAAGAAACAGGTGGTGGAAGGGTGTTTAGGTGAGGAAGGAGCAGGTTTCTGTACGCATCCGACAGGGAGGTAAGAAGGAACAGGTTTCTCTGTGAACATCCAAGAGCGTGTTCATGTGAGCAGCATCCAGGAACATGTGAGCAGCTGCTATTTTGGCGGGCAAAATGGTTAGCAATACTTTTTGCGGCTGAGGAGGTTTTCTAGGCGGGTGACTTCTTACAACAGGGGCGTTTCTGATGGGTCGTGGAGGGGGGGGGGGAGAATACCACATCTTTTTGCATTGATATTTACAAAATTCCATGTGGCTGTACCAAATTCTAGGTATCCACCTAAAAGTCCGCCTTGAAGTGCCCATAAAAACTGTACGAAGCCAGAAAAACGTCTGCCAAGTTGGGTGGGCAGTAGAGCTTCCTCACGTATTGTAACATGGACGTGCAGGAATCAATTAGTAAAAACGCTGCAAATCCATGCACAACGGTTTATTATTTTGTACAGAATATAATATAATATGTACTACTCTATACACATTATGTGAATCGCAGACCCTCCGTAGGTTAGTACCTAACCCCGTACTCGTTACTAGGTACCTACATAAATCACTGTTAAATGTTGCTAAAATAATACAGTCGATGACAAAAAATAACTAAAATGGCAAAAAGAAACGCAAATAATGAAGTTCTGAAGGGAAATTGTTGATGTGGAGTGAAATAGATGCCCCTTCTGCGTAGATCACTGTTTTCTGTGGTCAGTACCTATAATGAACCGTTGTGTAATAACTTGCCCTTCAATAATACTTCAACGGTTTTTCAAGTTGCAAAAGTACCGATCAAATAAATCCAGCCCCTTCTTGGTTGATGAACCGTTGTGTAATAATTTACCCATCAATAATACTTCAAAGTTTGTTCAAGTTTCACAAGTACCTACCAACAAAATCCAATAGTCCGTCAGTTATCAAATGAAATAATATCGCAGAACAACCAACTCGACTTCATACAGCCATCCTTGATTATAATCAGGTGCTCCCTAGTGATGATATCCGGGCCAGAATTATACCGTTTGATTCACGATCGTGTTGACGAAGCTTTTTGGTGCACACGAACGGCTGGACGTACAATGCTTCGGGTGGTATAAAAATTGTTTAGCTCAAGACAAATTTAATAACGTAAAAAAAACCATACCTTCCATCGAAAGTTTTCGAGATACGGCGTTCTGAAAATTTCAACCCCTATTTTGAACCCCTTAGAGATGAGTGACAGTAACGTCGAGCTTCGAGTACCAACTAGACCCCGAACGGAACCTATAACCCGAATTTCATCAATTTTATTTCATGGTAACTAAGAAAAGTGGCCAGTACGGCGTACGGCAGACGGATAGAAATATTTTTATTGCATTTTCGGATTCTACATACCTTGAAACGTAAACCTTCAAATTTTGTATGCCGGGAAGAGAAGTCGCAAGTCGGTCGTTCGAATGAGGAGCCGGGCAGTTTATAAAGGTGCCTCCGCCTCGCCTCCTGTCTGTCAATGGCCGTTGCGACCGTTGAGAAACGTTGGTAGCTCGATGGAGGGGACCCTTCTGGTCCTTTCCACGAGGCTTCGCTCAGCTCGTCGTTCTCCTTGTTTATTTTATTAAATCTTATACATTACAAAGGAGTTTAGTACTTGAAGGATACGACGACAGAGGAATTTTTTTTGAAAATTATTTTTAGAATCAATCGTTGAAATCTGGCGGTTTAAAGTGGGGACACGCTGTATTTTGTAATTTATTATCAATTTCTGTTATTATTTATTTGGACTCGTTGCAATGGAACTGAAATTAAAGGAAGGAAGTGGGAGGAGGAGGAGGAGGTGGTGTAGGAGGAGGAGGAGGAAGGATCCATATCACGAGCCCCTGGCTCACCCCAGAAAAGCCGAGGAGACGCTTAATGCTGTTTCCCGAAGAGTTCTGTGCGAAAAGAAGACTTCCCTGGTGAATACAGCGAAGGAGTCTGACGTGGGGAGGAGTTTTTCCCCTCTGAAAATGGCTAAGAAATGTGTTTTCGAGCTTCTACCATTTCACCTTTCCATTTTTTATTTTTTTTTTTTCTCCCAGTAATCAAATGAAAGTGGGGAGAAAATGTAATTTTCTCCGTCTCGCCCCTCCATTCCAGAACCCTTGTCCCCTTCCTCCTCTGAATTTTCGACCCATTTCGCCTTTAGTGCTCTCGGCCCGTATTTTTTGTCCCCGCCCGGGTTATCACTTGGTTGATGAGAGAACATCGCAGGGGCTCTGTCTGCCCTTATCACTTATATTCCTTCATTTTATGGGGCATTTTCATCTTCGCGCACTTCGCCTCGATCTTGAGGAGGTCGCACACACATATAAAACTGGTTTTCTCCCTCTTCCCCCCAGCCACATTTCTCCTCAGCCACATCGTTTGTTTTTAAACGCCACATCGTAAGGTCCTGCGCTACAGCGTGCCAATATGAGCGAAAATGTTAATGATGGAAGAAAAAAATTCACAACTCTTGGAAAAATGATAGTTTGAAGACCGTTTTCAATGTTCCGATGTGGAGGTTGCCTCACTATCAATCAATCAATACAATGTTTATTAACTAAATAATTCAAATTAAAATCACTTATATTTATCAATAGCCGGAAAAATCATTCAAATTACAATAAAAAAATTCTGATATGACATAAATATACATCACTTATATTTATCAATAGACTTATGACGTGTTTATCGATAGAATCATCACTTATACAATGTTTTTATCAATAGAATGTTTATTCACCAACAGGTTCAAATTACAGTCAAATAAATACTCTTATGAAATAAATATACATCACTTGTAACATGTTTATCAATAGGCTCATCACTTATAACATGTTTATCAATAGAATCATAACTTATAACGTGTTTATCAACAGAATCATCACTTATAACATGTTTATAATTATAGAATGATCACTTACAGAATGTTTATCAATAGAATGTTTATTCACCAACACTAGTTCAAATTACAATCAAACAAACGCTCGTATGACATGAATATACATCACTTATAACATGTTTATCAATAGACTCATCACTTATAACATGTTTATCAATAGAATCATCACTTATAACGTGTTTATAAATATAGAATGATCACTTGAAGAATTTTTATCAATAGAATGTTTATTCACAAACACTAGTTCAAATTACAATCAAACAAATACTCGTGTGACATAAATATACATCACTTGTAACATGTTTGTCAATAGACTCATCACTTATAAAATGTTTATCAATAGCATGTTTATTCACCAACACTAGTTCAAATTACAATGAAATAAATACTCGTATGACATAAATATACATCACTTATAACATGTTTATCAATAGACTCATCACTTATAACATGTTTATCAATAGAATCATCACTTATAACGTGTTTATAAATATAGAATGATCACTTGAAGAATTTTTATCAATAGAATGTTTATTCACAAACACTAGTTCAAATTACAATCAAACAAATACTCGTGTGACATAAATATACATCACTTGTAACATGTTTGTCAATAGACTCATCACTTATAAAATGTTTATCAATAGCATGTTTATTCACCAACACTAGTTCAAATTACAATGAAATAAATACTCGTATGACATAAATATACATCACTTATAACATGTTTATCAATAGACTCATCACTTATAACATGTTTATCAATAGAATCATAACTTATAACGTGTTTATCAACAGAATCATCACTTATAACATGTTTATAAACATAGAATGATCACTTACAGAATGTTAATCAATAGAATCATCATTTATAACATGTTTATAAATATAGAATGATCACTTACAGAATGTTTATCAATAGAATGTGTATTCACCAACACTAGTTCAAATTACAATCAAATAAATACTCGTATGACATAAATATACATCACCTATAACATGTTTATCGATAGAATCATCACTTACAACATGTTTATCAATAGAATCATAACTTATAACGTGTTTATCAACAGAATCATCACTTATAACATGTTTATAAATATACAATGATCACTTACAGAATGTTTATCAATAGAATGTGTATTCACCAACGCTAGTTCAAATTACAATCAAATAAATACTCGTATGAGATAAATATACATCACTTACAACATGTTTATCAATAGAATCATAACTTATAACGTGTTTATCAACAGAATCGTCACTTATAACATGTTTATAAATATACAATGATACTTACAGAATGTTTATCAATAGAATGTGTATTCACCAACGCTAGTTCAAATTACAATCAAATAAATACTCGTATGAGATAAATATACATCACTTGTAACATGTTTATCAATAGACTCATCACTTATAACGTGTTTATCAACAGAATCATCACTTATAACATGTTTATAAATATACAATGATCACTTACATAATGTTTATCAATAGAATGTGTATTCACCAACGCTAGTTCAAATTACAATCAAATAAATACTCGTATGAGATAAATATACATCACTTACAACATGTTTATCAATAGAATCATAACTTATAACGTGTTTATCAACAGAATCATCACTTATAACATGTTTATAAATATACAATGATCACTTACAGAATGTTTATCAATAGAATGTGTATTCACCAACGCTAGTTCAAATTACAATCAAATAAATACTCGTATGAGATAAATATACATCACTTACAACATGTTTATCAATAGAATCATAACTTATAACGTGTTTATCAACAGAATCATCACTTATAGGATTTTATCAATAGAATCATCACTTATAGAATTTTATCAATAGAATCATCACTTATAGGATTTTATCAATAGAATCATCACTTATAGAATTTTATCAATAGAATCATCACTTAGGTACTTATAACATGAACTTGCAGACTGTTCATCTATAGATTCTTTATCAAATTACATTCAAACAAATACTCTGTGGCATAAATATACATCACTTATAACATGTTTATCAATAGACTCATCACTTGTAACATGTTTATCAATAGATTCAATACTTATAACATGTTTAAAAATAAAGAATCATCACTTGCAGAATGTTTATCAGTAGAATGTTTAGAGTGTTTGAAGCCCGTTTTCAAAGTTCAGATGTGGAGAGTGCCATACAGTCAATCAATCCATAGAATTCTCAAAATAATTCAAATTACAATCAAACGAAAATGCTCCTATGACATAAATGTAAATCACTTATAACAAACACGTCTTCTCCCTAAGTTGAAAGACCCTTCCAGGGATTTGTTGACGTTCATCATATAACATGTATGTACATTCTGTTCTTATGATCGAGACTTTGCTTATGCCTACCCAGGCATTTCTGTTGCTAATGCCTAGCTTGCCGCATTTTTATTTTTTATTTTTTTGGACCATACATTTGAAAAGTTGGATCGCTGTGCACAGTGCGATCAGGCTGGGTAACGAATTCATCATTAATCACGCGAAGACAGATTTTTCTAAGCAGGAACAAATTTTTTTACCGTGAAAATCAAGGGACTTCGTTGTGTGGAATGACACATAGATACCTTTACATAAATTTACATATAACAGGAGATTTGGGTTCTTGACCGTTGATGTTCAAGACTTAGGTGAAGGATGAGGATCTTGAGGTTCGGTCGAGTTCGAACCTCAAGATCCTCATCCTTCACCTCAAGATCCTCATCCTTTACAAATATTTATAATATATGAGAAAGTGTAAATCCATCATTTACATCTCCGATGCACAAAACGGGTTTTGGAGGGTTTTCCGGAGCACAGGGAGCATCTCTGAAATTTTGGAACGAGCCAGATAGCTACATTTTATTTGAAAATTCACTAAAAACAAGCTAAAACCATTGTCTCATGGACTTGCGTACATTTTATCGTTACATAATTTTCGTTTTTAGTAATAATTAAAACATTTTTTGTGAGTTAATAAACTCCCCTTTTCTTGTTGGCCTTTTTGCAGTCAAATAATTTATTCCAGTGTAAGTTTAGCGCTCCATCAAGCGCTAAGTTGCCGACCCATGAGCTTTTACAGTTGACACAAATTACATACATTTTTGAAACTTTTGTCGTTTCTTGTAGGTAAATTTTGCGCATTACGTTTTCATATTGAAATTGGTTGATTTTTTGAAATTGTGCCGTTCGTCACTCGATTTGCATGGTCCGATCCTTATTAACGACACTTGGCTTTCGGTAAGATACACGTAGATTTCATAATCTGCGTGTATTTTTGCGGGTTTTTTTTCGATGGAAAATCTGCTTGGCATCAAGTACAGTGTGAGGCTTCGCAAGGGGGGAAATTCGATGGGGGAAGGTCAAACAATGCTGCTGCTTTACAGAGCCAACTTTCAAGTGGGTTTTCCGAGTTTGACTTTGACCAAACGAAACTTGCGAGACAACTCGGGACATCGCAATAAGTAGTTGAGCTGAGTTTTCCAACCGGATGAAACGGCAAAACTCAATTTCACTTCCGCCCTGATTTTTGGTCGAGTTCAACTTCTGTCACATTTCTATTGCGCCTTCCTCCAGCCCGTTGTACGCCTGAAATACAACGACAGTGCACCTGAGCCCTGATGCGACCACACCAGCTGTACAATTTAAGGTTCCTCAATTGGACGGCTACTTTTTTTTGGAAAATCCAGGAAAATAATATTATTTAAAAATACCAACCTGTAGTTTTTATTTTTTTCAAACACATTACATTCCTATCAGTCAATTCAATACACATAGGTAGATGGTACAAAATAATACACAAGCTCGTTATTGTCGGTGGTTAATTCCGTCAAGAACCGTTATTGACTTTAAATTGCTCCATTTTTCAATTTTGCTTCCTCACTGCCGAAGGCAGGGAAGCCTTGGATTCGTGATTGAGTAAAAAAAAAAAAAAAAACGCTGCAAATCCCTGCACAACGGTTTATTATTTTGTATAGAATACCCTTCTGTTACAGATCACAGCTCTCTGTATAGATAACCCGTCTATGTAATATAATATGTACCATTCTATACATATTATGTGAATCGCAGACCCTCCGAACCCCGTACTCGTTACTAGGTACCTAAGTCACGAGTTAAATAATACAGCCGATGACAAACAGTAACTAAAACGGCAAAAAGAAACTCAAATAATAAAGTTATGAAGGAAAATTGTTGATGTGGGGTGAAATAGATGCCCCTTCTGAGTAGATCACTGTTTTCTGTGGTCAATACCTACCCTCGTGGTCAAGTGTAATGAGCCGTTGTGTAATAACATGCCCATCAATAATACTTCAACGGTTGGTCAAGTTGCAAGAGTACCGATCAACAAAATCCAGCCCCTTCTTGGTAGATGAACCGTTGTGCAATAATTTAAAGTTCTGTAATAATTTACCATTGTGTAATAATTTACCCATCAATAATACTTCAAAGTTTGTTCAAGTTTCACAAGTACCTACCTACAAAGTCCAATAGTCCATCACTTGTCAAATGAAATAATATCGCACAACAAACAACTCGACTTCATACAGCCATCCTTGATTATAATCAGGTGCTCCCTAGTGATGATATCCGGGCCGGATTTATACCGTTTGATTCACGATCGTGTTGACGAAGCTTTTTGGTGCACACGAACGGCAGACCTACGATGCTCGGGGTGGCCTCAAAAAATTGTTTAGCTCAAGACAGATTTAATAACGTAAAAAAACCATACCCTTCTATCGAAAGTTTTCGAGCTACGTCGTTCTGAAAATTTCAACCCCTATTTTGAACCCCTTAGAGATGAGTGACAGTAACGTCGAGCTTCGAGGACCAACTAGACCCCGAACGGAACCTATAACCCGAATTCCATCAATTTTGTTTCATGGTAACTAAGAAAAGTGGCCCGTACGGCGTACGGCGGACAGACAGAAATATTTTTATTGCATTTTCGGATTCTACATACATTGAAGCGTAAACCATCAAATTTTGAGGGGGTTACAATTTTTTTTGACATTTTCATGTCTTTGCCCTGGCACATAGCACAAAAAACGGTCACGAAATTGTGTTACAGTGCCTTTATAATGATTTCCGCTTACAACGACCCCGTTGTTAGGTTTGTTCATTTTCTACACTTTTTAACCCACAAAAATCGTTCACCACTCGTTGGAAAGCTCTCGATTTAACGAACATTTTCATGTTCTCCATAACATATTGACTATACGAATAGCGGAGCTATGGGCATAACTGTTCTCATATTTTGTTTACAAACTAATGATCGTGAGTGTAGAAGATAATTAATCCGGAATCGTCTATTTTATTGAAATTAGGTACCTACCTCTTAATATTAATAATGTCAAAAGCAATAGGTAAAGACATGAAAATGTCCCAATGCGTTGCAGACTCGTATGCAAGCGTTTTTGCTGTTTCTGTGTTTTGATTCGTTATTGAAGTATCGAATGGTACTCTCGGTATCGAATACTTTCTTTCGATATTATATCGTTATCAGAACCAAGCTTTCGATATCGTTTCGATACCATTTTTTCATAAAAATATTATTTCATTCCTCATAACATAGTAACCATTTGTCCTAGAGACTTGAAATTGGTCTTATTTAATTTGACAGGTTATCTTCTTCAACTTTTACTCCAATACTTTTTTCGCTAGATCCTATAGATTTTATGTTATTCAGCTTTTCCCATCTCAAAACGTGGTCCGTTTCAGCAAATGTGCCTTTTTATGCATACCCCTAAAAACCACACTCCAGTCAATGAAATCGACCTCTGGGCATCCATTAAAAAAAGTGAAACTTGATTAATGTTACTAATTTTGGATCTATTTTTTTTTTTTTTTCATGCTCGATTCCAATGGTTCATTATTGAAAATAATAAACCAAAATTTATGTCCTCCAAAATGAAAATGGCCACTACCGTTTTGCGTTACAGACATCGAGGAACATTTTTATGGTTCCGTGCCTGTCTGTGGCAATTCCTTGTAACACCCATAACCACCCGAAATAATGGTCGAAATGGGCCGAAATTTGGAGGGTACACGCGGGTTGGATCGCAGATGGTCCCATATCAAAACGAACCTACTCAACTATTCTATTACGTTCATGTGATTCAGGTGAAGAAGCTGTACTGCCTACTCGAATTGGCAGACTTTTGGTTTATTATTTTCAATAATGAACCATTGGAATCGAGCATGAAAAAAAAAATTAACCCCCCCTCAAAATTTGATGGTTTACGTTTCAAGGTATGTAGAATCCGAAAATGCAATAAAAATATTTCTGTCTGTCCGCCGTACTGGCCACTTCTCTTAGTTACCATGAAACAAAATTGATGGAATTCGGGTTATGGGTTCCGTTCGGGGTCTAGTTGGTCCTCGAAGCTCGACGTTACTGTCAGTCATCTCTAAGGGGTTCAAAATAGGGGTTGAAATTTTCAGAACGACGTAGCTCGAAAACTTTCGATAGAAGGTATGGTTTTTTTACGTTATTAAATCTGTCTTGAGCTAAACAATTTTTTGAGGCCACCCCGAGCATCGTACGTCCGCCGTTCGTGTGCACCAAAAAGCTTCGTCAACACGATCGTGAATCAAACGGTATAAATCCGGCCCGGATATCATCACTAGGGAGCACCTGATTATAATCAAGGATGGCTGTATGAAGTCGAGTTGGTTGTTCTGTGATATTATTTCATTTGACAAGTGATGGACTATTGGATTTTGTAGGTAGGTACTTGTGAAACTTGAACAAACTTAGAAGTATTATTGATGGGTAAATTATTACACAATGGTAAATTATTACACACCGACAAATTATTACACTACGGTAAATTATTACACAACTGTAAATTATTACACGACGGTTCATCAACCAAGAAGGAGCTGGATATTGTTGATGGGTACTTTTGCAACTTGAACAAACGTTGATGTATTATTGATGGGTAAATTATTACCCAACGGTAAATTATTACACAACGGTAAATTATTACACAACGGCAAATTATTAAACAACGGTAAGTTATTACAGAACGGTAAATTATTACACAACGGTTTATCTACCAAGAAGGGGCTGGATTTTTTTTATGGGTACTTTTGCAACTTGAACAAACGTTGAAGTATTATTGATGGGCAAGTTATTACACAACGGTTCATTATAGGTACTGACCACAGAAAACAGTGATCTACGCAGAAGGGGCATCTATTTCACTCCACATCAACAATTTTCCTTCAGAACTTCATTATTTGCGTTTCTTTTCGCCAATTTAGTTACTGCTTGTCATCGACAGAATTATTTTAGCAACATCTATACAGAGATCTACAGAGAGCTGTGATCTGTAAAAGAAGGGTATTCTGTACAAAATTATAATCCGTTGTGCAGGGATTTGTAGCGTTTTTTCTTGCTCGATTCCAATGGTTCATTACTAAAAATAATAAACCAAAACGTATAACTAGGGTTGAGGTAGGCCACGAGAGCTATTCAGTAAAATAGACGAATCCAGGAGACATTGGAAGATACTGTGTGTCGAGGGAGACTATCTCTCCCAGGAGATTTTCAAAATAGGTGATCTCTTTCCGCTATCTCTCTTAGTGAATAGGCCACCAGAATTTCGTAGGTGGCCTGATCAGATGCAGGTAATCATTGGGAAATCGAAAGAGTTCAACTTCTACTCGATGGGTCTCGGGTCTGTGACGTGTGACAGTGGAGGTGGACCCTCGAGAGTCCCCCTCCTAGACCATCGAGATTATCACCGGTTATGAAGGTATATCGATTAGGCTTACGCTCACCGACCCCGTCTCCGCCGGACCAAAAAACGACTCGAGAACAGCCGCACTGTTACACTCCTCCCCACATGACAGACTTCTGGGTAGCAGAAGTGTGAGAGGGAAAAGTGGGAATGAAAAGTAGTATGAAGTTCTTGTTCAGGAAACGACATCTGAACAACTTCTAGGTGTCAAACCTCCACCGTAATGGTACTACCTCAATAATATTTTACTGGTGGAGAACAAAGCTCCTACATACGAGTATTGGCGGATAATGTTGTCAGAGGTTGTTGTCCTGTGAATTGTGCTCAAGTTGATCAACCTCCATCGTTGGGATGGAACAACTATTGGGACTTGTAAATTGGGACATGGCATCAATCGTCTTCAAATTAGCTCAGCATATTTTAATTATACTGACACTCTAAAGGGGGTGGGGAAGCCAGTAGATGTATGCATTACCAAAGGGACAGGTTGTTAGTAAAGGAATCCTTCTGGGAAACCTTTGGGCTTATCCTTCTGGTAAGCCCACAAAAAGTGGATGGAGTATGGTGAGTTGCTCAGCGCATACTACCTAACCACGCTGTGCTACCGTGTGACAGTGTGGGTGGACCCTCGAGAGTCCCCCTCCTAGACCAGCGAGATTATCACAGGTTATGAAGGTATATCGATTAGGCTTCCGCTCACCGATCCCGCCTCCACCGGACCAAAAAACGACTCGAGAACAGCCGCACTGTTACAGGTGTTTGGACGTTGTTTTATTTGAGCCTCATCGCCCCCCACCGCTGTCAAAGATCAAAACTCCGCGAGGCCGATGGTCGCCTCCTTTGAAGCCCGTTCACCTCGCTGGAACCCAGTCGACTGGTCCTGGCCGATCAAGCGCGTCGCCGTCGCCGTCGCCGTCGTTGCCCGGCACAGGCACACGGCTCGTTGGTGATTGGTCTCGAGAATGGGCCGGCAGAACGCAACGCTTGATCTTCTCATCTTCCCTGTTGTCCTGGACGCACTTACCTGGTGCATGAACAGTGCGAATTCCTCCAACATACGGCAAAGCTGTAGGACCGGAAAAATCGGGTGCCAAATTTAGTTTATTTTGTTCTTGTTCGTACGGTACAAGTCCAACTACAGAGATCACATTTAAACTACACTGCCGTCCTTGGTAACAACGTCTTAAGTCCATTTTTGCGCTTTTGGTTTATTATTTTCAATAATGAACCTTTGGAATCGAGCAAGAAAAAAAAAATTGTAACCCCCCTCAAAATTTGATGGTTTACGCTTCAAGGTATGTAGAATCCGAAAATGCAATAAAATTATTTCTGTCTGTCCGCCGTACGCCGTACGGGCCACTTTTCTTAGTTACCATGAATAAAAATTGATGGAATTCGGGTTATAGGTTCCGTTCGGGGTCTAGTTGGTCCTCGAAGCTCAAAATCAAAATTTGAAGGTTACCATTTCAAGTTACGTAGAAACCGAAAATGGAATTTGAAAAATTCGTCCGACGTACTTATTTCGTTTTTCTTATTACCACGAACGAAAATGTATGAAATTCGGTTTGTGGGTCCCATTTAAGGTCTAGTTGTCCGCGAAACTCAGCGTTACTATAATTGAGGGATGAAAAATAGGGGATTGAAATTTCCAAGGCGCCGTTATCTCGGTTTTTTTACGATTTCAAATTGGTTTCGAAATTGGGAATTTTTTGAGACCACACGGAGCATTTTAGGTCCAGCCGTTCATTTGTACCGGAAAGCTTCGTCAACATGATCGTGAATGAAACGGTATGCATCCAGCCCAGATATCATCGCTAGGGAACACCTGATTATAATTACGGATGGCTGTATGAAGTCGAGTTGGTTGTTCTGTGATATTTTCATTTGAAGAATGATGGCTTTTGTTGGTACTTTTGTTGATTGGATTTTGTTGATAGGTTCTTTTTTGACTTGACCAAGCGTTCTGCTTCATGAATAGCAACAAATATGTAATAATAGTATTATTGAATCCACCGTATATTTATGAAACTGTAATTCCCCGTCCGGCTGCAGTACTCGATTTAGGGCTTTCCTGGGGGGAGCACGAGGGTTGGTATTGACCGCAGAAAAACAGCGATATACGCAAAAAAGTAACTAATAAACCGTTGTGTAATAATTTGCATCGTTTCGAAAATAAAATAAACCAAAATCAAATTGTGCTTGATGTTATATGAAACATCCTTTCTCACGAAATGAATCCCCTTTTACGTTCAGCTCCCTCCCATTTTACTGATTCATGATTTTAATTTGTTTTGATGATTTTGCATACATCTCCGGACTCCCTGTGAGTGTTCAAGTGCTATTAATAATGGCTAAGGTAGTCAAAGGAGAGGGAAAAGGGTTTCGAAAGGGCCTAAGGGTGAGGGCACAGGGCTTTGTCCAGTAGCTTTGTCGCGAGCTCCATCCTGCCGCAGCCCTAGTAAAGTAACCCTTCCGCCCTTCCACATATTAGGGAAACCTCGCCTTCGGGTGCTGCGGAGTTCCCTGATCGTTACTCTGGAAAAGGGCGACGGAGATAAAATGCCGGGCGATCCCGGGACATGGCGGGGAGGGTTGGAGATGCGCAAAAGGTTTCCTTGGGAAGGGTTTGGAACGGGCCCTTTATTGGTCCGAATCCCTCTCCCTTTACGTGTCTTTCATGTCTGTCGCAGGCGTCCACCGCTTTTCAGTGGCTTTTCGAAGAGGGCCGAACACTAATTCCGAGGGCTCGCTCAATTATATCGGTGTTTCTCGACGAATTTCCACAGATTCACAACAATGACAGTTCTGGGTTTCGACTGCTGAGCGCAAACGTGTTTTCTGTGGGTTTTGTCGAGGTTCCCTCGTAATGACAGGATCCTCTTTTACTACACAGCATCGCTTCAGTACTGCTTCCGAGTCTACAAAGACAGAAGAAGCTTTGATGGTTTCGCCTCCAAAATCGAAATTTCCACGTTTTACGTTTTAAAGCTGTCTGCAAAAAGATCGCTGCAAATTATTACACAACGGTTTATTATTTACCTGTATAAATCACTGTTTTCTGTGGTCAATACCCTCGTGCTCCCTCCAGGAAAGCCCTAAATCGAGTACTGGAGCCTGAAGGGGAATCACAGATTCATAAATATGCGGTTCATTCAATAATTTATTATAATATTATTACTCGTTTGTTGTTCTTCATGAAACATGAAGTTTGTTGAATTACGAAACTACCTATCCCAAATAACCATCATTCTTCAAATGAGATGATATCAGAAATCAACCAACTCGATGTCATACAGCCATACGTGATTATAATCAGCTGTTCCCTAACAGTGATTATATAAATATAAACCCTGGGCGGGGTTTATACCGTTTCATTCACGATCATGTTGACGAAAGTTTTCGTTGCGAACTTCAGGGCCTTACTGTGAGCGAACGGCTGGACGTACAATGCTCCGGGTGGTCTCTAAAAATTCCCAAGTTCGAGATAAATTTAAAAACGTGAAAAAAGTCGGGATAAGGGCGCTGGAAATTTCAACCTCTATTTTTCACCCTTTCGCCGAGCTTCGCGGACCAACTAGACCCCAAATGGGAGTCACAGACCAAATTTCATTCATTTTGGTTCATGGTAACTAAGAACAAAAACGAAATAAGTACGGTGGACGGACAGAATTTTTAAAAATCCATTTTCGGATCCTACGTATCTTGAAACGGAAACCATCAAATTTTGAAGGGGGGTGAAATTTTTTTTCCATGCTCGGTTCAAAAGGTTCATTATTGAAAATAATAAACTACTCGTAGTAATGTGGTTCTGTTTCGTGTGCCCGCAAATCCTTGCCACACGCATAATTTCCTCAGTTTAACTCCAGTTTCTCTGAAAAGCATCACAGTTTCTCAGTGATCGTATGTTCATATAACACTGTATGCTCCTTTCTTATGATCAGCTTAATATTATATACATTCTAATTAAACTTAAATTTATTTTAATAATAAACTTATCATTTCAAATATTCTTATTTATCATCCAATCTTTGAATTTCTCCCCACTGTACTGAACAACACATTCATCATCTATAAAGTTTAAGAGTTTCGGACGACAAAACATCCAGCAGTTTTGCCCCATTGCCCTGTTCATCTTTGGTACCGTAAATTTATTGCTTTTATCGCGGAAACTAGCAATTATATAAGTATAGAATTCTTTAATCCACCCTAATCTGTACTACATTAATTATATTTATCCAGCGTTCAATCGATCTATGCAGTTTTGCTATCGCTGCTAGGAAGCTATGCGCCATTAAACTGGGTAGATGTTTTTGTACGTCATCTTCAGGGCGCATTTCACTGGTTGGGCAAGTGCAGGAACAGATTCACACCAGAAAATATCCGCTTCAGACGTTTCAACTTCAGAATCCTGTTTACAACAGGACTAAACAAAACGTCTATGTAAAAGGGCGATATTCAGGGTGTGCTCAGGACATGGGACAGCCTTCAATCGACCAGTGCCCGAGCAACCCGGACTACGAATTACTCCACCCACCTGAAACCCCTCACCATTTTTCACTGTCACTCTTTCTCCTATTCATCTCCGTCCTCCCCTCACAGTTATTTCTGGTTAATTACTGGCAGCGAACTCTGCATGAGACGTATATTGGACAAAACGAGACCAGTCGTTTAGGAGAATGATTTTTTTTTTGAGGCTTTAATTCTGGAAATGCACTGTTCCAAAATCGAGTGAAATGTGCAGATATGTCCAAAAAATTGTGATCTAGGAAATTGGGTCGTGAATGGGCATCGATTTTTTTAGCAGCTCCATAGGTGCAGGTGTGGCAGCGTTTTAAAGCTGGGTAAATGTGGACATTTCCCACCCTCCCACACAACGCAGTTAATTTCGGTAGGTACCTAAATTATCGTTAATAATCCTCAAATAATTCTACAGTCGACGTGTTCCAGCTGTCTTCACGTTCATTGTCCATTTGTAAATACCTGGCACTGAAAATTAGTTATTTCTGGCTAATTACTAGCAGCGAACTCTGCATGAGACGTATATTGGACAAAACGAGACCAGTCGTTTAGGAGAATGATTTTTTTGGAGGCTTTAATTCTCAAAATGCACTGTGCCAAAATCGAGTGAAATGTGCAGATATGTCCAAATAATTGTGATCTAGGAAATTGGGTCGTGAATGGGCATCGATTTTTTTAGCAGCTCCATAGGTGCAGATGTGGCAGCGTTTTAAAGCTGGGTAAATGTGGACATTTCCCACCCTCCCCTCCCCCACACACACACAACGCAGCTAATTTTGGTAACTAAATTAGCATTAATGGTCCTCAAATAATTCTACAGTCGACGTGTTCCAGCTGTCTTCACGTTCATTGTCCACTTGTAAATACCTGGCACATAGTATCAGTTGTAAACACCCACCTGAAACCCCTCACCATTTTTCACTCTCACTCTTTCTCCTATTCATCTCCGTCCTCCTCTCACAGTTATTTCTGGCTAATTACTGGCAGCGAACTCTGCATGAGACGTATATTGGACAAAACGAGGCCAGTCGTTTAGGAGAATGATTTTTTTTGGAGGCTTTAATTCTCAAAATGCACTGTTCCGAAATCGAGTGAAATGTGCAGATATGTCCAAAATAGTGATTTAGGAAATTGGTTCGTGAAGGGGCATCGATTTTTTTAGCAGCTCCATAGGTGCAGGTGTGGCAGCGTTTTAAAGCTGGGTAAATGTGGACATCCCCCACCCCCCCACACAACGCAGCTAATTTCGGTACCTAAATTATCGTTAATAATCCTCAAATAATTCTACAATCGACGTGTTCCAGCTATCTTCACGTTCATTGTCCATTTGTAAATACCTGGCACTGAAAATTAGTTATTTCTGGCTAATTACTAGCAGCGAACTCTGCATGAGACGTATATTGGACAAAACGAGACCAGTCGTTTAGGAGAATGATTTTTTTGGAGGCTTTAATTCTCAAAATGCACTGTTCCAAAATCGAGGTAAATGTGCAGATATGTCCAAATAATTGTGATCTAGGAAATTGGGTCGTGAATGGGCATCGATTTTTTTAGCAGCTCCATAGGTGCAGGTGTGGCAGCGTTTTAAAGCTGGGTAAATGTGGACATTTCCCACCCTCCCCTCCCCCACACACACACAACGCAGCTAATTTTGGTAACTAAATTAGCATTAATGGTCCTCAAATAATTCTACAATCGACGTGTTCCAGCTGTCTTCACGTTCATTGTCCACTTGTAAATACCTGGCACATAGTATCAGTTGTAAACACCCACTGAAACCCCTCACCATTTTTCACTGTCACTCTTTCTCCTATTCATCTCCGTCCTCCCCTCACAGTTATTTCTGGTTAATTACTGGCAGCGAACTCTGCATGAGACGTATATTGGACAAAACGAGGCCAGTCCTTTAGGAGAATGATTTTTTTGGAGGCTTTAATTCTCAAAATGCACTGTTCCGAAATCGAGTGAAATGTGCAGATATGTCCAAAATAGTGATTTAGGAAATTGGTTCGTGAAGGGGCATCGATTTTTTTAGCAGCTCCATAGGTGCAGGTGTGGCAGCGTTTTAAAGCTGGGTAAATATGGACATTCCCCACCATCCCACACAACGCAGCTAATTTCGGTACCTAAATTATCGTTAATAATCCTCAAATAATTCTACAATCGACGTGTTCCAGCTATCTTCACGTTCATTGTCCATTTGTAAATACCTGGCACTGAAAATTAGTTATTTCTGGTTAATTACTAGCAGCGAACTCTGCATGAGACGTATATTGGACAAAACGAGACCAGTCGTTTAGGAGAATGATTTTTTTTTTGGAGGCTTAAATTCTCGAAATGCACTGTTCCGAAATCGAGTGAAATGTGCAGATGTCCAAAAAATTGTGATTTAGGAAATTGGGTCGTTAGTGGGCATCGATTTTTTTTAGCAGCTCCATAGGTGCAGATGTGGCAGCGTTTTAAAGCTGGGTAAATATGGACATTCCCCACCCTCCCACACAACGCAGCTAATTTCGGTACCTACCTAAATTATCGTTAATAATCCTCAAATAATTCTACAATCGACGTGTTCCAGCTATCTTCACGTTCATTGTCCATTTGTAAATACCTGGCACTTACAATTAGTTATTTCTGGTTAATTACTAGCAGCGAACTCTGCATGAGACGTATATTGGACAAAACGAGACCAGTCGTTTAGGAGAATGATTTTTTTTGGAGGCTTTAATTCTCGAAATGCACTGTTCCAAAATCGAGTGAAATGTGCAGATATGTCCAAATAATTGTGATCTAGGAAATTGGGTCGTGAATGGGCATCGATTTTTTTAGCAGCTCCATAGGTGCAGATGTGGCAGCATTTTAAAGCTGGGTAAATATGGACATTCCCCACCCTCCCACACAACGCAGCTAATTTCGGTAGGTACCTAAATTATCGTTAATAATCCTCAAATAATTCTACAATCGACGTGTTCCAGCTGTCTTCACGTTCATTGTCCATTTGTAAATACCTGGCTCTTACAATTAGTTATTTCTGGTTAATTACTAGCATCGAACTCTGCATGAGACGTATATTGGACAAAACGAGGCCAGTCCTTTAGGAGAATGATTTTTTTTTTGGAGGCTTTAATTCTCAAAATGCACTGTTCCAAAATCGATTGAAATGTACAGATATGTCCAAAATTGTGATTTAGTAAATTGAGCCGTGAATGGGCATCGATTTTTTTTTTTTTTTTTTTTACAGCAGCTCCATAGGTGCAGATGTGGCAGCATTTTAAAGCTGGGTAAATGTGGACATTCTTCACCCCCCCCCCCCCCACACACACACAACGCAGCTAATTTTGGTAACTAAATTATCGTTAATGGTCCTCAAATAATTCTACAGTCGACGTGTTCCAGCTGTCTTCACGTTCATTGTCCACTTGTAAATACCTGGCACATAGTATCAGTTGTAAACACCCACCTGAAACCCCTCACCATTTTTCACTGTCACTCTTTCTCCTATTCATCTCCGTCCTCCCCTCACAGTTATTTCTGGTTAATTACTAGCAGCGAACTCTGCATGAGACGTATATTGGACAAAACGAGGCCAGTCGTTCAGGAGAATGATTTTTTGGAGGCTTTAATTCTCAAAATGCACTGTTCCAAAATCGATTGAAATGTACAGATATGTCCAAAATTGTGATTTAGGAAATTGAGTCGTGAATGGGCATCGATTTTTTTTTTTTTACAGCAGCTCCGTAGGTGCAGATGTGGCAGAATTTTAAAGCTGGTTAAATATGAAAATTCTCCCCTCCCCTCCCACCACTCCCCACACGCACAGCGTAGCTAATTTTGGTACCTAAATTATCATTAATAATCCTCAAATAATTCTACAATCGACGTGTTCCAGCTGTCTTCACGTTCATTGTCCATTTGTAAATACCTGGCACTGAAAATTATTTATTTCTGGTTAATTACTAGCAGCGAACTCTGCATGAGACGTATATTGGACAAAACGAGACCAGTCGTTTAGGAGAATGATTTATTTTTTTTGAGGCTTTAATTCTCGAAATGCACTGTTCCGAAATCGAGTGAAATGTGCAGATACGTCCAAAAAATTGTGATTTAGGAAATTGGGTCGTTAGTGGGCATCGATTTTTTTTAACAGCTCCATAGGTGCAGATGTGGCAGCGTTTTAAAGCTGGGTAAATGTGGACATTTCCCCCCACACAACGCAGCTAATTTTGGTAACTAAATTATCGTTAATGGTCCTCAAATAATTCTACAGTTGACGTGTTCCAGCTGTCTTCACGTTCATTGTCCATTTGTAAATACCTGGCACTTACAACTTACAATTGTAAACGCCTACCTGAAACTCGGAACAAAACCTCAGCAACAAAAGTCACCGATGCTAAATTGACGAAGCATGTAAGTAAATAACAAGTGAGGCAAACTATAATCAAATCCATAGTTATTCCCTCGACGGAATTTGGATCGTACTAATCAACCACCTGTTGCCACCAAAGCCCACAATTTGATAACTCGAGCTTTAGTTTCCTGTTAACTGCTATTCGTTAAGGAGCCCAACAGATGAAAACTTCGTAGCGAAGAGAAAAACGCTGCAAATTTTTACACAACGGTTTATTATTTACCTGTATGGACGCCCCGTCTGCGTGTATCACTGTTTTCTGTGGTCAGTACCCTCCAGGAAAGCCCTAATTGGAGTGCGGAGCCGGCCCGGGAATTGAAGTTTCATACAAATGCGCGGGGTTCAATAATTCAATAACTAATTATTTGTTGTTATTCATGAATCATAAGGTAAATAATAAACTGTTGTGTAATAATTTACCGTTGTGCAATAATTTACCATTGTGTTATAATTTACCCATCACGAACAAACTCCAAAAGAGCCATCATTTTTCAAATGAAATATCACAGAACAACGAACTGGACTTCATACTCCGTGAATATAATCATGTGCTCCCTAGTAATGATGATCTCGATTGTTAGCGCGTCCCTAGTGATGATATTTGGGCTGAATGTATACAATTTCATTCACCCTGCTGTCGAAAATGCCTGTCGGTGCAAACTTCTGGGCCTTACTGTGAACGATCGGCTGGACGTACAATGCTCCGGTTGGTCTTAAAAAACTCCCAAGTTCAACAACTATTTGAAACCGTTAAAAAATGCGAGAAAACGGCGTCCTGGGGATTTCAACCCCTCTTTTTCACCCCTTAGGGATGACTGACAGTAACGACGAGCTTCGAGGACCAACTAGACCCCAAACGGTACCTATAAACGGAATTTCGTCAATTTTGGCTCATGGTAACTAAGAAAATGCTCTGTTCGGTGGACGGACAGAAATTTTTTATTGCATTTTCGTAATCTGCATACCTTGAAACGTAAACCATCAAATTTTGAGGGGGGGGGGGGGGGGTTAAACTTTTTTTTTCATGCTCGATTCCAGAGGTTCATTACCTACTGAAAATAATAAACCAAAAGTTGAATTTGAAATGGAAAAAGTTGAATTTGACTTGGAAAAACTTGAATTTGGTTAGGAAAAGGTTGAATTTGATTTGGAAATGCTGTGTTTATATAGTATATATAGGTATATATATATATTCACGTTGAATATGTATCTAAATGTATTGTTTCCAATTAGAAGTACTCGCTCATCCCAAACTAATAAGCAAGTTCAGTGACAACCAGCCCCTGGACGGATCATCAAGACCTTAAATAGACCTAAAGACCTTAAATTGGTTATCTCCCGTTTCTGTACTTATGTTCTTCATTTTGCACTAAATATGTTGTTGAATAAACAATTGAATTGAATTGATTTGTTGTCACCTCTTTATAGCGGACACTTTTCTTGGTGATGCCTGTCCACTACAGAGGGGTACCCCTCTGTAGTGGACACTGATTTTGGCCCAGTGGGGTGTCCACTACAGAGGGATTTATCACGTTGGAGTCACCAAACGTTGAGTGATGCTGTCGAGTTGTTTGACCCCACAACAAGCCGGCCGTATTATGCAGTAACACATTCGCGCTTTGTCGAGCGGACTCAACCGGAACGACGGACGTCCGCCGTAGTGAATTTTTCTCTTTCCCTCCCCCCATCGAACGTCGACATCTTCCGTATCGATATCTGCCGTAATGCACTTATCTTGTCGTACACGAAAATCCACAATGGAGACGGGGTAACGTTCGAATGCGACGGGCTAACAGAATTAGCCACAGGGGCGGTTGCGAGTTATGACGGAAAATCGATCGCCCGTTTCTGGGAAAGGCCTCTTACTTGGGCTCTGGAAACGACCTTTTGAACTCCTCACCTGGTACGACTGGTGGGTCCGCTGACCGGGTGCCTCACGCAATTTCTAAAATTGGCTCGAATTCTGCTCATGTACCTCGCTCAATAATAGCTTGTTTTGGTTTATTATTTTCAATAATGAAACTGGAATCGACCATGAAAAAAAAGTGCCAATTCGAGTAGGCAGTATAGCTTCCTCACTTGAATCACATGAACGTAATATAATAGTTGGGTAGGTTCATTTTAATACGGGACCATCTGTGATCCAATCCGCGTGTACCCTCAAAATTTCAGCTCTCTACGACTATTTTTCGCGTCGTTAGAAGCGTTACAAGGAAACTGTCAACATTTCATGTTTGCGCATGCGCAGAGGAAAGTTACAGTAAGATTCCAGTGAAATTCATATGGAACAATCAAAGTATTATTCCTGATCGACCCTTCAAATCTGAACTCTGTTCAACGATATTTAAGGTAGTTATGAGCGTTTCAATTATTTCACATTTGCGCATGCGCAGAAGGAACGATTTCCATAATTTTGAAGTGGAATCAACTGCGATCCAACCCGCGTGTGCCCTCAAAATTTCAGCTCTCTAGTACCTACTATTTTTCGCGTAGTTAGAAGCGTTACAAGGAAATGGTCAACATTGCATGTTCGCGCATGCGCAGACGAAAGTTACATTACGAATCTGATGAAATTCATTTGGAACTATGAAAGTATTATTCCTGATCGACCCTCCGAATTTGATAATTTCAACGATATTTAGGGTTGTTAGGGGCGTTTCAAGTATTTCACGTTTGCGCATGCGCAGACGAAAGTTACAGTACTTTTTCGATGATTTTTTGTTTCGGACCATCTGTGACCCAACCCGCACCTACCCTCCAAATTTCAGCCCATTTCGACCATTATTTCGGGTAGTTATGGGAATTAAAAGGAATTACCACAGACAGACACGGAACCAAAAATGTTCCTCGATGTCTGAAACGCAAAATGGTTGTGGAAATTTTCATTTTGGAGGACATGCATTTTTTTTTTTTACTCAATCACGAATCCAAGGCTTCCCGACCATCGGTAGTGAGAAAGCAACAACAAAAATTGCGACCTCCAAAATGAAGATTTCCACAACCATTTTGCGTTTCAGACATCGAGGAACATATTTGGTTCCGTGCCTTTGTGTCTGTGGTAATTCCTTGTATCGCCCATAACTACCCGAAATAATGATCGAAATGGGCTGAAATGTGGTGGGTGGGTGCGGGTCCCACACCAAAATCATTGAGAAAGTACGGTAACTTTCATCTGCGCATGCGCAAACGTGAAATAATTGAAACGCCCATAACCACCTTAAATATCGTTAAAATGAGTTCAAAGTTGGATGGTCGATCAGGAATAATACTTTGATAGTTCCACATGAATTTCATTGGAATCGTACTTTAACTTTATTCTACGCATGCGCGAACATGAAATGCTGACCGTTGAATTATAACGCTTCAAACTACGCGAAAAATAGTCGTAGGGAGTTGAATTTTTTCTGGTACACTTTTATCGCAGATGGTCCCATATCAAAATCATTGAAATCGTACGGTAACTTTCGTCTGCGCATGCCCAAGCGTCAGATCCTCGTAGAGCCCATAACTGCCCCGCAAATCGTCGTAAAGCAGTGAAATTTGGAAGATTGGTGGAGCTGAGGTGTTGGATGATCTCAAATGCATTATATCAAAATCTGTATTTTACCAACTGATTCTGCACGTCTGTGTTAGAATAAGTGAGGAAGCTGTACTGCCCACCCAACTTGGCAGACGTTTTTTTACGAGGTTTGTCCCTCAGTGTGGAAGTTCTGTTGTGAAGCTGTAGGAATCCTCATCTCACTCGCCTACTGCACCGACCACATTTTCTTGTGTTGCTTTGCTGGTTGTCTCCTCCCCTCCTTCTCCCCTCATACTCCATCATCACCTTTCCATCTTCGCCCTCTCCTTCCCCGCTCTGTCCGCGTCCCTAGCGTTTCTTTTCTTGACCGGTGGAATTCCCGCTTGGCGGTCGGCGGTTCACGATAACTTGACCAGATGTTTTCTACAGGAGAAGGACGCGGGTTCGCCGCAGAGCGACCTGGTTCGTAATCTCCGTCGTTCACAGCCTCCTTAAAGAACTGCCAAGTGTGAGTAAAACCCACGTTGTGCACTTCAAAGCGATAACCTGGCTGCAAATCCCCTGATTTCCTATTCACTAAGCCAAAGAGACATCTCTTTTCCGTACGACTCTCTCTTTTGGCAAAAGAGATTTTTTATAGTATCCATTACAGGGTTACACACCAACTTCTAAAAAGACAGAATTGGAGGCCACCTTGGCATTTTCGATCTCTTTCAGAGAGACACCCAATCAGGTGTCTTTTCTCGAAAGAGATACTCTCTTTCTCATTTCTCGTTTGTTTGGTAGTGATATCGAGTATCATCCTTCGTTCATCCACTACCACATCGGTCATTTTAACGTGTGTTTTGGTTTATTATTCTGTGAATAATACACCTATGTATTCGCTCAGCAAAAAATTGTTTAACACCACCTCAAAATTTTTTCTTTTCCGTTTCAAGGTGCGTAAATTCCAAAAATGCAATTTCCGTCCGCCGTATCACGTGTACAGGCTTCATTTTCGGTCTAAAAAATTCGTTCTTTCGCACACATGCTCCATTTGGGCCCTAGTTGTGTCCCGAAACTTTTCAGCCGATCGGAATATACCCAGGGGTGTTGTCGTGAGTCCCTCCCGGGAACACTCCTATATTATTAAGTTCTCACCAACATTCAAACGCCAAACTAAAGCTCCGTAAATAAAGATATGAGCGGGGACAGGCGACAGAACCCAGGGTTACTCAACCTGGGGCCCCACTACCAGCTCCCTGCAAGGAGCTGGAGGGAGAGGCCCCCAAGTACTATAAAACCCCGGATCCTGGCGCTCAAGCTTCATTCGACACTTCCTCTAACCAGCTCTCTCTTCTCTCTCTTACCTTACCTCCCAGATGATCGGTTGACTACAGCCGCCTGGGAATTTCACCTCCTCTCTCCTCCTCCTTGTCTAGATGATCGGTTGAATACAGCCGCCTAGACAAGGGACCTCTCCTTTCCTCTCCTTCACCTAGATGAACGGTTGACTACAGCCGCCTAGGTGAAATTCCCTCATCCACCTCTCTCTCCTCCTAAAGTCGTAGATGTTCGGTTGACTACAGCCGCCTGCGACTTTTCCTTCCTTTACCTAAATTCACTCACTCACCTTATTTCCACACCGCCGTGATGAAAATTCTAAATTCATCACAGTGGTGAACCCGACGTTCACTCAACCTTCTTCCTTCCCACCTTCCCACCTCATGTGTCGCCCCAGTCAAATAGTTCGGTGTCCCAAATTTTAAATTCAAATTTCAACCAGTCAGTGTAAATTCGCAATTCTTGGCCCAAACCTCACCGCTCACCTCTCAACTCAACGCACCACCGCTCCCGCCGATTGCGAATTTCAAAATTCAAAACCACGTCAAATTTTTGAATTTTAGTTACAGAAATGGACCCGAACTCACCGACGCCGCCGCTCCTGCGACCAGCCACACTGCAGCCACCCGCCGCTGCGACATCCGACAACCCTTTCTCCACGCTCTCCCCGCCGACCTCTGCAACATCAGCCGCCTCCGCCGCCCACGCCGCCGCCGCGGCCGCGGCCGCCGCCGACGTCATGACGGCGTCCGCGGCGTTCCCTCTGTCGCTGCCCCCCTTCTACACGCACGACCCGGCGCTCTGGTTTTTCCAGGTGGACGCAGCGTTTTCGGCCGCCAACATCCGCAGCCAGAAAACTCGATATTCCCGGATCATCTCGTTGCTACCCTACGAGATCCTGCTGCAGACTTCCGATATCTCCCCCGACGCCGCCACTGCGTATGACGACCTCCGCAGCCGCCTCATCAACACCTACCAGCCGTCAAAACTCGCCCGAGTCGCCGCCCTCTCCCAACCTCAACACCTCGGCGACCAGAAGCCGTCCCACCTCTACCGACGGCTGCGGCACCAGCTGCACGACATTATGACGGCCGACATCGCACGTACTTTCTGGTTGCGCGCCCTTCCCCACCCCATACAGATGGCCCTCGCCAGCCACCTAGACGGTCCCGATGAGCCCCTTCTGCGACTCGCGGACACCGTCCACGACTTAGCCGCAGCCGCCAGCGTCGGCGAAGTACACGCACCCCGTCATCCCCCACCTCTGCGTGACCGTACCGCCTCCCGGGGTCGCAGCCGGACCCCCTCCCTCGACAGACGCAGGCCCACTTCCAGGGATCGCCGGCACTACCCCTCCGCCGACCGCAGACGCCAGCGCTCGCCGGAGCAACGCACCTCCCCTCCCCATGAGCTACGTAGGGGGAAATCCCCAACGACCGCACCCCCCTCCACTACGAGACGCCCCACCAAGACCGACTACCTCCCTGCGGACCCCCCCCACCGTTGTTTCTATCATGTAAACTTCGGTGGGGAGGCCCGCAAGTGCCAACCCCCCTGCTCCTTCGCCCCTAAGCAGGGAAACGCAGACGCCCGCCGGTAAATCCGGCGGGCCCCCCTCCTCGCCAACACGGGGGGGACCATGGACAAACCCCCCCCGCCCGCATTCACACAGCCACCACCACCAAGCCACGCTACCCCTCCTACGCCGCCGCCACGGCTGCCAACCTCCCGGCCGCGCCTACAGCGCCGCCGAAACCCTCACCCCACCACCACCGAAACGGATCCTCCCCGCCCGCCACCAGGGCAACCAACCTTCCGGCCGCCACTCACACCGCCGCTCCCGTTCCCCCACCACGGAACGGACCCTCCCCGCCCGCCTCCAGGGCGCAACCCCCTCCGCCCACCACTCAACCTGCCACTACCGTTCCCCCTCCCCGGAAAGAAGCGACGCCACCTCCTACCAAACTGGCCAACCCCCCTGCAGACCCCACCGTTCCCCCCCTCCGGAACGGCAAGAAACCGCCCCGCGTCTCCTTCGCGGCGGACCAGCCAACGCCGACACACGTCCCTACCTCCGCAATTACACCCAACGCCCTCCCGACCCACCAACGACTTTTCCTGCGCTGCAGGAAAACTAATGTTCCTTTCCTAGTGGACACGGGGGCGGCGCTGTCAATATTTCCCAACAACATCCTCCGTCGTCAGGCGCGCTGCTACCGGCAGCTTCTCTACGCCGCCAACGGTACCACCATCCCCTCGTACGGGACGTACCGCTCCTCAGTTTATATGAGCGGGCTCGCGTACGAGTGGGAATTTACCGTGGCGGACGTGGAGAAGGCGATCCTGGGGGCCGATTTTCTTGCATATTTCGGTCTCCAGGTCGACGTCCGGAACGCGCGCCTGATTGACCCCGCCACCAAAACACCCATACCCGGATTCATACACGCCATCAACCACCCCCCCACACAGTTTGAACGCCTCCTCCTCAACTACCGTCCCCAGCGCCGCCCCTCTGCACACATCTCCACTGTCCAGCACCACATAGAGACCACAGGACCACCCATCACCGCAAAAGCCCGCCGCCTACACCCCCTTCAGTTGTCAAAAACCCGCCAACACTTCGACAAACTCATTGCCGACGGTATCGTCCGCCCCTCAAAATCCCCTTGGGCTTCTCCGCTCCACATCGTGCAGAAGCCCAATGGGGATATCCGCCCCTGCGGGGACTACCGGCGGCTTAACTCTAAAACCACACCGGACCTCTATAATGTCCCCCACCTGCGAGACTTTTCGTCACATCTCCATGGCGCCACCATCTTTTCCACCCTTGATATTTCACGAGCGTTCCATCACATCAACATCCACCCCCCCGACGTCCCGAAAACCGCAATAATTACCCCGTTCGGTTTATTTGAATATGTGAAAATGGGCTTCGGGTTAAGGAACGCGGCGCAAACTTGGCAGCGGTATATGGACAGTATCCTGCGAGGCCTACCGTTCGTATTTTGCTTCCTCGACGATATCCTGATCGCCTCCAAGACACCGGAAGAACACCTCGCCCACCTACAGCAAGTACTAGACATCTTTTCTGCCGAAGGCCTCCTCGTCAACACGGACAAATGTGTCCTCGGCCAACCCTCCGTCCGCTGCCTCGGCCACCAAGTATCCTCGGAAGGCATCACACCCCTCCCGGACAAGGTCCACGCAATCATGGACTTCCCGCAACCCCGCACGGTCACCGAGCTCCGCCGCTTCCTGGGTATGCTAAATTTTTACCGTAGACACATAAAACACGCCGCTCAACATCAACAACCACTCATACACGCCATTCCCCAACCCTCCAAAAAAAATGATAACCGCCCCATCACCTGGACCCCCCAACTTTCCGCCTCCTTCAAAATTTGCAAACAGGACCTAGTAGACGCCGCTCTATTAGCCCACCCCGACCCTCACGCTCCCCTTTCCATCACTACCGATGCGTCCGATTGGGCCATCGGGGCAGTGCTCCAACAGCACACCGGCGCCACCCCTCAACCCATTGGCTTCTTTTCGAAAACTTTATCCCCCACCCAAAAAAATTACTCTACCTTCGACAGAGAACTCCTCGCCATCCACGAAGCCATCAAGCACTTTCGTGACTTCGTGGAGGGCAGGCAGTTCTCTGTCATTACAGATCACAAGCCCCTGACCCACGCCCTCCTTCAGAACCGCAAGTCCGCCTCCCCGCGTCGCCTCCGGCAGCTCGAGTTTATCGGACAATTCACGTCCGATATCCGATATTTGCCGGGGGCCGACAACTGCGTGGCGGACGCGCTCTCCCGACCCACCCCTACCCCCGCGCCGGTGGCGGAGCTGCTGCCATTCCCTTCCCCTCAATCCATCAAATCAACACAAGATCCAACCTCTGACCCCGCCCTCTCCAACCTTATTTCCGCCTCCAAGTTGGAACAGCTGCCTCCCCTCGACCTCTGGTGCGACGTAACGGCCGATTCACCGCGCCCTTACGTCCCACCGGGGTTGAGGAGGCAGCTGTTCCTCCACTACCATTCCCTTCACCATCCTGGCATTCGGGCGAGCCGGGACCTCATCAAGACGCGGTACTTCTGGCCCCATATGAATACAGATATTCGTAACTGGGTTCTGGGGTGCCAGAAGTGCCAGCGTTTCAAAGTCTCGGCCCACCCGCATGTCCCTCCTCAACCAATCCCCGACTCCCTCCCGTGGGAGCATGTACATTTGGATTTAGTGGGCCCCCTTCCCCCATCCGAGGGGAAGAAATACTGCCTCACGATGATCGATCGTGCCACCAACTGGGTGGAGTGCATCCCCCTCTCCACCATCACCGCGGACGCCGTCGCAACGGCTTTCCTCTCTCAATGGGTTAGCCGTTACGGTTGTCCGCGGACAGTCACGGTCGATCAAGGGAGGCAGTTTGAATCGGCCCACTTCTCCGAATTGCTACGCTCCCTCGGGATCCAAAAAATCCACACTACCCCTTACCATCCCCAATCCAACGGGAAAATAGAGCGGTGGCACTCGGTCCTGAAGCAAGCCATTTCTACATCAGCAAATTCCCCTTCCTGGACAAAATCTCTCCCCTACATTTTACTCAGCCTTCGAACATCCGCCCGTCCTTCAGACCAAACCAGCCCCGCACAAAACGCCTTTAAAGACCCACTACGTTTACCGGCCGACATTTTCATCCCAAACCACACCCCGTCAATTAACAGGGAGCCTCTACACTCCACAACACCCACAAACGACACCACATATCCCAAACGCTTTTTCACCACCACACACATGTACCTGAAAGAGCCCGGCATCCATAAAACTTTCCGACCCCTGTATGCCGGGCCCTTTCAGGTCATCCGCACAACACACTCCACCGCTACCCTGTTAATTGACGGGAAGCCCCACACCGTGCCATTGGCACGGTGCAAACCAGCCCCAGTCCTCCCCGACCACTCTCACAGCACCAATCCCACACCCAGCCCTACACCACCAACACCACACATCGCCTCCATTTCACCCGCCGGACCCCGGCGTCGCCGCCTCTCTCCGCGACGCCCCGGGTACCGGCTCCCACCGGCTCTTCCCCTTCACCGCCACCCTGGCAGTGAAGGGACCCCTCTATCAGACTTCACTAACGTGAAGACTGTTAGAGGGGGTCGCCTCCCTCACTCACACACTTCACACACACACAACCACTCGCCACACACTAACCACACCCAGGAAACGGCGGATTCTCGCGACAACCTCCCACATGTTGACCAAATTTTTACACACCCCTCAACTTTTGTAAATACCTCTGTATCTTCTGTAAATACCCCTTCATCTTTTGTACATACTCACCCGTCATCTGTAAATACTCATCCATCAACTGTAAATACTCATTCATCCTCTGTACATACTCCATCCTCATCATTGTAAATACTAAAACACACATTGATCACATTTATAAATGCGAAATGTTTATATCTGTCGACTCATCATCACCCAATAGTTATGCCTTATGTACTTACTCTATCTTATACTCTACTTACCATGTCTTATACTCTACTTAATCTGCCTTATGTCCGTACTCTATCTTATGCTCTACTTACCATCTACTTACTCTATGTTTACCATTCCTTCCCATGTACTTACCTTATATATGCTACCCTTCCCATCTACTTACATACGCTTAAGCCTCCTAGCTTTTAAGACTGGCCTTCAGCCCAACCGCCTGTTTGCATCGGCCTTCAGCCCCTGTCACCTTGCGCCTTCAGCACCACCTTTGTTTGCCGTAGCCCTCAGCTCCTGTCACCTTGCGCCTTCAGCTCCACCTTTTGTTTGCCGTAGCCCTCAGCTCCTGTCACCTTGCGCCTTCAGCTCCACAAATCTTGGTTCAAACTGGGGGGACCTCTGTCGTGAGTCCCTCCCGGGAACACTCCTATATTATTAAGTTCTCACCAACATTCAAACGCCAAACTAAAGCTCCGTAAATAAAGATATGAGTGGGGACAGGCGACAGAACCCAGGGTTACTCAACCTGGGGCCCCACTACCAGCTCCCTGCAAGGAGCTGGAGGGAGAGGCCCCCAAGTACTATAAAACCCCGGATCCTGGCGCTCAAGCTTCATTCGACACTTCCTCTAACCAGCTCTCTCTTCTCTCTCTTACCTTACCTCCCAGATGATCGGTTGACTACAGCCGCCTGGGAATTTCACCTCCTCTCTCCTCCTCCTTGTCTAGATGATCGGTTGAATACAGCCGCCTAGACAAGGGACCTCTCCTTTCCTCTCCTTCACCTAGATGAACGGTTGACTACAGCCGCCTAGGTGAAATTCCCTCATCCACCTCTCTCTCCTCCTAAAGTCGTAGATGTTCGGTTGACTACAGCCGCCTGCGACTTTTCCTTCCTTTACCTAAATTCACTCACTCACCTTATTTCCACACCGCCGTGATGAAAATTCTAAATTCATCACAGGTGTTATGAGCGAAAATGTGTATAAAAATAAGTACTTTTTGTGTTTTAGTAGCATGTTAGTAACATGAGCTTTTGAGGTATCGTTTTCCATGGTTTTTGGGACGAGAAGACTGAATACGATGTCAATTTTGACCAAAGACCAAAGGTTTAGCTCCCAAAATTGGTTTTTTATGAGTCAAAAACCTGGAAAATCGTCTGAAATCACCATCAGTTTGTATAATAACACTAGAAAAAGTGTAAACAGGTGAATCAAGACCATTAAATGGCACTACCAATGATGAAAGATGATTTGAAAAAATAAAAAAAATAATAAGCGCACCTATTTCAAGTTTTGGGGGCCAAAATCTGTGGAAATCATCAGAAATAGCTATTTCAATCAGTCCACCTGAAAGAAACAATAAATTTAACAGCCAACAATTCTGTAGAACTCCAACGGAATAATAAACCCATGTGACAAGGACTTTGCAGCGTTTTTTCATTTCTTAAAGATAAGTCGATTGTTCATTAAAATTCATACATATCATCGATTCATGAGTAAAAACGTATAAGTACGGGTTGAGGTAGGCCGCGAGAGCTATTTCAGTAAAATAGACGAACCGGGGAGACATTGGAAGAGACTGTGTCTTGAAGGAGACTACTCTCCCAGGAGATTTTCAAAACAGATAATCTCTTTTTACTATCTCTTTTAGTGAATGTGCCCCCAGATAGAAACTTTATGGAGAACACAATACCGACCGTAAGAACCATTTCCATGGACCATAGATGTAAATAGTACTGGATGGACTGCAGTATAAAGTAATACAATGTAAATTTAAACAAAATCTGTTCAAATAAAGAAATATTTGTTGTTAAAATACAAATAAGCAGAAGTTTACTCCTAAAGAAATAGTTGTTATTTTATACTAATAATTGTTTAACAATAATTGTGTAGTTTTCCTACAACTTTAAACTTGTTTTTATTGGCCAATTTCTGTCCGCCCGCCGTACTTCGCACTTTTCTTAATAGTTACCATGAACCAAAATTAACGAAATTTGGTTTGTGGGTCCCGTTTGGGGTCTAGTTACTCCTCGGCGTTACTGTCAGTCATCTCTAAGGGTCGAAAAATAGGGGTTGAAATTTGCAGAACGCCGTAGCTCGAAAAACTTTCAGTGGAAGGGCACGGTTTTTTAAACGTGTTTAAATTGATCTTGAACTAAACAGTTTTTTGAGACCACCCGGAGCATTGTACGTCGAGCCGTTCGTGTGCACCAAAAAGCGTCGTCAACACGATCGTGAATCAAACGGTATAAATCCGGCCCAGATATCGTCACTAGGGAGCACCTGATTATAATCAAGGATGGCTGTATGAAGTCGAGTTGGTTGTTTTGTGATATTATTCCATTTGAGGAATGATGGCTCTTCTGGGTTTTGTTAATAGGTACTTTTGCAACTTGAACAAACGTTATGCTTCATGAATAACTACATCTAATTAATGATTTATGGATGGGCATTTTTATGGAACTGTAATTCCCTGGCCGGTTGCAGTACTCGATTTAGGGCTTTCCCAGGAGGAGCTCGGGGGTATTGACCACAGAAAACAGTGATCTATACAGGTAAATAATAAACCGTTGTGTAATAATTTGCAGCATTTATTCATTTATTTTATTTATAGGGCGAGAAGGCTGAATATGAAGTCGATTTTGACCACAGAGTGGAAAATTTAGGTTCTAACGATGTTTCAGCCTTCAGTTTACGTTAAATTTGGTCTAAAATCGTCCTTATTCCTCACACAGTTTGGGTACAAATTTTGGAACACATTTGGATCTAGTTGTGCAGGGGTTTTATGGGTGAAAAATGGGTGTACAAATATGGTTTTTCGAGTGAACACGTTCTTGTGAGGTATCGTTTTCCATGTGTTATAGGGCGAGAAGGCCGAATATGAAGTCGATTTTGACCACAGAGTGGAAAATCGAGGTTCTAACGATGTTTCAGCCTTCAGTTTACGTTAAATGTGGTCTAAAATCGTCCTTATTCCTCGCACAGTTTGGGTGCAAATTTTGGAACACATTTGGATCCTAGTTGTGCAGGGGTTTTATGGGTGAAAAATGGGTGTACAAATATGGTTTTTCGAGTGAACACGTTCTTGTGAGGTATCGTTTTCCATGTTTTATAGGGCGAGAAGACCGAATATGAAGTCGATTTTGACCACAGAGTGGAAAACTTAGGTTCTAACGATGTTTCAGCCTTCAGTTTACGTTAATTGTGGTCCAAAATCGTCCTTATTCCTCACACAGTTTGGGTGCAAATTTTAGAACAAATTTGGATCCTAGTTGTGCAGGGGTTTTATGGGTGAAAAATGGGTGTACAAATATGGTTTTTCGAGTGAACACGTTCTTGTGAGGTATCGTTTTCCATGTTTTATAGGGCGAGAAGGCCGAATGTGAAGTCGATTTTGACCACAGAGTGGAAAATTTTGGTTCTAACGATGTTTCAGCCTTCAGTTTACGTTAATTGTGGTCTAAAATCGTCCTTATTCCTCACACAGTTTGGGTGCAAATTTTGGAACAAATTTGGATCCTAGTTGTGCAGGGGTTTTATGGGTGAAAAATGGGTGTACAAATATGGTTTTTCGAGTGAACACGTTCTTGTGATTGTCCATGTGATTGTGTTGTCCATGTTTTATAGGGCGAGAAGGCCGAATATGAAGTCGATTTTGACCAAAGAGTGGAAAATTGAGGTTCTAACGATGTTTCAGCCTTCAGTTTACGTTAATTGTGGTCCAAAATCGTCCTTATTCCTCACACAGTTTGGGTACAAATTTTGGAACACATTTGGATCCTAGTTGCGCAGGAGTTTTATGGGTGAAAAATAGGTGTAAAAATATGGTTTTTCGAGTGAACACGAGCTTGTGACGTATTTTCCTTTTGGTTTATTATTCTGTGAATAATACACCTATGTATTCGCTCAGCAAAAAAAGTTTATAACACCCCCTCAAAATTTTTCATTTTCCGTTTCAAGGTGCGTAGATTCCAAAAATGCAATGTCCGTTCGCCGTCCGCCGTATCACGTGTACAGGCTTCATTTTCGGTCTAAAAAATTCGTTCTTTCGCACACATGCTCCATTTGGGCCCTAGTTGTGTCCCGAAACTTTTCAGCCCGATCGGAATATACCCAGGGGTGTTATGAGTGAAAATGTGTATAAAAATAGGTACATTTTGCGTTTTAGCAACATGTTGGTCTCATGAGCTTTTAAGGTATCGTTTTCCATGTTTTTGGGGACGAGAAGACCGAATATGAAGTCGATTTTGACCAAGGAGTGGAAAATTGAGGTTGTACCAGATGTTCAGCTCCCGAAATTGATTTTTAATGAGTCAAAAACCTGGGAAATCGTCTGAAATCACCATCAATTTGTAGAATAACACTGGAAAAAGTGTCAACAGGTGGATCAAGACGATTAACTGGTACTATCAATGATCAGAAATAATTTATTAGAAAAAAAAAGAGCGTACCTACCTTATTCGTGTTTTGGGGGCCAAAATTGGTGGAAACCACCAGAAATAGCTATTCGAATTATTACGCATGAAAGAAGCAATAAATGAACAGCCAACATCTCTGTAGGTATGTCCAATAGAATAATAAACCCATGTGACAAGGACTTAACAGCTTTTGGTTTATTATCCTGTGAATAATACACCTATGTATTCGCTCAGCAAAAAAATTTTATAACACCCCCTCAAAATTTGTTCTTTTCCGTTTCAAGGTGCGTAGATTCCAAAAATGCAATGTCCGTTCGCCGTCCGCCGTATCACGTGTACAGGCTTCATTTTCGGTCTAAAAAAATACGTTCTTTCGCACACATGCTCCATTTGGGCCCTAGTTGTGTCCCGAAACTTTTCAGCCCGATCGGAATATTCCCAGGGGTATTAAGAGCGAAAATGTGTATAAAAATAGGTAAGAACTTTTTGTGTTTTAGTAGCATGTTAGTAACATGAGCTTTTAAGGTATCGTTTTGTCATGTTTTTGGGGACGAGAAGACCGAATATGAAGTCGATTTTGACCAAGGAGTGGAAAATTGAGGTTGTACCAGATGTTCAGCTCCCGAAATTGATTTTTAATGAGTCAAAAACCTGGGAAATCGTCTGAAATCACCATCAATTTGTAGAATAACACTGGAAAAAGTGTCAACAGGTGGATCAAGACGATTAAATGGTACTATCAATGATCAGAAATAATTTATTAGAAAAAAAAATAAAAAAAAGAGCGTACCTTATTCGTGTTTTGGGGTCCAAAATTGGTGGAAACCACCAGAAATAGCTATTCCAATTATTCTATATGAAAGAAACAATAAATGAAAAGCCAACATCTCTGTAGGTATGTCCAATAGAATAATAAACCCATGTGACAAGGACTTAACAGCTTTTTTTTTTTTTTAGTTTTTTTTTTAGGTATCCATGTCCTCATGATGAGCGGTATTTTTCCGATACTTACATTAGTATGGGAAGAGACTGGAAGCGACGAAAGCGAAATAAACCGGCACAACTGAGCAACCTGCCTTCTTCGGGGGAATTGGGTTCTAGGAAAATTGATCTGGCGCAAACGACGAGCGGTTGAGTGGGGAAAGGGATTTTATAAGAACTGGGTTCAAAGGTGTTTTTCGGAAGTCGGGTAAACAACGACGAGGCGACCCTAACGCTGCTCTCTCATTGGCTCGTTTCAAAATTCCGTTGTTTTCGTCCGCTCGGTCCTCAGCCCCTTCAGGCCTTTGGTTTCTTGCCGGTCAGTTTGTTTCCGGACGTTGGAGTTCGAGTACCGCGCTTGAAGTTATTTCCTTTTTCTTGACGTTAGTGTTTAGATTCAGTGTGTTCCTGCGCTTGTTCAATGGTTTGGGAAATACTCGACCTCCACAAATGTGAGTACCAACCTCCACTGTATCGTTGTTAGATCGGATTTCCAATTTTTAAAACATTAGGGACGAAGTGCGTATATATTTTGGTTTATTATTTTCAATAATAAACCACTGGAATCGATCATGAAAGGAAAAATTCTAAACCCCCCTCAAAATTTGATGGTTTACGTTTCAAGGTATGTAGAATACGAAAATGCAATAAAAATATTTCTGTCTGTCCGCCGTACTGGCCACTTTTCTTAGTTACCATGAAACAAAATTGATGAAATTCGGGTTATAGGTTCCGTTCGGCGTCTAGTTGGTCCTCGAAGCTCGCCGTTACTGTGAGTCATCTCTAAGGGGTTCAAAATAGGGGTTGAAATTTTCAGAACGCCGTAGCTCGAAAACTTTTGATAGAAGGGTATGGTTTTGGTTTATTATCCTGTGAATAATACACCTATGTATTCGCTCAGCAAAAAATTTTTATAACACCCCCTCAAAATTTTTTCTTTTCCGTTTCAAGGTGCGTAGATTCAAAAAATTCAATGTCCGTCCGCCGTATCACGTGTACAGGCTTCATTTTTGGTCTAAAAAATTCGTTCTTTCGCACACATGCTCCATTTGGGCCCTAGTTGTGTCCCGAAACTTTTCAGCCCGATCGGAATATACCCAGGGGTGTTGTGAGTGAAAATGTGTGTAAAAATAGGTACTTTTTGCGTTTTAACAACATGTTAGTAACATGAGCTTTTGAGGTATCGTTTTTCATGTTTTTGGGGACGAGAATACCGAATATGAAGTCGATTTTGACCAACGAGTGGAAAATTGATGTTGTACCAGATGTTCAGCTCCCGAAATTGAATTTTAATGAGTCAAAAACCTGGGAAATCGTCTGAAATCACCATCAATTTGTAGAATAACACTGGAAAAAGTGTCAACACGTGGATCAAGACGATTAAATGGTACTACCAATGATCGAAGATAGTTATTTAAAAAAAAGAAGAAAAAAAAAGCGTACCTACCTAATTTGTGTTTTAGGGGCCAAAATAGATTAAAACCATCAGAAATAGCTATTTCGATTGTTACGCATGCAGCCAACATTTCTGTAGGTGTGTCGAATAGAATAATAAACCCATGTGACAAGGACTTAACAGCGTTTTTTTTACGTTATTAAATTTGTCTTGAGCTAAACAATTTTTTGAGACCACCCGGAGCATCGTACGCCCAGCCGTTCGTGGGTACCAAAAAGCTTCGTCAACACGATCGTGAATCAAACGGTATAAATCCGGCCCAGATATCATCGCTAGGGAGCACCTGATTATAATCAAGGATGGCTGTATGAAGTCGAGTTGGTTGTTCTGCGATATTATTTCATTTGATAAGTGATGGACTATTGGATTTTGTTGGTAGGTACTTCTGAAACTTGAACAAACGTTGAAATATTATTAATGAGTAAATTATTACACAATGGTAAATTATTGCACAACGGTTCATCTACCAACAAGGGGCTGGATTTTGTTGACCTGTACTTACAACTTGAACAGCCGTTGAAGTATTATTTATGGGCAAGTTATTACACAACGGTTCATTATAGGTATTGACCACAGAAAACAGTGATCTACGCAGAAGGGGCATCCATTGCACTCCAACAAGTTTCCTTCAGAACTTCATTATTTGCGTTTCTTTTTGCCGTTTTAGTTACTGTTTGTCGTCGACAGAATTATTTTAGCAGCGTTTAACTCGTGATTTAAGTAGGTACCTAGTAACGAGTACGGGGTTAGGTACCTAATAACCTGCGGAGGGTCTGCGCTCTACATAAGATGTATAGAATAGTACATATTATATTATATAGACGGGTTATCTATACATAGAGCTGTGATCTGTAACAGAAGGGTATTCTGTACAAAATAATAAACCGTTGTGCAGGGATTTGTCGCGTTTTTTTTTTCATGCTCGATTCCAAAGGTTCTTTAATGAAAATAATATACCAAAACGCTGCAAAGACCACTCAGTTGATAATTGAATCTTAATTCATTCATATTTGTGATGAATAAACATAGGTTACATGTTCGTCTGGCGATAAAAGATGTACGTTAATGAAGGGAGACGAACAGGGCAAGTATGCGCTAACTATGTCTGATTCTGTAGGATTGTTTATTTACCTGCTTGAAACAGGTAGAATTAGACGAATTTGGCAATCCACAATGCGCTCCAGGCATTTAAGGTGCAAAACGGCCGTTTCCAGTACAAAAAAATCTGCAAAGTCCTTGTCACATGGACTACTGGACATACGTACAGAAATGCTGGAAATAATACATTTATTGTGTCTTTCATGTGCAGTCGTTGAAATAGCTATTGTTGATGGTTTCCACAAATTTTAGCCCCCAGAAACATGACGTAAAGCTTCTATTTTAGGCAAATTATCTTTGATCATTGGTAGTGCAATTTAATTATCTTGATTCACATGTTGACACTACTTCTAGTGTAAGTATACAAATTTATGATTATTTGAGACAATATCCGAAGTTTTTGAATTTTGGGAGTTGAGCTTGAGCAGTCGTTACAACCTCAATTCTTCACTCTTTGGTCAGAATCAGCTTCATATTCGAGCTTCTCGCCTTTAAAAAAAAAGGGAAAAAAACAAGCTCAAGTTCACTACCCCTGGGTGTATTTTGATCGGACTGCCGAGATTCGGAACACAACTAGGAGCCAAATTGGGACCCAAACTGTGGGCGGAAGAACGACGATTTTAGACCAAAATTCAACGTAATTTTAAGGCTGAAACGTCGTTAGAACTTCAGTTTAACATTCTTGGGTCAAAATCGACTTCATATTCGGTCTCCTCGTTCTATAAAACGTGGAAAATGGTACATCACTAGCTCATTTTACTAAAACACCAAAAATCCTGTTTTATACCCATTTTGGTATATTATTCTGTGAATAATACACCTACCTATGTATTAGCTCAGCAAAAAATTTTTATAACACCCCCTCAAAAATTTTTCTTTTACGTTTCAAGGTACGCAGATTCCAAAAATGCATTGTCCGTCCGCCGTATCATGCATTTATTTTCGGTCTAAAAAAATTCGTTCTTTCGCACACATGCTCCATTTGGGCCCTAGTTGTGTCCCGAAACTTTGCAGCCCGATCGGAATATACCCAGGGGTGTTATGGGTGAAAAATGGATGAAAAACTAGGATTTTTTGGTGTTTTAGTAAAATGAGCTTTTGAGGGATCTTTTTCCATGTTTTTTTTAGGGCGAGAAGACCGAATATGAAGTCGATTTTGACCAAAGAGTGAAGAATTGACGTAACGAAGTTTAGCTTCCAAAATTCATTTGTATGCGTCAAAAACCTGAGAAATCGTCCGAAATCACCATAAATTTGTGTAATAACACTGGGAGTAGTGTCGACAGGTGAATCAAGACAGTTAAATGGCAGTCAATGATCAAGGATAATTTGAAAAAATAGGAGCCTAATTCTTGTTTTGGGGGGCCAAAATTGGCGGAAACCATAAAAAATAGCTATTTCAATCGTTGCACATGAAAGAAACAATAAATGAACAGCGCAAATTTCTGTAGGTATGTCCAGTAGAATAATAAACCCAAGTGACAAGGACTTTGCAGCGTTTTTGGTCTATTATTCTGTGAATAATACACGTACGTATTACCTATGTATTCAGCGAAAAAATTTATAACACCCCCTCAAAATTTTTTCTTTTACGTTTCAAGGTGCGGAGATACCAAAATTGCAACGTCCGTCCGCCGTACGCGATATCATTTTGTTTATCTACTTCATTTCCGGTCTAAAAAACGCGTTGTTTCGCACACAGGCTCCATTTTGGCCCTAGTTGTGTCCTGAAGCTTCGCAGGCCGATCGGAATATTCCCGAGGGTGTTGCTGTTGAGAAATTGGGTAAAAATGGGGTTTGTTGGTGTTTTATTAACACGAGCTTGTGAGGTATCGTTTTCCATGTTTTTGTGGTCGAGGAGACCGAATATGAAGTCGATTTTGACCGAAGAGTGAAGAATTGAGGTTGTAAGGAAGGTTCAGCTGCCAAAGATCATTTTTTGTGCGTCGAAAACCTGGGAAGTTGTCTGAAATCACTATAAATTGTTAGAATAACACTAGAAGTAGTATGAACAGGTGAATCAAGACAGTTAAATGGCACTATCAATGGTCAAAGATAATTAGTCATAAATAGGAGCCTAATTCTGGTTTTTGTGGGCCAAAATTGGTGAATACCATCAAGAATAGGTATTTCAGGTATTGCACGAACACCACACATTTCTGTAGGTATGTCCAGTAGAATAATAAACCCATGTGACAAGGACTGTGCAGCGTTTTCGTCAAATTATGTAGCTGTGTGGGTCTCTTCACTGAGGTCCCAGTCGTGCCTTATGACAAGGACTTAGCAGCTTTTTTGATATTCGAATATGCCTGTACCTGTGTGGGTTTGTACCAGGTTGTACGATCTTGGGAGGCAGTCAGAATATAAAGTTGTTTCTACGCCGACGTTTCGGCTAATCCCTTTCCGCACCCTCTGCCGTATCCGCGTCGCCACGATTTACCGAGGGAAAACAATTTTTTAGATGTTGTAGATTGGGGGAGAAATAATAGGTAGGAAAATTGAGAAAGGTTGAGGGGGAGTGGGAGGGGAAGATTTAAAAAAAATATATATATATATATGTATGTGTCATTCCAGACGATAACTCTCGAAAGAATTGAGATAAAAAGTTCAAATTTGCACGAAAAATCTGTCTTGGCAATCGACAGGCTAAGTTCGAAGATGGGCAGAATCGGGTCACCCTAAGGGGGAGTTTGGGGAGTTTTAGGGGGGGGGGGGGGAAATTACCCATAAATTCCCAAAATGAAAAAGTCTGACAAGTGACACCTCATTTTAAAGGTTTTTGTACGCTGAACACGATGGTGAAATCAGAATTGCGATATCTCATTCCATTCTCAAACTGGAGCACTTTGAAGATGAAGGAACGTGGTTATTTCTTGAGATGTTTTTCCTGGTTGGTCTGCTCTAATCTGATAACGGAATGGGGTATCGCAATTCTGACTTCACCATCGTGTTCAGCGTTGGAAAATCTACAAACCGAGGTGTTACTCGGCAAATAATGGAACAAAAAATTTGTTACGTATCCAATACCTACAACTCTTCTGGTATTCAAGACATTTTTGATTTCCCCCTCCTCCGGGCTTCCACCCCAAATTTTTTTACTACTCTCTAATTTTGTATGGTATCAAGTTGGGAAAACATTGGCCGAAAATTAATTTTCAGAAAATTTTAGGCGGAGGAGGAAGATGCCGAAAACTTCGAAAATTCGCTCTTATAGCCATGCTGCATGACTGTGGTTTTTTTTCTTTTGCGTTTCACGGTGTGTAGGTTGCAAAAAAACATTCTTTCGCTCACAGGCTCCATGTGGGCCCCAGTTGTGTCCCGAAGCTTCGCAGGCCGATCGGAATATACCCAGGGATGTTATGGGTGAAAAATGGGTGCAAAATGAGGTATTTTTGAGATTTTAGTGAACTTGGGCTTGTGAGTTGTCTTGGGCGGTGAGTCCAAGTATGAAGTTGATTTTGACTACTGAGTGGAAATATATAGGTTCTAACGAAGTTTCAACTCATAATTCAATATTTATCGGTCAAAAATCACCAGCAATTTTTATGATTGTACAGGAGGTCGTATCAACAGGTGAATCAAGACAATTCACTGGCAGTTTCACTGGTCGGAAATTATTTGTCAGAAATGGCAACCTAACATTCCTAAGGGAAAAAATTTTTGGTTTCTTCTTCACCACACTTTCCCTCCCCGTTCTTTCCTTCTCAGGTTTCCTTCCGCGTTTCCACACTCCGCGATTTCCGAGATGAAAGAACGTCCTTGTGTGGCCAGCTATTCGAAACGTCTTCGTCTCCCAAGACGTTGAGACGCCTCCCATTTTCCACAAGAGAGCGCAAAACCTCGGGGAAGAGAAGAAGAAGATAATAATTGCTGTAAAGCCAAAGGGGGGCTCTGGGATCGACCTTTCCGGCCCCCGTTGGTGGGATCCCCCTCTCGACGAACCCACCTCGCCCTCCTCAGTTGGTTTCATAACTCCAGCCAGACCGGTGTGCCCGCTCTCGATCGCGTACCCCCCCTGTGCAAACTCTACACCCAAAACTTCTCACCAACTTTGCATCTTCGCTGCCCAAACCGGAACCGTTCGAGGTCCGTTCGAACTGTTCCTGGATCGGATCGTCCAGTTCGTGCACGTTCCAGTTGGTACTTTTGTGATTCTGCGTTTTCGCGCTGCAAACTCCGATCGTTTTGGATTTTTGTTCAACTCAGTGGTTTTTTTTTTTTTTTTTTTTTTGGTTATTTTTTTCTCCTCGTCGCCATCAAGTGCGGTTTTACCGGATTTCCGTCGGCTGACGAGAGGAATAAACTGTGTGGAACTTGACTTTCGCTGAATATAATCTCTTGGACCCGAACCTGCAACCATCGACTAAGGTGAGCTAAATCACTTCCCCCAGTAACACAGTTAGGTAGGTACCTGTTACCTGCTTCATTATCAGCTAATTAGGTGGGTAACACCATAATGAGCCACCGCCAAGCGTGTTATTAATGATAATTTTTTTTAAACTCTCAACACGATTTTTCTTCTCATCCCATTTATTCAAAACTAGGTGATCCGATAGCTGGTATACAAAAAAAATAATAAAAAATAAAATAAAAGCGGTTTAAAAAAAATACTTCGGCGAATGAATGTTGTTATGCCTAATGGAAGAGAAGAAGAAGAAGAAGAAAATGTGTTTATTACCAAATACGATTAACAAAACCAATATCTTAAAAACATGATACAACATTGCGTCCTTCTGTCGGGAGTATTATGCCTAAGGGCACCAAATTGGTGCGAGGAATGGACAATAAGATCATCCTAAGGAACAACTGAGGGTTTTTTTTTCTCGCGAATTGACGGTTTTAAATGGCCTGTGATCAAAAAGAAGAAGGCAGATGGCAGGTAGTTACGCAAGCGTTAATTGTACGTGCTTAGATAAATATATTAAAAGAAAAATTTTCGATTTTGACCGGTGCGTCATGTTGAAATTTCAAATCGTTTTTATTCGTAGTAAAACAGTGTAACGCAGTCGTTTGTCATAATCAGTGCAATTGGTGGTGCTATAGATTCTGTAAACAGCTAATTATATTCCTTCAATTAATCTTCATTCACCGATCACCTAATAAACAGCTTAATTGACTGCGGTTATTGTTAGTCTTTTCCACGATTTGCATACCACCGTGCGTCGCTTTCTTGCATTAATTTTCTTTTTATTCTCACGCCTCCGTCTCCAGGCGTAACTCTGCGCATGTCCGCCGAATCCCTTCTTTTCCACCCTGCTTTCACGCGTATTTCCCCTCTCCTTGTTTAATCCTGTTTCTCGTCTTGCTTTTCTTTCTGAACGGGAGAAGGTGGAGAGATACTAATTTTCGATTTTTATGATCCATTGATATAAGGTGGATTTGGTTCATAGGTCGGGTAGGTAGTTAGTCCTCTGTATGCCAGGTTACTACATTTCTCAAACCCGTGGTGCTGTCATTCAGACCCCTTTCTTTCTAAAATGGTCGTTCCAAAGGACCCTTCTGACATGAAACTAAATAAAAATTCAACAATTTCAGCATGACAGCATAACAATTTTTTAATTTAAAATTTCAGCTTATAGGTACTTCCACCAGTAAATATAATATTATTAATACTTACTATACACTATAAAATTAATAAAAATTCGCTAACTTCTTCAACATAACAATTTTTTAAATTTAAAATTTCAGCTTATACTTCCACCAGTAAATATAATATTATTAATACTTACTATACACTATAAAAATAAATAAAAATTCGCTAACTTCGTCAACAACAATTTTTTAAATTTAAAATTTAGCTTATCCTTCCACCAGTAAGTATCATTATTAATACTTACTACTTAATACGCAATAACGTTAGGCTTCCCGAAATAATATATGCTGAGTAGGTGATAATGGCAAGTCATAAGTTTTCTCTTCATTTAGATATTCTTAAATTGTTCATGCTTTTTTTTCGTGAGTCAGGTTGTATTATTATTATTATTTATTATTTATTTGGCACATCACATAACAGTCGTATGAAAAAGAAAATAGAAATTACAAAGCATCTGTCCAAAATAATCTGACATCCTCAATACATTCATAACGTGCCCACGGAAAGCTAAGTTCTCGATGAATTGTGTTTTACCGTGGAGTCTCTTTAATTCAAAAAACAATCAACTACCCTTGTCGGCGATGAAAGTGTGCATAATGTAGTCCATCTCTCAGTTCAGTATATCTAATAATGTACACATTGAAACTAACGATGTGAGTTCGTTAATATTCTTGTAACATGTCTTTTTAATGCCAATACATCCTTAAAATCACTTAAACGAATATTATTTTCATAGAAAAAATTTAGAGCAACAACATAAGCGCATCTCTTGTACCATTCAATATTTATCTTAGGCAGTCTTGTTTGACCACCAGTATTATTTGCGTATCTCTACTTATATTACTCTTTAAATCGAAGTCCTCGATTATGGTATCTTTTTTGGTTTATTATTCTCTGAATAGTACACCTATGTATTCGGTTTGGAAAATTTTTTTTGAACACCCCCTCAATTTTTTTCTTTTGCGTTTCACGGTGTGTAGGTTGCAAAACTGCAATGTTCTTCCGCTGTGTCATCAATATCTACCTTAATGTTCGGTCTTTAAAAAAAGGGGACAAAAACATTATTTCGCTCACAGGCTCCATGTGGGCCCCAGTTGTGTCCTCCTATTTCGGTACCCCGATCGAAAAACACCCAGGGGTGTTATGGGTGAAAAATGGGTGCAAAATGAGGTATTTTTGAGATTTTAGTGAACTTGGGCGGTGAGTCCAAGTATGAAGTTGATTTTGACTACTGAGTCGAAAGATTGAGGTTCGTTACGAAGTTTCAATTCAAAATTCAATACTTATTTATGTGTCAAAAATCACCAGAAATTTGTATGATAGCACAGGAGGTCGTATTAACAGGTGAATCAAGACAATTCACTGGTCGGAAATTATTTGTCAGAAATAGCACACAACAACAACATTCGAGTTTAAAACCGTCAAATATAGATGTGTGGGTCTCTTCACTGAAGTCCCAGTCGTACCTTATGACAAGGACTTAGCAGATTTTTTAATATTCGAATATGCCTGTACCTGTGTGGGTTTGTACCAGGTTATAGGATCTTGGGAGGCAGTCAGAATATAAAGTTGTTCCTACGCCGACGTTTCGGCTAATTTATTTGCCATCTTCAGGCCTGGAAACTGTTGTGGGTGTGAACTATGGAGATGATGAGTCACTATTAACGTTGATGCTGGGCATTGTTTAATTGTGACCACCACAGTGACTTATCATCTCCATAGTTCACCCACCCCCATAACAGTTTACAGTGCTGAAGATGGCAAATAAATTAGCCGAAACGTCTTCGAAGAAACAAGTTTGTATTCTGACCCCCTCCCAAGATCCTATAACCTGCTATGTGGGTTTGTGCTATGATCTGTCTTTTTATTGATACCTATATAACGTCCAATGTCCAATGAACCACTTGTCATCGCCATCTTCAACCTACGTGTATAATAAGAAACACCTTGAATGGTATTTACAACGTTCTCAGACTCGTAGGTAACAGTTCCATTGGTCCTTCTTTTCATGCCGGAAAATATAGTTAATTGTCACGAACCAATCTTGAATCGTTCAAATCGTGATGTCGTTGTTATATGCGTATTTCGTCGGTGCGTCCAGGTTCGCTGTACCCAATTCATTCCTGTAGAGTCACCTGGGTAACATAATCGTGGAACACAAATTTGTTATTTTATGTAAAATGTTGAACTTGAAAGGAACCCTGCGATTAGGTTTTAGTACCTGTAGACCCATAATTGCGTTCAGTAACACGAAAATAACGGAGGGCGCTCCCAAGGGGTTGCCACGGTAGCAATAACAATCCGTTTACCTGCCTGCTTATGTAATGTTTGTTATTATCAGATGTAGCCAGGAGAGCAGTGGCACGATTTCCCTTTAACAAGTGGGTCCGTCGGCCTTGTACCTCGCTGACGTTTATTCAGTAAATGTGACCTAGGAATACCAGGCATCAAATAATTGGTTTCAGGCGTATCAATTTGATAGTAGGGCGCCGCCGCACAGTTAGAAAGAAGAATGTTTTTCACATTTTTCAGTGAGATTCAAAAAGCGCTAGCGGCTCAAAGGTTGTCCGAACTTCAATCCTAGTAAGCATTTTGTAGGAAAATTTTGTCTATTTTTGGTTTATTATCCTATGAATTTGCTCAGCAAAAAAAATGTATATAACACCCCCTCAAAAATTTTTCTTTTCCGTTTCAAGGAGCGTAGATTCCAAAAATGCGATATCCGTCCACCGTATCACCCATATCTACGTCATTATCGGCCTTAAAAAATTCGTTCTTTCGCACGCAGGCTCCATTTGGGCCCTAGTTGTGTCACGAAACTTAGCAGCCCGATTGGAATTAGACTCCTATTTATTTATTTATTTTCAAATTGTCTTTGATCTTTTATAGTAACATTTAATTATCTTGATTCACCTGTTGATACTACTTCTAGTATTATTATACAGATTTATCGTGATTTCAGAGAATTTCCCAGGTTTTCGACTCATAAAAAATGAATTTTGAGAGCTGAACCTTCGTTTCAACCTCAGTTCTTCACTATTTGGTCAAAATCAACTTCATATTTGGTCTCCTCGCCCTAAAAAACATGGAAAACGGCATTTCACAAGCTCATGTTCACTGTAACCTTTACTAAAAAACCTCGAAAACCCCTGTTTTTACACCCATTTTCCCTCCATAACACCCCTGGGTGTATTCTGATCGGGCTGCCCTGTTTCGGAGCACAACTAGGACCCAAATGTGTTCCCAAACGGGGACCCTAACTGTGTGCGGAAGAACGACGATTTTATACCAAAATTTAACGTAAATTTAAGGCTGAAACTTCGTTGGAACCACAATTTTCCAATCTTTGGTCAACATCGACTTCATATTCGGTCTACTCGCCCTAAAAAACCTGGAAAACGATACCTCACAAGCTCATGTTACTAGATCACAAAAAAACGCTGCAGTCCTTGTCACATGGGTTTATTATTCTATTGGACATACCTACAGAATCGCTGGCTGTTCATTTATTGTTACTTTCATGTGAAATAACTGAAATAGCTATTTCTGGTGGTTTCCACCAATTTTGGCCCCTAAAACTGAGAATTAGGTACCTACACTCCTTTTGGTTTATTATTCTGTGAATAATACACCTATGTATTCGCTCAGTAAAAAATTTTTATAACACCCCCTCAAATTTTTTTCTTTTCCGTTTCAAGGTGCGTAGATTCCAAAAATGCAATGTCCGTCCGCCGTCCGCCGTCCGCCGTACGCCGTCCGCCGTCCGCCGTCCGCCGTACGCCGTCCGCCGTCCGCCGTATCACGTGTACCGGCTTCATTTTCGGTCTAAAAAAGTCGTTCTTTCGCACACATGCTCCATTTGGGCCCTAGTTGTGTCCCGAAACTTTTCAGCCCGATCGGAATATACCCAGGGGTGTTATGAGTGAAAATGTGTGTGAAAATAGGTACTTTTTGCGTTTTAACAACATGTTAGTAACATGAGCTTTTGAGGTATCTTTTTCCATGTTTTTGGGGACGAGAAGACCGAATATGAAGTCGATTTTGACCAAAGACGCGGAAATTGAGGTTTTACCAAAGGTTCAGCTCCCAAAATTGGTTTTTTATGAGTCAAAAACCTGGAAAACTGTCTGAAATCACCATCAATGTGTACAATAACATTGGAAAAAGTGTAAACAGGTGAATCAAGACCATTAAATGCCACTACCAATGATCAAAGATGATCTTAAAAAAAAAGCGTACCTATTCCATGTTTTGGGGGCCAAAATTGGTGAAAATCATCAGAAATAGCTATTTCAATCATTCCACATGAAAGAAACAATACATTTAACAGCCAACAAAAATCTCTAGAACTCCAATAGAATAATAAACCCATGTGACAAGGACTTTGCAGCGTTTTTTTTTTCCAAATTATTTTTGATCATTGGTAGTGCCATTTAATCGTCTTAATCCACGTGTTGAAACTTTTCCTAGTGCTATTCTACAAATTGATGGTCATTTCAGACGATTTCGCAGGTTTTTGACTCACAAAAAATCAAATTTGGGAGCTGAACATCTGGTACAACCTCAATTTTCCACTCCATGGTCAAAATTGACTTCATATTCGGACTTCTCGTCCACAAAAACATGGAAAACGATACCTACCTCAAAAGCTCATTTTACTAACATGTTACTAAAACACCAAAAACACACACACATTTACACGTATACCTACACATTTTCAGTTTCGGGACACAACTAGGGCCCAAATGGAGCATGTGTGCGAAAGAACGAATTTTTTAGACCGAAAATGAAGCCTGTAGACGTGATACGGCGTACGGCGGACGGACATTGCATTTTTGGAATCTACGCACCTTGAAACGGAAAAGAAAAAATTTTGAGGGGGTGTTATAAAAATTTTTTGCTGAGCGAATACATAGGTGTATTATTCACAGAATAATAAATTAATAAACAAAAAAAAACTCTATTTTTACACCCATAACACCGTTGGGAATTCGTATTTTCGAAATGCCAAAATTGGTGGAAACCACTAAAAATAGCTACCTATTTCGATTATTGCACGTGAAAGAAACAATAAATGAACAGCCAAAATTCCTGTAGGTATGTCCAGTAGAATAATAAACCCATCTGACAAGGACTTTGTAAAATTTTTTTCTACTGGAAACGGCCGTTTTGTACCTTAAATAACTGGAGTACATTGTGGATTGCCAAGTCTAATTCTACCTGTTTCAAGCAGGTAAATAAACAATCCTACGGAATCAGACATAGTTAGCGCATACTTGCCCGTGTTCGTCTCCCTTCATTAACATACATCTTTTATCGCCAGACGAACATGTAATCCATGTTTATTCATATCACAAATATGAATAAATTAAACTTCAATTATCAATCGAGTGGTATTGATAGCGATAAGTATTCGACCCTTTGAAGCATTGATTAATCTATTGGGGTAGAAAGTATGAGTTTTTTGACCGGTACCTGGCTCCCTTCATAAGAACGAAACAGTATTATCTCACGGGCAGCATTCGAGTGTTTAAAAAAAACCACAGTCATGCAGCATGGCTATAAGAGCGAATTTCCGAAGTTTTCGGCATCTTCCTCCTCCGCCTAAAATTTTCTGAAAATTAATTTTCGGCCAATGTTTTCCCAACTTGATACCATACAAAATTAAAACAGGAGTAGTTTTACGCAAAGTAAAATTTGGGGTGGAAGGGGGAGGAGGGGGAAATCAAAAATGTTTTGAATACCAGAAGAGTAGGTATTGGATACGTAACAAATTTTTTGTTCCATTTTTTGCCGAGTAACACCTCGGTTTGTAGATTTTCCAACGCTGAACACGATGGTGAAGTCAGAATTGCGATATCCCATTCCGTTATCAGATTAGAGCAGACGAACCAGGAAGAACATCTCAAGAAATAACCACGTTCCTTCATCTTCAAAGTGCTCCAGTTTGAGAACGGAATGAGATATCGCCATTCTGATTTCACCATCGTGTTCAGCGTACAAAAACCTTTAAAATGAGGTGTCACTTGTCAGACTTTTTCATTTTGGGAATTTATGGGTAATTTTCCCCCCCCAAAACTCCCCCTTAGAGTGACCCGATTCTGCCTATCTTCGAACTTAGCCTGTCGATTGCCAAGACAGATTTTTCGTGCAAATTTGAACTTTTTATCTCAATTCTTTCGAGAGTTATCGTCTGGAATGACACACACACACACACACACACACACACACACACACACACACACACACACACACACACACACTCACACACACACACACACACACACACACACACACACACATATATATATATATATATATATATATATATATATATATATATATATATATATATAATTTTTGGTGTCTTTCGGCAGTGAATTCAGGATGATCTGAAACGGATTTTGGTATAAAAATCTTTCGGAAATTCGAGTTTTAAAAATTTTGGACCGAGAACAATAGCTTCCTTTTCTTCGAAAATTCGCTAATGGAGGATATTAATTCTAATTTAGTTTCGTGCTAAGAACTCCTTGATTCGATTGTAATAAATAACATACCACTCGGTTCGTACTTGCTTTGATCCGTTACAGCACCTGCGTGACAATATCAGATATATTGTTATAAATTGCTGGCATTTAGTAGGCATAGGTATTTTACATTCGTGTTCGTCTCGACATAATTTGATGACCTTTTTAACTCAATTAAACTTAACTTAAAATTTAAAAATTTCTATACAACACCCGATTCCATGATGATGAGCGATTTGGTTAACGTTTTACCTTTTTAAATATTGAAAATTGAGTATAGTAGTTTTGCTTAGATTACTGTCTGATTGTCTTTCTGTTGATGAGCCTAACCTGGTAGTCTACTACGACACTCGAAGGAAGTTTGTAAAATGCATTGCTTTTCTGCCGTGTGATGTAAGAACGCCTCAACTCCAAAAATCAAAACATTTCAGAAATTCCCCCTTACGTTTTTCGTAGAAAATCCGCTGTAGGTTCCCTGCAGCATAATATTCTACCAACCAAATTCTTTCGAAAAACATCATTAGAATCATTGGATCATGGATATGTCTTTTCGAATGCAAGAGAAAACTCCTTCTTATACTGATGCCTGTAGGGCAATCAGCTGATCGGACGACCACCTTATTATAAAATTCGTATGACACCATCCTGAGGAACCTGTGGTTCAAATTTCAAGTCGATAGGTCGAACAGCAACAAAGTTATCTGTACAGGGCAATCAGCTGATCTGTCGAGCACCTAACATTCGAATTCTAAAATTCGTATGAGACCACCCTGAGGAAGCTGTGGTTCAAATTTCAAGTCGACAGGTCGAACAGCAACAAAGTTATCTGTACAGGGCAATCAGCTGATCTGTCGAGCACCTAACATTCGAATTCTAAAATTCGTATGAGACCATCCTAAGGAAGCTGTGGTTCAAATTTCAAGTCGATAGGTCGAACAGCAACAAAGTTATCTGTACAGGGCACTCAGCTGATCTGACGAGCACCTAACATTCGAATTCTAAAATTCGTATGACACCATCCTGAGGAACCTGTGGTTCAAATTTCAAGTCGATAGGTCGAACAGCAACAAAGTTATCTATACAGGGCAATCAGCTGATCTGTCGAGCACCTAACATTCGAATTCTAAAATTCGTATGAGACCATCCTGAGGAAGCTGTGGTTCAAATTTCAAGTCGACAGGTCGAACAGCAACAAAGTTATCTGTACAGGGCACTCAGCTGATCTGACGAGCACCTAACATTCGAATTCTAAAATTCGTATGAGACCATCCTGAGGAAGCTGTGGTTCAAATTTCAAGTCGATAGGTCGAACAGCAACAAAGTTATCTGTACAGGGCAATCAGCTGATCTGTCGAGCACCTAACATTCGAATTCTAAAATTCGTATGACACCATCCTGAGGAACCTGTGGTTCAAATTTCAAGTCGATAGATCGAACAGCAACAAAGTTATCTGTACAGGGCACTCAGCTGATCTGACGAGCACCTAACATTTGAATTCTAAAATTCGTATGAGACCATCCTGAGGAAGCTGTGGTTCAAATTTCAAGTCGATAGGTCGAACAGCAACAAAGTTATCTGTACAGGGCACTCAGCTGATCTGTCGAGCACCTAACATTCGAATTCTAAAATTCGTATGAGACCATCCTAAGGAAGCTGTGGTTCAAATTTCAAGTCGATAGGTCGAACAGCAACAAAGTTATCTGTACAGGGCACTCAGCTGATCTGACGAGCACCTAACATTCGAATTCTAAAATTCGTATGACACCATCCTGAGGAACCTGTGGTTCAAATTTCAAGTCGATAGGTCGAACAGCAACAAAGTTATCTATACAGGGCAATCAGCTGATCTGTCGAGCACCTAACATTCGAATTCTAAAATTCGTATGAGACCATCCTGAGGAAGCTGTGGTTCAAATTTCAAGTCGACAGGTCGAACAGCAACAAAGTTATCTGTACAGGGCACTCAGCTGATCTGACGAGCACCTAACATTCGAATTCTAAAATTCGTATGAGACCATCCTGAGGAAGCTGTGGTTCAAATTTCAAGTCGATAGGTCGAACAGCAACAAAGTTATCTGTACAGGGCAATCAGCTGATCTGTCGAGCACCTAACATTCGAATTCTAAAATTCGTATGACACCATCCTGAGGAACCTGTGGTTCAAATTTCAAGTCGATAGATCGAACAGCAACAAAGTTATCTGTACAGGGCACTCAGCTGATCTGACGAGCACCTAACATTCGAATTCTAAAATTCGTATGAGACCATCCTGAGGAAGCTGTGGTTCAAATTTCAAGTCGATAGGTCGAAAAGCAACAAAGTTATCTGTACAGGGCAATCAGCTGATCTGTCGAGCACCTAACATTCGAATTCTAAAATTCGTATGACACCATCCTAAGGAAGCTGTGGTTCAAATTTCAAGTCGATAGATCGAACAGCAACAAAGTTATCTGTACAGGGCACTCAGCTGATCTGACGAGCACCTAACATTCGAATTCTAAAATTCGTATGAGACCATCCTGAGGAAGCTGTGGTTCAAATTTCAAGTCGATAGGTCGAACAGCAACAAAGTTATCTGTACAGGGCAATCAGCTGATCTGTCGAGCACCTAACATTCGAATTCTAAAATTCGTATGACACCATCCTGAGGAACCTGTGGTTCAAATTTCAAGTCGATAGGTCGAACAGCAACAAAGTTATCTGTACAGGGCAATCAGCTGATCTGTCGAGCACCTAACATTCGAATTCTAAAATTCGTATGACACCATCCTGACGGACCTGTGGTTCAAATTTCAAGTCGATAGGTCGAACAGCAACAAAGTTATCTGTACAGGGCACTCTGCTGATCTGACGAGCACCTAACATTCGAATTCTAAAATTCGTATGAGACCACCCTGAGGAAGCTGTGGTTCAAATTTCAAGTCGATAGGTCGAAAAGCAACAAAGTTAAAATACATTTTTTCGTATTTCACACCCTTAATAGTGGTCCGTTCTTGAAGGCCCTATCTTCAGCCAACTAGATTCCAAACGGAGCCTTCATACAAAATTTCAACACTAGCACCCCGGGAAGTGTTCCAAAAAACTTTGCATTTTTTTTTTCGTCACACAGATTTCAGAATGAACTAAAGACGTATCCATGTCAAAAAAAAATTGTTTTCTTTAAATCGACCAGTCGTACTTGAGGCGTTTTTTAAATTTCCCAATAACTTTTTTTGGAACATTGGTGTTTGGTGTAGTGTAACTACGCGAAAAACAGTCGTAGAGAGCTGAAATGTTGAGGGTATACGCGGGTTGGGTCGCAGATGGCCCCGTTTTAAAATCATATAAATAGTTTCGTCTGCGCATGCGCAAACTTTGAATACTTGAAACGCCCATAACTACCTTGTATCGTTGAAATGAGTTCAAACTTGGAGGGTCGATCAGGAATAATACTTTGATGTGTCTATATGAATTTCATTGGAATCGTGCTGTAACTTTCTTCTGCGCATGCGCGAACATGAAATGTCGACCGTTTCCTTGTGGCGCTTCTAACTACGCGAAAAATAGTCGTAGAGAGCTGAAATTGTATGGGTACACGCGGGTTGGGCCCGTTTTAAAATCATGTAAATAGTCTCGTCTGCGCATGCGCAAACGTGAAGTACTTGAAACCTCCATAACTACCTTGAATATCGTTGAAATGAGTTCAAACTTGGAGGGTGGATCAGGAATAATACTTCGATAGTTCCACATTAATTTCATTGGAATCATACTTTAACTTTCTTCTACGCATCCGCGAACTTCGATAATTCCACAAGGATTTCATTATAATTGTAGTGTAACCTTCGTCTGCGCTTGCGCGAACATGAAATGTTGACCATTTCCTTGCAACGCTTCTAACTACGCGAAAAATAGTCGTAGAGAGCTGAAATTTTGAGGGTACACGCGGGTTGGATCGCAGATGGTCCAAAATGAACGTACCCAACTATTCTATTACGTTCATGTGATTCAAATGAGGAATTTATTCTGCCTACTCGAATTGGGAGACTTTTTTTTTTTTTTAGTGAAACTTGAATGCAGCACCTAAATCTCACTCAAGCATGCAAGGAGGTGATGAAGTTAATACCTCCATTATAGTTTCAGTTAAGGATTATTGCTCCACAAAATACAAACAGTACGAATACAGGGCTCGCTCCACTCTCACTTAACCTCCCGTAATGAAATTCCATAACGACACGACTTCTTTACGATCCGCGATACCTGTGTGGTGCAGTGCGAACTGCTCGAAGAAAATTCCTACTGCTGCCGAAGTAAATACGGCACGGATTGTTGTGCACGCATCAGGTCGTCATAATGAGAACGTATTTATTGTCCTATCGTCGTTTCGAACGTCTGGTAAATTGTTACGGATTGTTTTTACTGCCACCCGTTCGAGTGCGAGTAAGTAGAGTGTTGCCTTCGCCACTTCAATTCCTCGTAAACCTTCTTCGCCGGTCAGGTCGTAACGTGGTACACAAGCCATTGTCCAAAAATAACGATTATATTTGCGATGCCCTGTAAATGGCTCGCTGTACTTTTTTTTTTTTGAGCGTTGTATCGCAAAACAAGTTTTTATTGACATCTTGGTGAGTCACGCTACGGCCACTGCCGTAGCGAGACAACGTTTCGGATATAACACTGAAATCAGCACTAACGAAAATGTGGCCTATTGGAGCATGATTGAACTTTTGGTTTATTATTTTCAATAATGAACCATTGGAATCGAGCATGAAAAAAAAAAAAAAATCCTCCTCAAAATTTGATTGTTTACGTTTCAAGGTATGTAGAATCCGAAAATGCAATAAAACAAATTCTGTCTGTCCGCCGTACGGGCCACTTTTCTTAGTTACCATGAAACAAAATTGATGAAATTCGGGTTATAGGTTCCGTTCGGGGTCTAGTTGGTCCCCTAAGCTCGGTGTTACTGTTAGTCATCTCTAAGGGGTTCAAAATAGGGGTTGAAATTTTCAGAACGCCGTAGCTCGAAAACTTTCTATAAAAGGGTATGGTTTTTTTACGTTATTAAATTTGTCTTGAGCTAAACAATTTTTTGAGACCACCCGGAGCATTGTACGTCCAGCCGTTCGTGTCCACCAAAAAGCCTCGTCAACACGATCGTGAATCAAACGGTATAAATCCGGCCCGGATATCATCACTAGGGAGCACTTGATTATAATCAAGGATGGCTGTATGAAGTCGAGTTGGTTGTTCTGCGACATTATTTCATTTGATAAGTGATGGACTATTGGATTTTGTTGGTAGGTACTTGTGAAATTCGATCAAACGTTTAAGTATTCTTGATGGGTAAATTATTACACAATAGTAAATTATTACACAACGGCAAATTATTACACAACGGCAAATTATTACACAACGGTAAATTATTACACAACAGTTCATCTACCAAGAAGGGGCTGGATTTTGTTGATCGGTACTTTTGCAACTTGAACAGCCGTTGAAGTATTACTGATGGGCAAGTTATTACACAACGGTTCATTATAGGTATTGACCACAGAAAACAGTGATCTACGCAGAAGGGGGCTTCTATTTCACTCCACATCAACAATTTTCTTTCAGAACTTCATTATTTGCGTTTCTTTTTGCCGCTTTAGTTACTGTTTGTCATCGACAGAATTATTTTAGCAACATTTAACTCGTGATTTAGGTAGGTAACTAGTAACGAGTACGGGGTTAGGTACTAACCTACGGAGGACCTGCGTTCCACATAATATTTATAGAGTAGTACATATCATATTATATAGACGGGTTATCTATACAGAGAGCTGTGATCTGGAACAGAAGGGTATTCTGTACAAAATAATAAACTGTTGTGCAGGGATTTGCAGCGTTTTTAAACGCATTTTGGTCCGCCAATTTCATAGTGTTTCGATCGCCTCTGAAGGTTTGCGGTGGGTGGTATTAAGTTTTTATCCCATTTAATATTTCCATCCGATCACCCCGGCGTTGCTCCTGAACTGTCTGGCATTTAGTGATAAATACAGTTCATCCTGATTTTTTCCAACTCACAAAAACGTTGAAAGATCTTTTTATAATATACCTTTTCCAAGTCAAATTTTTAAGATTCTCCATTTCAAATTTAAGGTTTCACATTCGACAAGATATGTTGGTTATAAGTTGAAACTCCCGAGAAAATGTTCGCGGTTCGTGAAGGAGAGATGTGCGGAATTATTTTCTCGAAGTCTGAAAGTTACATAACTCTGTCATATGTTTTTAACATTTAAATTTTATGTTCGTTTATTAACCTTCAAACATGTTCAAAATATTTTTCACGTTCAGATATGTTGAAAGTTCAAAATGTGTTTAGATTATGTTACATTCAGTTGAAAATTGAAATACATAATTTGTTCCGCACGCCTTAGTTCCTACTGTTTTCAATAACCATCGAACTAAAATAATAATTCTGTCGATGACAAACAGTAGCTAAATTGCAAATTAAGCTCTGCCTTGATGGGAAAGACTTACAAGATCATGGATATGTCTTTCCCATCAAGAGCTTAATGGACGTGGTAAATGATTTAAGCAATCTCTTAGCAATTTAATGATTTAAGCAATTTGAGGTCTCCCAAAATTTGAAGCACTGGTTAGACAAAAACACAAAGTTCTATCAGTAATACTTAACAATGGCTTGACAAGACAAATTACAGCTTCGCAGGTTGAATAGCACAGAAATTAGCTTTTGGAGCCACTCAGCCGATCCGGGCCCTATGTATCGTCATGTATAAGTCCTAAGGTGACTACATGACAAATTTCAAAATCTCTACCACAACGGGATTCGGCCCAAAAAACGTCGCATTTTTTTTCCTGTCGCAAAAATTTCACTGGCCCCCAACCTAAAAGACCATATCAAAAAACCACAGTCATGCAGCATGGCTATAAGAGCGAATTTTCGAAGAAATAACCACGTTCCTTAATCTTCAAAGTGCTCCAGTTTGAGAACGGAATGAGATATCGCAATTCTGATTTCACCATCGTGTTCAGCGTACAAAAACCTTTAAAATGAGGGGTCACTTGTTAGAAAATAACATTTTGGGGATTTTTGGGTAATTTTTGCGCACTTTAAATGCTCTAATTTGAGAACGGATCAAGATATCTAAACTCCGATTCCACCATCGTGTTCAGCGTGCAAAAACCTTTAAAATGAGGGGTCACTTGTTGGAAAATAACATTTTGGGGATTTTTGGGTAATTTTTGCGCACTTTAAATGCGCCAAAACCCTCCTTAGAGTAGGCCAATTTCGCCCATCTTCGAACTTAGCCTTTCGATTGCCAAGATAGATTTTTTGTGCAAATTTGAGCTGTTTATCTCAATTCTATCGTTAAATTTCAGGAATCGTTTTAGAATGGTCTGAAACGGATTTCTATGAAGAAAATTTCCAAAAATTTATATTATTTAAATTTCGAAGCCATTGCAATAGCTTCATTTTCTTTGAAAATTCGCTAAAACCTTAAATTTGAAAAGGAAAACATTGCATTTGAAATTTGAAACCGTAAATTTGATTTGCTAAGGAAGCCTTAAATTCGAAAAGCTATAGCCCGTGCTGACTAGTCTGAAAGTGATTATATAACTTAATGACACCCTAATGCGTGTCATTCAGTTATATAATCACCCTTGTAGATGGAGTGGGAAGGTAGTCGTTTAAAGACTGCAGTGTTCATCAAAACGTACGTTCTGTAGGTAGGTATCGGAATCTTATTCCTGTATTAATGTTCCAGGCTGTGAGCTATACGTTTTCAGGTGCAATTTTAATGCTGTCCTTTTAAATCAGGTACACCCGACACTTCCCACATCATTCGGCGCCTCAGAAAATTTTCAACAATTTGTCCGTAAAGGATGCAGTGTTCGTCAGTTTCGTTTGTACTCTACCGTCCAGGAAAAACGCTCACATGGCTTTATTATTCTACTATGGACATACCTAAAGAAATGCTGTCTGTTCATTTATTGTTCGTTTCTTTCATGCGCAATATTTGAAATAGCTATTTTTGATGGTTTCCACCATTTTTGGCCCCCAAAACACGAATCAGGCTTTTTTTTTAAATTGTCTTGATTCACCTGTTGACACTACTTCTAGTGTTTCTGTACAAATTTATGGTGATTTCCGACAATTTCCCAGGTTTTTCACTCATAAAAAAGTAATTTTGGGAGCTGAACTTTCGTTACAACCTCAATTCTTCACTCTTAGGTCAAAATCAACTTCGTGTGTTCGCTCTTCTCGCCCTAAAAAACATGGAAAACGGTACATCACGAGCTCATGTTCACTAAAACGTCGAAAACCCCTATTTTTACACTCATTTTTCCCCCCATAACATCTCCGGGTGTATTCCGATGGGGCTGCCGAGCTTTGGAGCACAACTGGACCTAAAATGTGTTCCCAGATGGGGACCCAAACGGTGTGCGGAAGAACGACGATTTTATACCAAAATTTAACGTAAATTTAAGGCTGAAACTTCTTTAGAACCTCAATTTTCCATTCTTTGGTCAAAAACGACTTTATATTCGGTCTCCTGTCCTAAAAACCACGGAAAACGGTACATCACAAGCTCATGTTCACTAAAAAACAAAAAAACCTATTTTTACACCCATTTTTCACCCATGAAACCCCTGGGTATATTGCGATTGGGCTGCAAAGTTTTGGGACACAACGAGGGCTCAAATGTGGCCTGTGTGCGAAAGAACGAATTTGGTATACCGAAAAAATGGATATGTGCATGATACGGCTGACTGCGGACGGACCAGTGCATTTTTGGAATCTACGCACCTTGAAACGGAAAAGAAAAAATTTTGAGGGGGTGTTATAAAAATTTTTTGCTGAGCGAATACATAGGTGTATTATTCCCAGAATAATAAACCAAAAGGAACCTTCGCAGGTCGTAAGAGCGCTAAAGTCGGCCCTTCGACCTCTCTCGGATTCTACGTTTGAAATTATCTAAAAAGAAAAATACATAAATAAATTTAAAGAAAGCAATTTTAGGCGCCACCAAAACCGTTCTTAATCGAAAGAGAACAGACGTTTTACCGATGTAGTGGGTAGGCATCCTTGTTTGCTCGCCTGGTGACTTGTATTGCACAATAACCTCGAAGGCGGTTTTCGGCGAATTTGCTGACCGAATGTAAACAACCCACTCAAGGCGTTTAAAACCCCGAAACCGTCTGCAGAGTCACTCACCTCGTAATGGCCTGGCAATTGTATCGTATTGATCAATAAATCGAAGATTACTCTTCTTCATTATTTTTGATATCCGTTTATTTACTCAACATTAAATCGAAGATCGTTAATCATTTGATATCCATCACGTCTGTTGGGGACACTCAAGACTGATGATATTTTTTGGTGAATAAACTCGGGCTCGTGTTTTGGTTTATTATTTTCAATAATGAACCTTTGGAATCGAGCATGAAAAAAAAGCTAACCCCCTCAAAATGTGTAGAATAAAATTTAAATAATTGCTCTGTCCTTCTTCTTCTTTTCTGAGTTTATTTGTCCAGACATCGTGCCACGTGTGGACATAGATTTGTTTGATTGTTGTTGATGGCTTTGGTGTTGTCGATTTTTCTGTAGGTTTGCTTTCGAATTTGTGGGGTTGGTGTGATATGCAGATGGATGTGCTGTCTGTCCGCCGTACACCGTACTTAGCACTTTTCTTAGTTGCTGTAGTGAATGTGAATTTGACGCACATCCACTACGAGCGGCGTCGAGGGGGTGCCCGGTTTGGTTATGGGCGGACCACCACCATGCCCGGGATCTTTTTGGAGTGTGTCCGTTTTGGTTATGGGCGTACCACCACCATGCGCGGATTCTTTTAAGAGCGTTGCCTGGTTTGGTTATGGGCGGACCACCACCATGCCCGGGATCTTTTTGGAGTGTGCTCGGTTTGGTTATGGGCAGACCACCACCATGCCCGAGATCTTTTAGGGTAGTTTGCTTGGTTTGGTTATGGGCGGACCACCACCATGCCCAGGATCTTTTTGGAGTGTGCCCGGTTTGGTTATGAGCGGATCACCACCATGCCTTAGATCTTTTAGGTAAAGGAGAGAGATGAGGTAAGGAGGAGAGAGAGTAGTCAGCGACTAGAGGAGAGCGTAGAATGGTTAAAAAGGCGAAGGAGGCGAGTATAATATAGGCTTCGGAGCTGTCTCCCTCCATCCTCCAGCTAGTGGAGGATGGTGGGGATCCCCAGGCTGGCCCTCGGCTCTCCTGCGTCTTCTGTCCCCACTTCTAAGTTTATTTGCGAGATCTTATTTTTACAGAGTAAGTTTGTGGTTCTGGGAGGATACCACGACAGTTGCCATCGGAGGTCGGTGTTACTGTCAGTCTTCTCTAAGGGGTTCAAATTTCAGAACACCATAGCTCGAAAACTTTTGATACAAGGGTATGGCTTTTTTAAACGTTTTTAAATTTGTCTTGAGCTAAACAATTTTTTGAGACCACCCGGAGCATTGTACGTCCAGCCGTTCGTTTGCACCAAAAAGCTTCGTCAACACGATCCTGAATCAAACGGTATAAATCCGGCCCGGATATCATCACTAGGGAGCACCTGATTATAATCAAGGATGGCTGTGTGAAGTCGAGTTGGTTGTTCTGCGATATTATTTCATTTTTAAAATGATGGATCTATTGGAGTTTGTTGATAGGTACTTTTGGAACTTGAACAAACGTTGAAATATTATTGATGGGTAAATTATTACAAACCGGCAAATTATTACACAACGGCAAATTATTACACAGCGGTAAATTATTACGCAACGGTAAATTATTGAACAACGGTTCATCTACCTAGAAGGGGCTGGATTTTGTTGATCGGTACTTTTGCAACTGAACAACCGTTGAAGTATTATTGATGGGCCAATTATTACACAAGGGTAAGGTGTTACCCAGTGGTTCATATACTACAAATAAGTGGTTATTAACTACAAATAATTATTGAATCCCGCGCATTTGTAGGAAACTTTAATTCCGGAGCCGGCTTTAGTACTCGATTTAGGGCTTTCCTGGCGGGAGCTCGAGGGTATTGACAGTAGAAAACAGTAATATACACAGAAGACGCATCCATACAGGTGAATAATAAACCATTGTGTAATAATTTGCAGCGTTTTTTACGTTGTTGCATTCGAACTAAATCACTCGCGATGAAGTCGTGGAAACCCAACTAAAAATTTAAAAAATTGATTCAAAAATTCGCCGTCTTCGTCAATTTGCATACGAGCAAAATACACTGCTTTGCCGGTTTCGGCAATGAAGCCATCGTCAGTAACAAAAAATAATTTACCGAAATCGGTACCTATAACAGTGTATTTTGTTCTTAGTGGAAATTGACAAGGTTTCTATAACTCAGATTTTTGTTTTATTTGACTCACGCATTAGAATGACAGGTATACCTTGCAGAAAGGCTACTGAAATTTTCAAAGTGAAAAAGCTTAGATGATATTCCTTCTCACTGTGCCCGTAGCGTTGACGTTTTCTACAGCTGTTAGGCAGTCAGTTGGTTAATTGGGTCATTTTCCTGGGAAGGGCAAATTTTGTCGTGGGGATTCCGACATTCCATTTATAATTTGGTCGTTCGAAAAAAAGCCTGAATATACCACCTACCAAACTTGTTCAACGAGGGGCAAGGAATTTGAAATATCTAAATTTAATGTTCCTACCAATTTAAATCCAAACAGCGGTATGTCTTGTAGTCTGCCGCGTCCGGGCCCAACCTTTTCACCTTTGCTTTACATTTTAAATCTCCCATTCCTGTTATCGCCTTGGAATTTAAGGTATTTTTCAACCTGCAACTTCACGCCACAGCACTTCCATGTTCTTCATATTAGTATGGATACTAGTTTGGCGGCAGGGGCCCTGTGGCCGCCCATTTCGGTCAAAATCCGTGAATTTGCATAGAAATCCCACAATCTGACACAACGTCAACGTCATTTAGCTAGTAAATCTAGGAAGTGTTGGACCTTTTGATATATTTTTTGCTGCCAATTAGCCAAATCGAATCTGATCGAGTCCAAAATCAATGCGCACGATCTAGACATACTAACGGGCATTATGGTACCAACCGAACCAGTTTTGGTCCATGTTCACGGCAGTTATCGTTGGAAATCGAAAATTATAAAACCCGTCATAACTACCGTAATTTTCCACCTAGAAAGCTCCTTCTCATCTCAAATTGTAGAGTTCAACGAGCTGAACAAAACTCAAAAAGAAAATCTGAAAAATACCTTATTTTGAGGAAGTTATGGCCATTTGAATTTCCAACATACATAGGAGCGGCATCAAGTGGAAAACCGTCAACTAGTTTTCAGCACTTTGAACAAGATTCCATGTATTTTCGAACACCTATTTTTGGCGGTATCACGATACTTCCATTCCTATATAGCAACATGGAAGTGTGGAATTGTGTGTCCGGAGGTTAGGTGTATTTCATCTGCCCGCGGGTTTTATTTTTCATTTTTAGCGAATTTTCGAAGAAAAGGGAGCAATTGTTCTCGGTCCAAAATTTTTAAACCTCGAATTTCCGAAAGATTTTTATACCAAAATCCGTTTCAGACCATCCTGAATTCACTGCCGAAAGACACCAAAAATTATATATATATATATATATATATATATATATATATATATATATATATATACTCGGCCCTTCGGGCCTCGCCAGGGGGCAAGCCCCCTGGACCCCCAAAGGGGGCTCCGCCCCCTCGGAACGGCTTCGCCCTTCCTCACCCCCGAAGGATGTGTTCTTATACTTCGTATAACAAAGGAGAATTTGCTATGCAATTTACCCCCCCCCCCCCACACACACCACCAACACACACAAAAATAAAACGATTCTTTATCACATTCCTCTTTGTGCTCATCTTTATCACATTCCTCTTTGTGCTCATCTTCATCACATTCCTCTTTGCGTGACGCGTTTTTGTGACAGGATATTGTGACAGGACATTTTTTTCACATGACCCCCGGCGTTAAAATTGCATAGCAATTAATATATATATATATATATGTTTATATATTTATATATTTATATAATGTATGTGTCATTCCAGACGATAACTCTCGAAAGAATTGAGATAAAAAGTTCAAATTTGCACGAAAAATCTCTCTTGGCAATCGACAGGCTAAGTTCGAAGATGGGCAGAATCGGGTCACTCTAAGGGGGAGTTTTGGGGAGTTTTAGGGGGGGGGGGGGGGAATTACCCATAAATTCCCAAAATGAAAAAGTCTGACAAGTGACACGTCATTTTAAAGGTTTTTGTACGCTGAACACGATGGTGAAATCAGAATTGCGATATCTCATTCCATTCTCAAACTGGAGCACTTTGAAGATGAAGGAACGTGGTTATTTCTTGAGATGTTCTTCCTTGTTCGTCTGCTCTAATCTGATAACGGAATGGGATATCGCAATTCTGACTTCACCATCGTGTTCAACGTTGGAAAATCTACAAACCGAGGTGTTAATCGGCAAAAAATGGAACAAAAAATTTGTTGCGTATCCAATCTCTTCTGGTATTCAAAACATTTTTGATTTCCCCCTCCCCCTCCTTCCACCCCAAATTTTACTTTGCGTAAAACTACTCCTGTTTTAATTTTGTATGGTATCAAGTTGGGAAAACATTGGCCGAAAATTAATTTTCAGAAAATTTTAGGCGGAGGAGGAAGATGCCGAAAACTTCGAAAATTCGCTCTTATAGCCATGCTGCATGACTGTGGTTTTTTTTTTATTTTTCACTTAAATGCGCCACCGTGTGGACATCCGTTGAATTTAATTCAGTACGAGGGCGGGGGATTGTGTGAGGATAATCCAAAAAATTTTGCAGAATTTTCCGTTTGCTGAAAGGAGTTGGGATTCGCCTTTTGTAGGAAAAAGACCGAATTACATTTGGAAGCAAATCAATTGTCTCCATATCAACACAACAACTAGACCTGGAGTTTCCTCATAGAGGTTTCCACAAACTGTATTATTGTTGATAGAGTAGAGTGCAGTATGCAATATAAATATATAATTATAATAATAGTAATAATAAAAATAAAAATAATATGTATAGTAATAATATGTAAGTATAGTGTAAGTATAGTAATAATATGTATGTAATATGTATAATAATAATAATGAAAAATAATATGTATCAAGCTTTTTAGAGCTCTTTATTACTTCAGTTTTTGTCTCACAATGTTTGCATTAGTATCGGTTTCAAACCTTGTATTATTATGAGTGGTCGACGCTATTACTACATGTAGGCTACTTACCTGATTGGTGTAAATTCGTAGGCTCACTCGTGTATGTATCTATCATCTAGATAGTCCCATTTCACTTCTACATTTTCTGTATATATACCGTACTTACGTAATTCTGGATCCATCGTCTTTTGTTCACCCAAATGTAACCGTACTCTTGGCTTCCACCACCTTTTGTTTCTCTAAAGTATCGTGTTCACATCTGGAATTATATTTTTTGTCTTCGCCCCCGGGGCAGAATTGCGTCAGTGAATTCGGTCAGGCCCAATTAGGGAATTATAAGCCACTCTTCCCCCTCCCTCTGATAAACGTACAATTATTTTTCTGGGACGACCGGCGACTTGTAATCAAGTGGGTTGTTTCTTCGGAGTTATTTTCACAAGAAACCGGTTTAGTCGGTCAAAACCGCTAAGGGGGCGAGTTTGCTCCTTGGCTGTTCCATCTAACAACTGTTGGCTTTGAGGTGATCTGAATGTTTTTACCAAGTTGTTCTGTGTTTTATAATTCGGGCCTTACACGATCATTGACAATACTGCATGATATTGACAATAATATTGGTCGTTTAAGGTGAGAAATGAGTATTGATGGTTTGATATTGAAAGAAATCCGGATTTTCTGTTCTCCGAGCGTCAATATTAATTGACAATAGGACAGGAATAATTGACAATATTATTGAGCGTGTAGTGGTGGGCGTGTTGCACTCTCATCAGGAACGGACATAACGTTTCGTGTCGGATATATGGATACTACGGGATATCGCGACACCATGGATACAGATTTTGACAGTTCAGCTGGAACAACGGTACGTGATGAGGAGAATCGACCCCTAGAAGGCGAAGCCCTTTGGAACTTCATTGAGCAATTGGGCCATCTGTAATAATTTGTCAAACGCCCTTTCGTTCATTCTGAAATAATTTTTGAAGTCTTCCGCATCTGTTGAGCTGATCTCCCTCAGCAGCCTTATATGAGAATGTCGTGAGTCCCTCCAGGAACCACTCCAACTAGGATTAAGTTCTCGCCAAATATTTGACCACTAACTTTAGTTGCTACCAATAAACGGTACGAGTGGGGAGACAAGCCGCAGGATCCAGTGCACAACCTGGAGCCCCTCCATCAACCCCTAACAGGGGGTTGGAAGGAGAAGGCTCCCCTGGCATAAAAACTCGGATCCTGCGCCTTTTTCTTCATTCGACGCTTCCTCTAGCCGCTGGCTACTCTCTCTCTTCCTACCCTGCTCTCTTTATCCAAACCCAAAAGATCCTAGATGACGGTGGTGGTCAGCCCATAACCGCCTAGGCAAATTCTCCCAAAAGATTCCAGATGACGGTGGTGATTCGCTCATAACCGCCTGGACACAACATCCAAAAAGATCTCAGGAAAGGGTGGTGATTCGCTCATAACCCGCCTGAGCAAATTCCTCAAAAGATCCTAGATGACGGTGGTGATTCGCTCATAACCGCCTAGGCACACATATCCAAAAAGATCCCAGGAAAGGGTGGTCCTTCGCTCATAACCCGCCTGGGCATTTCCTCACACCACCCTGATGAAATACGCCAATTTACATTCATCACAGAGAATAATCTTCACGTTTTTTTTAACCAGTCTTTCATCCACCGCTTTCTCTGTACTCGACGAATACTTCCAACAGCCGTAATTATGGCTGGACATGCTTTCTTTCGATTGTCCATGTTCTCAAAACACACAAAGACACTTGGAAAACCACAACTTCACTTGTCTGAATGACAGAAACTGACGCACTGAACACATTTATTGATTAAAGTATTGACAATAATATGGTCCGTGTAGGGTAAGGCAATATTGATGGGGATATTTAATAGGAGGATCAATATTATTGACAATGCTGATATTGACAATAATATTGATTGTAAGGCTCGTTTAAGAAATATACGATCACAAGTTGGTGCTGCATTCGGTAGGTACATAATCGTACTTTCATGTAATAAACACCGAATGTCTTCAGCTTGGGCTCTCACCTGTCTGCAACCTTCCCAGCAGGGTTAATTAGTATTTTCGTTTGAAGGAGTGTTGCGACGAGTAGGAATTTTTCACATCATAGTTTAGTCTTTACAGTATCGAAGTGCTGGGTTTCGTTGATCCGTCCAAGCAGAGCGGGGTTCGGAGTATTTGTGGCTGGATCGCTATCCTCCTCATCTCGTACTCCCGTATCTACATATCTCGTTCGTCGTCTTTTTAACGGAATTCCTTCACCCGCAGCCTGTTTCAAGGCAGGCAGGCGTAGGGGGAAAAAAAAAGATCATCTCAACCTCTCGCTCGCCAGCTTTGCGCTTCTGAGCGACATCGAACCGAAAAAGGAAGAACTCCCGAAGGGGGGAGCCTCGTTGTTGGGCTTCCATCTGAAAACAGAATAATGGCGGACGGGACACCGGGTGCTCTCCCCGCATCGGAAACTCCCGGGTCTCCTTTAAAAACTTGTGTGGAAGACATTAACTCGACTGGAGGAGACCCTTTCATTTCCGTCGACTCCCTACCCCTTAGGCTGCTGCCGAGAGCTTGAGAGGAGGCCTCGTGTGAGATAACGTCACGTTCTGACGGTTCTGTCTTTTTTACTCGGGAGATAGAAAGCAAGCATTAAACCGTCCTTTCCACAACGGGGAGCCCTACAAACTTTCTTTTCCCTTCTTCTTCTTTGGAGGCTCCTGGAACGTTTCCAGATCACTAAACTGCGTCTGGGGACAGTGGAGACGCGTTCTGTGAGGTTGATTTTACTGCAGTTGCAGCCGAAGTCGAGCTGCTGAGACCTTTAACCTGTGGTACTCCCAAGAGAACAAATCAGAGTTGAACACGGAGAAAACCGCCGTGTTGAATCCTGATTCGTACTCCCTGAGTTAACCCTTAGCTACCGGCACCTCTTGGAGTAACGTTACTATCCATCCGCTAGCGGCAAAATCCCCGCACTTTCATTTTTAATTATATTTATTACTTACGATTTGCGGCAATCTAAGTCGTAACCACCTGAGCCACATTGCAGTTTAAGTCGTAGCCACATGACAGTTTAAGTCGTAACCACATGAGCCGCATTGCAGTTTAAGTAGTAACCACATGAGCCGCATGGCAATAATTTAAGTCGTAACCACATGAGCCTCATGGCATGTGAGTGTAATAATTTGATAAACGAACTTGGAAAGCAGTGAAACTTGTCACACAAAAATACGTGATCAATATTAGTTAATTTTGCAGTCTATTGTTTGCCAATTTGAGTCTCTATCAACTACAGCATCGCTAGAAAAGATTTGGGGATTTGGAATTCAAGAACTTGAAAAGTGAAGATTTCTATGAGATGATCAAAATTTTTCGTCGTGTCGATTCGTTGGCTGATTGTGAGTTGCTCCAAGGAAATCCGAGTGCGGTGGCCGATTGGTCCTCCTTGAACGGACAATCCCTCAACATTTCGAAGTGCTCCACGACGTCTTTTTACCGTCGGAGGGACTTGAATTCCCCTACAAGGTGGATGGCACGATCCTTAGTAGGATATGCGTAGTGATGATATCTTGGTCTGTTGCTGGACACTCAGCTGTCTTTCTCTGACCACATCGACCGAATAACCTGCAAGGCCCTTCGTGTCCTGGGCTTCGTTAAGAGAAACACTCGCGAGTTCACGAACATCCAAGTAATTTCGAACTTGTAAATACGTCTTTGGTGCGCCCAGTACTTGAATACTCCTCCGTCGTTTGGTCCACATTCTCTTCGACTCTTAAACACTCTGTAGAGCGCGTACACCACAAATTTCTGCGCCATATTGAATTCAAATTCCATATCCCGTCGGGAAGCATGGATTATGCTGAGTTGTTGGACTTGCTTGGCCTTACCGCTCTCGACCATCGAAGAACTCCTGCGGACTTTGTCTTCTTCCACAAACTGGTCACCAGCAAGGTAGATGCCACACTTCTACTGGCGCAGGTTTATCACGTTGTCCCACAGTACAATGTTCGCTCTCAAACATTATTTCGGGTGCCATTCTCTTCGACCAGTTACCTGTATAACCGCCCTCTTCATATACTTGCCCGTGTAACAAACTCTTTTTTGATGGATCATCCTGAAATGGACTTTTTTCTGACCTCAACCCCACTAGTTAATAGGACTTTCAATCTACAGTAATTTCCATTTATTGTAAACTGTCTCTCCAAACTGCACCATTTGTTATCCAACGACATTCGTATAATGTATACCTTAACGACAAGATATCTGCCAATTTGTAGTTGGGTTTTTACCCGCAATATAATAAATAAATAAATAAATGATTTCTCTGAGATTCCCGGAGTATTTGATAGGTGGTACAGTTTTGCCCGCTAGCAGCAGACCCGCACTGTTGACTTTTTCCACTCTTGTTGCTTATCACAGGCTGATGGTTAACCGAACAAATGTGCCATGGTATTAAAGATACTTGGAACCTTAGTTGATCCACATTGAAGGAATGCAGCTGTCAATTTAATTTTAACTGTTTTTCCGAAAATGGAGGCAATCCATCTTCCTTCTTCTGGCCTCGTATCTTGGCAGTGTCATCAAGATTATAATGGTATCAGATTTGAGGTGTGTAGTGTGGTTTTACTGCTACAATCACGGTCACTTGCTGCCTACTATCTGATTCCCCTTTTCCTTGCCTTTCCGGTAACAGTACTACTACCCAGGTCGGTTTTCATTTTGTTATACCTCAGCACTGGGAGTTTGGAGGGTAGGTAAGTACTTCGTTCAGCAAGTGGCTGAATGCAAAGTTGGTGGAGCAAACTATTTTTTTCAACTTAATTTCTTGTGAAAATTCCCTGGTGTGGTATGAATTTCACGAAAAAGAAAACTCCATTGTACATTTCCAGACGTTTAAATATGTTAAAGAAATTAAAAAAGGTTTGAATACCGCCAATAATGTTTGGTTAAAATAGCAATCCGGAAAATGTTCATGATCGATTTCGTAAGTTTAATTCTTGTTGCATACTAACACTGTGCTGCGTGGAATTCGATTTCCACTAGAGCCTCGATTGTCCCGATTTAGTTGAGTAGTTGAAAGACGAAAACAAGTGGGCTCCCCCATTCACCTACAATTCCCCCAAGTTCTAGGAAGGTGATAGCCTGGAGAGAGTCTAGAAGTAGGTTCATCCGTCATCGTCAAGGGCCTGTAAAGCATCAGTTTGCTGCTACATACATAATAAATATCTAGTTTTGAAAGACACTTACCCCGCTGTTGCTATAAGTAGTTTCAGTACCTAATTTGGTTCACATGTTTCATGGTTATTACGACTTTATAATGGGCAGTTTCCATGTGTAGGAATTTTTTATTTTTGATCTCGGAATCGAATTTAGCACCCTTGAAAACCCTCCCACTGCCAGTTTTCTTCTCAGAACTCCGTGTAGCTTGGGCAACAAAGGGATAGAAAGAAAATGAAATTACGTCATAAGTGGATGGCGCTGAGGGTTCCCTCCCCTCCAGGCTGACGCGGGGATGATGACGTCATTTCTTTTTTTCCACTGGCTTATCATCGTCCACGTTGGCCCTCATATAGCACCTTTTCGGAAAGCACTCCCCGAGTTCTTTTATTGCCGAGAAAAGAAAACACGTGATTGCCCATTATGGAGAAAACAGAATTATACGTGGCTTTCAATAAACACTAATAAAGTAGTACATACCTTTACTAGAGCAAGATCAGGGATGAAGGTGGTAGAAATAAACAAATAAAATAAAATCGCAGCACTAACCACAATCATCGATCAACACAGGGGGACAGATGCACTCCCTCAAATTAGCAATTACCCGTATCACATTGCAGTTAAATCAGCCTATCATACAGAGGTGACTTGAGAAGAAAACACCTAAACTCACACGAATACGTAATGCAGTCCATGAATTATTCTTCCAAGATGAATTTTGAAGAAAACTTACCTCGGGCCTACCAACAACAGTCACAGGTGTCCAATGAAGACTGGTCATAGAAAGGGGTGGCTCGTAGGGGAAGGGGGTATGAACTTAATATTTTCCCCGTTTCATTATACTGTGGGTATTCATTGTCTTTTCCTGTAATTACCAAATAACCAAGGATTATGTACAAGTTACCAACCTATGTGGAATTGCGTGTGCCACCAGAGCCTCGATTCTTCTGGTTTAGGTAGGTAGGTACTTGGAAATAACTTTCTCAGGATTAAAAGCGGTTCTTTGATTAGCGATTATCTCATTGCTGCTAATATTAGTTGAACTAGGAATTTATATTACTGTTCAGTAATAATTATATACCTACTCAACTGTTTCAAGTTCTATCGTTCAGATGAAACAAGATCAAATTTTGGTGTCAGATCATATTTATTACCTATACTGGGAAGACCAGTAGATTGTATAATTATATTATATAAATAATAAAATGTTACAGGCAATATATTATTATAAATAAGACAATAATAGAACATGAGTAAGGCAATAATACTATATAAATAAGACAATATATTCTATTTATAATATTTTACGTGTTTGCAATAGCCCCATAGAACTCTGCTGCTCATAATTAAACAAATACTAAATTTTAGTTTTAATAAGTAAGATTCAGTGCCTACTAACACACACATCACTGCTTCTACCACTAACCCCTCTTCCTCAGAAATGCATAGCTATGTGCTGCACACAAATCTTGTTGTTGTCCGCAACATGAATGTCAGTCGCATTCTTAAAATTGTGATGAGGTACTAAGGCTATTGAAAGTTCAGATATGCGTCACGACGAGAATCTTGACTCACTCAAATCGCTTATTTCAACGGAAAGAAACAGAAATCTCAATTCGACTGAATCGTTGACTGAAAGTCGCGCTCCGTTTTAAAAATATAACCCTCCCGCGTCGTATTGTTTATTTATAGTCCCGGGAACTATGTATAGAAGTCTATTTGACTCGCGTGGTGTTTTATCGATGAAACGCGCTATTATAAAATACGAGTATTATTACGAAACTGTATTCAAAACTTCAACTTTCTAGTGGAGCTCTCGAATAGAATTTTATTTTAATGAACTTGTTGAGCGCAACGAATGAATTTCTAGCGTCAGTCGAATAGCACTGTCAATTAGACCTACAAATAATATAGGTATTGTTACTATAAGCTTAATTTATAAATGCATGTCGCTATTTTTTCTATATATGAGTTGCTTTCCTTGTCAACGGATACGTAGTATATACGTATTCTCTCGAAACGGAAATACAGAGCTGGACCTGATTTGCTTCAACAGGTGGTCAATTTTATATGTGGGCTGATAAAACGGGAATCACATTGTCTTACGTTCCCTAACGTTTTTCGAGCTTCAATGCCCAGGCAGTGCCTATACTAAGGGCAAACACTATTTTTCCTACGAAGCATCACGACCCGTGTCCATTATTATACTAATGGCTATAATACTGATGAAATTATTATTAAAAAATGGATCTTTAAGAATATTTCAGTTCAAAATTGAAAAGTTCAATGATGATGTATCATTTACAAATTTACCGTTCAGTTGACCATGTATTACCGTTTATTACTGGAGTCTTACCAGTGAAGTGAATTTTGAATCTTGATCCATGTTACAATCCTCCGCAAAGAAATTTTGGAAAAATGGACCTTTTAGAATATTTCACTTCAATATTGAAATGTTGAATGATGACGTTACTGTTCAGTTGACGATGTACCAGCAAAGTGACTCTTGAATCTAGTTCCATGTTACGAGTACAATCCTCCGCAAAGAAATTTTGGAAAAGCGGACCTTTCAGAATATTTCAGTTCAAAATTGAAAATTCAGTGATGATGTATCATGTACAAATTTACCGTTCAATTGACCGTGTAGGTATTAACATTACATTACTGCACTGAGAAAAAAAGGGGGGTGTTTTCTATCAAAACTGATAGATGGTATCTATCATCAGGAACCAATAGAGTACCGATAGTGTGTGATAGTGTATTGGGCCGAATTTCGGCCCAATAAATGAAAGACCGTATGATAGATAAACATTATCCCTATCCATGGAGTCTTACGAATGAAGTGAATCTTGAATATATGTTTCAATCCTGCGCAAAGAAATTTTTGAATATTTCAGTTAGAATGTTTAGAATATTTCACAGTTCAAAATCGAAAATTGAATTTAGAATATTTCAGTTCAGATTTGTAAATTTCAGTGATGACGTATCATGTACAAATTTAAGGTTCGATTGACCATGTATTAACATTTCATTAATGGAGGCTTACAAATGAAGTGAATCTTGAATCCAGGTTTCAATCCTCCGCAAAGAAATTTTGGAAAAATTGACCTTTCAGAATATTTTATTTCAAAATTGAAAATTTCAGTGATGATGTATCATGTACAAATTTACCGTTCAGTTGTATTAACGTTTCATTTCTGGAGGCTTACAGATGAAGCGAATTTTGAATCTAGTTCCATGTTGCAATCCTCTGCAAAGAAATTTTGGAAAAGACCTTGTAGAATATTTCAGTTCAAATTTGAAAATGTCAGTGGTGACGTACCATGTACAAATTTACCGTTAAATTTACCATTTATTAGCTTTTATTAGTGGAGTCTTACTAATAAAGTGAATCTTCAATCTTGTTCCATGTTACAATACTCCGCCAAGAAATTTTGAGAGATTATGACCAATGGGTCAGGTGGCTGCTGGACTAGTGGGCCAGAATCCCTGTTGTAACATTATCGGACTTTTTTTGTTGGTTTACAACCATTTTGGCGTTGGTAAGCAAATTGGTCTTGCTTTTCCCCTCAAGTTGTGTTAGATTCATTGCTGGGAACGCAGAGCGCACTGAGGTTGCTCCCGACTTTTCTCGTTTCATCCAAAAGAAAACTTTCTGTCCGATCTCGTTGGCAGAGCTCCAAAACCGTTCGCCGTCTGGCTCCGGGGCCTCTGCCCTGTCATGTTTTGAAACCCGTGAATAGGCGGCCGATACGCGTTTTTGAAGAGGCCATCTTCGAGAGGGGGACTCGCCCCTACTATTTCAGACCTGGTGATCTCACGTTCAACCTTCTTTCTACCGAATGCTCTCGTCTCCTCGTTTGTCGAACCTCCTAAAACCTCCCGGCAGTAAAAGTAAACGCTCTCCCGCATCTGTTCCTTATCTTGGTGAACCGTCCATAATGAGTTAGGTGGTGGGAAGGGTGTTTCGGGTTGAAGCAATACCGAGTTTGGGTTTATTTCTCCCTTGCCTCAGCTGGATTCCTCGTGCATTCCACCGCACACGATTTCATGGCCGTCGTCAATCTATCAGTAGCCGTGCGTGGGCTCTGAAGGCAGCTCTTAGCGAGTCAGAATGTAAGCACTGTGTTCACAGTAGTTCTGACCAGTACCCGGGATTACCAGAAGCTAAAAGTTCTATAGCTTCATACTAACTGATACTCAGCAAAGGCTTACTATATCTTCCTAAACTTTTAATCATCACTCTATCTATCCTCGTAGGAAAACGTCGAAAATTTCGACTGTAAGTTAGCCACCGAATTCATGTGGTACAAAAATACAGAAGCAAATAAACTAAACAACTAACTAGACTAAAATACAACCCAGTACCTACTTGGTTGGAGAATAAGACTAGAAGCTAGGTACTTATCAGTGTATGTTGACGTCGATCAATCCACAAGGCCACAGACAGGACACAACGCACTTAATTATCGCAAATCCAAATCTGTCCCGGGAACTCGAATGGGAACATACAAAATTCGAAACGTAAGCAGAAAATTGAAAACTCAACATAGGAACAGAACTGCGAAAGTGATGAGAATTTTTAGGGGAGGACAGATAGAAGGACAAGCATCTCGTATCGAGATAACAACATGAATTGAAACAATCCAATCGATTGTGAACACAAACGATTTTTGGATGGAAATGTTGGCCACGGGCTGAAAAGGGGCGTGACTAACCAAATGTTTACTCAACTGAGCTTGCACGGCCGGGCCACTTTTTTCGGTTACCATGGTGACACCAGGTCCCAGGACCTGCCAGTTTCAGAAGCGTACGTTTCGATTTCGATTGCAAGACATCGATTACTGTAGCTATATTCCGATAAAATGCTCCTTGGAGCTACAGGGAGCCAACATGACGGAAACACATATTGAATATCCATAGCCAGAGAACTCTGTCGAGTCTCTGTTGAACTTTGTGAAAAATGCTAGGTCGAATTCGAATGCCAACTGACCAAATGGTTGGAATTCTTTTTTGGAGTTTTTTGTGTTTCGGGGTGCAAGGGGCAGAGGCCCAAGTGGCCCTATGGATGCAACGCCCCTGCAATCTATTAATATCTTTTGGTGGGCCAGTGTCTACTTTACAGTAAATTGAAAGCGATTTCACTCATCAATCATTGAAAACATATTCAGTTATTTAAGCCGATTAGTGCGATAAATCGTGTAAGTCAGTTCGAAGCAGTCATCTGAAAATACAGTATCTACAAATCATCTAAAAATGCATTACAAATGATCTACAGATACATTGTCTACAAATGCATTATCTACAAACCATTATCTACAAATGCATTATCTACAAATACATTATCATACAAATACATTATCTACAAAACATCTACAGATACATTATTATACACACGTTCATCATCTACAAATACATTATCTACAAATGCATTATCTACAAACCGTTTACAGATGCATTACAAAGACATCCCACGAATCATCTAAAAATACGTCTACAAATGCATTATCGTACAAATACATTATTTACAGATCATCTACAAATACATTATTGCACACACGTACATCATCTACAGATACATGATCTACAAATGCATTATCTACAAACCGCCTACAAATGCATTACAAATCGTCTACAAATCATCTGCAAATACATCTACAAATGCATTATCATGTAAATACATCTACAAATTCATTATCATGCAAATATATTATCTATAAATCATATACAAATACATTATTATACACACGTGCATAATCTACAAGTACATTATCTACAAATGCATTATCTACACACCATGTACAAATGCATTACAAATACATCTACGAATCATCTACAAATCGTCTACAAATACATCTAAAAATCATTTACACATGTATTATTGTACAAATACATTATCTATAAATCATCTATAAATACATTATTATACAGGCGTACATGATCTACAAATCATTTACAAATACATTATCTACAAATCCTCTTTATATGCATTACAAATACATCTGCTAATCATCTACAAATCGTCGACAAATACTTCTGCAAATCATCTACAAATGCATTACCGTACAAATACATTATCTACAAATAATCTACAGTTACATTACATCCACACACGTACATGATCTACAAATAATTTACAAATACATTATCTACAAGTGCATTATCTACAAATGCATTACAAATTCATCTACAAATCATCTACAGGTCATCCACGAATCATCTACAAATACATCTTCAAATCCATTATCATACTTTCGCACACATGCTCCATTTGGACCCTCGTTGAGTCCCGAAAATTTGCAGCCCTGTTCGGGAAATACCCAGGGGTGTTGTGTGAAAAACGGGTTTAAAAACATGGTTTTTTGGTTGTTTAGTAACATGAGCTTGTGGGGTGTCGTTTCCCATGTTTATTACGGCGAGAAGACCGAATATGTGGTTGATTTTGACCGAAGAGTGAAGAATTGAGGTTTTAACGGGGGTTAAGCTCCCGAAATACATTTTTTATGAGTCAAAAACGTGGGAAATTGTCTGAAATCACCATAAACTTGTATAATAACACGAGAAGGTGAATCAACAGGTGAATCAAGACAATTAAATGGCACTGCCAATTATCAAAGATAATTTGTCAAAAATAGGAACCTAATTCGTGTTTTTCGGGCCAAAATTGGTAGAAACCCTCAAAAATGGATTTCAGTTATTGCACATGAAAGAAACAATAAAACAGCCAGCATTTCTGTAGGTATTTCCAGTACAATAATAAACCCATGTGACAAGGACTTTGTAGCGTTTTTGTTTCGCTGTGTATCGTGCTCATGTTAACTGGACATCGATATACCAGTAGACGAGAATTCTTGTCGTAAATCATTATGTGAAATGAGTGAATCGAGTTGGTTTTATTCGGTTAGGTGTGTCGAAATAAATTATATGAGTCGTTAGGACGGCATAAGTTTGTTTTTCTTTGATTTTGGGCTTGTCAAGAGTCGGGTGACGTGCGAGTACCCGATTACTTGCACTTCAGAAACGATGGAATCAAGCGACGATCCCTTTGAAAAATTGGTTCAGTATCATTGCCGGATTAATTTATTTGTGTGTTGATTAATAATGAAACAGGTTTAGTATTGGCGACTACAGTTTACAGGCTGTAGCGACTGTAGTTGTTGTATCTCATAACGTCGACGTGTTCATGGGGATTTTCTAGGTTTCCTGTTCGCTGATTTCTTCTCTCCATCGCCGATCGTGGATTTCTTTCTTCGGTTGACTGGGCTCAGCCTCGGCTTTGATGATAAAAACCGATCAGGTAGGTTTTACAGTCGGTCGGGTGCGCGGCTCGGGATCGCGTTGCCTCATAGTTCGATTGACCGGTCTGTAGTGAAATGTTTGTGTAAAGGCTGAGCAAATAGGACCCAGATCCTCCGATAGCGCTATCTGCGGCCGGGCCTCGTCACTTCGTGAATCCGAACAAACAAGTCGGTTTCTACGAGTAGTAAACTTGTAACATCGCCCGAAACCGGATGGCAACGCTGCTTGTTCTATATTTAGTGCTCCGAAAAATTAGCTGTTTTTTCCCGTGCACGTCAGTTGGTTTCAAATCGTTTATGACCAGGTAAGGTACCTATGTTACAAGGTCTGCGACTGTTCCATTCATTGACAATTTCCCGTCTGATTCCAGATTTTAATGGATCCAAAATGTGTGTACCATCCGTAGCTATGTATTAAGGTGTTTTTTAAGGTCGTATGTAGCAGCGAGCTCTGGGGGTAGTGACGTTTCGATACTTCCATTTATCGGGTAAATGGTATCGAAACGATATCGAAAGCTTGGCACTGATGATGATAACGATATAATATCGAAAGAAAGTATTCGATACCGAGAGTATCATTCGGTTGATTTATTGATGAATTGATTGATTTATTTATATTTATTTTATGTAGAGTTTTAATTATTATTGAAGACCATGTTTACCTTGATCAAATTTCACAACAACAAAAATCATTGGTAGTGCCATTTAATGGTTTTGATCCACGTGTTTCCAGTGTTATTATACAAACTGATGGTGATTTCAGACGATTTCCCAGGTTTTTCACTCATAAAAATCAATTTTGGGAGCTGAACATTTGGTAGAACTCAATTTTCCACTCTGGTCAAAATCGGCTTCATATTCGGTCTTCTCGTCCCCAAAAAACCACAGAAAGGTTGCACAAACATAAGTGTGTACTGTGAGTAATTCATGCAAGGGTTTGAATGTTTTTAATATTGTAATTTATTCACTGGTATTTTGTACTATTTACACACCTACTTCAATTAACTATTTTACATAACAATTTATTAGATTCCATCCTTGCTACCTTTACATTTACTGGTAGGTAGGCGATAGTTCAGGCCTACCATCCTTGGTAAGTTTCTACTTTATTAACTTAGGTACATAAATATCGTTTCGATACCGCATAGTATTTATCGATATCAGCATAATATCGATCACAAAGTATCGGATACAATTATCGGAAGTATCGAAAGGAAGTGTCGATATCAGTAAATATCGCAAGTATCGAAACGTCACTTATCTGGGGGTCGTAAAAGTGCCATGTTCACTCCAGGAAGAATGCCATTGCAGTCGTTTTCAAATAATGGTCATACTAATTCGTTTTCAAATAATCACTTCAAATATTCTGTTCATAAACCACGTTAAGTAGGTGGTAGGAAGGCAGGTTTAATCACGTTTGATGCATAGCAATGACAGAGCGATGTAAGTCAAGTAAAATAAGTAAATTAACCTCCGTTTCACTGCTAACTGTTTTGTTTTCTGATCGGCGGAACCTTTAAGTGACCAAATGTGTCCATAAAACACTCCAATCATTAAGATTTTTACAGTTCGAACCTTGGGGCGGTCATTGAACCGTCCCCCTATAATAATCTCCATAATGCATTTCTTGATTCTACTAAATTATTTTATAATAATTAACCAAATTTACTTTGTTTTAAAAGCAATTTTTTTTCCGTTTCAGGTGGGTTATGCGTTTCCTGCGTATAATTTTCTCTCTCAGCTGTTAAGTACGTTCACTGCATGTTTACAATATAGTTCACAGTATATGTAGTAGGTACCAAAGTAGTAATATATTTTTTCATCGTAACATATTCTAAAGAGAGCTTTTTCGCACACTAGCCAATCTACGAGTAGGTTCGATATTGTGAATAAAATCCTAATTTCGCCAAAATAAGTATTTACATACAAAAATGTCTAGGTTCACGTACCCGTCTTCTTGGCCATCAATTAAGACCACAATACCAAGTTTTTCAAAATCGTTTAAAATTCTTCAAAACGACACAGTTCTCGCCGTAATATCCGAGTGTGCTGATTTAACTCATGGTTTAAGGTGTTCAAAATATTTCAAATCAGAAAAACGGGCAAATGATACTTCTAGAAAAATTTGTTTCTTTATGAAATTCAGTATTATTACCTATGAAACGGCTGGGATATTTCGAATTTTATTTTGGTGGTTCGTTTTTTTATTTTGAATTAACGCTAATTGATATCTGCTCCGGCCTTGACTGTGACCTTCAATACCTACGTGAATTCCGTAGGCAATATTTCTTCTCCCCTAATTTTCCCTCTCGCTTAGCGCCCCTTTCCGCTCATCCAAGCTGACTAAATCCTGTTATGTATATTTAGATCGTCCGGAGTGGAAATTCACGTTGAACGCATCTCTGCCACGAGTCGATATTATGATAGCTGGAAGACCCGTACGTTGCGCAGTGTTGGGCTTTAATTTGCGAACTTATTGTTGCGGAAATTAAGCTCCTTACACAGGCAATTTTCGACACGCTCATCCCTCAAGTATTATCGAAATCGACCTCTCCAGATAGGTTTACAGCAGTTATACGCCGTTTACACTATGAACCTCTTCCGGTCCGGTTTGTTGAAATTCCCGTGGTTATTATACTTCAGGTTGGATTGGGTGTACCAATTATCAAGATTGGGTGCACCAATTATTTTTCCATCTGAGATTTGCGAGCAGAGAGAAATAAATGCAGGACCAAATCACGCCAATCGTCTGCATACTTATTGCTTGCATAAAACGAATTCCATTCATTATTTTGATAATTGCGCATTCGATTTTGTATTTATTAATAGAGACTTACTAATGGTGTAATCGTTAGTGTCATTGACCGCTGGAATAAATATAGTTTGGAGGTTCCTGAGGTTCGGTCAGTGAAGCGATTTTCTTTATGCCAACGTTTCGTTGAATTTATTCATCATCTTCAGGGCTTAGAGATTATGATGGTGATGAACTGATGATGGCCTTGTGATTATGATGAACAGAAGTTGATGGTGATGATGAAATTGAAGCAATTTGCTAACAATAATATTGCGCTTGGAAACAGGCGTTGGAAAAAACAAAATGGTGTATGATACAAGACAGAATGGTGGGTGATGACTATGATGATGATGGCCTGTTTCCAAGCACAATATTACTGTCAGCAAATTGCTTCAATTTCATCATCACCATCAGCTTCTGTTCATCGTCATCAGTTCATCATCATCATAATCTCTAAGCCCTGAAGATGTTGAATAAATTCAACGAAACGTTGCCACAAAGAAAATCGTTTCACTGACCGAACCTCAGGAACCTCCAAACTGTTAGTATCATCAACTGATAATTATATACAATACACTTGTCCACCCACTTTTTGTTAACATTGAGATATTCTACTTGAAATACAATTTAAAGAAAAAAAAAACCACAGTCATGCAGCATGGCTATAAGAGCAAATTTTCGAAGTTGTCGGGATCTTCCTCCGCCTAAAATTTTCTGAAAATTAATTTTCGGCCAGTGTTTTCCCAACTTGATACCATACAAAATTAAAACAGGAGTAGTTTTACGCAAAGTAAAATTTGGGGTGGAAGGAGGGGGAGGGGGAAATCAAAAAAGTTTTGAATACCAGAAGAGTAGGTATTGGGTACGTAACAAATTTTTTGTTCCATTTTTTACCGAGTAACACCTCGGTTTGTAGATTTTCCAACGCTGAACACGATGGTGAAGTCAGAATTGCGATATCCCATTCCGTTATCAGATTAGAGCAGACGAACCAGGAAGAACATCTTAAGAAATAACCACGTTCCGTCATCTTCAAAGTGCTCCAGTTTGAGAACGGAATGAGATATCGCAATTCTGATTTCACCATCATGTTCAGCGTACAAAAACCTTTAAAATGAGGTGTCACTTGTCAGACTGCTTCATTTTGGGAATTTATGGGTAATTTCCCCCCCCTAAAACTCCCCAAAATTCCCCCTTAGAGTTACCCGATTCTGCCCATCTTCGAACTTAGCCTGTCGATTGCCAAGACAGATTTTTCGTGCAAATTTGAACTTTTTATCTCAATTCTTTCGAGAGTTATCGTCTGAAATGACACATACATATATAAATATATATATAATATATAAATATATAAATATATATACATATAATTTTTGGTGTCTTTCGGTAGGGAATTCAGGATGGTCTGAAACGGATTTTGGTATAAAAATCTTTCGGAAATTCGAGTTTTAAACATTTTGGACCGAGAACATTCGCTAATTAAATGCAAATTAAAGGTCGGAATGAGTATAATTGTAAAACATTTGGAGATTTCACCCTTAGATGTCGTCGTCCTCAGAAGAGCTGTTGTGCTAATTATATACAATTCAATTGTCACCCACAATTGTATCGAAATATTTTGTTCAGAATGCAATTCTGAAGTTAAAGAAAGAATTTGTATTTAATTTTTCTTTAAATTGTATTTCTAGTAAAATATCTCAATTTTTACAAAATCGTGGGTGACAAGTGTATTGTATATAATTACCTCCATCTTAATTTCGTTGATTGAAATTACCTACAAATGACACATGAGAGTACCTACGTGGCTGCATACTGGTGACCTGGTAGGCGTACAAACAACCCAAATCAATTAAATGGCACATTCAGATATTGTAATAACATTGTTTTCATTTGGATGTTATATATGTATATTCATCTGGTTCACGTTGATTGGATCTCCTGTTCCTACCGACCTAACCAACTCTTGATACGAAGACGGGGTGTGAGATTTCGAACATAATAAGAATCTACCGCTAGTTTACCTGTTTAGCATCCATCTCTTACTATTTTTGTCGAACTAATGCGCAGGTACCTACATGTCAGCTCAAGCTCAGGTGCTTGGTAAGCTCAATTCACATATTCGTGCTCATAATATTTATTTATTTACCCTCAAAAATAGCTTAGGCATCAAAAGCATTATTTTTCTACCCAGCAAACTGAATTGTTCGCACGGATTCAGGTTTGAAAATTCCTGTGGCAGTCCTCCATCGGCAGAAAGTGCGTTTTGTCCGGTACTAACCTTTTTCTTCATAAAAGTTGAGGAAAGGTGGAAAAATCTCGTTGGAACGCCTAATAACTGCTTATTTTTACTACAAACGCAGCGACCTCTTGATCGTAAAACGCCTCCTAGAAATTGAGATGGGCTATTTCAGCTTCGCCGTCGCCCCAGTAAATTGATAGTTTTTGATAGCTTCCCATTCCGCTCCCCATCACAGTAATTACGGTTGTGTGGTGTGCTTGAGAGGACTTTTATTTCACAAATAAGTGGCTTCGAAAGGGTATAGTGCACTAGGTTCACTGACCGTTTATTAGATGGTTGGCTATGATCGCTTTCCGCTGTGAAGGTTTAGGTTGAAGTACCCAACAAAGTTGCAGACATGCAACAACTGTAAATGGTCGGTACCCCGTTTAATTTGGGAGATAAGTAGGTACCTTACCTATCAAGGTAGGTTCACAAGGAGACGCAATTCCGGACTGTAATCCGGCACGGCAACGCGTTTGCCGGAATTTTTGCCGCAGAGGCGTTCACATGGCAGCGGAATCGTAGCAAAACGCAAACGCAAAAAAACAATTGCTCGAACTCGAAACCGCAAAATCAACCGCAAATGTCGAATTTCAATGTGACTGAACAACCAAGCAGGAGAGGTGTGCGCAGTAACCTCTGCGCAGATACGGCAACGGATCCGACAGCGGAAAATATCTTAAGATTTTTAATGAATGAATGAAGATTTTATTTATTGACTTGCACAAAAATAGGGTCTGTTGACCCTCTCTGCCTTCTTGGCAAGATTACATTAATTAGATATTATTATATAAAATAAAACATCAGTCTTCTTAAATTACAAATATTGGTGAAATGACATTGTGGTTTCCGTGGCTTATATAATTAGTACAGTTCGGATTTTGCATATTTTGCATATCAGGTTTTTTCAATAGACAGTGTCACACTCATCCGAATTAAGGTATTTGGAAATGTTTAGGACATTTAAAATTGAATTTAAAATAGCATATTCGTGCATATTTTGCTGTTTTTTTGCATATTATATGCATCTGCATGTTACAGAGTTTTACATATAAATGGCATATTTCTAAGAAATATCTGCGTACCTACACTGAAATTTCCGATATCCGGTCATGTGAAAGGTCTTATACGTGCCTTTGTATGACTGCCCTTTCGATCTCTCCGGGTTTTCCCCGACCGGAGATTTCCGTCCGTGTGAAACCAGCCTAAGAAAACAACTATTTTGAGACTTGGCTTATTCATTCCGTTCAAGGTATTAAAACCAAGTGGGATTACTTCAGGTCCATTCTGGCTCCAACTAAGTAGGAGGAATTTCACAGTCTACAACCTCGAAAAAGTGTTTAGTCCAGGGAAATTAATCTGTACCTAGACCTACACATTGAAATTTTAATCATTGTAAATTTTATTTAATATTGTACAGTTTTATTTGCTGTCATTTTATAAGTTTGGGATTACACTGTTCATTCCCGCATTATACTTCTCAATAAAAACTTGAAAACCGAAAAAATTGTACCAAAATTTCAACTTCATGATTTTGGATTTTTTGCATGTTTTTGCATATTTTGCTAACTTTTGTTGCATTTTTCAGCTATTTTTTTGCATATCGATCCGCACTCTAATAATTAGTGTGTACATACATGTGGAAAATATTTAAACGAGTCAATACACTATTAAGAAGCTTTTCTTTAAATTTATTCTTAAATTCGTTAATTGAAATATTATTATAATAAAAAAGTTCAGGGTTATCGTTGTGAATCTTTATAGATTGTACCAGAAATGAATCAGCATACTTTACTGTTTTATGTATAGGCATTCTAAGCGTTCTATTAGCTGTTCTTGCCTCTTTTTGGTGAAATTCTGGCATGAACGTCAATTTTTGGTACAGATATTGTGGGGTCCTTGTCTTTAGAATTTTAAATAACAACGTACCTATTCGGAATTGCCTCCATTCTTTTATTTTTAACAGCTTCAATTTTCTATATGCTGGCGTGATGTGGTCAAACATTATCCAAGACATTGCGTTGCAATAATCCAACAATGCAGAACGCGTAGCCGTGCCAGACTGCCGTCCGGAATTGCGTCTCCATGTGAACCATTTTTATTCTCCTAATTTGTGGGCTACTAGCGTTTTGGTCCTAGTGGAAGCGAGAGCGAGGGTTGTAGTGGAGCCTCGTGTGCCCTACACATCTCAGAGATGAGCATCTTAAATAATATTATTAACATGACTGGAATATTGGAGGCACATTATGCGGGTATACGCGAATAGGGTCTCGATCGAATCATGATCTATGGGGGTCCGAAGGTTAACGGCCTCCGTGGCGCAATCGGTTAGCGCGTTCGGCTGTTAACCGAAAGGTTGGTGGTTCGAGTCCACCCGGGGGCGGAATTTTTAGTTCTATTTAGCAGAACAGTTCGTTTTGCTTAAACTTACCACCAACCAGCCACCACCAGGTGTGTTCAATGTGGGTCAGTATGTTAACGGCCTCCGTGGCGCAATCGGTTAGCGCGTTCGGCTGTTAACCGAAAGGTTGGTGGTTCGAGTCCACCCGGGGGCGGAATTTTTAGTTTCGTTTAGCAGAACAGTTTTTTTTAAAACTCAAACTCACCTTACCACCAACCAACAATCCAGGTGTGGCAAGTTTAGGGACAGGATGAAGAGATTGTGCTGAGAGACGTCAAGTAATGGCTGCTTCAAATATTGTCAGATTCTTATATTCAGATGTCAATGATGATTCTTATATTCTTGGATTCAATTTGACTGTCACCACGATTCAAGAGATTTTCTGTCGTAGGTCCCGTACAGAGGGAAGTTGGTGTATTATTATTTATCAGTTCAACGATTCGTCTCATTTGTTATTAAAGCACAACTTCTTGATTGATAGCTCATTTATACTGATAATGACAGTTACCAGTTCGATCGCAACACCAAAAACTGCTCAAAAGTAGGAACTTAAGGTAAGATTTAAGGAAAGAAGGAATGATGACATGGAATTAGGAAAGGAAAGAATTATATCTCCAATTTGACCATTTTTCGATGTTGAGATCCATTGCTGTGCTCCTGGCTGCGGTTACATTGGATCCACTTTCGGCCGATTTTTCTCCCTGCCGAATAGGTACGACCGTACGCGATAGTTTGCAGTTGAAGGTGTGACGCTACAACCGACAGGTTCGGCCGAAATCCACCGACTTTGTTTTTTCCGTCCGAATCCCAACGGCTTCTCCATCGCATTTGGCACTGTCTTCGTCCCATGCCGTCCAAGACACAGAAAAATGTTTCGGGTCATCCTGAAATACTCTTAAATTTAACCAGGAGTTCCAAAACTTTGGGGAACAAATTGTGGAACTCCCCCAAAATGTGATGGGTAGGTTGAAGGAGAGGAGGATGTGCTCCTTAGGAGTCTTTTCAGATAGCTAACGGCCCGCGGTTATAACCACAGCAGGCGTTAGAGGAAGAGGCGTCCTGCGGTTATCACCACTGCGGATGCCAAGGGAGAAGGATTCGAGCACCCCGCGGTTATCACCACAGCGAGTTTTAAGAGGAGGAAGCATCCCGCGGTTACCACCACAGCAGACGCTAAGGGAGAAGGACGGGTAGGCGAGGGAGAGAGAGAAGTCGCCGGTAAGGTTGAGATCGGTCGAGCTAGGCGAGCCGGGCGGTTTATAAAGGCGCCTCCACCTCGTCCCTGACCAGGACTTCCACTGCTGGTACCTTTCCAGTGACTTGATGGTGCTGATGGAGGAAAAGTTTTTAGGTGATCAGTTTTCGCGTATCGCGGGTGTTCCGTGCAGTACGGCGCTAGTTCTCGCGGGATACGCCAAAATACCTGCAGGATTCGGGCGGACGGCACTGAATTTAACGGATTTTTTAGAACTTGAAAAAAATGTGCTCAATGGCTGCTCACACGTCCAACTCAGTTCAAAAAGAAGTAACTGCCGCCTGAGAGCAGTAGGTAGTACCTGTCATAGGATATCAACAGTATGAGGATACTGCTGATTTATCCAGTCCATTGATCCAACCATGCGAAGTTTTCCCATTAAATATCCTGTTTAGAGAGGCTTATTACACAAATCCATAGGTAACTCCATAATTATGAGAAAATGAAATGTAGACCAACCAAGATTTAAATTTAAATTAAATTAAGTTTAAATTTAACATTTAAATGGGATTGAATTAATTAAATTGTTGTAACTTGGTGGCTTTGAAAAGATGATGGTAAGGAACGGGAATCTCGCAGTCGTGTTCAGTAGAGATGATGTCCTTATTGGGCGATTAGGTTACTTATTGTAAAAATAACGATAATTCACTCAACAAGTGTTGAGACCCCAGTTTAACCTGTTCTGTGAAAGTTAGTGAGCTGAGCTTGCTAAACCCGTGAAAATAACGAATAAATAGTGTTAACTACATGCAAGTTGTGGGAACTTGTCAACTTAGCAGGAAGATTGCAAGGTAAAATTATCAAATGTAAACCATAAAAAGTGGTAATAAGTTAGGAAGGTATAAATAGGTGTAACTGTAACTCTTTAGATGCTAAACACCTATAACATATCAACAATTAATTTTTACTCATAATTTTCGTCAATTTGTTCGATCTTGCAACGAGAACGGTGAAGAACTGAGGGGAAAAAAATTTGTTGAAACCTTCGAAGATTCGGGCCAAGTGTAACCACCCTCGGCAGAAATCGGTGGAAAATCGGATTCAATGTAACCGGAGCCCAAGTTCGTTCTACATAACTAATTGTTATGAATATCAATGAGCTATTTTGTGAAACCTAAAGGTAAACATAAAAAAAGTGTCATTTTAGAGACCGCAACTCTTACCATTGCCAACTCGTGATCTCTCACCAAATTCCTACTCTTGAGCAGGGTTACCATCCGTCCTACTTTTGGATGACGTGCCCTACTTTTTACGCCCTGTCCTCCCTCCTTTTTGAAATTTGTTCATTATGTCCTACTTTTTGGATCTAAAGTCGGAAGTACAATAAATAAAATGAAAATCGGGGTTTTAGACAAATTCAGGTATGTAGGGAATAACGGAATAACGGGATTTTTTGGTATGGTTGGTCTTTGCTGCCATGCCCTTATTTTGGATCTGTTATGCTGTTTCAGGGGGGTAATGTGTCGAAACATATCGTGGAGAACTGAAACTTTTTGTAGAACTAAAGCTTTGTGAAAGGTTTTATACTTACCAATTATTTATCGTGTTCAACCTCGATTTGTTCTAATACTCGTACATAGAACGAACTTATCCTTTCATAACTGTACGAGTATATCACCTGAATTTTTCACATCATTCGTCTAACAAAAATGGCTCCTGTTGCTGTCGTTCCGTCATACTGAATTATGTTTACTGTTGGTGTTGTAGATCTGAGGAGTCAGAAGGGTGTAACTGTGCTGTGTAAGGGTGTGTGTATATTGTAGAGAACTGAAAGTTTCTGTATGATGTTTACATGTTCATATTCTCTGTATTCAGAGTATCGGTAACTGTTGAAAAAAAACGCTGCAAATTATCACAAAAAGGTTTATTATTTACCTGTACAGATGCCCCTTCTGCGTAGATCACTGTGTTGTGGGCCTACCCCCTGGAGCCGGCCCGGGAATTACAGTTTCATAAAAATAGGCGGGATTCAGTACCTAATTCAATTATTCATAAACCCTCGATAATTACAATTTCTCCGCTTCCAATTAACTAATTTCATCATCGCATTGAATTGCATGCAATCCACTGAAAACCATTGAATTCCAATAAATTGATTGAAATACAATACCAATTAAAATCAAATTGCAATTGAAATCCAATTCCAATTGAAATATCTGTTCAATCATTCAATTTATTCACAAATTTCCCCTAGGGAAATCCAATTGAAATCCGATTCCATTTGAAATATCTATTCATTCAATTTATTCACAAATATCTATTGAACACCATTGGAAACGATGAACAACCCCCCAGTATTAAACTCAATTAAATTTAATTTGCAAATTAAACTCCCATTCCCAGTATTGGGTACAAGGTTGTTTCGGCGTCCCTGGCGATCATATCTGGGCTGAATGTATAGAATTTGATTCACCGTCCTGTTGACGAAGCCTGTCGGTGCAAACTTCGGGGCCTTACTGTGAACGAACGGCTGGACGTACAGTGCTCGGGGCGGTCTCAATTAAAAACGTAAAAAAATTCGAGGTAACGGTGTCCTGGAGATTTCAACCCCCTTAGAGATGACTGACATTACGCCGAGCTTCGAGGAACAACTAGACCCCAAATGGGATCTACAAACCAAATTTTGTCAATTTTGGTTCATGGTATTGAGGAAAATGCGAAGTACGGTGTACGGCGGAAATTTTTTATTGCATTTTTGGATTCTAAACATCTTGAAACGTAAACCATCAAATTTTGAGGGGGGGGGGGGGGTTAATTTTTTTTTTTTTTTTTTTCTCATGTTCGATTCGAAAGGTTCATTGTCGAAAATAATAAACCAAAAAGCATAGGTATGACAATTTATTGTCTGGATTGAAATAATAAAAAATGTGTATAATAAAGCGTGTATAATTAAAAAAAGTGTATTAAAAAAAAGAAAGAAAAAAAGAGCCTAATCTGTGTTTTTGTGGAAACCATCCAAAGTTGCTATTTCAGTTATTGCACACGAAAGAAACAATAAATGAGAAGCCTGCGTTTCTGTAGGTATGTCCAGTAGAATAATAAACACATGTGACGAGGAGTTTGCTTCTTTAAAATGTTTGTCATTTGAAATGTCCTTTGAAAATGAAATGAAATGTCCTTTGAAAATGAAATGAAATGAAATGAAAATCGGGCTCAGCACTCGACAACGCAGCAACTTCACAGAGTGGTGGACTCCATTGCCAAAGGGTATGAAGAGAAAAAGTTCATAGGAGCAGTGTTTTTGGATGTGCAAGCTGCGTTTGGCACAGTCTGGCATGATGGACTATTGCTCAAGCTGAAAGAGTTCTTGCCCAATTCCCTATTCTTACTTATGCAGTCGTTTCTCGAATGAAATAAAAATCCTTTGAAATGAAAACGAAATGAAATGAAATGTCCTTTGAAGTTGAAATGAAATGAAAATCCTTTGAAATTAAAGGACTTTGTTTCTTTGAAATGAAATGTCCTTTGAAATTGAAATGAAAATCCTTTGAAATGAAAGGACCTTGTTTCTTTGAAATAAAATGAAATGTCCTTGGAAATGAAGTGAAATTAAATGTCCTTCGAAATGAAATGAAATGTCGTTTGAAATTGGAATGAAATGAAATGGAAATCCTTTGAAATGAAAGGATTTTATCTCTTTGAAATGGGTTTCCACGATTTCATCGCGAGTGATTCAGTTCGTTGATAAGCCTACTTACTGAGTTACTAATTGGAAGCTGAGTACCAAACGGAAGCTGGGTCAGCCGCATTGACCCAGTAAATTCGACCTTGCTGTTATTCAGGGGTGAAGACCTGCGAGTGTAAAAAGTGCAGGGGGAGGAAAGGGCGACGTTGCTGACGTGATAACATGGAACTCGTCGAGGAGCGGTTTTACACCGTTGCCAGATCCAACCCCCCCAGCGAAATCCCAACTTCTCGGGAGAAGTTGCGACATCTGCTGGTGCCGAGAACGAAGTTTCCCGCGTGTTCGTTGGATGCGAAGGTCTCTCACCTCCTCGTCGCCGTTTTGTCGGATTAGTGGAAAAGAAAGGAATAAGGAAGTGGAAGGAGTTGGATAAGAAAAAGGCGGACGAACGAAGAAGAATGCGAGGTGAATGTTGTGTTTGGTGGGCGGTTGATGAAGGGCTGACGGAGGGTCCTGGCCCTTCGCCCGAGATAGAATATGTCTCCGTTCGGTCACAAAAGCCTTCGGTATTGATCCAACCGCCCTCCTCCTCTCGCGTACCGCTCATTTCCCGAGTTTTGCAACCCACCCTTTCGAGCCCTTCTCGCCTCTCCAGCTTCGACCTTTTCCGTAGTTGTTCTTACAGATCCCATTAGGCACGTCAGATTCCCCGATTTCCGGATTTTTACAGGTTCCCTGGGCTACTTCAGGATCCCTAAACCCCAGCACTCGTACTCCGTCTGCCCTTCTAACAAAAAAAGTTATTCCCAGCATATCAACTCACAAACGTCTACTCCCCCAATCAAATCCCTAGTTTGGTTCCCAGCCGCTAGCGGTTTGTGGCGCTGCAGTCGTCCTCAGTCAAAACAGTCAAGAACACACAAGATCACAGACGAGAGAAAAACAAAAAAAGTCACAGAGCAGAAGCCGGTTGCCGCTGTCATGAAGATAAGATGTGATAATATTTGATTAATTGATTACAGATAATATTTAATTAAATACTCGATTAATATTTTTTATATCTTAAGTTTTCTATGTTATCCAAAGGCTAGTAGTCGAAAGTATCTCTTTTGAAGTTTATTTGTATTTTCCGATGGCTAACGAACTCCACCTGAGAGCACAAGTTCTAGAAACTTATTCTCATGGTGGGCGAAATTAGAGACATATTTATTTAATTTCATGTCTTCTGAATTTTTTTATAATGATACTTTTTGTACTAATATAGTTGTAGAACATATTAATTTCAGTTAAGAATTTGATTTTAAATGTATATGAAGAATTTTTATAATTTTTTGTGTATTCTATTTCGCTAAATAAACCAATTCTAAATTCTAGATACAGTTACCAGCGGAGCGCCACAGACCGCTAGTGGCTGGGAATCAAACTAGGGATTTTCAGTGTGGAATAATCAAAAAGATTAATTGGTGGTCAAATAATAATTGGTGGTAAGCTAAAGGTTGATCTTTTTGTTTATTCCACATTGCAAGATGGCTTACCACATAGGTGAATAAAAGAAAATCGATGAATTGATAAACTAGGGATTTGACTCCGGGAGTAAACGGTTTTTAGCAACTCGACTAATAACAACTAATCGCCTCATATATTACAGCCTCCTACTTCTCTTCCGAAACCGCAAAACTGCAGCAGCCCTCGAAATACTTACCTACTAAGTCAGCTTATTAAAAAACTGATTTTCTCGTGGCTAATTGAGCAGGGCTAAGACTGTCGACTGCTCTTTTTAACAGTATTTACAGGAGTTGAGTTATCACTGAAGGTAAAACACAAAACGAAAGGTATGAAGAAGGTACGAAGGAAAAATTGCATAATTTATATGTTGGGTTAAAAGTTACTACGAGTATAAGAAGCCCAATATTTGTATTTCTCGACGGATAAATGCAGCTTCCCCACTCAACACCGAGCCCAGATCGATAGTCTATCAGCTCGATATTCTAATTACTAGGTCGCAAGTGATGCTGGAGGGGAAAAAATTATTTTCTTTTTCTCCTATTATTAATGTATTTTTTCTTTTGGCCGATATCTACTTTTTTGTTCTATGTGAAATGAAGTTACTTTTCATTTCATTTCACATCCCTCCGTCTCCACAGAAAATGCCCAAATCCGCGGTCGCCCGGATCAGATTGTGTGTCTACCGCAAGATATTGGCGAGCTAGGGAGATAGGATTCGTATGTATTCACATATTTTGCTTTCAGCAGTACAATACCATCGTTGTAATATTGAAAATTATTATCCAAATATAACATGTTAAATGCAGTACAAATAAATTTGATGTCCTCCAAAATGAAAATTTCTATTCGCATTTTACGTTTAAGACATCGAGGAAAATTTTTGGTTCCGTGTGTTTGTCTGTGGTCAATTCCTTGTAACGCCTATAACTACCCGAAATAATGGTGCGGGTTGGGTCGCAGATGGTACCGTACCAAAAATCATTGAAAAAGTACTGTAACTTTGGTCTGCACATGCGCAAACGTACAATACTTGAAACGCCCGTAACTACCTTAACTATCGTTGAAATGAGTTCATACTTGGAGAGTCGATCAGGAATAATAGGTAGATTGATAGGCCCATGCGAATTTCATTGGAATCGTACTGTAAATTTCGTCTGCGCATGCGCGAGCATGAAATGTTGACCATTTTCTTGTAACGCTTCTAACTACGCGAAAAATAGTCGTAGAGAGTTGAAATGTTGAGGGTACACGCGGGTTGGATCCCCCCCCCCCCCCTCACCGTATCAAAATGTAACGACCCAACTATTCTGTACGTTCAGGTGAGGAAGCTGTACTGCCTGCTGGAATTGGCAGACCTTTCCAAGGCTATGTATCCATGATTTTCAACTAGATTTCTTCATAGGTACTGAAACTTTGAACAGTTTTAACATACTTTAATTTCACATTTTCAAATATTTCATTTGAGGAGGACGCCTGGAGATGTCGAACATCTCCAGGCGTCCTCCGTGGTATAATTACGATTAAACGTCACTTACAGGTAAGCTAGTTTAATCCATAAATTATACCCCTACGGACGCCTGGAGATGTTCGACAACCATGTAGTCGTTCGAAGTTGCTAAGACACTGACACCTGGGAAGTGTCTCTTTTGGGGGTCACGTCTATATCTATTGGGATTGTCAGTAACAATAATTTTGTTAGCTGAACGAAACAAAAAGTAACTTTATTAAGCATGGTTCTAAAACTAGATCATAAGTCACACTCATCCAAGAAATGGATTCTGACAATCCGTTGAGGCCAATTGGTTTATTATTTTCAATAATGGACCTTTCGAATTGACCATGAAAATTTATTTTTTAATCCCCCCTCAAAATGTCATGGTTTACGTTTCAAGGGACGTAGAGTACGAATATCGAATACAAATATTTCCGTCCAGCGCCCGCCGTCCGCGGCTTTTTCCTCAAGTCCCATGAACCAAAATTCACGAAATTTGGTATATGGGTCCCGTTTGGGCTCTAGTTGGTCTTCGATCTGTCGGTCGAGAGTGATCGTTTGAATCAAATTAGTCATTACACTTTCTCTGAGATATTAGTTGTTCTTTGCTATCTCTCATCCTCGCACTTCCTTCCTCAACATCTGAGCTGTTTGGTGTCAACGACTGGCCAAAACCAGGTTTTAGACTACCAGGTCGAAAATACTTTGGTGATTAGCTCCAATATGCAGCAGCGTGTCCCGCTACTTAATCGTCGTTGGCCTGCGGAATAACACACTGTTAAACTCAGTGCACTGATGGCTGCTTCCTTAAGTGAAAGGGTTACCTTTGTGATTGCCTTCGTTACCGGATGCTGGAATGTTTTTGTCTTGCAAACGGATCGTCGTCTCATCTCTCGCAGTCCGGTGGTTGACAGCTGTTGGGACGCAGCGTCCAAACATCAGAGCAGATGTTCCCCCCCGGGAACAGAAAACGGGAAGTCGGGGTTTGATGGCGGCCACGGAAGAAGAACACGTGACGTCAGCCTCATTGTTTAAGGAATTTCTCACGGCCCATTGGAGTCCCTCACGTGTTCGTGTCCTCCTCTTTCTCATCATCTCATCGTATCATATCCGACTCGTGGGTCGGTGGTTCGGCCTGATGTGTGCGCCACCAGTACAATGCTGTTCGAATTCCTCATAAGGCTGGGGGCACACATTGCGTTGGGCAACGTCCGTTGATTTTTCTTAGAGGCTACACTCGATGCGTTAACGCAGAACTGAAGAGTGGGAGATGTCTCTCTCCTCACAACAAACAGTTCAGTCTGTTGTATTCCTCTACAATGATTGAATGTAGGTATTTTCTAATAATACCGATTGTGAACAACCATTACTACCTACCTCAATGTATTGCTGCATATTATTATTAAACACCTACCTAATATGTACCTATTTTCTTTTTGTATAGGTACTTACGTTGCACATTTCTTTGCGATACAGACAGGTCCTCCCATTTCTCATCAAGAGCTTTAGCAATTTCCATCCAGCACATTTCTTTAACTGTCCTATCTTTGTACTGTTCGTCGCTTTTGTACCACAACGGAGCTTTCTCATCAATAATTGCAATCAACTCATCGCAATCCATTGTATAAAAAAAAAAACAACGTTAAGCAGCATGGCTATAAGAGCGAATTTTCGAAGCATCTTCCTCCTCCGCCTAAAATTTTCTGAAAATTAATTTTCGGCCAATGTTTTCCCAACTTGATACCATACAAAATTAAAACAGGAGTAGTTTTACGCAAAGTAAAATTTGGGGTGGAAGGAGGGGGAGGGGGAAATCAAAAATGTTTTGAATACCAGAAGAGTAGGTATTGGGTACGTAACAAATTTTTTGTTCCATTTTTTGCCGAGTAACACCTCGGTTTGTAGATTTTCCAACGCTGAACACGATGGTGAAGTCAGAATTGCGATATCCCATTCCGTTATCAGATTAGAGCAGACGAACCAGGAAGAACATCTCAAGAAATAACCACGTTCCTTCATCTTCAAAGTGCTCCAGTTTGAGAATGGAATGAGATATCGCAATTCTGATTTCACCATCGTGTTCAGCGAACAAAAACCTTCAAAATGAGGTGTCACTTGTCAGACTTTTTCATTTTGGGAATTTATGGGTAATTTTCCCCCCCTAAAACTCCCCAAAACTCCCCCTTAGGGTGACCCGATTCTGCCCATCTTCGAACTTAGCCTGTCGATTGCCAAGACAGATTTTTCGTGCAAATTTGAACTTTTTATCTCAATTCTTTCGAGAGTTATCGTCTGGAATGACACATACATATATAAATATATATATAAATATATATATATATATATATACATATAATTTTTGGTGTCTTTCGGCAGTGAATTCAGGATGGTCTGAAACGGATTTTGGTATAAAAATCTTTCGGAAATTCGAGTTTTAAAAATTTTGGACCGAGAACAATAGCTTCCTTTTCTTCGAAAATTCGCTAAAAAAAAAAAAAACAATGGAACTTGAATGAAATGCAAGTACATACCTACACAACGGAGGTTGAAACGCAACTGATGGAGCATTTGATTCTTTGGGTTATGCCTCCCCACCCCAATGCACCGTTGTGCGTTCCTACCGCAACCTGTTGAAGTTGGAAATTTCCATCGGACGTTGATTTTGCGTTAACGCAGCGCACCAACGTCCGTTGGAAAAACGCACTGTGTGTCCCCAGCCTAAGCCAGTTGCAACAGCGTCACAGTTTGAAGAAAATTTGTACATTTTGAGACTTACTGAAAGTCAACGTTTCCTCGAAGGTCGACGGATTCCTCCAGAAGATATGGTAATATTACTTCTTACACTAGTGGAAATAACCCTTTAGATCTAATACCAAACTATCTGTTACTGTCCTTTTGGTTTATTAATCTGTGAATAATACACCTATGTATTCGCTCAGCAAAAAATGTTTATAACATCCCCTCAGAATTTTCTCTTTAACGTTTCAAGCTTTGTAGATTCCAAAAATGCGATGTCCGTCCGCCGTATCATCCATATCTAATTTATTTTCGGTCTGAAAAATTCGGTCTTACGCACACATGCTCCATTTGGGCCCAGTTTGGACACTTTGCAACTCGATCGGAATATACAAGGGTGTTATGGGTGAAAAATGGGGTTTTTTGGTGTTTTAGTAACATGAGCTTTTGAGGTATCGTTTTCCGTATTTTTTATGGCGGGGAGGCCGAATATGAAGTCGATTTTGACCAACGAGCGAAGAATTGGGGTTCTAAAAAGTTTCAGCCTCAAATTGACGTTAAATTTTGGTCTAAAATCGTCGTTTTTCCGCACACGGCTCCATTTGAGGCCTAGTTGTGCTCGAAAGCTTGGCAGCCCGATCGGAATACACCCAGGGGTGTTATGGGTGAAAAATTGGTGTAAAAATAAGGTTTTTGAGGTTTTAGTGAACATGAGCTTGTGAGGGATCGTTTTGCATGTTTATTAGGGCGAGAAGACCGAATATGAAGTTGATTTTTACCAAAAAGTGAAGAATTGAGGTTTTAACGACGGTTCAGCTCCAAAATTCATTTTTTATTTGTCAAAAACGTGGAAAATTGTCTGAAATCACCATAAATCTGTATAATAACTCTAGAAGTGGTATCAACGGGTGAATCAAGACAATTAAATTGCACAGTCAATTATCAAACTTAGTTTGTCAAAAGTAGGAGCCTTGTTCGTGTTTTGGGGGCCAAAAACATCATGTCATTTTTCCCATTTATCATGTACCTTTAAATAAGGCATTATGCCTTTTGTACATTGAACTATGTGTCTCGCGCACTACCCAAGGATTGGTTATGTACGTACATAACATGTAAATTATCGTGCAGTTTTCGAAGTGAACCCCAGCGTACCTATCACGAGACTGTTCGTAAAATACCTCGTATTTCTTTAGTTTTGACTTTTAGTTCTTCCACTAAATTGTATCAGGTGACAGGAGTTTATGTACAAGTATCTACATTTACGATGGCCCTTCGTGGTGGTGCGTACAATTTTGGTACAGCGTCGGCGATCTGTGTTGGGCGCGCGGAAAATGTAATAATTACAGATCATTTCTCTCTTCCTGTTGTTACCTTCATTTCGCGTTCGCACGCAAGTTCTCACAGTCTTTGACAACACAATGATCGTCGGGACAACAATGAAGGCCCTCCACAGTCGTCTCAACAGTCGACACCCATTACAGACTTCGCAGATGGTGAGTGGACGGTTTCTTCGGGGAATTAGAGCCTCTTGAACTCCGGGAGAGCAAGTGTCCTGTCTCATCTGTAATGCGGTTTGTTGCTCGGGCTTTCGTTCTTTGTTTACGCCTCCCATTCGGAGTGTTCATATTTTCCTGAGGAAATACTAGAAAATCATCTCGAAGAAACTAACTTGTGCTGTCTGTCTCTTCGGCGTGGAAACACTCCACCTCTTCATACTGATATGCTGATCGTACTGATCCTGACAGTCGGACAATAACAAGTTTCATTTCCTCTTCACTCTGTCAGCACCGGTGTATACCTATTTTTAGCTCACAAATCCGTATAGTTTGGCCCCCAGCGTTATTGCAGGTTTGGTTACAACAGTCCAAACGACCCAGAATTTGCGTAAAATAAATTAATAAAAAGCTCCTCATGAGCTCTTATCAGAAATTGATAAAATGAGTAAAATGCCGTTTGTGAAGCAGGAAGGAGGAAATTCCAATGAATGAAACGTTTTGGTGTTCGAAAAGACCAAATTGCAGTGATAATTCGTGGATGGTCGTAGAGATGATCCAGTTTCATGGGTAATAATATGACAAAAACGGTGGTGTTGTTAATATTATAAAATGGATCCTAATTTGAACGTCAAGTACAATCATGTTCAACACACTATTCGAAAGTTTGAATATTCATCAAGTTTTACACACTATTCGAAGGTGTTTGTGAAAAAGCCTTAGTGATAATTCGTGGATGGGCCTAGTGATTAAAAATGCCGTTTGTGAAATTCCAGTGAATGAAACGTTTTGGTGTTCGAAAAGACCAAATCGTAGTGATAATTCGTGGATGGTCGTACAGATGATCCAGTTTCATGGGTAATAATATGACAAAAACGGTGGTGTTATTAATATTATAAAATGGATCCTAATTTGAACGTCAAGTACAATCATGTTCAACACACTATTCGAAAGTTTGAATATTCATCAAGTTTTACACACTATTCGAAGGTGTTTGTGAAAATGCCGTAGTGATAATTCGTGGATGGGCGTAGTGATTAAAAATGCCGTTTGTGAAATTCCAGTGAATGAAACGTTTTGGTGTTCGAAAAGACCAAATTTAATCGTAGTGATAATTCGTGGATGGTCGTAGAGAAGATGGTTTCATGGGTAATAATATGACAAAAACGGTGGTGTTTTTAATATTATAAAACGGATCCTAATTTTAACGTCAAGTACAATCATGTTCAACACTATGCTTTTTTAACACACTATTCGAAAGTGTTTGTGAAAATGCCTTAGTGATAATTCAATCATGCTTAACACACTATTCGAAAGTTTGAATATTCATCAAGTTTTACACACTATTCGAAAGTGTTTGTGAAAAAGCCTTAGTGATAATTCGTGGATGGGCCTAGTGATTAAAAATGCCGTTTGTGAAATTCCAATGAATGAAACGTTTTGGTGTTCGAAAAGACCAAATCGTAGTGATAATTCGTGGATGGTCGTACAGATGATCCAGTTTCATGGGTAATAATATGAAAAAAACGGTGGTGTTGTTAATATTATAAAATGGATCCTAATTTGGGTGTTCTTCTTTACTCCCCCCCATTTTCAAAAACAAAAAATGAAATTCTAACAAAAATTTGATGTTGAGGTGATTTTTGGAATCTTCAGTTTGTCTAGTTTTATGTCTAATTAACCTCAATTTGCTGATATAGTTTTATCATGGGCGTCGTTACCTCTTTTGCGACATCTGTATTCAAAATTCCTTCTGTTCTCAGTTTTGCGATTCCGTAGTTCCATCAACGCTCCACAAATAGGACACAAGGGTGGTTGCATAATTAGTCCTTTTTCCTGAAGCCACTTCACCGCTTCTTCTTCCTCCCTAAGAATCTCCAATAGCGCTTTGAAATTCCACATTTTTAAAGACAGGTCGGTACCGTCTGAACACTTTGAAAGGGGAACGCAAACTGACGAAGAAATCAAGAGCCGCGAGTTGTGCGAAACTTTCACGATAGGACAAACCTCCGAAAATATTACAAACCCTCGCCTTCCGTTCAAGGTTCAAAACGCTTTCAAGCCCCATAAAGGTAAACATATCTCTAAACAACAACAATTCACAGGAACGGGGGTGTGAGGACGTGCAGGTATGAGATATAGAGCGATGAAATCCTTTGATCGAAAGTTAAGAGGTTGAGACGCGATATTGGTTGTCGGAAATACTGTATTCACCGTGGGGGGGAGTACCGAAGGATTTGACATGGCAAATACTTCGATACTCCCCCCCACTTTTTTTCACGGCGAATTTCGCTTTTACAAAGTTGTTGCATCAAAATATGAACACACACATCAAAAACTAGACGAACTGAAGATTCTGAAAATCACCTCAACCTCAAATTTTTGTTAGAATTTCATGAAGCGACGAGCGTTTGAAAATGGGAGGGGAGTAACGAAGAACACCCCCTAATTTGAACGTCAAATCGTGTTGAACACACTATTCGAAATTTTTAACTAGGTTGTGTGTTTAACAAGATTTTTGAAGGTGTATATCTAATTTTCTTCTCTAAAATATGCGTGTAACCGAATGAACTTATGAAGGCTTGGACAACAAAAAGGAATTGATCCGAACAACTTGTAATTACGGCTCCCGGGCATGAACATTCCCATTATCTGGTTTGGAAAAAAAGCGACGTTCTGTGCACCCAAATTATAATTATGGAGTAATAATGTATATTATGGAAGAAGTCTAAGAGGCCCACAGCTTCTTAAAAACTGTCTTGAACTCATTACAGACTGATGATATAACTGATGAGTATAACTCGATATGAACTGCAGTCTCGATGAGGTTGCACGCTTCCCTCGCTTTCTACAAGTTTGTATATTCAACATGGGTAATAATGTATAATGAATAGGAACTAATGGAAACCTGGAAGTATTTTGATTATCGTTGTGGTCTGTTTTTCTATCTGGGAGGTCTTTGAGCAACCTAAAATCAGCTGGATCTGATTGGGTGGCCTGCAGCGATTTATGAGTTTACGCTTAGTCGGAGAACGGTGGTTCATAATCTGATGAATTTTCTCTCTGTATAATCCAACCCATTTATTTAATTTTTTGTTGGTCGCGGATTGAAATTACATTATAACCTCTGAAATTACCTGTACTTGTATGCATTTCAGCGCGCAGAAAACCGATATCGTACGTAGATCGCACCTATAATCGTGATAATTATTGTGCTCACTCAATACCGACTGTGGACGCGGAGTTTTGAAAAGTGGAGGGCTTGAGACTTGGACAAACAATGAGCAGGTAGGTTCACAACGAGAAATCTCCAGGGGGGCAGAAGGAAACGCCCGTTCTTCGTAAGAACAACGTAAATGGAAAACTGATTCAAAAGGCACCCATCGTGCCTTGAGAATGACCCAGTATTTGCAGAAACGGTCCTTTCATGTCTGTCTTGAAAGTATAAAAACAGTTCTCGTATTTCTCTTTTGTTCCTTTCTTCCATTTCTGTTTGACGATGCGAACGGTCGAGGAAGGAGAGAACTATTGTCAACAAAACAAAATTCTCATTACATCTGTCGGTTCTGTGAAGACCTTCTGACCGCTTATGGATAATTATGTATTATTGCATTGTGTACCAAAATTACTCTCGTGTTGTTGTGTACCAAAATTAAATTGTTATCAATCGGGGCCGGTGTGTCCGAGCGGGATAGAGCGTCCGATCTTTATATCCCCGTTTGGGATGAAAGTTCCCAAGTTGGGATAAGAATGGTGGGCTCTTACAATGCAGTGCTAAAAGTTGGGAAAAAGAACTTCAAGCTTACTCCAAAAGAAGTGTCCGGGGATTGTAGGCTGGGAGCTAATCGAACACTCTTTCACGTACTCTTCGAATGACCGCTGTACAAAAGCCCAAGAGAAGAAATATGTTCTTACCTCCTCTACCCAGAACTCGCCATACCAATCATCCGGTCTCCAAATGAAATCGACCTTCAGCGTCTCCACCGATTCATCGTTGCAGTATTTAAAATCCGACATCTGTGCCTGTTCGATTTTTAGACATATGCCTTAACCACGAAGCCTAATTATTCCCTGATCAATTAAAAAATACAAATAGAACTGCTATGTAAATTAAAACACTTCCGTAATTCAATACACAAAAACAGAACCCACTGTAACAGATACCTGTACTCAAAATTACTCTGTTTGATAGTATCGTAAAATTCGGTTAAGAAGCCATAGCGCACTACACCTACTTATATAGTATTTTAAAAAATATATATCACTCACTAGGCAATTATTTCTGTTTATTTTTAAAAAAAGGCTAATTAGTTATTTTATATACCTAAATTTAATGATTCGATTGTAACTCCCATTTTCCTCTGACGTTAGTCATGTAAAGACAACAAGGGCTAAAATACTGAAAAAATGAAAAGGTATTTCGAAGTCTTTTCAAAGGCTAAAAGTTATTTCAAAGTTATTTTATTTCGAAGGTTGTTTCAAATTATATCAAAAGTTATATACCTAAATTTAATGATTCGATTGTAACTCCCATTTTCCTCTGACGTTAGTCATGTAAAGACAACAAGGGCTAAAATACTGAAAAAATGAAAAGGTATTTCGAAGTCTTTTCAAAGGCTAAAAGTTATTTCAAAGTTATTTTATTTCGAAGGTTGTTTCAAATTATATCAAAAGTTATTTTTAATTTTATTTCAAAGGCTAAAAGATTGAAATAACGAAAAGTTATTTCAGTGTCTTATACTGGGTAGAACCGGATAAGTGACGAAATTTTTTTCTGTTAATCTGCATCAAAAATGTAGTACAACCCCGCCTGAACGAGTGTCCTATCTCTATCTGTTCGAAAGTTATGATTTTTTTCGACTGAAACCGACCTTACGTCATAAAATCACTATTTCTCAACTTGTGCACCACTTATTTCCATTTTTCACCTCATTTTCGGATTCAGCATTAAATTTCCCATAATAATAGATCGTCTTCGTAGTTATTTACAAACGTTAATTTTTTTTTAGGAATTTAGAATTTCATGAATTTTCTAAAATTAGCCTCTTGGATCTAATAATCTTTCCAATGGTGTAATCAGTTTCAGTAATAGCTGTTTTCTTTGGTCTATTATTACTGAGCTAGTGCTGAAAAATACGGTTTCAGTGAAGGAAGCGAAGGGGACTTGATGAAGCGTACTCGCATGTCATATAATTATTTATTAACTAACAATAAATTAAGACGTCTAACGCAGGCATTTCATTACTGAAACAAGAGTGAACAGATATGTACTTTACACGGCAAGTTCAACGGCCGAAATACAATATGACATGCGAGCACGCTTCATCCAGTCCCCTTCGCTTCCTTCACTGAAACCGTATTTTTCAGCACTAGCTCAGTAATAATAGACCAAAGTAAACAGCTATTATTGAAACTGATTATACCATTGGAAAGAGTATTAGATGAAGCAGTTTTTGTGAAATTGCATAGCCTCTAAGACCAATTTTGTCGAAAAGGCTAATTTTTGAAAATTCGTGAAAATTCTAAATTCCTAAAAAAATTAACGTTTGTATTGTAATAAGTGAGTTTGATTAAAGTTAAATAACTAAGAAGACGATATATTATTATGGGAAATTTAATGCTGAATCCAAAAATGAGGTGAAAAATGGAAATAAGTGGTGCATAAGTTGAGAAATAGTGATTTTATGACGTAAGGTAGGGTTTAGTAGAAAAAACACGAAAAACATTATAACTTCCGAACAGATAGAGATAGGACAGTCGTTCAGGCGGGGTTGTACTCGTACTACATGTTTGATGCAGATTAACAGAAAAAAGTTTTCGTCACTTATCCGGTTCCACCCAGTGTTGTTCGAGTAAAAATTCCCTCGGGATTATACACAGTATGGTTAAATCCAGAGTCATAAAAATTGGGGAAAAAGTCATCAATCGGTACCAATATTAGGTACTAAACAATAGGAAGACAGCAAAGGTTAGGTCTGGAGCAGCTGTCTTTATTGACGACCTGAAAACCTGGGTGACAACTTGCTATAAGTTATTCTTGAGTTACTTGTTAGTTCTCCTGCGCAAAATCCAACTGCAGCAAACGGACATGAGTTTTTGTAGAATTGTCGGTTTAGTGTTGAGAAAGTTGAATAGTTCCATTGCTGAGCGCGTTGATAAGAGTTGAACAATTCATTGCCGAGCGCGAGGTGAGCAGGTCACAAGTAGTGTTTTTCGCGGTTGGATTTATGGAGAATCTCCCATACCACAGCTATTTCCAATTTCTCCCTCACTAGACTCTGTAATCTACTCCTTCTAAATATAGTTACAAGCAGTGTGTTCAGGGACCTTTAATGAATACCTCGTCGTATACAGGAAGATATAACGTATCTCCAACGTGTGTTTTTGAATGACACAAAGTTCCCTAACTCGGAGTTCTGCCGATACCATGTAACTGAAGAGTTATTATATATATCTTATTGGTGCTTGTTCTTTATTGTCTGCAGATATCTAAACTAAGATATCTAAACATTAGAGAAATACTGGGTTAGAATGTGCTATTCTCTTGTCCAGACCGCTGCAGATCTTCAGGGATAATGTTTCTGAGCACTGAAAACAGTGCTAGGAAAGGTTGGAAGTTGTAATATTTGTCCCGCAATTATTGGAGTAACCAACAATTCATTTATTCACTCTTACTGTTATCACTCATAATTATACAGTGAACGTAGAACATTATTAGGTTTCACAGTATAGGTATTTCCAAATTGTAAAAGCCCAACTTTTTTCTTCTTTCAATTAGTAGGTTTGCATATCGTCGTCTTTTAGTTTTTCATAAATATTGAATGGTTTACTACAAAACCAGGCTCCACTTGGTGTTACTGGTATAAATCCTCTCGTCGCGAGAGATATAGTTCGTATAAATCCTATTGTAATTATCTTTTAATCCTTTAGTTTTTGTTTCCAATCGAGATTGCACTCCTGATGCTTTAAAAGGTTTAATGACTTCATTAAATAATAGATTAGTATCAATTACGTCGCATACCCAAAGTCGCTTGTGGTGAGCGTATTTTATCGCTTGTTTATTATTATTATTGTTGTCATCATCACTGAGAATGAGTTGTAATTCGAATGAAATGAAGTAGTTGGTCGATTTTATGCAAACGTGATCCAAACGCAATTTCACTGATTATTGTTTCTGGGCGAAACTGACGGATGTTAGGATTGTTGGATTATTTAATTGAAAGACTGTCGTCAATGCCCTCAATGAGTTTGATTTCTTCCTGAGTAGAAAAGCAAGTTACGTACAGATGACGTCATTTCACTGCTCCCCACACTATCTGGGCTCTTCTCTCATCCTGTACGGATCCTACGGCTCAATTTCATCCGCCCATTCTAACACTCCAATGTTCTACTAGACAATACGTTATCTAGAGAAGACTCTAAACGTTTGGATCAATTTTTGTGCAAGTTTTGGTTCAAGTTTATAGGTACCTAAGCCTCTGCCTAAGCTGTTCAAGTTTATAAGCTGTTCAAGCTTATAAGCTGTTCAAGCTTATAAGCTGTTTATAAACTTATAAGCTGTTCAAGTTTATAAGTTCAAGCCTAAGCTGTTCAAGTTTATAAGTACCTAAGCCTCTGCCTCTGCTGTTCAAGTTTATAGGCTGTAAACTTATAAGCTATTCAAGTTTATAAGCTGTTCAAGTTTATAAGTTCAATCCTAGCTGTTCAAATTTATAAGCTGTTTATGAACTTATAAGCTGTTCAAGTTTATAAGTTCAAGCCTAAGCTGTTCAAGTTTATAAGCTGTTTATAAACGTATAAGCTGTTCAAGCTTATAAGCTGTTCAAGCTTATAAGCTGTTTATAAACTTATAAGCTGTTCAAGTTTATAAGTTCAAGCCTAAGCTGTTCAAGTTTATAAGTACCTAAGCCTCTGCCTATGCTGTTCAAGTTTATAGGCTGTAAACTTATAAGCTATTCAAGTTTATAAGCTGTTCAAGTTTATAAGTTCAATCCTAGCTGTTCAAATTTATAAGCTGTTTATGAACTTATAAGCTGTTCAAGTTTATAAGTTCAAGCCTAAGCTGTTCAAGTTTATAAGCTGTTTATAAACGTATAAGCTGTTCAATTTTATAAGATGTTTATAAACTTATAAGCTGTAAAAGTTTATAAATTCAAGACTAAGCTGTTCAAGTTTATAATTTCAAGCCTAAGCCTCTGCCTAAGCTGTTCAACTTTTGGTTCAATTTTATAAGTACCGAAGCCTCTGCCTAAGCTCTTTGGAGGATATTAGCGATCGTGTTTCTGTCAATTCATTTTGTTCATACGCAACCTTTATAATTATTTTGAATTAGTTCCAAATCGAAGTTGTCGACAGCGATTCTCTCGCTCAGTGGCTCATTGGTACATTCTCTGGCATTCCATACTCAGCTGGTTCTGCGCGACAGAAACCCTTTTGGTAATCGTTGAGTTGGCGTTTGAACCATTAGGCCTGCTGGTTGAGTATCCGAGCCTCGGCCAAGTTCTAGTTTGCATTCACTTACTTGGTATGTGATCTCGTTTTCCTTTCCGGTTCTTCCTTTTCCATCCAGAAGTTAATAAACACTCCCTGGATCGATAGTCGAATAGAAAACATGCAATCCAAGCGCCCCAGCGGTGTTCTAGTTCATGAGCCATCACTTCAAGAGAAAGCCTCTCAGCTGTCGAAAGTAATCTTCCAGTGCGATTCCCGCTGGATACAGTGATTCCGGATTACCTTGAATATTGAAGGAGATTCAGAAAGATTCACACGCACAGTGATTCACGATGGGCAACAATATTTGGTAGGTGGAAGGGCGCAAGAAGAACAAAAATCCAATGATTGACTTCCTCACTGATTTCCAAATTGTAACTGAATCAATTATAGGCATTGCAGTGAAAGTCTACTGCAGTAGACAAGAAGCCCCACGAGTCCTCGGTAAACCTGAAGGTCATCGTTCATATAACCATGTCAAGCTTGGTTCGGCTTCCACGTAATAATATTGTTTCCATTGAAGTGGCACCTGAAATGATAAGTCTGGTAAATATTATTAAACACGGAGTTATTGAAAGGTTGTCTAGTTCCACTAATACACGAAAAATACACTGTTATACCGGTTTCAGTGAGGAAACCATCATCAGTAACAAACAATAACTGTATTGTTATTATAATTATATTAGTTATTGTTTGTTACTGACAATGGTTTGATCGCCGAAACCGGTATAACAGTGCATTTTTCGTGTATTACTGGAAATTCAATTCAGTTCAAATTTTATTTTTATACCGTTATAACCATTTTTAGCGAATTTTCGAAGAAAAGGAAGCTATTGTTCTCGGTCCAAAAATTTTAAAACTCGAATTTCCGAAAGATTTTTATACCAAAATCCGTTTCAGACCATCCTGAATTCACTGCCGAAAGTCACCAAAAGTTATATGTATATATATATATATATTTATATATATATTTATATATTTATATATGTATGTGTCATTCCAGACGATAACTCTCGAAAGAATTGAGATAAAAAGTTCAAATTTGCACGAAAAATCTGTCTTGGCAATCGACAGGCTAAGTTCGAAGATGGGCAGAATCGGGTCACTCTAAGGGGGAGTTTTAGGGGGGGGAAATTACCCATAAATTCCCAAAATGAAAAAGTCTGACAAGTGACACCTCATTTTAAAGGTTTTTGTACGCTGAACACGATGGTGAAATCAGAATTGCGATATCTCATTCCATTCTCAAACTGGAGCACTTTGAAGATGAAGGAACGTGGTTATTTCTTGAGATGTTCTTCCTGGTTCGTCTGCTCTAATCTGATAACGGAATGGGATATCGCAATTCTGACTTCACCATCGTGTTCAGCGTTGGAAAATCTACAAACCGAGGTGTTACTCGGCAAAAAATTTGTTACGTACCCAATACCTACTCTTCTGGTATTCAAAACATTTTTGATTTCCCCCTCCCCCTCCTTCCACCCCAAATTTTACTTTGCGTAAAACTACTCCTGTTTTAATTGTGTATGGTATCAAGTTGGGAAAACATTGGCCGAAAATTAATTTTCAGAAAATTTTAGGCGGAGGAGGAAGATGCCGAAAACTTCGAAAATTCGCTCTTATAGCCATGCTGCATGACTGTGGTTTTTTTATTTTATACCGTTTATTTTAATGTTATAACGTTCTAACTTTCTTTTTTTTAAATACCGTTATATTTTGTTTTATAACGGTGTATTATTTGCATTATTTTAATACATTGCAACGAGTTGCGAAAAGTAGCAAACCAACGTTTCGCATCTAAGCGAATCATACTAAGTAACAGAGTTCCCTGATAAAATGTTAAAATATAATAAATAAAAATATCTTGATGTAATAGGTATCCAGCTAAATAATTTTGCCTGAACCCGTGTATGGCGGAATTGTGATGGTAGGGTTGAATTTGAATTAAAATTACCCATCTCTCACATCATTGAAGAACAACAACTATAATACACTAGAACCTTCCTAGGTTCATAATTTTGCCATATTCGTGCTAAGTAGAACTTTCGAAAAATTATTTGGTATACAAGAAGACGAAGAAAATTATATAAGAAGAAGATTACTTGTATAGGAAAAAGAAAACTTCAAAAATTAATTATACAGTGGTTTGTATGTACAGTGGATTGTGACGATGGTTTGGATCGCACCGAAACCGTTATATTTTAAAACTTTTAATTTTTAAACGGTGCATTTTTCTTGTATTAGTGGAACTGGACAACCTTCCAATAACTCCGCTTTTATTATTTGGAATGGGTTTCGATTTCATTGCCAGTGATTTAGTTTCTACTGCTGAGTCTGGTACCTGGGAAGTCAGTCAGCTTGGTTCATATAACCGTGCCAAGCTTGGTTTGGCTTCTGCGTAATGGGTAATGTTGTTTCCATTGAAGTGAAAGAGGTAAGTCTGGCACCTGAAAAGGTGAGTCTGGTACCTGAGAAGTCAGTCAGCTCACCTACTTTAGGTTGTCAATATTATGGGTTCTGTTTCTTCCACCTTGAACTAGAAAAGGCTGCAAATCCCTACACAACGGGTTTATTATTTTGTACAGAACACCCTTCTGTTACAGATCACAGCTCTCTGTATAGATAAACCTTATATATAATATTTGTACTATTCTGAACATATTGTGTAGATCGCAGACCCTCCGTAGGTTAGTTCCTAACCCCGTACTCGTTACCAGGCTCCTACCTAAATCACGTGTTAAATGTTGCTAAAATAATTCTGTCGATGACAAACAGTAGCTAAAATGGCAACAACAAACAAACAATAGTGAAGGGAAATCGTTGATGTGGAGTGAAAAAATATCCAGTCCCTGTAGGGTTTCGATCTCGGGAACCTTAGCGTATCAGTTCGTTAGTTAGACCACTGAGGTATATCCTCCGGCTAGCAGGAAGACCAGCGATGTGCACTCTCAACACAGCTTTATGCCTACGTACACCCTGCTCTTTATGGCAAATTGTATGGCAACACATTGTAGAATGCTCCGAACGGTCTCAAAAATTCAGAAAAAATCAAAACTATTTAAAAACGCGAGAAAACCCACACCTCAAAATAAAATTTTCCGAGATAGGGATACTCTGGACATTTCAACCCCTGTTTTCACCCCATAGAGTTGAGTGACAGTAACGCCGAGCTTTGAGGACAAACTAGAGCCCAAACGGGGCCCATCTACCAAATTCGTGAATTTTGGCTCATGGGAACTAGGGAAAAGCCGCCGACGGACGGATATTTTTTTAATTCGATATTCATATTCTACGTCCCTTGAAACGTAAACCATCAAATTTTTAGGGGGGGGGGGGTTAAAAATTGTATTTTCGTGGTCGATTCCAAAGGTTTATTATTGAAAACAATAAACCAAAATACGGTATTTTGTAACCAGTGTGTCCACATCCGTATCCATGTTATTTTGGGTTCGAGTAGCCTGACTGGATATCGTATCTGCCTACTTTCGGCTTTTGAGGGTCGGGCTGGGAGACGTTTCTCTGTTAGGCAGGTGGGCGATTCACCAGCGAATGAAACCGTTCAGTGTTTCAAGAAGCAGTTTGCGGAGAGGAAAACCGCTTGATTCTGGGGGATGGGGAATATTTAGAAGGCTAAAGCGGAGTCCTTGGGCGACTGGTTGTCAGGCGTCAATTACTCGAATGTTTTATTTGGAAGGCGGCTGGTGCCCGTTCGACCGTTCGATTTTTTCTTCTTTCTACGGAGCAGTTTCGGCATCGATTCCGGTACAAAAGGCTCTCACACCGTCCTAGAAACTGCGAGACTCGTCGTTAGATTGTGACAGTTGCTCGAGCAGCCCGATAGATCTGGTCAGAGTTTAGTTTGCGAGCTAACTTATTAGGTAATAACTTACTAATAGTTACTGCTTGTCAGCGCCGGGTTTAGGTTTGTTGCGGCCCCCTGGGTTTAATAAATGCAGTTATTTTATATTCTTATTATTTTAAGATGGACATAAAGGCGAGATTTAAAGATGGACATAATGCCATATATGACCGTATTTCTTTCGTTCAAAACCCGATATGTCAAAATAACATGTACTAGCCGTTCTATATGCGTTTCGTAAGCCAGATTTTTTATTTATATCCTTCATTTAAAATAGCATATAAAAACCTCAGCCTTGCGGCCCCCTGAGGCCGGCCCTGGGCCCCAGCCCAGTCGGCCCAGTGATAAATCCGCAGCTGTTGTTTGTTACTGACGATTGTTTGATCACTGAAACCGGTATAGCAGTGCATTTTTCGTGTAGTAGTGGACATAAACAACCCTCGTATAGCTCCATTTTGGTTTATTATTCCGTAACTAATACACATAAGTATGTATTCGCTCAGCAAAAAATTTTTATAACATCCCCGCAAAAAATTTTCTTTTACGTTTCAAGGTGCGTAAATTCCGAAAAATCAGTGTCCGTCCGCCATACGCCGTATGATAAATATCCACTTTATTTTCTGTCTAAAAAGTTCGTTCTTTCGCACACCTGCTCCATTCGGGCCCTAGTTGTGTACCGAAACTTTGCAGCCCGATCGGAATATACCCAGGGGTGTTATGGGGGTAAAAATAGTGTTTTTTGGTGGTTTAGTAACATGAGCTTGTATCGTTTTCCGGGGCGGTTTTTTTAGGACGGGGATACCGAATGTGAAGTTGATTTTGACCAAGGAGTGGAAAATTGAGGTTCCAGCACACAGTTTGGGCCCCCATTTGGGAAAACGTTTGGACCATTGTTGTGCTCGTTCGGTAGCCCGTTCGGACAACACCCAGGTGTGTTATGGGGGGAAAATGGGCGTAAAAATATGGGTTTTCGAAGTCTTTTTTGAGGTTTTAGTGAACGTGACCTTGTGAGGTAACGTTTTTCATGTTTTTTTTAGGGCGAGAAGACCGAATATGAAGTTGATTTTGACCGAAGAGTGAAGAATTGAGTTTGTAACGAAGGTTCAGCCCCCAGAATTCATTTTTTATTAGTCAAAAACCTGTGAAATTGTCTGAAATCACCATAAATTCGTAGAATAACACTAGAAATAGTATCAACAGGTGAATCAAGACAAATGGCACAATCACTGGTCAGAGATAATTTGCAAAAAAATAATAGGAGCGTTATTCGTGTTTTTGGAGACTAGAATTGGTGGAAACATGACAGAAAAAATAAATGAACAGCCGTCATTTCTGTAGGTACGTCCAACGAATAATAAACCCGTGTTTTTATTTTGAATTGGGTTTCCACGATTTCTTCTCGAGTTAGTTCGTACCAAAGTTAAAATTATAGGCAATTAGTGTGACGTTCGGCGCGTAGACGCTGGTTTCATTAATTAATTTGCAGTAATGCATGAGTATTTTCGGTGAATACATACTTCATGTACCATATCAATCGTAAATAGAAAAACTATGTAAATTGTGTACGTTATTAGCCTTTAGTCAGACCTTCTCGAATGTATCAAGGGCATTTCGGGGGGGGGGGGGGGGGAAAGAGCACATCGTTTTGCAAATTTACCTCGTAAATTCAAATTCCTAGTCAAAAGTAACTACACATGTAGATACTTTTGATTCTTAAATACGAGTACCTAATCCTTATTAGGTGCTATTCCGTAGTTACCTAATCCTTATTAGGTGCTATTCCGTAGTTACCTAATCGTTATTAGGTGCTATTCCGTAGTTACCTAATCCTTATTAGGTGCTATTCCATAGTTACCTAATCCTTATTAGGTGCTATTCCGTAGTTACCTAATCCTTATTAAGTGCTATTCCGTAGTTACCTAATCCTTATTAGGTGCTATTCCGTAGTTACCTAATCCTTATTAGGTGCTATTCCGTAGTTACCTAATCCTTATTAAGTGCTATTCCGTAGTTACCTAATCCTTATTAGGTGCTATTCCGTAGTTACCTAATCCTTATTAGGTGCTATTCCGTAGTTACCTAATCCTTATTAGGTGCTATTCCGTAGTTACCTAATCCTTATTAAGTGCTATTCCGTAGTTACCTAATCCTTATTAGGTGCTATTCCGTAGTTACCTAATCCTTATTAGGTGCTATTCCGTAGTTACCTAATCCTTATTAGGTGCTATTCCGTAGTTACCTAATCATTATTAGGTGCTATTCCGTAGTTACCTAATCCTTATTAGGTGCTATTCCGTAGTTACCTAATCCTTATTAGGTTGCTATTCCGTAGTTACCTAATCCTTATTAGGTGCTATTCCGTAGTTACCTAATCCTTATTAGGTGCTATTCCGTAGTTACCTAATCCTTATTAGGTGCTATTCCGTAGTTACCTAATCCTTATTAAGTGCTTCCGTAGTTACCTAATCCTTATTAGGTGCTATTCCGTAGTTACCTAATCCTTATTAGGTGCTATTCCGTAGTTACCTAATCCTTATTAGGTGCTATTCCGTAGTTACCTAATCCTTATTAGGTGCTATTCCGTAGTTACCTAATCCTTATTAAGTGCTTCCGTAGTTACCTAATCCTTATTAGGTGCTATTCCGTAGTTACCTAATCATTATTAGGTGCTATTCCGTAGTTACCTAATCCTTATTAGGTGTTATTCCGTAGTTACTTAATCCTTATTAGGTGCTATTCCGTAGTTACCTAATCCTTATTAGGTGCTATTCCGTAGTTACCTAATCCTTATTAGGTGCTATTCTGTAGTTACCTAATCCTTATTAGGTGCTATTCCGTAGTTACCTAATCCTTATTAGGTGCTATTCCGTAGTTACCTAATCCTTATTAGGTGCTATTCCGTAGTTACCTAATCCTTATTAGGTGCTATTCCGTAGTTACCTAATCCTTATTAGGTGCTATTCCATAGTTACCTAATCATTATTAGGTGCTATTCCGTAGTTACCTAATCCTTATTAGGTGCTATTCCGTAGTTACCTAATCCTTATTAGGTGCTATTCCGTAGTTACCTAATCCTTATTAGGTGCTATTCCGTAGTTACCTAATTCTTATTAGTTACTATTTCGTAGTTACCTAATTCTTGTGATGTAGAATATCCAAACCAAATTACTTGATCAGTGTAATGACTAAAAACATGACCTTCCTAAATACTGAAAGCCTCTAGTGGTGTTTAAATCCACGCCTTCTTAATAGGCAAGTCCAGATAAGACCTGGCCTGGGTGGGGGGGGGGGGGGGTTCCCAGGTCTTAGATAAGTTGAGCTTAAAATGAGCAGCAATATTGCTGATTTAAAACATCCACCTGGTTTCATCAACACTTTGTGATTATAGATTATTTATGTGACTGGTTTGGTTGAAATTCGTGTATGATCATGGAGTTTGCTGATGAAAACTTGTACAAAAAATGGCTAACCACCAGCTGAAAATGAAAGCTTCGTAGTTTCATAGAATGTCGCGCTGATGAATTTGCCCTCCTTCGGTGGAGTGGATTCAGGAGAAGGGAAGGACAGAAAAGAATTCCTCTGGCAGCGTCCTTTTAGTGGGACCGGTTACTTTTTTTTCTCTTTAGGGAGCACCTCTTCTCCTCTCTCGTTTCAGATCAGTTGTCTTGTCTCGATGGCCTGTTTGGGGCGGTTGAAAAAAAAGAGTCGGTTCTCCTTGAGCCTGGCAGAGGGGAATAAGGACCTTACTTTCCGAGCTTACAACATACTTATAATCCTCGGCCTTCACGCGTTGGGTTTTGTAGTTTTGAAAGTCCAGATTATATAAATAATTCATTATTTAGAGCAGCTCCTGTTCATAGCTCCTGTACGCTGTAGATATGTTGTTAGGACTTTGTATCACTTGGGTTTGGTATCAGAAGGCTGACAATTCTGATTCCGAAGTGGTGGTGAATGATGGATTTTTGCAGACTTGAGACTTTCTACCTCAGATGGTAGGTACACATGTGTGTAATTTAAAATGAGCAGTTAGCATGATGTGAGTTGCTGTCCCCATATAATCAACATAGCACACATATCCAGCAATACATTTGTTGTTGTTGTTGTTGTTGTTGTTGTTGGTTGGTATGCCTAATATCCCATACCTGTGAATACTGAACAATAAGTTATTGCTCCTGTATTCGTGAATATTGAGTATACTCCCATCTTGGCTAGGTTGGTACCACAAATCGTGTGTGACGTTGATTACTGGCTTTCCCCGGGCCTCCAGAACGTCCTAGAGCTTAAACAGAATGGCTTTTACTGTAGTAGAACATCCCTTCTAGCTTCAGTTAAAAAAATTGAATCATTTTCTGAAAGATTAAGATGGTGAATTTTCTACTTTTCCTGACAACCTCTTACGAACCTTTCTTCTCACTGAATGTGGCAAACCGTTCCACTGGCAACTTTCGCTCCACTCACCATTTCAGAAATGGGTAAGAAACGGAAAATCATGAATATAACTTTTAAACTGATTTTATTTATTTAAAAAAAAAGTTATGATGATTTCCGTAACTCAAGTAAAATTGACCATCACTGAGTGAAAAAGAATAACATTTCCGCCGAGGTAAGATTCACAGTTAGCTGGTAGCTGCTAGCTTAATTCATCATAACTTAATCACAGTTAATATGTAACTTAAAATATCTATCAACGTGTCAAATACTTAAGTCAGTAGGTAACTTAATTCTTTTCTTAAAAGTAGAACCTTTTGCCCCACAGTGTGTGGAAACTTTTACCCCATTAGAGAATACTCTGGGTTAGTAGTGATACCCTATGTTCTTAGCAAGTAAATGGAAATCCAGTGGAAGGATTTGAAAGGTCATGTATCATACTAAAACAGGAAAACATGCCCAGAACTCTTCATACGGTCTATCTTACGCCTAAAAGCACTCGAATATCGCGTCAAATAACATTTTAAAAAAACCACAGTCATGCAGCATGGCTATAAGAGCGAATTTTCGAAGTTTTCGGCATCTTCCTCCTCCGCCTAAAATTTTCTGAAAATTAATTTTCGGCCAATGTTTTCCCAACTTGATACCATACAAAATTAAAACAGGAGTAGTTTTACGCAAAGTAAAATTTGGGGGGTGAAAGGGGGGGAAGGGGAAATCAAAAATGTTTTGAATACCTACCAGAAGAGTTGTAGGTATTGGATACGTAACAAATTTTTTGTTCCATTTTTTGCCGAGTAACACCTCGGTTTGTAGATTTTCCAACGCTGAACACGATGGTGAAGTCAGAATTGCGATATCCCATTCCGTTATCAGATTAAGCAGACGAACCAGGAAGAACATCTCAAGAAATAACCACGTTCCTTCATCTTCAAAGTGCTCCAGTTTGATAATGGAATGAGATATCGCAATTCTGATTTCACCATCGTGTTCAGCGTACAAAAACCTTTAAAATGAGGTGTCACTTGTCAGACTTTTTCATTTTGGGAATTTATGGGTAATTTCCCCCCCTAAAACTCCCCAAAACTCCCCCTTAGGGTGACCCGATTCTGCCCATCTTCGAACTTAGCCTGTCGATTGCCTGCCAAGACAGATTTTTCGTGCAAATTTGAACTTTTTATCTCAATTCTTTCGAGAGTTATCGTCTGGAATGACACATACATATATAATATATATATAAATATATAAATTTATAAATATATATATATACATATAATTTTTGGTGTCTTTCGGCAGGGAATTCAGGATGGTCTGAAACGGATTTTGGTATAAAAATCTTTCGGAAATTCGAGTTTTAAAAATTTTGGACCGAGAACAATAGCTTCCTTTTCTTCGAAAATTCGCTAAAAGTATCATAAACACACTTGCCTCATTTTCTATGCCAGAACAGTCTGAACGCCGTGAGTTTCGGTGAGGCGACTGGTGAGAAAAGGAGACGCATGCGCTGCCTGTTAGATTTCCCACCAAACTATTCCTGCTTTTTTGGTTGATTATCCTCTGAATAATACACATATGTGTTCGGTTCGGAATTTTTTTTTGAACACCTCAAAATTTTTTCTTTTGCGTTTCAAGGTGTGTAGATTGCAAAATGTCCGTCCGCCGTATCATCGATATCTACCTTAATTTTCCGTCTAACAAAATCGTTCTTTCGCTCTTAGGCCCTAGTTGTGTCCCAAAACTTTGCAGGCCGATCGGAATATACCCAGGGGTGTTGTGGGTGAAAAATGGGTGCAAAATTTGGTATTTTTGAGGTTTTAGTGAACTTGGGCTTGTAAGTTTTCCAAGTTTTTAGGGTGAGGGGACAAAATATGAAGTTGATTTTGACTACTGAGTAAAGGATTGAGGTTCTATCGAAGTTTCAACTCTCAAAATTCAATATTTATTGGTCAGAAACCTGTGAAAATGGCTGTTGTAAGATCCCAATTTGGCGCTAGGATTCTTACACTGATCACCAAATCGTACAAAACCCGACAGAACCCGACAGAACAATACGATCGAGGTCAGTCGTCGAAAATTATAGCTAATGCTTACACTGTAATCACCAGAAATTTGTATAACAACACAGGAGGCTTTATCAACAGGTCAGTGACAATTTCACTGATCAAAAATAATTTGTCAGAAATAGCGACCTAATATTCGAGTTTAAAACCGTCAAATTAGCTTTGTGGGTCTCTTCACTGAGGTTCCAATCGTGCCGCATTTAGTCGAGAATAATAAACCTATGTGACAAGGACTTTTCAGCGCTTTTTATATGCTGGTGGAACCTTTTGCCTCCACCTACTTTGTGATTTTACTCATTCAGTTCCACTGGCCCTAATTTTGGGCAGATATATACAGTAGCGGTGCGTGGGCTCTGAAAACGGTGGGGCACCAAACCAGAACACAAAACCAAGAGATTTGTCTACGAAGTACCTCGAGGCAACAATAAACACCTTTCCCTTATTTACTGATTGATATTCTTCAGCAAATTCCCTTTCAGTCTATCGTCGTACGAAAACGTCCACAATTTCTGCTGCAAATTAGCCACCGAATTCGTGTGTTATAAAAATTTAGTAAACTAAAATATAACAAAACAATGACCCGTCGGCCGGTACCTACTTGAATGGAGAAGCTATTGTCCTGAAGCTAGGTAGTTATCAGTGTGTTAGGACGCCAAACAATCCACAAGACCACAAACAGCAAACAGGACAAAATGCACATAGGTACCACGAATATAAATCTGTCATCAGAACCGGACCGAACGCAAAATGCGCTCAATTTGACGGGGAAAAAATTGAAAACTGACGACTGACTCAACAGAGAAACCGAATATAATTCACAACAAAAACAAATCAGAAGACGAAGAAGAACCTCGTGGGGAGATGACAAATCGAATGCATAAGAAGAAAAAACGCAACCTCTAATCACCACTGTCGGCATGGAGAGTGTTTCTTCGAGGCACCCTCAAGAAAAACAACAACAACAGATTGAATCGAAGGGATCGAATCGATTGTGGAACGAACGATTTTGGAGTAGAAATCAGATTCTGGGGACTGGGCCCAATGTGGGCGTGGCGCACAACATTTTTACTCTACTGAGCATGCGCGGATGGCCCACTTTTCTCAGTTGCCATGGTGACACCAGGTCCCAGGACCTGCCAGTTTCAAGAGCCTAGGTTTCGATTTCGATTGTAGGACATCGATTGCTGTCGCTTTATTCCGATAGCATGCTTGGTCTATGAAGCACACCATGGATGCTCTACTATAATATTGAATATCCATAGAATTTCCATTCCATAGCCAGAGAAATCTGGCGAGTCGCTGTTGAACTTTGAGAAAAATTCTAGGTACGGTGTAGGGGAGGGAAATTCAAATGCCAGGTGAACAATGGAGTTTTTTTTTGGTTTATTATTCTATGAATAATACACCTATGTATTCGCTCAGCAAAAAATTTTTATAACACCCCCTCAAACTTTTTTCTTTTCCGTTTCAAGGTGCTTAGATTCCAAAAACGCTGCAAAGTCCTTGTCACATGGGTTTATCATTCTATTGCAGTTCTAGAGATTCTTGTTGGCAGTTAAATTTATAGTTTTTTTTTCATGTGGAATGATTGAATTAGCTATTCCTGATGATTTCCACCAATTTTGGCCCCCAAAACATGAAATAGGTACACTTTTTTTCCCCCAGATCATCTTTGATCATTGGTAGTGCAATTTAATGGTCTTGATTCAGCTGTTTACACTTTTTCTAATGTTAGTATACACATTGATGGTGATTTCAGACAGTTTTCCAGGTTTTTGACTAAAAAAAAAACAATTTTGGGAGCTGAACCAATGGTAAAACCTCAATTTCCGCGTCTTTGGTCAAAATCGACTTCATATTCGGTCTTCTCGTCCCCAAAAACATGGAAAACGATACCTCAAAAGCTCATTTTACTAACATGTTGCTAAAACGCAAAAAGTACCTATTTTTACACACATTTTCACTCATAACACCCCTGGGTATATTCCGATCGGGCTGAAAAGTTTCGGGACACAACTAGGGCCCAAATGGAGCATGTGTGCGAAAGAACGAATTTTTTAGACCGAAAATGAAGCCGGTACACGTGATACGGCGTACGGCGGACGGCGTACGGCGGACGGCGGACGGACATTGCATTTTTGGAATCTACGCACCTTGAAACGGAAAAGAAAAAAGTTTGAGGGGGTGTTATACAAATTTTTTGCTGAGCGAATACATAGGTGTATTATTCACAGAATAATAAACCAAAATGCAATGTCCGTCCGCGGTACGCCGTATCACGTGTACAGGCTTCATTTTCGGTCTAAAAAATTCGTTCTTTCGCACACATGCTCCACATGGGCCCTAGTTGTGTCCCGAAACTTATCAGCCCGATCGGAATATACCCAGGGGTGTTATGAGTGAAAATGTGTGTAAAAATAGGTACTTTTTGCTTTTTAGCAACATGTTAGTAACATGAGCTTCTGAGGTATCTTTTTCCATGTTTTCGGGGACGAGACGACCGAACATGAAGTCGATTTTGACCAAAGAATGGAAAATTGAGTTCTACCAAATGTTCAGCTCCCAAAATTGATTTTTTATGAGTGAAAAACCTGGGAAATCTTCTGAAATCACTATCAGTTTGTATAATTACACTGGAAAAAGTGTCAACACGTGGATCAAGACGATTAAATGGCACTACCATTAATCAAAGATAAATTGAAAAAAAAGAAAAAAAATTAGGTAGGTACCTAATCTGTGTTTTAGGGGCTAAAATTAATGGAAACCATCAGAAATAGCTATTTCAATTATTTCGCATGAAAGTAACAATAAATTATCAGCCAGCATTTCTGTAGGTGTGTCCAATAGAATAATAAACCCATGTGACAAGGACTTTGCAGCGTTTTGGTTTATTATTCTGTGAATAATACACCTATGTAATCGCTCAGCAAAAAATTTTTATAACACCCCCTCAAACTTTTTTCTTTTCCGTTTCAAGGTGTGTAGATTCAAAAAATGCAATGTCCGTCCGCCGTCCGCCGTCCGCCGTACGCCGTCCGCCGTCCGCCGTATCACGTGTACAGGCTTCATTTTCGATCTAAAAAAGTCGTTCTTTCGCACACATGCTCCATTTGGGCCCTAGTTGTGTCCCGAAACTTTTCAGCCCGATCGGAATATACCCAGGGATGTTATGAGTGAAAATGTGTGTAAAAATAGGTACTTTTTGCGTTTTAGCAACATTTTGGTAACATGAGCTTTTGAGGTATCGTTTTCCATGTTTTTGGGGACGAGAAGATCGAATATGAAGTCGATTTTGGCCAAGGAGTGGAAAATTGAGGTTGTACCAGATGTTCAGCTCCCAAAATTGATTTTTTATGAGTCAAATACCTGCGAAATCACCATCAGTTTGTAGAATAACACTAGAAAAAGTGTCAACACGTGGATCAAGACGATTAAATGATGGCACTACCAATGATCAAAGATAATTTGAAAAAAAAAAAAAAGATCGTACCTACCTAATTTGTGTTTTGGGGGCCAAAATTGGTGGAAACCATCAGAAATAGCTATTTCAATTATTTCACATGAAACAAACAATAAATGTACAGCCAACATTTCTGTAGAATAATAAACCCCATGTGACAAGGACTTTGCAGCGTTTTTAACTTACCTAAACCTATACAGTATTTTTGGGTGCCGTGGCAGTGGCCTCATGGACGCAACGCCCCTGGATATATAATAAAACAGTCAAACAGCCTCGTCAATGTTACTTAAACGCGCCTGTGATTCCCGTACAATTCCGATTTGGAAATAACTTGGGCCAATTCTGCTGACGCCAACTACAAAGCAGCTGATCCCTGAAATTCTCCTTTCACAAGGAATGTGCTGAATGTTTCGCCGGCTTCACCGCAACGTCCTCTCGCCCGAGCCAGATTCACTCTCGGCTCACGTAGCGTTCCTTCCTAACCCCGTCGTTTTTCGTTCTTGACCTTATGTAAATCCTCTTTTCTCTGACTCACCCCGAGTCCAGGCGCAGACCCGCACCCAGCATTGTCTGCCACCTCCGCATTTTGAAATAAGAAGAAAAAACCGCAGCGGCTGCTCTCCTTAATCAGTGTGGAGCGAACGGGATCCATCACGACGACAGCCTGTTAAATGGCGTTGGACACATATCGAGTTACTTCCCTTCATTATGTGGGTTTGGTGGCACTGTTGATATTATTGTAATTATATTCATACTTAACTACAAAAAAAACTTATAAACTTATAATGTTCAAGTATAGTTTAATATTTGATGACGTTTTGCCAACTTCGGAACATCAACAATAGATTTTGGCTGCGATAATTTTTTTATTGCATTTTGCTTAGCATATAGATTGCAGAAAGTGTGATCTAGAATTCGCATTTTTGTACCTACAAATTATTTTAATTTTCACTGAAATTTGTAGTCGTTAGTATTTGCTAAGTGGCAGCTATTGGTTAGTTGTCGAAATTTATGACTCAGCGGGAAGTTCATGAAATACGCCGTTCCGTGGTAGAAACAGGCGATTTTTTGTTATTTCTGTACTACCCGTATTTACATTTGGGCGAACGAACTCGACATACCATGCAGTTTTCTCCTGAAAAATTCCTCCATAGGTTTTCCCGTAACCCCCTGGATGTGAAATATCGTTTTCTGCAGAAAGTATGAAAATATCGGTTAATGAAGAGGTGTTGTGAGGGGAGGGGGGATGTTGGTTACTGTTTAATGAAATCATTGAAAACCCAATTTCTGCCACTGCCGAATATAAGGCTGCACTGACAGTACAGTGGTGACCCACTATGTTGATAATATATGTAAAAACTCTGCAAAGTCCTTGTCACATGGATTTCAACTTCGTATCTACTTCATATTAATTTGGTCTCCTCGCCCTAAAAAGCGTGGAAAACGATACCTCACCAGCCCAAATTCACTAAAACCTCAAAAATACCTAAGTTTGGGCCCATTTTTCACCCATAGCACCCTTGGGTGTTTTCCGATGGGGCTGCCGAGATAGGGGACACAACTGGGGCCCAAATGGAGCCTGTTTCTGAAAGAGCGAGTTTTTTAGACCGAAAATGAAGGTAGCTGTCGCTGACACGGCGACGGACATTACATTTTTGGAATCTGCACAACTTGCAACTTGAAAGAAAAAAAATTGAGGAGGTGTTCCAAAAACATTTTCCGAGCCGAATACGTAGGAGTATTATTCATAGAATAATAAACCAATATCGGGGACAGGTCAGGAGTGAAAAACGCTGCAGTCACATGGGTTTATTATTCTATTGGACATACTTACAGAAATTTTGGCTCTTCATTTATTGTTTCTTTCATGTGCAGTAATTGAAATAGTTATTTTTGATGGTTCCCACCAAAAACACGAATTAGGCTCCTATTCTTGACAAAAATGATCTGGTGCTATTCAATTGCCGTATTCACCTTTTGATACTACTTCCAGTGTTGTTATACAAATTGATGGTGATTTCAGACGATTTCCCAGTTTTTGATTCTTTGAAAAATGAATTTTGGGAGCCGAACCTTCGTTGCAACCTTATTATTCACTCTTAAGTCAAAATCGACTTCATATTCCGTCTTCTCGCCCTAAAAAACATGGAAAACGATACCTCACAAGCCCAAGTTCACTAAAACCTCAAAAATACCAAATTTTGTACCCATTTTTCACTCATAGCACCCTTTGGTGTTTTCCGATGGGGCTGCCGAGAAAGGGGACACAACTGGGGCCCAAATGGAGCCTGTTTCTGAAAGAGCGAGTTTTTTAGACCGAAAATTAAGGTAGTTATCGCTGACACGGCGACGGACATTGCATTATTGGAATCTACACAACTTGAAACGTGAAAGAAAAAAGTTTGAGGGGGTGTTCCAAAAAAATTTTCCGAGCCGAATACGTAGGTGTATTATTCATAGAATAATAAACCAATATCGGGGATAGTGTCAGAACTGAAAAACGCTGCAGTCACATGGGTTTATTATTCTGTTGGACATACTTACAGAAATTTTGGCTCTTCATTTATTGTTTCTTTCATGTGCAGTAATTGAAATAGCTATTTTTGATGGTTTCCACCAAAAACACGAATTAGGCTCCTATTCTTGACAAAAATGATCTGGTGCTATTCAATTGCCGTATTCACCTTTTGATACTACTTCCAGTGTTGTTATACAAATTGATGGTGATTTCAGACGATTTCCCAGTTTTTGATTCTTTGTAAAATGAATTTTGGGAGCCGAACCTTCGTTGCAACCTTATTATTCACTCTTAAGTCAAAATCGACTTCATATTCCGTCTTCTCGCCCTAAAAAACATGGAAAACGATACCTCACTAGCCCAAGTTCACTAAAACCTCAAAAATACCAAATTTTGTACCCATTTTTCACCCATAGCACCCTTTGGTGTTTTCCGATGGGGCTGCCGAGATAGGGGACACAACTGGGGCCCAAATGGAGCCTGTTTCTGAAAGAGCGAGTTTTTTAGACCGAAAATTAAGGTAGCTGTCGCTGACACGGCGACGGACATTGCATTATTGGAATCTACACAACTTGAAACGTGAAAGAAAAAAGTTGGAGGGGGTGTTCCAAAAAAATTTTCCGAGCCGAATACGTAGGTGTATTATTCATAGAATAATAAACCAATATCGGGGATAGTGTCAGAACTGAAAAACGCTGCAGTCACATGGGTTTATTATTCTATTGGACATACTTACAGAAATTTTGGCTCTTCATTTATTGTTTCTTTCATGTGCAGTAATTGAAATAGCTATTTTTGATGGTTTCCACCAAAAACACGAATTAGGCTCCTATTCTTGACAAAAATGATCTGGTGCTATTCAATTGCCGTATTCACCTTTTGATACTACTTCCAGTGTTGTTATACAAATTAATGGTGATTTCAGACGATTTCCCAGTTTTTGATTCTTTGAAAAATGAATTTTGGGAGCCGAACCTTCGTTGCAACCTTATTATTCACTCTTAAGTCAAAATCGACTTCATATTCCGTCTTCTCGCCCTAAAAAACATGGAAAACGATACCTCACAAGCTCATGTTCACTAAATCCACAACAACGGCGGACGAACATTGCCTTTTGGTTAATTATTTCGTTTACTGTTTTACTGGTGAATAATACACCTATGTATTCGCTCAGCAAAAAATTTTTACAACACCCACCTCGAAATTTTTTTCTTCTACGTTTCAAGGTGCGTAGATTCCAAAAGAATGCTGTGTCCGTCCGCCATGCGCCGTATGCCCCACATCTACTTGTAATATGCAGCAAAAGGGCAGTCAACAACTCAATAGAGAGTTCCTAAACACGATTCTTGTTAACGGCGAACGTTACCAGGCATCGACGTTACGCATCCGTCTACGGCGAAATAATTCGGACGCTAACTCGTCATGAACGTTAGCTCGATAACGGCGATGAAGGATTCACGACTTGGCGTTTCACGGTCATGTCAACAGTCACGCTAAAGAAAGCTTCGCCGTTAACAATCCCATTCCCCTGTGTGTGTTTTCACTGTTCTCCCTTTGGTTTTGCTGTGCTATACACCTATGTATTCGCTCAGCAAAAAAATTTTTATAACACCCCCTCAAAATTTTTTCTTTTCCGTTTCAAGGTGCGTGAATTCCAACAATGCAATGTCCGTCCGCCGTCCGCCGTATCACGTGTACCGGCTTCATTTTCGGTCTAAAAAAGTCGTTCTTTCTCACACATGCTCCACATGGGCCCTAGTTGTGTCCCGAAACTTTTCAGCCCGATCGGAATATACCCAGGGGTGTTATGGGTGAAAATGGGTATAAAAATAGGTACTTTTTGTGTTTTAGCAACATGTTAGTAACATGAGCTTTTGAGGTATCGTTTTCCATGGTTTTTAGGACGAGAAGACCGAATATGAAGTCGATTTTGACCAAAGAGGCGGAAATTGAGGTTTTACCAAAGGTTCAGCTCCAAAAATTGATTTTTTTATTAGTCAAAAACCTGGGAAATTGACTGGAATCACCATCAATTTTGTAAATTGCAATCAATTTGTAAATTACAATAGAAAAAGTGTAAACAGTTGATCAAGACAATTAAATGGCTCTACCAATGATCAAAGATAGTTTGGAAAAAGAAGAAAAAAAAGGATCATACCTAATTCGTGTTATGGGGGCCAAAATTGGTGGAAACCATCGGAAATACTATTTCAATTATTCCACATGAAAGAAACAATAAATGAACAGCCAGCAATTCTGTAGGTTGTTCAAAAGAATAATAAACCCTTGTGACTTTGCAGCGTTTTTTCAAACTATTGCATTTCCCGTTTCTATTATAGTCTGTACAGTGGCGTAGCCGTGGGGGGGGGGGGGGGGGGGGGTTAGTGTGGGTCATAACCCCCCCCCCCCCCTCCACTGGCTCGAAACTTTACAAATTAAAATTAAATCTTGAGAATGATAAAAATCACGAAAGTAACAAAAAAAAATACAACAATTAAAGATTAAACGATAAATCAAACGTGATTAAACAGTTAAATTACGTTTATTTCAAAATACTTATCAAAATAGTACCTCACCGTCACCGTCCCACACTTCAGGTGAATTAATACCGATTGTTGACCCCCAAAAATCCTAATTAGACCCCAGTTCTGTGTTGGCAATAATAAACATTCGGCGAAATTTGGAATTTTTATCACATACCCAATGTCAGATATCTTCTGGAGTGACACATAAATAAATATAGATAATATGCGTATGAATTTTTGTTAAAATCTAGGGATGAACGGATTTGCCTATAAAAAAATTTCAAAAACTATATTCTGAAAATTTTGAACCCATTGCAATAGCTTCATTTTCCTTGAAAACTTGCGAACATTGTAGCCAAGTAAATTTTTTATTTCGTCAGTTTATCTTACCTAAAGTTACCTGTTACGTTTAGTGCTTTGTTAAATTTAATTTAAATTCGGCTTTGTAATGTCAAACCTTATTTAGCGAATTTTTAAAGAAAATTAAGCTATTGCAATGGGTAACATTTTCAGAACATGCATTTTTGAAATATTTTTGTAGGCAAATCCGTTTCAGATCATCCTCAGGTTCATCCCTAGATTTTATCAAACATTTATGTATTACCTATGCATATATATTTATGTGCCACTCCAGATGATATCTGTCCTTGGGTTCGTTATAAAAATTCCAAATTTCTCCAAAACGTGTTTATTGTCAAACAAAAGGAGGAGTTCGAAGATGAGCAATTTTTAAAAATTCCAAGGCGGTCAAATTGGAGTTTTTGGGAGTAAGAAGTCGGTAAAAACGACTAAAATTGCAAACAACTGATATAAAATCACTGGAAGTGGTATGGAAAGGTGAGTATAAAGATATAAAAATACCATTTCAGGTGTTTCTCACATAGAATAGGGGTGAAATTTTGATTTTTTGGGGTAAAAAATTGGTATTAATGGCTAAAATTAATATTAATTCAGCTGACGTTGTGTGGGGTGGGATGGTTAATCACGACGGAGGGACTATCTCGATGATTATTTTTCTCAGAAACAGGTGGGTCAAATTTGACTTTATATGGTCAAGCATCGGTAAAAATGGCTAAAATCACAAAAAAATTACACAAGTTTAAGAAAAGTGGTATGGTTTCTCGCTGTATCATCTTTTTACACAATAGCAGGAATATGTCTCTGAAAATTCGCTCTTATAACCATGCTGCATCCTGGCTACGCCACTGAGTCTGTATGTAAATCTTCACCACGAACTATCCAAATGACGAACGGAGGGAGGAACGAACGTTCTCAATTTTAATGTCCTCCTATAGATGCTGGACATAGGAGAAAAAACAAATCACTTCCGAAGCGATAAGCTGGCAAATGTTACAATTATGTCAGGTTAGTCTGCTGTAACGTCGAGGCTGTTATTTCCGAGGACGTTAGACTGATCGCCGTAGGTTACCGTCCGAGTACGGTCGACGTTAGGTGATCGCCGCTACATGATCGCCGTTAGTTACTGCGCATGCGCTGTACGTGACTTACGGTCGACGTTAGCTTCGCCGTTAGGCAAAAATCGTGTTTAGGAACTCTCTAATGAGTCAAACACAATAAGAACTTCAGCAGAATTAAAAATGCTCAAGATTTCTTTAAAATTCAATTTGGCAGGAACAGGCTTTGTTGTAAGATAACTCGTGAACTTGTGTAATTATACTTCTTCTTCTCCCTGTCCCTGTCCCTGTTTCGTAGACAGATGATTGCCTTGTAGGACATAGGCTCAGTTGTACCGTGTTTTTTCCTTTTTCACATTTTCAGCTTTCTTACTTCCTCCAGGGTGCTGGCATAGCTCAAGCCGTTGACGTCGTACTGTAGTTGATAGTGTTTGTTGGTGTCGCTATCCGCTCTCGATCTCTATAACTGCAGTAATTGTAATCAGTTTCTAGTGGAAGGATCAACGTGTTTTGTCGTTTGTGCACTTCATAGTGTCGCAGTCTTCGCCTGCCTTTGATGCTTATTTTTTATTTTTTTTTTAAATAAATTGGCGTCGCATAAACTGCATTCAGCCGCTACAATGGTTAATGCTTTTGTACTTCAATAGTTCGTCACAATTGTGCATCTATTTTAACAAGGAATTTATACAGAGTTTCATAAATTTCGATGCTATTTTCGGCGAGGATGGTGTCTAAATTGAATGGATTTGTCGTGTGTTGGGAAATTATCTTCGAGTATGGTGCTCCGATGGTTCTGTTGTTTTCACAGGCCAGTGTGACATGCTCCGCGGGCTCCTCTTCGTTTCGGCATCTTCGGCACATCGGAGTGTTGGATGAGTTGATTTGGTGGAGGTCAGGCGCGTAGCGTCAGGGGTACCGGGGGTACCGGCGCTACCCTACACGAAAAATGAAAAAATTACATTCCGTAGGTAGGTAGCAATTTGAATTGTCCACTCATAACTCCATCCTCCATGACTCTCCCTCCATGAACTATCCTCCAACCTCCATGTCTGCCAGTCATGGACGAAAAACAGCCAAGTATCGATTAGTCGATTAGAATCATATGGTTTTCAGCAGGTTTCGAATATTTGAAATCTCAAGGTCGCTGGGGTACCGCTACCAGTCCTGCGGAGGCCCAGAATCCGATGTGTGTGTGTCTCTAGATCGTCTGTGTGAGTGTGTTTGCGTGTGTGAGTGAGTGTCTTACACATCTTCAGGAGACTGTGTTAGTAAGTTGGGCTAGCGCAAATATCCAGCGTATCCAATCTTGGTGATGAGGGATACTGGCGTATGGATCGATTGTAGCTATCAATTAAAAACTCGAGAAAAAAACTTTGACAACTTCTAGTGTCACTGTCATCCATTTTGCTTTTCGGAAGCTATTCTTACGACGGCCTGTTTTCTCATAATTTTATTACTTGTAGTTTTCACAATAATTGTTCCTAATTTCAGGTTTAGTTGTTTGAATTCGAATCTTTCCTAGTGTCCTAGTCTCCTCCTAAAATGGATAGTTTTTGCGTTAATTGTTCCGTGGTTCGGCGTTCGTTTCATTCTCGTAGTTTTAGCGAAAAGAACGACATCATCAGAGCCGGCCGGTCAACCTCAGCGTTGCCTGATTTCAAGAGAGTTGTGAAGGAATGTAACCGTGAGTACACTCGGCATTTCACTGTTCAAACATACATACATAGTTCGAAAAACCTTTTATTTTGTTTGCAAGGGAATGTTATGAATTATTTCTAATGAATTTGGAAGATCAATAATATCATAAAATACCTTTGACAAACAGCTTGCTAAGAACTGCTTCACATTTACATTTTTAGAGTGTGTGAGGAAGTGTGAATGTTGGTGGTGGGGGGGGGGGGGGGTGGAATTCATTGCGGTACCCCCGTCACCAGAGGCACGCTACGCTCCTGGTGGAGGTATATATTAGTTTTGGCGTGTCCGGTTCGCAGTCTGCTGATCGTAGTTTAAAATGACTTGGGCTTGATCGCCTGGATTTCGTCAAACCAAGGCCTGCGTTTTGGTATTGGGAACAAGGACTTATATCTGTTTCCTGCAGAATACGTCAGGATCTCCTCTTTCCATGCATCAAGAAGCTTGGAGTGGGACCAGCGTAAGGTCCGTGTGAGGGAAAGTAGGCACAGGTGAAGGCTCCTCGTGGCAAGCTGCTTCTTTGGCTTTTTGGTCGGCAATCTCCATTCCCTCGATACCTGCGTGTCCCTTTATCCAGCATATAATCACATTTTGGTCTATGCTAGAGATCTTAGGATTTCGGCTTCTATAGCGTTCAGAACAGTTGAGGGATTAAGAGAAGAGAATTTCAGCACAGCACTCAGTGAGTCTGAGAATTACTATTTGCCTCAAGTCTCTGATTCTGGAGACGTGTTCGAGGGCTAGGTGTATTGCATGCACTTCTGCAGTGTAATTGGAGGCGTGACCCCAGAGACGAGCACCTTGACAGTACTCAGTGCATGAGTCGAAGAAGGCACTCCCTGTGCCTCCACTGTGGCGAGAGCCATCAGTGTTATATAAATCTGCTGTTTGGCCACTTTGATTGGAGATACTCCCTGAAGCTGGAGCTGGAAGCTTATGAATTAATAGGCATTTTCATAGAAGCAACAGGTTGTCTGAAAAAGGAATACGGAGCGGTATAGATGGAATAGTTGATTGGGCTACCCATTGCCCTACCCATTGGGCTACCCATTCCCTACTTATCAGCCAACCTGGAGTACGTTGTATAAAGATGTATTATTTCACTTCTGGGGTTTGATAATCGTAAATCTGTAACGAGTAAACGGTTTAATGCCGGGAATGGATTCTGTGAATGGAAACCGAGGAAATCCGAATGTGCTCATTTTCAATTGAAACGGTCCGTCCCTCGTGCAGGCACATCACGAAATTCGTGTGCGTGGCGGGTCAATTAGATTTCACGCTCTTGCTCGGCCTTTTCCTTGAGGTTTTGTCTTTCTTTCTCACAGCGTCTCGCAAACTGGGCCACTCCTGGCGAGAGATGATAGTTACGTTCCAGCGTCTGGTGGTCACCGAATATGTTTTCGTGATATTGAAATATCTAATTCATCACGTTGAGGGAACTGCTGCGCTCTCTGTACTCATCCACGCTTCCCATAGGGATAAGTTGGTTTCCCATACTGAGTCACTGAGTTTACAATACCTAATTCAAGAATGTGTACTGTAGTGTCGTAAATTCTACTCCATGTCAAATCCACCTCTATGTCGATATATCGATCCATGTAACTCTCGCGCGCTTTTATATATATCAACGCTAACGTTACCAGAATGTTCGAGACTTTTCTAGATTCTTTTTTATTTTTTTGTCAAGTACTAGTTGTATTCAATATACTTTGTGGTTCAAATACGTGTGCAGTATTACTTCAATACCTTGAAAGACTCAACATGTACGTACGTGCGTACATATTCTTATGTGTACGTACGTACTATTGCTACTTTAGTACACGTACTATAGAACGTGCGCGTACGTGGTATTGTTACCGAACACACGTTACACTAAAGTAAGTTGTCATTATTTATACGAGTTTGTTTTTTCGAGGTTATAGGTTCATTTGGAAACATTCGCAGATGATTTTAGTCGTCTGAAATATTTGATATCCTCGTATTAATAATGATAACTTACTTTAGTGTAATCGTGTACTGCAGTAACAAAAATACGTAGGTATACACTATACACAAGAATATGTACGCACGTACGTACACATTCGTTTCACTAAAATCATCTGCGCACATCTAAAATCATCGTACACAATCCACTAAAATCATCTGTGCACGTTCCACTAAATTCATTTAATGCACTTTCCACTAAAATCATTCAGTGCACATTCAACTAAAATCATCACCAAATTCCACTTAATTCTACTAAAATCATCGCTAAATTCCACTAAAATCATTTAGTGCACATTCCACTAAAATAATGTGTGCACATGCCACTAAAATCGTCACCAAATTCAACTAAAATCGTCACTAAATTCCATTAAAATCCACTCCATTCTACTAAAATTCATTAAATCATCTGTTCACATCACTATATCATCTGTGCATCTGCATCACTAAATCGTCTGTGGACATTCCACTAAAATCCGCTAAATTCCACGGAAATTGTCACTGTTCCACTAAAATCATCAGTGCGCATTCCACTAAAATTATTTAGTGCACATTCCATTAAAATCATTTAGTGCACATTCCACTAAAATATTCTGTGCACATGCCACTAAAATCGTCACCAAATTCAACTAAAATCGTCACTAAATTCCATTAAAATCCACTCCATTCTACTAAAATTCATTAAATCATCTGTGCACATCACTATATCATCTGTGCATCTGCATCACTAAATCGTCTGTGCACATTCCACTAAAATCATCACTAAATTCCACTAAAATCCGCTAAATTCCACGGAAATTGTCACTGTTCCACTAAAATCATCAGTGCGCATTCCACTAAAATTATTTAGTGCACATTCCATTAAAATCATTTAGTGCACATTCCACTAAAATCATCACAAAATTCCACTAAAATCGTCACTAAATTCCATAAAAACGATTACATTCTACTAAAATCCACAAAATCATCTGTGCACATCACTAAATCATATGTGCATCTGCTTCACTAAATCATCTGTGCATCACTAAATCGTCTAAACCATCTGTGCATCTGCATCACTAAATCGTCTGTGCACATTCCACTAAAATCATCACTAAATTCGACTAAAATCATCGTAGACATTCCACTAAACTCATCAGTGCGCATTCCACAAAATCATTTAGCGCACATTCAACTGAAGTCATCGTGCACATTCAGATCGCTAAAACCATCTGCGAATGTTTCCAAATAAACCTATGCGTAACCTCGAACAAACAATCTAGATGAGAACAAAACCGAAAGGAGGTTGAATCCGCCTCGTTTGACACAGAGTTCACATAAATTCCTGTACCTCCAATCCTCCATCTTGGTCAGTAATGTCTTGAGAATCCTGCAAAAAGTGAATATTTTTGAAAATCACTATTACGTGGTTATTTGGCCGTTCCATAAGTGGAATGCTTTCACATTAGCGTGTGTAACCTCCGTTGATCGTTGGTTAACTATGTATTAATTTGATCGCCTCAATTGTTGAAAGGTTGATTCAAGAAAACAATTACCAGGAATTCATTGTGGGAAATGGATAACGAATCACCTATAACTGCTTCCTCGTGTTAATATTCATAGAACAGTATTTGCGTTGAACTTTCGTTTGTTAGGCAAATACACTGTTGAATTAATTCAGAATAGTTGTATAACTATGTCATAACTGTTCTAATGTTAGTAAGATATCAACTGATAGATCAAGAGATCAAGATAGATCAAGATAGTTACTGATGATATCAAATAGTTTCACATGATGTCTTCTTGAAATAAAATCTAATCGACCCACAGAAAGTCGTTGATTTGTGATGACCAATTGTAAGAGTTATTTCCGGTGTCAATTAGGTCCACGTGTGAAGTGAAAGCTTTCGGTAGTTATTTTCCGTTTGCACCTTTCGTGCGGTGGTATGATGATCCTCCGACCTCGGAAATGAAAAACGAAAACATGATGAGGGACAGGTGTGTACGGGATGATGGGATTTATAAGGCGTAGATGCTATGAAATCCGGAAAGCAATGAAACTCCAAAGACCCTTCCATCACGACAACCGACGGTCCCTCTGACGATAAAAATTCTAAACGATTGATTCAGTGGGTCTCCTTCCTGTGTCTTTCTTCTTGAAATAATAGAAGTTCCGGTGTGGAGATTGCCACACAGTACTTCCATGTTCTTCGTAATATTGTGGATACAAGTTTGGCGGAAGACAAGACGAGCACGGAAGACCAGACCAACCGTCCATTTCGACCTGACAGCCGATCATGAGAATATACTATACTGAGCATGGAAACATAATATACTTGCGTAGAATTCTCAATTTCTGACCCGCACCGACGTAATTTATTTATTTATTTATTTACGGGCAAGCCCAATTACATGGTGAAATTACAAAATAGATGAATCAAGAAAGAAAATAAAAAACATTTTGAAAATGACACTTGATGAAAACAATACTGCAGGTTAATAAACTTATTAATAAAGAAAAACCACAGTCATGCAGCATGGCTATAAGAGCGAATTTTCGAAGTTTTCGGCATCTTCCTCCTCCGCCTAAAATTTTCTGAAAATTAATTTTCGGCCAATGTTTTCCCAACTTGATACCATACAAAATTAAAACAGGAGTAGTTTTACGCAAAGTAAAATTTGGGGTGGAAGGAGGGGGAGGGGGAAATCAAAAATGTTTTGAATACCAGAAGAGTAGGTAAGTATTGGATACGTAACAAATTTTTTGTTCCATTTTTTGCCGAGTAACACCTCGGTTTGTAGATTTTCCAACGCTGAACACGATGGTGAAGTCAGAATTGCGATATCCCATTCCGTTATCAGATTAGAGCAGACGAACCAGGAAGAACATCTCAAGAAATAACCACGTTCCTTCATCTTCAAAGTGCTCCAGTTTGAGAACGGAATGAGATATCGCAATTCTGATTTCACCATCGTGTTCAGCGTACAAAAACCTTTAAAATGAGGTGTCACTTGTCAGACTTTTTCATTTTGGGAATTTATGGGTAATTTTCCCCCCCTAAAACTCCCCAAAACTCCCCCTTAGAGTGACCCGATTCTTCCCATCTTCGAACTTAGCCTGTCGATTGCCAAGACAGATTTTTCGTGCAAATTTGAACTTTTTATCTCAATTCTTTCGAGAGTTATCGTCTGGAATGACACATACATATATAAATATATATATACATATAATTTTTGGTGTCTTTCGGCAGTGAATTCAGGATGGTCTGAAACGGATTTTGGTATAAAAATCTTTCGGAAATTCGAGTTTTAAAAATTTTGGACCGAGAACAATAGCTTCCTTTTCTTCGAAAATTCGCTAATGAATAAATGAACATCTTCAATATTAATTACAAAAAACATCCGGCGAGGAAAATATTAATCGTTTTAAGGAAGCCAGTGAGTCTGAGAAAAAGTCGAATTCCGGATGGGCTCAGAGTAGCAAGTCGGCCGTGCGAGGAAGTCGAATGAGAGGGCGGTGCAGCAAATAATTCATCGCAGAAAATGGAATATGAAATAGGACTGATGAACGGGTAGAAAACCGTGGCAGCTGTAAAAGGATCCCTGCGAGCAGCTCCGGGCAGTCCAGACAGGCATTCAACAATTTATGCAGGTAAGTGAGGTCAGCAGCACATCTTCTCACATAGTCAGCGGAACCAGCTGACACTTAGGGCCGTATTCATAGTCCTGACTTAAGTAAAAATAATACTTTACTTCTGAAAGTAAAATAATTTCTTAAGGAAATGCTTTATCTGATTTCACTTTCATAGACATTACTCCCCGAAGTAAAGAAAAATCTTTACTTAAGTCAAATTTTGTCTTCTACTTTATAAGATTAAGAAAAATCTTTATTTAAGTCAAAATGTTTCCCAACTCTCCGGTTTGAGCTTAAGTTGGCAGTTCTGGCCGGGTGTGTGTTTTTGTTTAGTTATATTTATGTCCTCGGCTATTAGCCATGCCATTCTGTTGGTTTTCCGTTGTTTTGTCCGGTCAGGACAAGTAAACAGTGGAGCAAGCAACTGTTTTATTTTGAAATATTTCTATTATACACTTGGTGCTCGCGTTTAGGTGTGTTGACGTACGTTTACTTCTCCCTTTCCCTTCTGTATTACTCCTTCTTCCCATTTGTTTTTACTCCCTCTTTTACTTTTTGGTTTATTATTTTCAATAATGAACCATTGGAATCGAGCATGAAAAAAAAAATTCTTACCCCCCCTCAAAATTTGATGGTTTACGTTTCAAGATATGTAGAATCCAAAACTGCAATAAAAATATTTCTGTCTGTCCGCCGTACGCCGTACGCCGTACACCGTACGCCGTACACCGTACGCCGTACGCCGTACGTGCCACTTTTCTTAGTTACCATGAAAAAAAATTGATGAAATTCGGGTTATAGGTTCCGTTCGGCGTCTAGTTGGTCCTCGAAGCTCGACGTTACTGTGAGTCATCTCTAAGGGGTTCAAAATAAGGGTTGAAATTTTCAAAACGCCTATACCATTTTTTTACGTAAATATTTTTACGGTTTTAAATAGTTCTTGAACTTGCGAGTTTTTTAAGACCATCCGGAGCATCGTACGTCCAGCCGTTCGTTCACAGTAAGGCCCCGAAGTTTGCACCGACAGGCATTTTCGACTCCAGTGTGAATGAAATTGTATACAATCCAAACCAAATCTCGTAACCAGAGACGCGCCCACAATAGGAATTTGTGAATACGGCCAATCATTGGTAGGGATCACCTGATTATATTGGCGGAGTATGAAGTCGAGTTGGTTGTTCTGTGATATTATTTAATTTGAAAAATGATGGCTCTTTTGGAGTTTGTTGGTAGGTAGTGAAACTTGAACAAACGTTGAAGTATTATTGATGGGTAAATTATTACTACGGTAAATCATTACTCAACGGTAAATTATTACACAACGGTTCATTATACCATCTACGTAGAAGGGGCTGGAGTTTGTTGGTAGGTACATTTGCAACTTTTTTCACTCCTCATCAACAATTTCTTTTCCGAACTTCATTATGTGTGTTTCTTTTTGTTAGGTACTGTTTGTCATCGGCAGAATTATTTTAGCAACATTTAACTCGTGATTTAGGTAGGTACCTAGTAACGAGTACGGGGTTAGGTACTAACCTACGGAGTGTCTGCGATCTTCATAATATGCATATAATAGAATAGTACATATCATATTATATAGACGGGTTATCTATACATAGAGCTGTGATCTGTAACAGAAGGGTATTCTATACAAAATAATAAACCGTTGTGCAGGGATTTGCAGCGTTTTTATTTATCCTTTTAAATATAAATTACGTTTTTACTGTAGTTCCTTCGAAAAGAAAATAATTGGGTTTTATCCTACTTTTGGTCAGGTAGAAACTTATTAGTAGGCAAAGTCATAAAGTTAGTCAATAATGAACAAATTGGAAACGTTTGGAATCATTTTTAATGAAAATTTTTAATCAAAATCGATGGCAAACTCCCCGCTCACGTTAGGATTACTTTGAAGAGTGAATATTTACAAAATGCAAAGGAAATTGATAAACAAAGTCCTTGTCACATGGGTTTATTATTCTATTGGACTTACCTACAGAAATTTTGGCTGATTTTTGATTTATTGTTTCTTTAATGTGAAATAATTGAAATAGCTATTTCTGACTGTTACCACCAATTTTGGCCCCCAAAACACAAATTAGGTACGCTCTTTTTTTTCAAATTATCTTTGATCATTGGCAGTGCAATTTAGTTGTCTTGATTCCCCTGTTGACACTTTTTCTAGTGTTATTATACAAACTGACGGTGATTTCAGACAGTTTCCCAGGTTTCTGGCTCATAAAAAATCAATTTTGGGAGCAGAACCTTTGGTAGAAGCTCAATTTTCCACTCTGGTCAAAATCGACTTCATATTCGTCTTCTCATCCCACAAAAACATAGAAACCGATACTGAAAAGCTCATTTTACTAAAACACAAAAAATACCTATTTTTACACACATTTTCACTCATAACATCCGTGGGTATATTCCGATCGGGCTGAAAAGTTTCTGAACACAACTAGGGCCCAAATAGAGCATGTGCTTTATCACTGACTATGAGTAGCCCAAGTGGACGATGCTTCCTTATTTGTTCACTTAAGCATTTACTTTAAATAAAGTGAGGACTATGAATACCGCCCTTAGCCAACAGACGGTCATAATCGACTTCCGAACCTGGAACGCCGCATTTGAATGCCACAGCGCAAAAATTTCTGCTGCACCCTCTCAAGCTGGTGACGGTGAATAGCGTAAAATGGGGACCAAACTGGAGAGGCATACTCGAGAATGGGCAGAACGAGGGAGTTGTAAAGCAGGATGTCGTGAGTCCCTCCCGGAACTACAACTCCTTACATTTTAGTTCTCACAAAAACAACCTGTTAAAATGAGTTACTGGCAATAAACAGTAAGAGTGGGGCAAGGGACGCAGGACCCGGTACACAACCTGGAGCCCCACCACCCTGGTGGTGGCTTCAGGGTCTATATAACCCCGGATCCTGCGCCATTTTCGCCATTCTACACTTCCTCTAGCTGCTGGCTACTCTCTCTATCCTCACCTCCTCTCTCCAAATCCAACTATCAAATAACCACAAAATCTCAGACCTTTCATTCACACAGTAAATTCACACACGCATATTTCATCAGAACATGGTGGAGGTCTCGCCCTTAACCAAAACTGATGAAATACACTAAACGCTCGGTGGAGGTCCGCCCTTAACCGCAACAACATCAAAACACACACGCCAAATTTACTCCAACATTTCACAACATTTAAATTCAACCTTATTCCAGCATCCATCATCCAAACTACCTCCACCTCTCATGGTGAATTTTAAACCAACATAAATTCACCATACAGGACAATAGCGGGTATACTTGTGAAGTCCCTCGTGCTACGCTTTAAAAACCCCAAGGCTCTCATGGCCCTATTAGCAGTGTCTGAGATGTGGCTTGTAAAGGTCAGTTGTTCGTCCAGCATGGCACCGAGATCCCTCAACTCAGTCGATCTTTTCAAATGTTTTTGGTCGAGGGAACAGTCATAGTTGACACGATTCCGAGCCTTAGAGACAGAAATTCAGCTAGTAGGTAAACCTAGAAAGTGTTGGACCCATCGACATATTTTTTTCTATGTGGAATAAACCAAAAATAAACCTTCAGCTTACCACCAATTTATTAAAACAAAGCTTTTCGCTCAAATTCTGAGCATCAGGTAGGTACTCAAACACTGGTTTATGTGAGTACCTACCTGATGATGCTCAGAATTTGAGCGAAAAGCTTTGTTTTAATAAATTGGTGGTAAGCTGAAGGTTTATTTTTGGTTTATTCCACATTGCAAGATGGCTTACTCACTTACCACAAAAGGTGTGTGATTATATTAGATGAATTGATATTTTTTGCTGTCAAATATTTTGTTTTTTGCTGTCGAATGCGATCAGGCTCAGAATAAATATGCACGATCTGGACATCCTAACGGACATTTTGGCACCAGCTGCACCCATTTTGGTCCATTTTTCAGGCAGTTATCGTTGAAAATCGAAAAACGAGAGAACCCGTCATAACTCCCTTATTTGTCCACCTAGAAAGCTCATTCTCATCTCAAATTATAGAGTTCAACGGACTCAGTCAACTCCCCCAAAAAAGTCGGCCAATTCGAGTAAGCAGTACAACTTCCTCACTTCAATCACATGAATGTATGAGAATAGTTGGGTATGGGAATTTAGGGCACTCACCTTTTTTCTATATTGTTTTTCTTCTTGTTTCATCGCGATTTTAGCGAATTTTCGAAGAAAAGGAAGCTATTGTTCTCGGTCCAAAATTTTTAAAACTCGAATTTCCGAAAGATTTTTATACCAAAATCCGTTTCAGACCATCCTGAATTCACTGCCGAAAGACACCAAAAATTGTATAATATACAATTGTATAATATATTATATTATATTTATATAATATGTATGTGTCATTCCAAACGATAACTCTCGCAAGAATTGAGATTAAAAGTTCAAATTTGCACGAAAAACCTGTCTTGGCAATCGACAGGCTAAGTTCGTAGATGGGCAGAATTGGGTCACTCTAAGGGGGAGTTTTGGGGAGTTTTCGGGGGGGGGGGGGGGGGGGGGGGAAATTACCCATAAATTCCCAAAATGAAACAGTCTGACAAGTGACACCTCATTTTAAAGGTTTTTGTACACTGAACACGATGGTGAAATCAGAATTGCGATATCTCATTCCTTTCTCAAACTGGAGCACTTTGAAGATGATGAAGGAACGTGGTTATTTCTTGAGATAAAACAGTTTTACATAAAAATCAGTTATTTCTTCGAAAATTCGCTCTTATAGCCATGCTGGATGACTGTGGTTTTTTTAGTTGTTGGTGCCATATTAACCTGGAATAATTTATAAAAATAAATAAACCTACACTAGTAATATGAGATGAACTACCATGCTGGCTACAGATGAAAGGAAAACATCCTGTAATGTACCATGCTGTAATTTCTGAAAATATTCAGCAGGAATAAGTACTTACCGGTAAATACGATGAAAATTATGCACGGTCCTTCCAGATGTTTTAAAACTTTTACGTACAAGAGTGGTTTGCTAAACAAATGCACAAGAAAACAAGATGAAAGGAAAACAACCTTTACAAAGCTGCCACTTATTCGATAAGATCAGAAAGGTGATGATTTTAGTGTCGTCCAACCACTGGTACTTGACAAAAAGAAAAAACTGATTCTCCAGTCGTTGGACACTTGTCCAATCACTGGGGAAGTCTGTATTTTCTGGTCCCAGTGGTTGGACGGCATGATTACAAACTAATTTATAGAAAAAAACTTCCGATAATTTCTGAAAATATTCAGCAGGAATAAGTACTTACCGGTAAATACGATGAAAATTATGCACGGTCCTTCCAGATGTTTTAAAACTTTTACGTACAAGAGTGGTTTGCTAAACAAATGCACAAGAAAACAGACCTGTTGATAACTGGACCACGTTTCTTTACTAAATGACTGGAAGAATGTGATCGCGTGTTTATAGCGTCCACTCTGACCTGACAAGAAAGTTTCAATCATTCAGTAGAGTGGATCAAAAATACAAAAAGTATCGCTCATATCCCTGCAAAACCAAGAAATAAATACACACAGTGTCCAACAACTGGGGAGTGTCCAACCACTGGTGCTTTTACCCTAATATGCCCTAGTTAAACCATAGATCTCCAGTCATAGCCAGTGGCCACTGTACATTAGGAATATCATGTATAATCATCTTAAAGCACAAAGTTCCTGTAAGTATCATTATTTGCAATAAAATCAAGTATTTGTTGGTGCTTCATCAATTTAATATCTGTGTCTCATTGAGCATCCTTAGTTCCTATTAGATTTAGTATTTTACCTATATTAACAGGAGATTCGGGTTCGGTCGAGAAATAAGTGCAGGTGGTTTTAGGCCGACGTTTCGCTGTATTTGTACATCATCTTCAAGGCTTAGGTATCATGTGCAGTTGTTCCTAGTGATGACTATATGAACGGCTGCTTAATTGTGATTAGTTAATTTATTAACATCGATGTTACATGATAATAATGATGAAATAACGTATGTGGTGACAGAGGATGCGCAAAGATTATTATTTCCTCTTTGTGAGGTGGTCCTTCGAGTTTCATTTTCTTAATAATATCTAACATTACTGGGTTGGGGCATTTGCTGCAATCAGAACAGCAGGTCTCATCCCAACAGATAATGTCGCTAACGGTTGTTTCTATGGAAGATGAAAAACATCCCTGTGCCGGCTAGAAACTTGACAGATCTAAGGCTGGAGGGCGGTGAGTTGGAATACTCAAGAGGTCCTGTTGACTAAAACAAATGTTAGCCAGTCGCCGAATTTGATTCGTCTTTGAATACCACGTTGTTTAGCATAACTGCCGAAGTGAAAATTCTCGTTTGCCGAATTCAGGGTCGTCAAGTTTGCATCATCCTCCTTCGGAATCGCCATTGAGCCGAAGCCCTGTAATTCATTCCGTGATTTATTATGGAGTTTATTCTTCGCTTCGACGGAGACCCGACTGACAAGTGGATTCGCAGTGTCGAAGATTATGTATGACGTGCTTGAGCGATGTTTGGTACTATTTGTTCGCTAGGAGGTACGCACTTGCACGTTAATTTGTTCAGAGCTAAAGTAATTTGAACACCTAAAAGGGCTTCGAAGCCCTGATATGTCAATCCCATAAATCCACCTTAGCCAAGGAACTGGACTATTTACTTTCCGCCAGACGTTGGAAACCTTATGAAACCCTGCACAGATATTTCATTATTGTGAAAGAACTTGGCCGTCGCGTTGCGTCGTGGCGATATCGGCAACGAGTCTCAAATACAGTAGGTATACCTATCATCAAAAGTATTCCAGATCCAGAGCCTTATTTATGGAGCGAGATGATGAATGGCCTCAGAAAATTCCTTAAAAATCTTGATATTAATGGGCCTTACGAAGAAAAACGCTGCATATTATTACACAACGGTTTATTATTTACCTGTACAGCCCCTTCTGCGTAGATCACTGTTTTCTGTGGTCAGTACACTAGAGCTTCTTCCAGGAAAGCCCTAAATCGATTGATTACTGGAACCGGGCCGGGAATTTATTTTGTATAAAAGGACCCTTTTTAATTTCATCAATTTTCTCAAATTAATTTTATTTTTCATAGTATCAGATAGTACCGCTTTATTCGAATGATCGTTATTTGACTCCCCCACGCAACACGGAACGTTGTTCCACAGCGTGGGGTAATTTCCAGTAATTGAATAGCGGATTAATTTATTTATTTAATTTCTGATGATGTATTTTTTTTATTTTGTATTATATATATATATTGTAAATTTGTGGAAATAAATAACTATTCATTCATTCATTCATTCAATTGCTTTCATAAAAAGCACTATGTAAAGTGGAAAAATTCAGATGTCGTTCTGAAGTTGAATTGTTGATGTGGGTCAAAAAATATTTTTTGGTCCTGGCTGGGGTTCGAACCTGCGACCTTCAACGTGGAATTCCGACACTTAGCCCACAGAGCTACAGGGTCGCACGGGTAAGAGGGAGGTGATGTGCGCTCTCATTCCAGGTTGATGCCTGGATTCACCCTGCTCCTTAGGGCAAATTCAAATTTTATTGCAACATCGTTAGATGATCTCCGGATGGTCTCAAAAATTCAGAAAAAAATCGAACTATTCATAAAAATGCGAGAAAATCCACACTTCAAAATAAATTTTTCCGAGATAGAGATACTCTGGATATTTCAACCCCTACTTTTTCACCCCTTAGAGTTGGGTGACAGTAACGCCGAGCCTCGAGGACCAACCGGAGCCCAAACGGGACCCCACGTACCAAATTTCGTGAATTTTGGTTCATGGGAACTAAAGAAAAGGCCGCGTGCGGCAGACTAACGGAAATTTTTTTATTCGATATTCGTATTTTTCGTCCCTTGAAACGTAAATTGTGGGGGGTTAATTTTTCCCCCATGGTCGATTCCATAGGTGTTCATTATTGAAAATAATAAACCGAAATTCTGCTACTCGCTCTTCTCAGGATGTGCGAACTCAGTAGGCATCCGCCAGTTCTGTCACTTTTAAGGGACCACATTTAAATGGTTCTTGCAACGAAATCTGAAACGATAAGGTAGCCCCAGATCAAAACGGGAGCCCAGGTCTCGTTTGGTATGTGGGTCCCTGTGTCAGCAGGACGAACCTGCTGACGATTTCCTTGTTTGTACCCTGTAGAACCATTCATTGTAGAGTTCCTGCTCTGTGGAAGTACGTTTTTCAATTTCTGACAAAAATCATTCGTCTGTGTTGGAAACAGGAAGCTCCATTTCGCTTAAAATTACGTATGTTCACGTTCCCTCAAATTTTACAGCCTCACATTTGAAATGTTCAACATTGTCGTGAGTCCCTCCAGGGATCACTCCTCTAGTAAACTTAAGTTCTCACCAACATTCAACCACGAAAGTTAGATTCCGTGAATAAACGAAACGAGTGGGGAGACAAGCCACAGGACTCAGGGTACACAACCTGGAGCCCCACCATCCAAACCCCAACAGGGGGTTGGAGGGAGAGGACTCACTTTTCTATAAAACCCCGGATCCTGCGACTTTTACTTCATTCGACACTTCCTCTAACCAGCTCTCTCTTCTCTCCTCTACCTTGCTCTCTCCTCCTCTTAAAAGATCCTAGATGACGGTGGTGGTCAGCCCATAACCGCCTAGGCAATTTCCCTCACACCACCGTGATGCAATTTTAAATTCATCACAAACATCATGGTATGAACAGTAGTAGATTTACTAATTTCGGATCAGATTTATGTAATAATTCCCATCAAAGACGTTTGTTTGGCTCGAACTACGATTTCTGGTCGTTCCTTTTGTTGCTAATTTCCTGTTTCTTTTTCTTGTTTAATGAGAAGAGTTGTGTTAGAAGTGAAAAGGGTTCATATCGAAATTGCGGAAAACATAAGTATGAGAAAATCATTGTTAAAAAGTACCTGCACCGGTGAATTTCGCGAAATTTGTAGCATTGATGTTGATGAAGATCAGTTTTCAGATCAAGCGATTGGTCAGTGAAATGGCTTATGTTAATAATATGTTCAAGCTCCCAGGCCTGTGGAGGCAGAAACTCAGCGCGAATTTAAAATTTGCATTAACACACGAAAACATAACGCAGGAAAAAAAATCAATCGTAGGCGCCCGTAGCGACAACCAAGGGTATTCACCTCCTTTATATGACTAATAGTGTTGGGTTTACATTCTGCGTTTTATTCTACTGTAATACTACTACTACTGTACTACAATGTTCCTGCTGCACCTCTGTGTTTGTCCAATAGTATAATTTTTGTTTTTGTTGCAGGTATGTCATGCTGCTCTGCATTCGCCTTTGTCAAAAGTAAGATGGAACACGTCCACTAATTATAGGTATCATGTCATGTTATAGAGAAATCTACATGACCCTACGCGAAAAGGCCGAAAAGGACGTCATTTTGTTGATATCTAAGTACGTTAATATTTATCGGGCTGTCTAACTGAATTTGATCAATGTTAGGTACCTGTACTTTAACTGTACGTGTCTTGAATGCTAGCCCACCTTTTAATTCGATGGCTCCACCCGCCCCACTAACCGTCCTTTTGGTTTATTATTCTGTGAATAACACCTATATATTCGCTCAGCAAAAAATTGTTGGAACACCCCCTCAAAATTTTTAGCGAATTTTCGAAGAAAAGGAAGCTATTGTTCTCGGTCCAAAATTTTTAAAACTCGAATTTCCGAAAGATTTTTATACCAAAATCCGTTTCAGACTATCCTGAATTCCCTGCCGAAAGACACCAAAAATTATATGTGTGTGTATATATATATATATATATATATATATATATATATATATATATATATATATATATATATATATATGTGTGTGTGTGTCATTCCAGACGATAACTCTCGAAAGAATTGAGATAAAAAGTTCAAATTTGCACGAAAAATCTGTCTTGGCAATCGACAGGCTAAGTTCGAAGATGGGCAGAATCGGGTCACCCTAAGGGGGAGTTTTGGGGAGTTTTAGGGGTTGGAAATTACCCATAAATTCCCAAAATGAAAAAGTCTGACAAGTGACACCTCATTTTGAAGGTTTTTGTACGCTGAACACGATTGTGAAATCAGAATTGCGATATCTCCTTCCATTCTCAAACTGGAGCACTTTGAAGATGAAGGAACGTGGTTATTTCTTGAGATGTTCTTCCTGGTTCGTCTGCTCTAATCTGATAACAGAATGGGATATCGCAATTCTGACTTCACCATCGTGTTCAGCGTTGGAAAATCTACAAACCGAGGTGTTACTCGGCAAAAAATGGAACAAAAAATTTGTTACGTATTCAATACCTACTCTTCTGGTATTCAAAACATTTTTGATTTCCCCCTCCCCCTCCTTCCACCCCAAATTTTACTTTGCGTAAAACTACTCCTGTTTTAATTTTGTATGGTATCAAGTTGGGAAAACATTGACCGAAAATTAATTTTCAGAAAATTTTAGGCGGAGGAGGAAGATGCCGAAAACTTCGAAAATTCGCTCTTATAGCCATGCTGCATGACTGTGGGTTTTTTTCTTTTACGTTTGAAGGTGTGTAGATTCCAAAAATGCTATGTCTGTCCGCCGTACACTGTATAATCCATATCTACTACTGTATTTTCGGTCTAAAAAATTCGTCCTTTCGCACACAGGCTCCACTTGGGCTCTACTTGTGTCCCTAAACTTTGCAGCCTGATCGGAATATACCCAGGGGTGTTAAGGGTGAAAATGCGTGTAAAAATATGGTTTTTTAGTGTTTGATTAACATGGGCTTGTATAGGTTTCCGTGTTTTTTTTTTAGGGCGAGGAGACCGAATATGGAGTAAATTTTGACCAAAGAATGGAAAATTGAGGTTCTAACGAAGTTTCAGCTCCCAAAATTATTTTTTTATGAGTTAAAAACCTGGGAAACTGTCTGAAATCACCATAACTTTGAGTAACACAGCGAGCGAATCAAGACAGTTGAATGGCACTATCAATGATCAAAGATAATTCGTCAAAAATAGGAGCGTAAATTGAGTTTTTGGGGACCGAAATTGGTGAAAACCGTCAAAAATAGCTGTTCAAATTATTGCACATGAAAAAAACAGTTGAAGAACAGCCAACATTTCTGTAGGTATGCCCAGTAGAATACTAAATCCATGTGTATGTTTGCTTTGCAGCGTTTTTAACGTGGGTATGATTTTGGGCTGGGTTGTCAATCCGAAGTTCCCGACACGAAAAATGTTAATACGCTGTAACACCCCAGAAGCTAATTAATTTCATTCCTATTTGACCTACGAGGATAAAATTCAAAGTGGAGCCTCTGTAGGACTGGCTCTGTAGGAGTAAGAATGACGAACAACACGACATGTCCGTGATTCAATGTTTTTCCGCAAAACGGAAAAAATGTGTGTAAAAAAAACACTATATAAGTAGGTTCATTCCAAACTGATGGATTATATTATACTGCAAAATTTTGTGCATATAGTCTTCTATGGTTTATTTTAACTGATTGTATATAGTTATACCGGCCCTAAGTATAATCATGGCTGATCAGACACCTTACTCAGTATCATAAGTACTAAGTACTATGGCTGATGTTTAACTGATTATTTTCTCCTTGGAAAGTGTCGATATTATTTATTTTAGGCGAGACAACTGCGGTTAAGCCTGTTTTGTGAAAATATTTTAATGTTATCGAGTAGTTTCACTTTTTAGAACAGAAACCTTTTCCACCACCTACCATTCCTTGGACCATCGGTAACAAAACACTGAATGAGTTAGTTCGGTGTTGTTGGCTTAGGCTCGTATAATTATTTACTTAGAAGTCGTTTGTTGATTATACGAACCGAGCGACGACTTACTTAGTCCCGCTGTAGCGTAATTTTTTGACATTTTCATGTCTTAGCTCTGGCGCATGAACTGAAAATTGCTCACGAAAAATCGTTACGAAGAAATGCTCGCGGATACTTTTCTGATGATTTTCGCTTACAACCGAATCCTTGCTACGGAACTTTTATCTTCGCCGTTTTTCATCGTACAAAAATCGTTCACCACTCGTTGGAAAGCTCTTGATTTATCTGACTCATCACCACATCTCACGCTGCCAATTTCCACCTCCATACACCCCTGAGAAGCACTGATTACGAGCTTGGTGTGGTGCGAAAACTTGTTTGGAGGGCGTTTCCAAAAAAACGAACATGACGGCAGGTTCAGTTCTGTATTTTTCCGTATTTTGGTATATTGTTCTGTGAATAATACACCTACCTATGTATTCGCTCAGCATTATAACACCCCCTCAAAATTTTTTCTTTTATGTTTCAAGGTGCATAGATTCCAAAAACGCTGCAAAGTCCTTGTCACAAGGGTTTATTATTCTATTGGACATACCTACAGAGATGTTGGCTGTTTATTTATTGTTTATTTCATGCGTAATAATCGAAATAGCTATTTTGGCCCCTAAAACACAGATTTTTTTTAATAACTACCTTTGATCATTGATAGTGCTGACACTTTGTCCAGTGTTATTATACAAATTGATGGCGATTTCAGACGATTTCCCAGGTTTTTCACTCATAAAAAATCAATTTTGGGAGCTGAACATTCGGTAGAACTCAATTTTCCAGTCTTTGGTCAAAATCGACTTCACATTCGGTCTTCTCGTCCCCAAAAACATGGAAAACGATATCTCAAGAGCTCATATTACTAACATTTTACTAAAACACAAAAGTACATATTTTTACACACATTTTCACTCATAACACCCCTCGAATACATAGGTGTATTATTCACAGAATAATAAATCAAAATGCAATGTCCGTCCGCCGTACGCCGTATCCCGGTTACCGGCTTCATTTTCGGTCTAAAAAATTCGTTCTTTCGCACACATGCTCCATTTGGGCCCTAGTTGTGTCCCGAAACTTTTCAGCCCGATCGGAATATACCCAGGGGTGTTATGAGTGAAAATGTGTATAAAAATAGGTACTTTTTGTGTTTTAGTAACATGAGCTTTTAAGGTATCGTTTTCCATGTTTTTGGGGACGAGAAGACCGAATCTGAAGTCGATTTTGACCAAAGAGTGGAAAATTGAGTTCTACCAAATGTTCAGCTCCCAAAATTGATTTTTTATGAGTGAAAAACCTGGGAAATCGTCTGAAATCGCCATCAATTTGTATAATAACACTGGAAAAAGTGTCAACACGTGGATCAAGACGATTAAATGGCACTATCAATGACCAAAGATAAATTGAAAAAAAAGGAGCGTACCTAATTCGTGTTTTAGGGGCCAAAATTGGTGAAAAACATCAGAAATAGCTATTTCAATTATTTCACGTGAAATAAACAATAAATAAACAGCCAGCATTTCTGTAGACCAATAAAATAATAGAATAATAAACCCATGTGACAAGGGCTTTGCAGCGTTTTGAGTGGTACGCGTGCGTGCGATGGATTCCGAAGAATTTATAATGTTCTATTTTTCAACTTATTTAGACCCCAAAATGAATTGGGTGGCAGTGACTGTGTCGTACACCCAGCTTACAGCATTTTCATCTGGTTGGTAGTCTGTTGAAAGTCGTATTCGTCTTTCAATTTTGTCTCAGTTTATTCCCGTAGTTCTATCCATCCCTCGCCGCCATCGGCCCCCTCATGAGAACGATGCACCCGACTCGATCGATCACCGTCGCCCTTCCCTTGAGCGCTCGCCCATGAAAATCTCCCTCGTAGTTCGTCTAAAGAGTCTTTTGTGGTCCCCGTGAATTGATTGCTAAGTGACGAATTATTCCCTCCGCGTCTTTTACGAAGACTCTAAATTGAAACGTTGAAACATCATCGTTGAGCCTGCATTAGTTGATTTAGGTTAAAAGGGTCCAGGGGTAAAACCAGGGGCGTTGCGTCCATAAGGCCACTTGGGCCACTGCCCCGGCATCCAGAAACACAAAAAACTCCAAAAAATTCCAACCATTTGTTCAGCTGGCATTCGAATTTCCCTCTGTATACTGTACCCTAGCATTTTTCACGAAGTTCAACAGCGACTCGACATAGTTCTCTCTCTCTCTGTCCCAACCTATGTCTGGCATGGCTGCGGCCAAGGCAAGTAACTGGGAAGAAGAAGAAGAAGACAGAGTTCTCTGGCTATGGATATTCGAGCATTTTATCGGAATATAGCTACAGTAATCGATGTCTTGCAATCGAAATCGAAACCTACGTTTTTGAAACTAATAGGTCCCGGGACCGGGTGTAGCCATGGTAACGGAGAAAAGTGGCCCGTCCGCGCAAGCTCAGTCGAGTAAAAATTTGGTTAGTCACGCCCCTTTTCAGCCCGTGGCCAACATTTCCATCCAAAAATCGTTTGTGTTCACAAAAGATTGGATTGTTTCAATTCATGTTGTTATCTCGATACGAGATGCTTGTCCTTCGATCTGTCCTCCCCTAAAAATTCTTATCACTTTCGCAGTTCTGTTCCTATGCTGAGTTTTCAATTTTCTGCTTACGTTTCGAATTTTGTATGTTCCCATTCGAGTTCCCAGGACAGATTTGGATTTGCGATAATTAAGTGCGTTGTGTCCTGTCTGTGGTCTTGTGGATTGATCGACGTCAACATATAGAGATAAGTACCTGGCTTCTAGTCTGATTCTCCATCCAAGTCGGTACTGGCCGGCGGGTCATTACTTCGTTGTATTTTAGTCTAGTTCGTTGTTTTTAGTGGTTGTTTAGTTTATTTGTTTCTCTATTTTTGTACCACATGAATTCGGTAGCTAACTTACAGTCGAAATTTTCGACGTTTTCCTACGAGGATAGAGTGATGATTAAAAGTTTAGGAAGAGATAGGCCTTTGCTGAGTCAGTACGAAGCTATAGAACTTTTAGCTTCGGGTACTGGTCAGAACTATTGTGAGCACAGTGCTTACATTCTGACTTGCTAAAAGCTGCAGTTGATTAAAATCCACCCATTTCTCATAAGAAGGCTCCACTGTTGGAAAACATTTACAGGTATTTTGTAGAAAAAGCTGTTAATTTGTGTTCCGGTTTGGTGGCCCACCATTTTCAGAGCCCACGCACCGCTACTGGGTAAAACCACTTATCAGGCCAGAACTGATTTCGAGAAAAACGAATTTGAAAGTTTGCCAACTCATAGAAGTATGAAAGGTGTTATTAAAAAAAATACGGAAAAATCTGAATCGTGCAGCAAAAAATGTTTATTTTAAGAATTGTACTTCGAAATACATCTTTTTAAATTCAAAATGTAAAAAATTGATGTAATGACGAAAAAATTGCTTTAAAGTGGTTCTTCCCTGGGAATTATAGCATCTATCGGGGGGGGGGGGTCATCCACGTATTCGGCATCGCTTCCTTCCTCGACGTCTCTGGCTGTCAACTTTTTGTAGAATTCTCTTGAATCTTCTGGGGTGTTATGAGTGAAAATGTGTGTAAAAATAGGTACATTTTGCGTTTTAGCAACATGTTAGTAACATGAGCTTCTGAGATATCGTTTTCCATGTTTTTGGGGACGAGAAGACCGAATATGAATATAACTTAAATCACTCGCGGCGGAATAGTGGAAATCCATAGCAAAAAACTACAGGATGAAAATAAAATAGTCTATTTCCACGTACAACAGCAAAAACTGTAGACCAGTTCCGGTTGTTACAACATCGTCAGTACACTATAGAATGAAACTACTGGAACTTGAGCGCCTATTTATACAAATGGTAGTGCAATCTCATTGGCTGTTGAGGCCAAGGAAGTGAAAGGGAGGTGGAGCCTGATTGGCTGGAACACAACGCTAGTGAAGGGTGGTACATTCTGATTGGAAAGGCGAGTGGTTATACCCCTGAATGCAAGGAGTAAAGTGGTTTTACCCCAGTATACGCAAACTTCACCGCTGTTTTTCACGGCTTTAGAGTGGTTCTACCCCAAATGTGAAAGCATGTGACGTTAGTACTCCTTGAACGCTACAAGATGGTCAAAGCTAAAAAGTTGCGCTTTTGGGCCCACCGGTTGAATGAAAAGTTGCACTTTTGGGCTCACTGGCTGGATGACATGTTGCGCTTTTGGGCTCACCAGCTGAACGAAAAGATGCGCTTTTGGGCACGGTGCCTGGACGGAAATTCGCGCTTTTTGACTGTTTCTGCCAAAGATTGCCGCATTTGGGCGACAGCCCTTGGGCCGTTGCTCTTCCTGCGCACAATCAAGTGGTTATACCTTTGAATGCAAGGAGTAAAGTGGTTTTACCCCATTATACGCAAACTTCACCGCTGTTTTTCACGGCTTTAGAGTGGTTCTACCCCAAATGTGAAAGCATTTTACGTTAGTACTCCTTGAACGCTACAAGATGGTTAAAGCTAAAAGTTGCGCTTTTGGGCCCACCAGCTTGATGAAAAGTTGTGCTTTTGGGCCCACCGGTTGAATGAAAAGTTGCACTTTTGGGCTCACTGGCTGGATGACATGTTGCGCTTTTGGGCTCACCAGCTGAACGAAAAGATGCGCTTTTGGGCACAGTGCCTGGACGGAAATTCGCGCTTTTTGACTGTTTCTGCCGAAGATCGCCGCATTTGGGCGACAGCCCTTGGGCCGTTGCTCTTCCTGCGCACAATCGAGTGGTTATACCCCTGAATGCAAGGAGTAAAGTGGTTTTACCCCAGTATACGCAAACTTCACCACTGTTTTTCACGGCTTTAGAGTGGTTCCACCCCAAATGTGAAAGCATTTGACCTTAGTACTCGTTGAACGCTACAAGATGGCCAAAGCTAAAAGTTGCGCTTTTGGGCTCACCAGCTGGACGAAAAGATGCGCTTTTAGGCACAGTGCCTGGACGGAAATTCGCGCTTTTTGACTGTTTCTGCCGAAGATCGCCGCATTTGGGCGACAGCCCTTGGGCCGTTGCTCTCCCTGCGCACAATCGAGTGGTTATACCCCTGAATGCAAGGAGTAAAGTGGTTTTACCCCAGTATACGCAAACTTCACCGCTGTTTTTCACGGCTTTAGAGTGGTTCTACCCCAAATGTGAAAGCATGTGACGTTAGTACTCCTTGAACGCTACAAGATGGTCAAAGCTAAAAGTTGCGCTTTTGGGCCCACCGGCTGAATGAAAAGTTGCACTTTTGGGCTCACTGGCTGGGTGACTTGTTGCAGTTTTGGGCTCACCAGCTGGACGAAAAGATGCGCTTTTGGCACAGTGCCTGGACGAAAATTCGCGCTTTTTGACTGTTTCTGCCGAGGATCGCCGCATTTGGGCGACAGCCCTTGGGCCGTTGCTCTTCCTGCGAACGTGGGACTCGATCGATCCCCGTCGCATCGCTTCGCCTCGCCAGTTGGCGCTCGCTTCTCTCAACTAAACCTCTCACCCATAAAAGAAGGACCATCTGACGCAGCGGTCTCCCTTTTCCCGTCTCGCTCCAACACATCAAAACCTCATCGCCGTCGCACTCGCACCTTCCAGAGCCCATCCTCGTTGTGGAAGTTCTCTCTCCCCACTTATATTTTTTTCTTCTTCTTCTTCTCCTTTGGTCCTTCCTCCGCTGTGTTGTCCTCCGAGGCCTCGCGAGTGTTTTCGTGTGAGTGAGCGGGGGAGATAGAAATAAAAACGGGTCGGACTCCTGGCGGAGAAGGGGAGCGAGGGTGAGAGGACGACCTGTGAGGGAGAGCGGGTTGTTAGTTGTTCGGATCACTCGGAGTTCGGCGGTGCGGGACCCTCTTTGCAGCTCTCGGCAAACCCATCCAACGTCCCATCAACTGTCAGTTTCGCGTTTCAGTGCTTTTTTTCGATCGATCAGCTGTGTTTTGTGATAACATCCGTGTCAAAGTGACACTCACCAGCTTCGTAACCTTGGATATAACCCTCATTCCCAGGTAAATCACGCCCTTCAACATTTAGCTCAAGTACCCGATGTAATCAGCAGGGCCTGGAATCATATGCGAATAAAACGCCCCAAATATACAAAGAAAAGTGCAAATATATGCATAATTGTCCCAAATTCCCCATATAAATATGCAAATCCTCATTTTTATGTTTAAAAAATATTCAAAATCGGTGATTTTAATTATTAGGTAAAGGTAGATAATCAAAAATACTGAATTTATAACTTTGTAACTTATGTCAGAAATCGTTAAATTGCACAGTTATGCAACTGAAGGGTCACCCACCCGTGATCATCTCTATCCTACCTCTGCGACTAGTCATCCATGTCACCCTTCGGAAACTTGAACCCTGAGCTAACCTGAAATCGATCGGGACACCTATTAATGCCCAATGTCAAGTAAATCAGCTTTAGTCACACTTTTCCAAAAGCAAATTTTTCGCCAGTTTCTCCCCCCCCCCCCCCGTTTTTTGCCAGTTTTCAGGGTTTAAAACTTTTTGTTGATGATAATTTCTGAAAATATGCTCGTGTATGCAAATTTTAGCAGGATAATTATGCAGATTTGCCCAAAAATAAAATATATGCAGATATATGAAAATTTAAATTTAAAATGTTGAATGAAAAGTGGTCCTTGTGGGCCCTCAGGCTGGATGAAAAGTTGCGCTTTTGAGCTCACTGGCTCAATGAAAGGTTGTGCTTTTGGGCTCACTGGGTGGTTGAAAAGTTGCGCTTTTGGGCCCCCCGGCTGGATGAAATGTTGCGCTTTTGGGCCAGATTTGCCCAAAAATACAAATATATGCAGATATATGCAAATTTAAATTTAAAATGTTTGATTCAAATAGGATGGAAACGCTTCAAAACGTCAAAGTAGGAAGATAAACCAATTAAAAAAGATATATGCAAATATGCCGAATTTCAGGCCCTGGTAATCAGATACCCAAGTAACAATTATCACTGGAGTCTGTTAACCCTACATCTTACGAACCACATAACGTCTGAACATTAATACGTTCGTACCCACCTGCATCCCTACATTATTTCCATCACTGGTAGTTATTTTTTAGCTGTATGAAGTTATTTGACAATGATTTAGCTATATCAAGTTATCTTGTATGATGTTGGTCAGTTCTACATATATGACGAAACATCCTCAGACAAGGTAACAACAACAAGATGTAGCCAGTTACTGTCACGCATCAGAGGAGCGATAACTGTGAACACGAACCTTACGAAAATGTTTGTTGTCACTCTCTTGTCAACTTGCTTAAAACATCGTATATCCCTTCTTTTTGATCTAATAATCATACAGCTGTAGCCGATTTCTCTTTTCACTCCGGATTTTTCCGCATTAACCGTACCGATCCCGGAGGCTATTACTCGAAATATATGTTGTTTCAGCTGTATTGTTGAAACAACCTTTATTCCCTAACTGTGGCTACTCACGTTCCAAATGTCGGTATATGAATGAATTGTTCAGATATCCTGTAAATATGCGTTCATTTTTCAAACCTGCCTGAATATGTAGAGCGCAGATAAAATACCAACTACCTTCACCAGAAATTCAGCTCTCGACAAGCCCATGTAACGTGAACTGTCAGCTTCCTGTTTTATTGCTCAGTATTTATGGAACTGCTCCTGCATCACTCGTGAAACCTATCAAATTCTCTGTTTTGTGTCAGTGTGGCTGAGCGACGCGTATCAGCTTTGTAACTTAGCCCCCTTCATATATATCCATGGAGTTAGTTAATGCACTTCAGTTCGTTAATGCACTTCAGTTACCTACCTACCAGAATTAGCTCAGCAACTGTTGTGGAATGAAGAGTTTCTTACAGTCGTACGATATATCGTTACCACAACGCCAAAACCTTCTAAGTGCTTTTAACTGGTTTCGAGAAAAACTCGTTCAAAGTTTTGATGTTGTGTTACAAATCGAAAAATGGCTTTGAAGCGACGGCACATTCATAATTTATTACGGCATTCGTTGTCACTCGTAACACTCCTACCAAAAAGTCATTTTGAATAATTAGGGGTAGGGTACGTATACGATTTTGGCCTTGTGCACTTTGAATTAAATCGCGGTTTCCTGCTTTGAGTTCTTTTCAACAACGAAAGATATTTTGATATGGTTTTGTCTTCGTTAGCACTAAAATGCTTGTGGCCACCATTGAAATAGTCTTAAGGACATCTGCTGACAGGAAGGAAGGGTTCCTCTTGAGGCACTTAGCGATTTTGGAATGGTCAGGTGGTCCATTTTTGAAGATAGGCGAAATTGATAAGCACTTTTACGACTTGATACGCATTTTGGCATGATCGGATAGTGCATTTCTGGAAATAGGCGATGCTGATTTGTTACTTTGTTGCTGACCTGTTAGAAACAGGGATTCGCGCTATTGGCATGGTACCTATCGAATATATAGCATTTCAAAGTCAAATTCAACTTTTTCGAAACCAAATTCATCCTTTTCGAAACCAAATTCAACTTTTTCCAAGTCAAATTCAACTTTTTCCATTTCAAATTCAACCTTCCCCTACTTCAGCAAAAAATATAAAGTTTAATAAACTGAATTTGTGAACCCCATTAGTAACTTTTTGTTGCATTATTTAAGGCTTAAATTGAATTTCGTATGACATCAGATAGCGATTACAAGCTCCCTCGCTACTTCGTATGACATCAGATGAGGTGCGTTCGATTAATCAGCAGGTTTCATGGGCGACGAAATAGGCATTAAAGAAGTAAACACGAAGAATTTGCAAACACCGAAGTTATTTCTCTACTTATGTCCCTTAATTCAGTTGAAGGTTCACAAAAGGAAAATTTTAAATTGTAATGAAAAATAAAAATAAAAAACACACATACCTAGTACCTGCACTGAACCACTATAGCGTTGTTTAATTTAAGCCTGAAATAATGCAACAAAAAGTTAGTAATGGGGTTCACAAATTCAGTTTATTAAACTTTATATTTTTTTCTGAAGTAGGGGAAGGTTGAATTTTAAATGGGAAAAGTTGAATTTGACTTAGAAAAATTTGAATTTGACTTGGAAGAAGTTGAATTTGGTTTGAAAAGGTTTAATTTGATTTCGAAATTCTATAATGCTGTTTGTTGAAATCGGCCAAAATGGCACTTAGGCGATTTTGGCATTGTGTTAACAGTATGGTGCATCGCAAACGTCAGAATATTTACATAATAGGTAAAGGTATGTCCTTAAATATTCATATATATCAAACTTCGTAGCATTGTGACAGTTGGTAATTGACTTCTGTATGTGCGGATCCTATACCCCACTTATTATATATAACCAACTTTACAACGATACATCCATACTGATTTACAATCACAGACCCACCACCTTATCCTAGTATCACAGTACATTTTTATCTCAGTGAAATATCACAGATAGTCACACTCACGTGATAGCAAGGTCTGTCACTCACTATTCTGTACTCAATAGTAAGTATACAATATTTTAATAAATTTTTAATTGTTGTAGCTAGTTATGAGTTGAATCTGACCTAATATCGTACCAGCCTCCAAAACCTAATCAATCACACTCAATGTATACCCTACATTTCTACATACTAATCACATAATATACGTTTCTGCTAACTGCTTTTTATCAGTGTGATTTGGTAAGCGGTTATTTGTAGCTATTTTTTGTTGTTCGATAACCCAGTATTGTCCGACGATGCCTCACCCAGTGGCACTGACCCAGATGTAGCCGTCACGAAGTAACACCTTTCAATTAACCTTGGATTTATGAACCTCATTTGTCAGATACCTAACTAATGCACTTCAGTATGTAACGGTCTTCCTCGTAATGTTGTGGCCGATTAATCGCTGGAGTTAGTTAAACATGCGATTAAATACCCAAACAAACTGCTAACACTCCATTCGTTCTATTATCTACATTCGCGGGTTATAATTTTTAATAATAATAAATTATTATATTACAGGTGTAACATGAGTGATGCAAAACCTCTCTCCCACGTGTTCTACATCTAATTTCCGACCAAAAGTCCTATAACATTTTTTTTTTACTCCGCTACCCCACTTTTTTCACTTTTAAGCTTTTTTCGAAATTCCGACCTCGTCTCACTAAAGCAGCTATAACTTCCTTAATTTAAAGAGTAAATTCAAATTTGAAGATACCGTTGGAAAGAGCGTTAAATTTCCTGTCTCTCTAATGCCTAACAAACTTTTTTTAGGAGGATTTGAGGAGTGAAAATGGAGTTTGAAAAGTGAATTTTGTCAAAATCGTCTGTTTTTTCAAACGCTTGGTGATCCTATTAATTCTTGTAGCAGAATGGTGAAGGTAAGCTAAAAAATGCGCCAAAACGTAAGCTTCCAACGGACTAATCGAAATGTTTTTTGGAATTGATTTCAAGAGAGAAAATGAGGTTTGAATAGGAAAAAACCACAGTCATGCAGCATGGCTATAAGAGCGAATTTTCGAAGTTTTCGGCATCTTCCTCCTCCGCCTAAAATTTTCTGAAAATTAATTTTCGGTCAATGTTTTCCCAACTTGATACCATACAAAATTAAAACAGGAGTAGTTTTACGCAAAGTAAAATTTGGGGTGGAAGGAGGGGGAGGGGGAAATCTAAAATGTTTTGAATACCAGAAGAGTAGGTATTGGGTACGTAGGTAACAAATTTTTTGTTCCATTTTTTGCCGAGTAACACCTCGGTTTGTAGATTTTCCAACGCTGAACACGATGGTGAAGTCAGAATTGCGATATCCCATTCCGTTATCAGATTAGAGCAGACGAACCAGGAAGAACATCTCAAGAAATAACCACGTTCCTTCATCTTCAAAGTGCTCCAGTTTGAGAACGGAATGAGATATCGCAATTCTGATTTCACCATCGTGTTCAGCGTACAAAAACCTTTAAAATGAGGTGTCACTTGTCAGACTTTTTCATTTTGGGAATTTATGGGTAATTTTCCCCCCCTAAAACTCCCCAAAACTCCCCCTTAGGGTGACCCGATTCTGCCCATCTTCGAACTTAGCCTGTCGATTGCCAAGACAGATTTTTCGTGCAAATTTGAACTTTTTATCTCAATTCTTTCGAGAGTTATCGTCTGGAATGACACATACATATATAAATAAATATATATATATATATATATATATATATATATATATATATATATATATATATATATATATATACAATTTTTGGTGTCTTTCGGCAGGGAATTCAGGATAGTCTGAAACGGATTTTGGTATAAAAATCTTTCGGAAATTCGAGTTTTAAAAATTTTGGACCGAGAACAATAGCTTCCTTTTCTTCGAAAATTCGCTAAAAACGTGTTGTTTCCGGCTAAATGAAAAAGAAATGAAGAATGGAAATATGGAAGTTAAGCGAAGAGGATTGAAAGATCCGTGAGACGACTGTTGTTTGTGTACCTCTACGAATGATTGGGATGAATTCTTATCTTCTTCGCTGCCACCTATGGACCCTTCAAAAACGAAACGGTCTCTGTATTCGCCAAAACGTAGGGCATTTTGAGCAAATAAAGGATTGAACAGAGTCCCGCTTAACTTCCATAGTTCCATTCTTTGTAATGCCAGCACCCTTGGACTAAAATGAAAATAACGACCAAATACTTACTGGGAGATGATGTGAGGGTGTCACCATTCGATTTGAAAATTACCCCATAGTTGACTCACTACTTTTTTCATGAAAAACCCACGATTTAGCCGGGAACAACACGTTTTTTTCGTATTCAAACCTCATTTTAGCGAATTTTCGAAGAAAAGGAAGCTATTGTTCTCGGTCCAAAATTTTTAAAACTCGAATTTCCGAAAGATTTTTATACCAAAATCCGTTTCAGACCATCCTGAATTCACTGCCGAAAGACACCAAAAATTATATGTATATATATATATATTTATATATATATTTATATATATATTTATATATTTATATATTTATATATTTATATATGTATGTGTCATTCCAGACGATAACTCTCGATAGAATTGAGATAAAAAGTTCAAATTTGCACGAAAAATCTGTCTTGGCAATCGACAGGCTAAGTTCGAAGATGGGCAGAATCGGGTCACTCTAAGGGGGAGTTTTGGGGAATTTTAGGGGGGGAAAATTACCCATAAATTCCCAAAATGAAAAAGTCTGACAAGTGACACCTCATTTTAAAGGTTTTTGTACGCTGAACACGATGGTGAAATCAGAATTGCGATATCTCATTCCATTCTCAAACTGGAGCACTTTGAAGATGAAGGAACGTGGTTATTTCTTGAGATGTTCTTCCTGGTTCGTCTGCTCTAATCTGATAACGGAATGGGATATCGCAATTCTGACTTCACCATCGTGTTCAGCGTTGGAAAATCTACAAACCGAGGTGTTACTCGGCAAAAAATGGAACAAAAAATTGTTACGTATCCAATACCTACTCTTCTGGTATTCAAAACATTTTTGATTTCCCCCTCCCCCTCCTTCCACCCCAAATTTTACTTTGCGTAAAACTACTCCTGTTTTAATTTTGTATGGTATCAAGTTGGGAAAACATTGGCCGAAAATTAATATTCAGAAAATTTTAGGCGGAGGAGGAAGATGCCGAAAACTTCGAAAATTCGCTCTTATAGCCATGCTGCATGACTGTGGTTTTTCAGATTTTCTCTCTTGAAATCAATTCCAAAAAACGTTTCGATTAGTCCGTTGGAAGCTGACGTTTTGGCGCATTTTTTAGCGTACCTTCACCATTCTGCTACAAGAATTAATAGCATCACCAAGCGTTTTAGAAAACAGACGATTTTAATATTTTGACAAAATTCACTTTTCAAACTCCATTTTCACTCCTCAAATCCTCCTAAAAAATTTTGTTAGGCATTAGAGGGACAGGAAATTTAACGCTCTTTCCAACGGTATCTTCAAATTTGAATTTTTACTCTTTAAATTAAGGAAGTTATAGCTGCTTTAGTGAGACGAGGTCGGAATTTCGAAAAAAAGCTTAAAAGTGAAAAAAGTGGGGTTTTAAGCGGAGTAAAAAAAAATGTTACTTATAGGACACTTTTGGTCGGAAATTAGATTTAGAACACGTGGGAGAGAGGTTTTGCATCAACTCATGTTACACCCTGTATATAACCAACAAAATTAATAATTGTTATTTTTAGAAGCAAACTGTTATTTTAACAAAATGTTCCTGTCTGACCGGTGTTAATCTCGGCTGACGATGCCTCGCTGGCACTGACCTGGATGTGGGTAATTACCGTCACGCATCGGTAGTAGCGAATGACGTGTTGGCGTTCAAATCGCCTTTCAATAGTTCTCCGTGTTTATTGCGGGTCTGTCGGTGTGAGGCTTTAAATGCTCAATTTTGGCCACCTACTTACATCTGAGATGCTCTGTGCACCGTTGTGTCGAATTTCGATATGAAGACTCAAAATATAGCAGCTGGTCAAATTTACACTACAGCATTCGTAGACTACCGATTACTTTTGGTTTTGTGTCGCTGTGTCTGAAACATTGTCCACTCAGTCACTGTCTGCTTACAAAGCGATAAAAAAAATTAAAAATTTTAAAAACCGTAATAATTTTTAAAAACCCTGCGAAGTTCTTGTCACTTGGGTTTATTGCCCTAGTGCACATACCTACAGAAATTTCGGATGTTCGTCTATAGTTTCTTTCATGTGCAATAATTGAAATAACTCCTCGAAATAGGCTCCTATTCTTGACAAATATCTTTGAACATCGAGATAGTGCCATTTAACTGGCTTGATTCACCTGTTAATACTACTTCTAGTGTTCTTATACATATTTATGGTGATTTCAGACAATTCGAAGGTTTTTGACTCATAAAAAAAAGAATTATAGGAGCTGAAATTTCGTTAGAACCTCCTCAATTGTCCACTCTTTCGTCAAAATCGACTTTCATGTTCGGTCCTGACGCCCTAAAAAACATGGAAATCGATACCTCACAACCTCGAGTTACTAAAACACCCAAAAAACGCTGCAAAGTCCTTTTCACATGGGTTTATTATTCTATTGGACATGCCTACACAAATTTTGGCTGTTCATTTTTGTTTCTTTTATGAGCAATTATTGAAATGGCTATTTTTGATGGTTTCCGCCAGTTTTGGCCCCCAAAAACACGAATTAGGCTCGGCTTTTCCTTTCAACAGATTATTTTGATCATTGATAGTACCATTTAATTGTCTTGATTCACCTGTTGATAGTACGTCTAGTGTTATTATACAAATGTATGGGATTACAGACAATTTCCCATGTTTTTGACTCATGAAAAATGAAGTTCGGGAGCTGAACCTTCGTTACAACCTCAATTCTTCGGTCAAAATCAACCAATTATTCGGTCTTCTCGCCCTAAAAAACAAGATACGTCACAAGCTCATGCTGCAACCTAAAAAATCCCTCGAAAGCCACTATTTTTACACTCATTTTTCTCTCATAACGCCCCTGGATGTGTGCCGTTCGGGCTGCCGTGTTTCGGAGCACAACTAGGGCCCAAATGGGGACCCGAACTGTGTGCGAAAAACGACGATTTTAGAGCAAAATTTAACGTAAATTTAAGGTTGAAACTTCCTTAGAACCTCAATTTTCCACTCCTTGGTCAAAATCGACTTCATATTCGCCTCGTCTTCTCGCCCTATAAAACATGGACAGCGATACCTCAAAAGCTCATTTTACTACTATGTTACTAAAACACAAAAAGTACCTATTTTTATACACATTTTCACTCATAACACCCCTGGGTATATTCCGATCGGGCTGCAAAGTTTCGAGGCACAACTAGGGCCCAAAAGGAGCATGTTGTGTGCGAAACAGCGAACTTTTTAGACCGAAAATAATGGTAGATACGGATGATACCGGCGTACGGCGGACGTACATGGCATTTTTGGAATCTACGCACGTTGAAACGCGAAAGAAAAGACAAAATTTGAGTGGGTGTTCCAAAAATTTGTTGCTGAGCGAATACGTACGTGGATTATTCACGGAATAATAAACCAAAATCCACCTTCCCACTACCCAAATTACGCCTAATTAAGTTCAAAATACTTGTCCATGTATGATGGTAGCTCAGGATAAAAATGTTCCTTTGTCCGTGAGTGAAGCACGAACAAGGAATGCGAGGTACTCGACCAGTTGTTGGTTCACCTGTCTGAAAGAGCAGTAAATCAATACCTACCATTAATCATAGTCAAGTGCTCAATAATTAAATGACCGTGAAAAGCGAACCGACATTTACCTTTCCAGTGACATTTGAATGCCCACCCGTGTTTTATCCAAAACCTCCAAGTTTGTCGCATTATCCGAGAATATTTATACGGAAATGATTCAAAATCCGCACGTGGGACAGCTGTGTGTATTTCAACCGATCAATCGAAAAGCTTTGCGGGGTTTGCGTGAGGTTTGGAAGTCTGTGAAATAAGTTTTTATCTTTGAAAGCGATGCCGATAACGTCGTAGACGCGATCCCTCTGTCAACAGCGGGACTCGTTTCAGTCCGTTTTATCGATGGCGATTGATTTAAGCCCTCAAAAGGTGTGACGTGCCGCGATACTGCCAACTTCAACGAATTGATACCGTGCGTGCTGTGATGAACAAAAAAACGCTGCAAATTATTACACAACGGTTTGTTATTTACCTGTATAGATGCCCCTTCTGCGTGGATAACTGTTTTCTGTGGCCAGTACCCTCGAGCTCCCCCCAAGAAAGCCTTAAATAGAGTACTGAAGCCGGCTCGGGAAATAAAGTTTGATACAAATGCACGGGAATCAATAATTCAATCATTAATTATTTGTAGTTATTCATGAAGCATAAGGCAAATAAAAAACCGTTGTTTAATAATTTACCCAACGTACTTCAAAGTTTGTTCAAGTTTCACAAGTACCTACCAACATAATCCAATAGTCCATCACTTATCAAATGAAATAATATCGCAGAACAACCAACTCGACTTCATACAGCCATCCTTGATTATAATCAGGTGCTCCCTAGTGATGATGTCCGGGTCGGATTTATACCGTTTGATTCACGATCGTGTTGACGAAGCATTTCGGTGCAAAACGAACGGCTGGTCGTACAGTGCTCCGGGTGGTCTCAAAAAATTCTTTAGTTCAAGATCAATTTAAAAACGTTAAAAAAAACCATACCCTTCTATCGAAAGTTTTCGAGCTACGGCGTTCTGAAAATTTCAACCCCTGTTTTTCACCTCTTAGAGATGACTGACAGTAACGCCGAGCTTGTCGGAGCAACTAGACCCCAAACAAGACCTGCAAACCAAATTTCATTCATTTTGGTTCATGGTAACTGAGAAAAGTGCGAAATACGGCGTACGGCGGACGGACAGAAATTTTTGTTATTGCATTTTCGGATTATACGTACTTTGAAATGTAAAACATCAAATTTTGAGGGTTACATTTTTTTTTTTTTTTTTTTTTTTTTTTTTTTTCATGCTCGATTCCAAAGGTTCATTTTTGTTGAAAATAATAAACCAGAAATCATGCGAAATCTACAGTGCAGCTGCAGTGGTGTGCACAGTTGTCGCCGGATCAACGATCGCATTTCAAAAACGTTTTTGTACGAATGTTCCACTGACGATGCGAGTGGAGCAGTTTAAAACAAACTGTAATTTGGCTCTTTGTTTCCCCCCCCCCCCGAGCCAAAGTCGAAGGTCATAAGATAAACGCCCTGGAACTGGATCGGAAAAATGTTTCAGCCTTGATTACTTGGTTTTGCTGAACCCGCTTGTTGATCCGCTGACTACTGTGATTTTTGCTCGGACATGGATGATTTTATGAAGCACTTGGAGTCGAAGGCTTCATTAATAATAATAATAATAATAATAATAATAATAATAATCACCCTTATTTTTTTAGACAGATTTGTGCATTATAGCCAGAGCCCTTCACAATAATATGGCACTTATTTTTGTGAAATATGGCCCTAAAAAATATGGCAATACGGCACTTATTTTGGCCCAAATATGGCACTTATTTCTCTCAATATGGCACTTATTTGTCAACCCTCTCCGACCACCCCAGCTATTCTGAGACGATAATATCACAACATACAAGTTATTTATGCTAAATAATTTATTTTATTTACAAAGCTTTATGCAAATAATTAATTATTATTATTATTATTATTATGATTATTATTATTATTATGATTATTATTATTATTATTATTATTAAATAACAACATCAGGTGTGCTGCAATGCTTTCCATTGAAAATCCCTCAGGAAGTATTTCATTTTTGAGAAAGTCCTCTCCACATCAGCTTGCCGGGGCGTATTTCATAGAGGACATCAGCAGGTTCCCAGTGGCTTCCTTCAGACTGGCTTCCTCACCAGACAGAGTGGCGACCCGTGGAAGCATCCCATTCCAAAAGAGTTAGAGGCATTAGTAATCCCTCTACATAATGGCCTCAGGGTTCGAAAAACCTCATTTCATTCAGAAATTTTCACTTCAAATTTTTTTTTTCAATTTTTTTGAAGGAGTTTGGCGAAAAAAGGCACATGGCATTTTCCTAAAAATCGGCCGAATTTACGAAACGGCCATTTTACGAAAAAAAATCGTCAGAATATGGCATTTTTGTATGGCGCCATGGCAGTATGGCATTTGAAGGGCTCTGATTATAACACATGAATTACATGTTTAGAGTAACAGTGTATTGTCATAACTAGTGATATTTCATTGATAAAAATCACAACGAATGGTACAAGAAGAATTAAGGGCCGCCTGGCAATAATAAATTACTGTTTGGTGATTAAAATCAAAATATTCTTACAGAAATGGTTGTTGTGGTGGGGGAGGTTATTATGAAAATATTTGTTTTCAAATAAGATAGGCTGGTGATTTTGTTTCATCCTTTTCCCCGTTGTTATCTGGCTGGGTACCTCGCTTTTTATTCCACTCTCTTCTGTCCCATTTCACAGTTGTTGTATAAGGCTAATGTGGCCATAAGCCCGTCGTGTTCCGCTAGGCCTGACATTTTCCTCTTGACGCTTGCATTGTGGTTTGAGTGGACTTGACCTGTCCCTCAAGTGGAGAAGGGTCTTGAAAACAAGTGAAATAACTGCCCTTTGTGAAACGCATCTCGTCCGAGGAAAAACGAGCTCCTTTGAGGACGCTCTCCAGCAAGTAGTGCGAATTTGCCGTGTACCTACCTAGTTTCAATGGGATAAGCGCGCTTATTTATTTTTTTGGTTTATTATTCTGTGAATAATACACCTATGTATTCGCTCAGCAAAAAAAAAATGTTTATAACACCCCCTCAAAATTTTTTCTTTTCCGTTTCAAGGTGCGTAGATTCCAAAAATGCAATGTCCGTCCGCCGTATCACGTGTACCAGCTTCATTTTCGGTCTAAAAAATTCGTTCTTTCGCACACATGCTCCATTTGGGCCCTAGTTGTATCCCGAAACTTTGCAGCCCGATCGGAATATGCCCAGGGGTGTTATGAGTGAAAATGTGTGTAAAAAATAGGTACTTTTTGCGTTTTAGCAACATGTTGGTAACATGAGCTTTTGAGGTATCGTTTTCCATGTTTTTTGGGACAAGAAGACCGAACATGAAGTCAATTTTGACCAAAGAGTGGAAAATCGAGGTTCTACCAATGGTTCTGCTCCCAAAATGGATTATTTATGAGTCAAAAACCTGGGAAATCGTCTGAAATCACCATAAATTTGTATAATAACACTGGAAAAAGGGTCAACAGGTGAATCAAGACAATTGAATGCCACTACCAGCGATCAAAGATAATTTGAGAGAAAAAAGGAGCCTACCTAATTCGTGTTTTTGGGGCCAAAATTGGTGGAAACAATCAAAAATATATATTTAAATTATTTCACATGAAGGAAACAGTAAAAGAACAGCCAACATTTCTGTAGGTGTGTCCTGTAGAATAATAAACCCATGTGACAAGGACTTTGCAGCGTTTTGGTTTATTATTCTATGAATAATACACCTATGTATTCGCTCAGCAAAAAATTTTTATAACACCCCTCAAAATTTTTTCTTTTCCGTTTCAAGGGGCGTAGATTCCAAAAATGCAATGTCCGTCCGCCGTACGCCGTCCGCCGTATCACGTGTACAGGCTTCATTTTCGGTCTAAAAAAATCGTTCTTTCGCACACATGCTCCATTTGGGCCCTAGTTGTGTCCCGAAACTTTTCAGCCTGATCGGAATATATCCAGGGGAGTTATGAGTGAAAATGTGTGTAAAAATAGGTACTTTTTGCGTTTTAGTAACATGTTGGTAACATGAGCTTTTAAGGTATCGTTTTTCATGTTTTTGGGGACGAGAAGACCGAATATGAAGTCGGTTTTGACTAAAGAGTAGAAAATTGAGGTTCTACCAAATGTTCAGCTCCCGAAATTGAATTTTTTTGAGTCAAAAACCTGCGAAATCGTCTGAAATCACCATCAATTTGTAGAATAACACTGAAAAAAGTGTCAACAGGTGGATCAAGACGATTATAAATGGTACTATCAGTGATCAGAGATAATTTATTTAAAAAAAAAAGAAGGAGCGTACCTTATTCGTGTTTTGGGGGCCAAAATTGGTGGAAACCACCAGAAATAGCTATTTCAATTATTTTATATTAAAGAAACAATAAATAAACAGCCAACATCTCTGTAGGTATGTCCAATAGAATAATAAACCCATGTGACAAGGACTTTGCAGCGTTTTTTAAATTAATGTAGCCTGAGAATTTTGACACCAACCGCACTGTTCTACGATAAGTAATTCTTTCACTATGGTTTTTTCAAAGATTCCAGAAGCTCTGACGTCATTGCACCCCTTCCCCACCGCTCCCTTCCAACTGTGACGTCAGAATCCCGTGATGCGGTTGGTGCAAAATTCTCAGGATGGATTCGTCATTAATTAAAAATAAAATAGAATAAATAAGCGCGCACATCCCATTCAAACTAGAAAGATTCTCAGACTCTAGATTCTCATAATGGAATCTAGTTTCATTAAAAAATCATGTAAACCGGTTTTGTGGCCCCGAAACCGTAGGTGTTTTTGAGGTTTTAGTGAACTTGGGGTTGTGAGTCATCGTTTTCCATGTTTTTTAGGGTTGAGACCAAATATGACGTTGATTTTGACTGCTGATTGAAGGATTGAGGGTCTCAAAATTCAATATTCATGGGTCAGAAACATGGGAAAATGGCTGTAATCACCAGAAATTTGTATAGTTTCCCAAGAGGTACTATTAACAGGTGAATCAAGACAGTTCAATGACAATTCACTGATTGGAAATAATTTTTAAGAAATAGGAACCTAATATTCGATACTAAATAAATTTTGATCGTACCGACAGACAGTTTGTTGAATATCTTCATTTCTGCCCAAAAGGGAGCATGTTGGATGTACTTGAAAAATTCGTAATTATTGAGAGTGATAGGTTGGGTGAATCTTTGAATTATGTAATTCCTTTCAAGTTTTCTCCATTATTGCGTTCATTTCTGTAACAGCTTGGTCCCCCCCCCCCCCCGCCCGCCCACCTTTCTCCTTGCGTTCCTTTCACTTTTTGGCATTCTCGTCCTGGGCCAATCAGAATCGACCCCCTTCCTTTTAGCGAATTTTCGAAGAAAAGGAAGCTATTGTTCTCGGTCCAAAATTTTTAAAACTCGAATTTCCGAAAGATTTTTATACCAAAATCCGTTTCAGACTATCCTGAATTCCCTGCCGAAAGACACAAAAATTATATGTATATATATATATATATTTATATATATATTTATATATGTATGTGTCATTCCAGACGATAACTCTCGAAAGAATTGAGATAAAAAGTTCAAATTTGCACGAAAAATCTGTCTTGGCAATCGACAGGCTAAGTTCGAAGATGGGCAGAATCGGGTCACCCTAAGGGGGAGTTTTGGGGAGTTTTAGGGGGGGGGAAATTACCCATAAATTCCCAAAATGAAAAAGTCTGACAAGTGACACCTCATTTTAAAGGTTTTTGTACGCTGAACACGATGGTGAAATCAGAATTGCGATATCTCATTCCATTCTCAAACTGGAGCAGTTTGAAGATGAAGGAACGTGGTTATTTCTTGAGATGTTCTTCCTGGTTCGTCTGCTCTAATCTGATAACGGAATGGGATATCGCAATTCTGACTTCACCATCGTGTTCAGCGTTGGAAAATCTACAAACCGAGGTGTTACTCGGCAAAAAATGGAACAAAAAATTTGTTACGTACCCAATACCTACTCTTCTGGTATTCAAAACATTTTTGATTTCCCCCTCCCCCTCCTTCCACCCCAAATTTTACTTTGCGTAAAACTACTCCTGTTTTAATTTTGTATCAAGTTGGGAAAACATTGGCCGAAAATTAATTTTCAGAAAATTTTAGGCGGAGGAGGAAGATGCCGAAAACCTCGAAAATTCGCTCTTATAGCCATGCTGCATGACTGTGGTTTTTTTTTCCCTTCACCATTCTTCTTCACAACCAATCCCAATCGACCACATTTCACTTTTTGACCATTTATAAGGTCACCTCTCCAATGCGCCTTCAGTTATTATTTGATACGTCACGGTGGTTTGGTCACCGAAACCGGTATAACAGTATTTTTCACGTTTTTCATGTATTAGTTGAAATCGACTATTTTTTCATCAACTCCGTTTTTCTTTCCAATATTCGAGTTTAAAACCGTCAAATTAGCTTTGTCTGCACTGGGGTTCCAGTCGTGCCATATTCAGACGATAATAATAAACCTGTGACAAGGACTTCGCAGGTTCTGATTTCCATCGGATTGTCAAGTTGTTGAACATTTAAAGTTCAGGTTTTATAGACCTGGCTGACATTCTCAGGATTTCACATTCCTGTAGTCCATTAACTCGGGATTCCAAACGCTGATGGCTCGAATGACCTTAATATTATCCAGAATTGTCACTGCGCCATCATTCGAGATGCAACAGACGTACCAGAATCCTGGCAGTCGATTCCAAGGCCTGTATAAGCGTTAATTTCGGTGAATTCCGATATCTGTAGCGTCTTACAGATAGCGATGCCGGTGCGACACAGGGGTGTTGTTGAAAACTTGTCGTTGAAGGGAACAGAACTGAAGACCTTGCGATGGTACGGTGTTCTGCCCTGCCCCGCAGCAATCGGCTGTCGTCCGGGCCAACGGACTGCAGATAGCCATCGGTCTCTTCTCCCTCTCCGACTTCGGTTCTCTCGCTTCACACATTCAGGTAGGCACACAGAACATTCCCTACCAACCTCCAGTCGATGAGGACGGCTCCCCCTTCTCCATCACCACGCACGCATAGCTCTCTTTGCCGCCAGGTGGTTCTTTTATATCTTACGAGAGGGTCGCGTTGGATTCAGGAGGGAAACGACTGTTGAAAATTAAACACCGACGGCCACGCAATCTGTTTCCTCCAGCCGTCTTTCACAGAGGTCTCTTTCTCGTCTCCTGCATTATTACGTGAGGCTTTCGGACGTAAAACCCGACTCACCGATTGCTCGAGGCGTTGAGTAACTCAGTTTGGTAAACTCCGATCTTTTATGTGTCAAGAGTGTTGGTTTATTATTCTGTGAATAATACACCTATGTAATCGCTCAGAAAACATTTTTATACCAATTTTTTCTTTTACATTTCAAGGTGCGTTCGAAAAATGCAATCAATGCCCGTCCGCCGTATCACGTGTACCGGCTTCATTTTCGGTCTAAAAAATTCGTTCTTTCGCACACATGCTCCATTTGGGCCCTAGTTGTGTACCGAAACTTTGCAGCCCCATCGGAATATACCCAGGGGTGTTATGAGTGAAAAATGGGGTAAAAATAAGGGGTTTTTGGTGTTTTAGTAACATGAGCTTGTGAGGCATCGTTATGATTTTTAGGACGAGAAGACCGAATATGAAGTCGATTTTGACCAGTGAGTGGAAAATTGAGGTTCCAACGAAGTTTCAGCCTTAAATTTACGTTCAATTTTGATCTAAAACCGTCGTTCTTCCGCACACAGTTTGGGTCCCCATTTGGGAACACATTTGGGCCCTAGTTGTGCTCCGAAGCTCGGCAGCCCGATCGGAATACACCCAGGGGTGCTATGGGAGAAAAATGGGTGAAAAAATAATGATTTTTGAGGTTTTAGTGAACATGAGCTTGTGAGGTATCGTTTTCCATGTTTTATAGGGCGAGAAGACCGAATATTAGGTTGATTTAGACCGAAGAGTGAAGAATTGAGGTTTTAACGAAGGTTCGTTCTTATTTAGAAATTGAATACATTATAGTGAGAGGAGGAGGAGGAAAACTTAAATCTGCGTTAGATCTACATTATGTAGAGCAGATAGATATTGAAAAGAAAATTAAGCTGGAGGAAAAGGTGAACATATGAGAAATAAATCGCTAAAATATTAATTTGTTGTGAGCATTTTACATCAAATTCCGTTCAGTCCGGACTTCCGGTGATTTGGACGGAGTCCGGTACCAACTAGCCCGGATTAGCGGGAATCTGCCGTACGTAATATGCGGAGTTTGATGTTTCCCGTTAACATTTCGTAGGTTTTGCTGGTTCGGACTGCTTGTGCACCGATTGTATTTGATGGCGGAGTCTCGCAATTCGGAAGCGACCAAAGGCTGATTGGCGGGTCCACCGTGGCGGGACCGAGCCGAGCCACGGCCGGGGTCCGGCCGGGACACGGTGAAAGAATCACGGGAGCATTTTCAATGAACTCGTTCACGCTACGCCGAGTGGAGGACGTGCCGAGTCCGTGTTTGAACCGTGTCCCGGCCGTGCCCCTGCGAGAAAGGGGGCTGGACATTCTTTTCCCGGACCCGGACTGGCTCTGTCCCTCCGTTTTGTTGCATCTGTACTCAAAGATGGATGACGAAAAGCTGATAGATGCTGCTAGAGCTGATACATTCGAAAATAACCAAAGAATTTACTTTCATCGTCCAACAGTTCTTTATATAGCGTGGCGAATTCTCCCTCCAACTTCCGCTTTCGCAAAGTTGGATGCCTTCTTGAAGAATTCTGAAGTCCAGCAACTTGTTTATCTCTTCCCTTTTCATCAAGTGCAATTACACTTGCTGCTAAATCTTCTTTGGAAAAGTTCATTTTTCGAAGCACACTTCATTTTGACAATTCATTTTGACAAGACACACTCGGCCACAGCCCGGACGGAACTGACGGAATAGCATGCATGGAGGCTCGGCCACGGCCCGGACGGAACTGACGGAATAGCATGCATGGAGGCTCGGCCACGGCCCGGACGGAACTGACGAAATTGCATGCATGGAGGCTCGGCCACGGCCCAGACGGAATAGCATGCATGGAGGCTCGGCCATGACCCGGACGGAACTGACGGAATAGCATGCATGGAGGCTCGGCCACGGCCCGGACGGAACTGACGGAATAGCATGCATGGAGGCTCGGCCACGGCCCGGACGGAACTGACGAAATAGCATGCATGGAGGCTCGGCCACGGCCCGGACGGAACTGACGGAATAGCATGCATGGAGGCTCGGCCACGGCCCGGACGGAACTGACGAAATTGCATGCATGGAGGCTCGGCCACGGCCCGGACGGAATAGCATGCATGGAGGCTCGGCCATGACCCGGACGGAACTGACGGAATAGCATGCATGGAGGCTCGGCCACGGCCCGGACGGAACTGACGGAATTGCATGCATGGAGGCTCGGCCACGGCCCGGACGGAACTGACGGAATAGCATGCATGGAGGCTCGGCCACGGCCTGGTCTCCACTAGGTTCCTATGGCCCGGTGGAGGCCCCGGACACGGTGCAGAGTGAATAATCGCCCTCTTCACGTGAAAGCCGGAATCAGGGACACGTTATACCTAATCAAAAGGGAGGTCCGATCGATAACCAACCCCTCCCGTTGCCCTCTACGAGCTCCGTATTTCATCCTCCCTCGTGAAGTTGAAATATTACTTCTCCGCCAACTCCCCACCACCGCAAGCGTATCTCATCCCGACCGTTGTAGCCCGACCGCGTATCGACGCGTGCGTGAATCATTCACAGGCCCTCGTGTGCGAGGGCTTTCTGGGCGAGGGTGAAGAATTGGATATCCTTGTGTGGACGTCCGAAGTTTCATTACTTCTGCCGTCGTATCTCTTGTGAATCCGCCGCAACAAAAAAGAGGGTCAAGTGAAACTCTGCCAGCTTACACTGTTCACCTTATACAACTCTCCATAACACGGCGCCTGTATATTGAGTTATGGAAGTCAAAACTGGGTTGGGGTTGGGCTTATACAAACAACGCTGCGAAGTCCTTGCTTGTCACATGGGTTTATTATTCTATTGGACAAACCTACAGAAATGCTGGCTGTTCATTTATTGTTTCTTTCACGTGAAATAATTCGAATAGCTGATGGTTTCCACCAATTTTGGCCCCCAAAACATCAATTAGGTAGGCTCTTTTTTCCCATATTATCTTTGATCATTGGTAGTGCCATTTAATCGTCTTGATCCACATGTTGAAACTTTTTCTAGTGTTATTATACAAACTGATTGTGATTTCAGACGATTTCCCAGGTTTTTGACTCACGATAAATCAATTTTGGGAGCTGAACATTTGGTAGAACCTCAATTTTCCACTCATTGGTCAAAATCGACTTCATGTTCGGTCTTCTCGTCCCAAAAACATGGAAAACGATACCTCAAAAGCTCATGTTACTAACATGTTGCTAAAACGCAAAAAGTACCTACTTATTTTATACACATTTTCACTCATGACACCCCTGGGTATATTCGGATCTGGCTGCAAAGTTTTGGTACACAACTAGGGCCCAAATGGAGCATGTGTGCGTAAGAACGAATTTTTTAGACCGAAAATGAAGCCGGTACACGTGATACAGCGGACGGTCATTGCATTTTTGGAATCTACGCACCTTGAAACGGGAAAGAAACATTTTTGAGGGGGTGTATAACATTGTTTTGCTGAGCGAATACATAGTTGTATTATTCTCAGAATAATAAACCAAAAATGCTGCGAAGTCCTTGTCCTTGTCACATGGGTTTATTATTCTATTGGACAAACCCACAGAAATGTTGGCTGTTATTTATTGTTTCTTTCATGTGCAATAATTGAAATAGCTATTTTTTATGGTTGACCTATTTTTTTCCAGATTATCTTTGATCATTGATAGTGTAATTTAACTGTCTTGGTTCAACTGCAGATACTACTTCTAGTGTTATTATACAAATTTATGGTGATTTCAGATAATTTCCCAGGTTTTTTACTCACAAAAAATGAATTTGGGGAGCTGAACCTTCGTTACAACCTCAATTCTTCACTTTTTGGTCAAAATCAACTTCATTTTCGGTTTTCTCGCCCTAAAAAACATGTAAAACGACACCTCACAAGCTCGTGCTCACTAAAACCTTTAAAAAACCCTCGAAAACCCCTATTTTTACCCCCCCCCCCCCCCCCTCAGCGCTCCCGGGTGTTTTCCGATCGGGCTGTCGAGCTTCGGAGCACAACTAGGGCCCAAATGTGTTCCCAAATGGGGACCCAAACTGTGTTAGACCAAAATTTAACGTAAATTTAACGCTGAAACTTCGTTCGAATTTTCAGCGCATTTTCCACTTTGGTCAAAATCGACTTCATATTCGGTCTTCTCGTCCTAAAAACCATGGAAAACGATACATCAAAAGCTTATGTTACTAAAACAAAAAAAAATTCCTATTAGCATGAATATGCTTTAGCCGTGACCTAACTAGCCAAAAAAGCAATTTCGTAACGAAATTTCGTAACGAAATCTGGGACGACAACATTTGTAATGATTTTCACGTACAACCGATTCGTTGCTACGGAACTTTAACTTCGCCAGTTATCATCGTACAAAAATCGTTCACCACTCGTTGGATAGCTCTCGATTTACCTAACCATATTACGTTAACCACTGCGGAGTGCGTGGCCGACAAGCTGCGGTATGAGCGTGATTGTTTAAATAATTGTTTACACACAGGTGATCATTCTCACTAACGAGGTACGTGGTACGTGGTGTGGGTGCGGGAGGGGGCGCAAAGACATAAAATGTGGGACGACAACATGGATACCGATGATTTGTTGAATAATAAATTACTGGATGAAGTATTGAAAACAAATGTGCAGCCTCACATAATGATACCCACATTTTGGGTCAGAGAAACAGCGAGGAGCACATCATGAGGCTAAAGCATATTCATGTTTTGTAATTTTAGCCAAGGGCTCTAAGTAGTACTCAGGCGAGGCGCGCAGCGCCGAGTTTTTATACCCATTTTTCACTCATAACACCCCTGGGTATACTCCGATCGGGCTGCAAAGTCTAAATCCCAAAGGGAGGGATATTTTTGACAAATTATCTTTGATCAATGATAGTGCCATTTAACTGTCTTGATCACCTGTTGATACAAATTGTTTAATAAAAATTTATGGTGATATCAGTTTCCCCGGTTTTGACTCATTAAAAGTGAATTTTGGGAGCTGAACCTTTTTACAACCTCAATTCCTCACTTTTTTGTCAAAATCAACTTCACATTGTCTCCTCGCCCTAATAAACATGGAAAACGATACCTCACAAGTTCATGTTGACTAAAACCTCCAATAAAATCTCTCAAAAACCCCTATTTTTACGGTTACCACCCCAGTAGTCGCAAGGAGAGGTAGGAGAGGGTGGTTTGAGTGAGGTCACAAGTTGAATGAGGAGCTGGGGTAGCAGGGCTGTTTATGAAGGCCTCTTTCCACCCGTCCGCCGTCCATCAACGCCGTTATGACCGTTAAGGGGCGATGGCGGTTGATGGAGAGGACCCTTCTGCTTTCCCCAGGGTGTCACTCAACTCATCGTTTCCCTTGTTTATTTGGTTAAATCTTCACCCACTGCATGGGAGTGGTAAATGTACAATTTTGAGGAGTACCACGACATTCTATTTACTGGAAGAGGTCAAATTATTATTATTTATTACGTCAGATGCACCTTGGATAATAAATTGTGCATTTAAATAAATGCGAAATAGCAAATTAATTTGTTCATTAGCGCTTGGATTTGATCGACTCGAGCGCGCTGCGATGGATGGAAACGGTCAGCTAGTTTTAGTATTTCTCCAAGATGTGCCAATTTTGATCCATATTATTGTTCTCTTGATGTTAAACCTTCCCACAATTCTCATAAATACAGTCCTTCTAGTTTCGTTAATGTGAAACATTACGCACTCGATATCAAAATTAAAAATACGATTTCTTCAAAATTGTATAGGTTACGAATACAGTAGCCAAATCTCCGCTGTAATGTCGCATCTGATGAAAGTTATTCATTTCTTTTCAACCGTTTGTGCCCAACGAAACGTCTGCGGAGGAGGGAAGTTATCGTCAGAAGCCAGAGGAAGGGAAGTACGAAGGCAAAAACAGATTTGTATCGATACATTTTTCAAAAGTTCATTTCCTACCGAAAAATCCCGCTAAACGGTTCTCTCGGCTCTTGTAAAAATATCACCGTTTCATTGCACCACTTCTTTCCGTTTCTCACCCTGTTGATTTCATTTCCCTCCTCATTTACTTAGCTCGCTGAAGTCGATTTCCACCGCACTTCCTTCGTATTTCCCACTGTCTTCAGTCTTCCGCGAGCCCCTCGTCTTGTTTCACCTTCTGTTAAAAGTCCATTCATGAACGTTCAAGTTAAATAATGGGAACGGTTATTTCAGGTGAGCTACTGTAGTTCCGGAACATTTTCCACTGCTATGAATTCTGATTATTGTTTAGTAACAGAAGCTCAAAATGATTTCAGTCCCGTTTGATGGAAGAATAGATGCTCTTGCTATTTAGTATTTCTGTTACTATTTAGTACTCTTAGCATTTAGTACTATTTAGTGACTATTTAGTAACAGAAGCTCAAAATGAGTTCAGGCCGGTTTGATGGAAGAATAGATACTGTAATTCATCTTACTACTATTGAAGTACCTACTTAAAGTCAAGAAACTACCTGCGAGTACCTACTAAAGTCCTAACGAGTACCTTCTGAAGTACATACTTAGAGTCAAGAAAGTACCTACGAGTACCTACTAAAGTCCTACCTACTATACTAATGTACCTACTTAAAGTCAAGAAAGTACCTACTAAAGTCCTAACGAGTACCCACTTAAAGTCAAGAAAGTACCTGCGAGTACTTAAGTCAAGAAGATGTACCTAAGAGTACCTACCTACTTAACTCAAAATAAAATTTTCGTAAATTCAAAAGCCGTTTGATGAAATTGAGATGTTGAGAAATTTCTACGCCAAAACCAAGAATGCCCCAGATTTTGAGTACAGATCTGAAAAAAACGTTAGGATACCTTAGGAACGGGCCAGTAGATGGGTGCTGTAATGTCGTTAAAGCATTTCTTTGTTTGTAATGGTGAAAGTCGATTTTTTGCCCTTCAAAATTTTGAAGTCAGATTTCTCAAAACTGCAATTTTGCAGATTTTGATTTATTATTCTGTGAATGATACACCTACCTATGTATTCGATCAGCAAAAAAATTTTGTAACCCCCTCAACATTTTTTCTTTTCCGTTTCAAGGTGCGTAGATTCCAAAAAACGCTGCAAAGTCCTTGTCACATGGGTTTATTATTCTATTGGACATACCTACAGAAACGTTGGCTGTTTATTTATTGTTTCTTTCAAATAAAATAATTGAAATAGCTATTTCTGGTGGTTTCCACCAATTTTGGCCCCCAAAACACAAATTAGGTACGCTCCCTTTTTTTTGGTTTATTATTCTGTGAATAATACACCTATGTATTCGCTCAGCAAAAAATTTTTATAACACCCCCTCAAAATTTTTTCTTTTCCGTTTCAAGGTGCGTAGATTCCAAAAATGCAATGTCCGTCCGCCGTACGCCGTATCACGTGTACAGGCTTCATTTTCGGTCTAAAAAAGTCGTTCTTTCGCACACATGCTCCATTTGGGCCCTAGTTGTGTCCCGAAACTTTTCAGCCCGATCGGAATATACCCAGGGGTGTTATGAGTGAAAATGTGTATAAAAATAGGTACTTTTTGCGTTTTAACAACATGTTAGTAACATGAGCTTTTGAGGTATCTTTTTCCATGTTTTTGAGGACGAGAAGACCGAATATGAAGTCGATTTTGACCAAAGACGCGGAAATTGAGGTTTTACCAAAGGTTCAGCTCCCAAAATTGGTTTTTTATGAGTCAAAAACCTGGAAAACTGTCTGAAATCACCATCAATGTGTACAATAACATTGGAAAAAGTGTAAACAGGTGAATCAAGACCATTAAATGCCACTACCAATGATCAAAGATGATCTTAAAAAAAAAAAAAAAAAGCGTACCTATTTCATGTTTTGGGGGCCAAAATTGGTGGAAATCATCAGAAATAGCTATTTCAATCATTCCACATGAAAGAAACAATACATTTAACAGCCAACAAAAATCTCTAGAACTCCAATAGAATAATAAACCCATGTGACAAGGACTTTGCAGCGTTTTTTTTTTTTTTTTCAAATTATCTTTGATCATTGATAGTACCATTTAATCGTCTTGATCCACCTGTTGATACTTTTTCTAGTGTTATTCTACAAATTGATGGTGATTTCAGAAGGTTTCCCAGGTTTTTGACTCATAAAAAATCAATTTTGGGAGCTGAACATCTGATACAACCTCAACTTTCCACTTTTCGGACAAAATCGACTTCATATTCGGTCTTCTCGTCCCCAAAAACATGAAAAACGATGCCTCAAAAGCTCATGTTACTAACATGTTACTAAAACACAAAAAGTACCTATTTTTATGCACATTTTCACTCATAACACCCCTGGGTATATTCCGATCGGGCTGAAATGTTTCGGGACACAACTAGGGCCCAAATGGAGCACGTGTGCGAAAGATCGAATTTTTTAGACCGAAAATGAAGCCGGTACACGTGATACGGCGTACGGCGGACGGACATTGCATTTTTGGAATCTACGCACCTTGAAACGGAAAAGAAAAAATTTTGAGGGGGTGTTATAACAATTTTTTGCTGACCGAATACATTCACAGAATAATAAACCAAATGCAATGTCCGTCCGCCGTATAAGTGTACCGGCTTCATTTTCGGTCTAAAAAAATCGTTCTTTCGCACACATGCTCCATTTGGGCCCTAGTTGTGCCCCGAAACTTTTCAGCCCGATCGGAATATTCCCAGGGGTGTTATGAGTGAAAATGTGTGTAAAAATAGGTACTTTTTGTGTTTTAACAACATGTTAGTAACATGAGCTTTTGAGGTATCGTTTTCCATGTTTTGGGGGACGAGAAGACCGAATGTGAAGTCGATTTTGACCAAAGAGCGGAAAATTGAGGTTCTACCAAATATGCAGCTCCCAAAATTGATTTTTTATGAGTCAAAAATCTGTAAAATCCTCTGAAATCACCATCAATTTGTACAATTTTACACTAGAAAGTGTCAACACGTGGATCAAGACGATTAAATGGCACTGACAATGATCAAATTGGTGGAAACCATCAGAAATAGCTATTTCAATTATTTCACATAAATGAACAGCCAGCATTTCTGTAGGTATGTCCAGTAGAATAATAAACCCATGTGACAAGGAGTTAGCAGCGTTTGGTTTTGGTTTTGTACCAACGATATAATAGTGTTTTGGAAAAATCACTGGCTCGTCTTCCCTGGAACATTGCTATAATTGAGATCTGGGTTGGTACGTTGTCCGATTAGAAGCTTATTCTCGGCTCTGCTTAGCGATTGCCTTCTTGTACTGCTAGAAATACTCCAGTGACGAGAAGTGTTGTACGGGAGTGGGAATGCGTGAAGGGATGTGCAGACGGCTAAAATAATAGAAACTCCGGCTGCGAGTGAAGGATCCCCAGGGACTCTCCAAGGCCAACACACGGCAGAGGCAGACGAAAGGTTCTTCTGAGCAACTCAACACAGCCGACGCAATCCGAATGAGTTCACCTTTTCTAATATCACTGATAACATCATCGTGGATACTCGTAACGAGCTGGACTGGAAACGTGGATGTGTGGACGGTAGGAAGTTGCAAAAAATATTGCAAAGATAAGCTTGATATCCTTAGCTAAATTAAGATTTCGATTTGTTCCAGCACGCAGTTATAGGGTCATTCTCATATAATTTGACCATTCGGCTTTTCTGGACCTTCAAGTTGGGGGAAAAAATAAAGCATCTTTTAGCGAATTTTCAAAGAAAATGAAGCTATTGCAATGGCTTCGAAATTTAAATAATATAAATTTTTGGAAATTTTCTTCATAGAAATCCGTTTCAGACCATTCTAAAACGATTCCTGAAATTTAACACTTTTTTATATGTATATATATATATATATATTTATTTATATATGTGTCACTCCAGACGATAACTCTCGATAGAATTGAGATAAACAGCTCAAATTTGCACAAAAAATCTATCTTGGCAATCGAAAGGCTAAGTTCGAAGATGTGCGAAATTGGCCTACTCTAAGGAGGGTTTTGGCGCATTTAAAGTGCGCAAAAATTACCCAAAAATCCCCAAAATGTTATTTTCCAACAAGTGACCCCTCATTTTAAAGGTTTTTGCACGCTGAACACGATGGTGGAATCGGATTTTAGATATCTTGATCCGTTCTCAAATTAGAGCATTTAAAGTGCGCAAAAATTACCCAAAAATCCCCAAAATGTTATTTTCCAACAAGTGACCCCTCATTTTAAAGGTTTTTGCACGCTGAACACGATGGTGGAATCGGATTTTAGATATCTTGATCCGTTCTCAAATTAGAGCATTTAAAGTGCGCAAAAATTACCCAAAAATCCCCAAAATGTTATTTTCTAACAAGTGACCCCTCATTTTAAAGGTTTTTGCACGCTGAACACGATAGTGAAATCGGATTTTAGATATCTAAATCCGTTCTTAAATTAGAGCATTTAAAGTGCGCAAAAATTACCCAAAACTAGGATAATCTTTAAACTCTTACCCCCACCCCCTTAGAGTGGTCAGATTGAAAAATGTGAGAAGTATTAATTGAAGACGAGAGTTCGAAGCAAAAAAGGGGGAGGCAAACGATTAGTACAACTCCTTGAATTTACCCACAGCGATCAAATAAATAAGCACTTAGTACAATTACGTAATAAACAAACGGTAGAATCAGGATGGACAAAACGTACAAATTAAAATAAATACGAAGAGAATATACATAGAAAACCAAATTTTAGACCGAAGTTTTCCTTTATTCAAAACCATAGCCATTAATTCGAATATTTCTTTGAAAATTCGCTCATTAAGTCATGCTGCATGACTGATTTTTTTGAATAAAATTTTATCTGGAATGTTATAAATGTTCAGAATAGGGTGTGATTTATCGGCCCGGCAAAATAGAGGTTACTCCCTACATAAAAGGCGGGCATAACAGCTTTTAATTCAAACACACGTCCAAAAAATACTTCGCACATCAAAAAAGGGAATCGCACGGCTAATTTGGGAGATGCCCGTCTAATAAGGTGATTCAACGTTCAAATTTGTTATTGCCCTTCCAGAAATTGATTATAACGGCAGAAGAAGGATTCTCACTTGAAATAGCTGTGCAAAACCCTTTTTTTGCTGTGCCAACCCCTTTTCTGATGTGCGATTGAATAATACGCTGGTATTGATCACCTATTTAGCCGTGATTGGAGTCAATATTGACGTTTACTTTATGCTGGGAGTTTTACTTTTTCTGAAGTGAAGATAATCTTTTTAGATGGAGATTCGCAGAAGGGAAAATACCTTTTTTTGCCGTGCAGTTAAATATATCCCTTCAAAGAATAACATATTTGAGCATCAGTTGTCAGTTTTTTCAGTATTACAGTATTACTTCAGTATTATAGAAACACTCATGATGGTAACACTCGTGATGTTTTTACACAAAAAGGTTAATGTTAACCTAACGAAGTGCTGGACAGATATGAGGGGTCACCCAAAAATAAATGTCACAGCGCAAAAGGCGTGACACACCATCAGCGCGAAGAAGACGACAACCCACTCGCATGGAGGGAATTTATAACCGTTTTATCGTTGCGCCTAAAAAACTACTTTCATTTGTAACATTTTACTTTCTAGCAATTAAAGCCTTCTTTTTACCATTAACTGCTTCGTCGTCGTCAATTATTTAAACTGAAGAAACCCAAAGCTAAAGTGGTGACCCCGATTTTCCTTTTTCTTTCAAATAGTTTTCGGGTTTCTACGAACTTTTTCACAAGATCTCGACCGCGACATGCCGACTGACGGTGCGAAAATCTCCGACTCTGATGGTAATTCATCACTTCTGGACATAGACCATGATGAAACGGAAACTCGCGAGCTACCCAAACCTTTGTCTGGTAATTCAACACACCATCCAACCTCAGGTAACCCTAATTTTCTTGGCTATTGTTCACATGTTGCAGTGAATATACCCCGTTTTTACAGGCCTGACCCGACTATGTGGTTCATAAATGTTGAATCTCAGTTCAAACTCGCAAACGTACGATCTGACGAACGTAAATATACCCATCTCACTTCAAAATTAGAGCCAGAAATTTTGGCCGAAGTCTCTGATGTTCTCAGAAACCCCGCCACCTGCACATATGCTCATCTCAAAGCAGCAATTTTAAAGCGTTTTGGCGAATCTGACGAAGACAGGCTAAACAAATTGCTGGGAACCATGGAGTTAGGGGATCGTTCTCCATCACAGTTATTACGTGAGATTCAACGTTTGGCTGGCCCTGGTGTACCTGAAACTATTGTCAGGGGCATTTGGCTCAAACGTCTTCCTGGGCATGCTCAGCAAATTTTACAGGCTGTTATTGATAGTACCCTCGAGCAACAAGCAGAAATAGCCGACAGAGTTCTTTCAGTGCATGTACCTACCATAGCTTCTACCTCCTTGCCTCCTAATATTGCTGCCAGTACCTACCATTCTGACCTGGACAGAATTTCTGAGCTTTCCAAGAAGGTTGAAAAACTCACTCTCTCTGTTACCCAGCTCATGCAACAGCGCTCACGTTCAAGGTCAAGGGGTAAACCTGACCCTAGCCAACCCCACCAGCAGAAGCCTTCACGCCCACCTCATACAGTCTGTCGTTACCATCGCAAATTCAAGGAAAAGGCTTACAAATGTGAGTCTCCCTGCCTTTTTCTCTCTTCCTTGGAAAACTCCAACCCCAACTCGGCGTAACAGCGGCCGTTGAGCAGGGGGTGTCACCACGCCGCTTACAAATTACAGATGTCAAGACAGGGTACCATTTTCTCGTTGATACTGGTGCTTGCATCAGCCTTCTTCCTCCCCGGTCGACCGACCGTCGTTCTATATCCAGTCTCGTCCTCTATGCGGCTAACGACACCACAATCAAAACTTTCGGACAACGTCTTTTGAATCTGGACATAGGCTTGCGGAGATTTTTCCCTTTTGTGTTCACCATCGCAGATGTGACAACACCTATCCTTGGTGCAGATTTTCTCCGTGAATATGGGCTTTTAGTGGACCTCCGCCATTCTCGCCTGATTGACCCTCTGACTAATATGAAGTCAGCTGCCAAGCTAATTTCATCAGTAGGCGTTAACATCACAGCTATACAACCAGATCTACCTGAGCCGATCGGCCAACTCATCCGAAAGTATGGTGTTTGTCACCAACAATTCCCATCTTCCAAACAAGGGAAGACCCCAGATGTTTTCCACTATATTCCCACCCAAGGACCACCGTGCTTTGCAAAACCACGCCGTTTACCCCCTGATAAATTAAAAGCAGCCAAAGCCGAATTTGACTTCATGCTCCAACAGGGTATATGCCGTCCATCTAAAAGCCCATGGTCCAGTCCCCTTCACTTGGTTCCCAAGAAGAATGGCGACTGGCGCCCCTGCGGGGATTATAGGCGTTTGAACTCCCAAACAGTGCCGGACCGTTACCCCATTCCCAACGTGCAAGACTGTGCCACAGCACTTCATGGTTCCACAGTTTTTTCCACGGTTGACTTGGAAAAGGCCTTTTTGCAAATTCCAGTCCACCCTGAGGATGTAGCAAAGACGGCAGTGGTAACGCCATTTGGCCTTTTCGAGTTTACCAAAATGCCTTTTGGACTTTGTGGAGCAGCACAAACGCTACAACGGTTCCTTCATTCAGTAACCAGGGATTTGGATTTTGTCTATGTTTTTGTAGATGATTTTTTGATATTTTCTAAAAACATGGATGACCACCTGCGGTACTTGGACATATTTTTCTCAAGGCTCCAAGAATATGCCCTCTCCATCAATGTCAGCAAGAGCACCTTCGCACTGCCGTCTGTGAAATTTCTTGGACACCTGATCTCTGCTTCTGGAATATCTCCTTCTCCTGATAAGGTTGCTGCAATTGTTTCATTCCCTAAACCAACAACTGTTGGTGAATTGAAACGGTTTCTGGGTATGGTAAATTTTTACCACAGATTTCATCCCAAGATGGCAGCTATTCAGGCCCCACTCCACACAACTGGGAACCTCCCTTCTAAAACTCCTCTCCAATGGTCTTCAGATATGGAGTTGGCCTTCCAGAAGTGCAAAGAGACTCTTGCTTCCACTGTTACCTTAGCATTTCCTGACCCATCTGCTGAGCTGTCAATCATGACAGATGCTTCTAATACAGCCATTGGTGGAACTGTTCACCAAGTACAGCATGGAATTGTATGCCCACTTGCTTTCTTTTCCAGGAAGTTGACGGCAGCAGAGCAAAAATACTCTACATATGATAGAGAATTACTGGCCATTTATGCAACTATTCAGCGCTTTTCGTACATCCTGGAAGGTCGTAAATTCGTAATTTACACAGACCATCGGCCACTCACACACGCCTTCACCAAGTCTCGGGATGATTCATCTCCAAGGCAAGTTCGTCATCTGGCCTACATAAGCCAGTTTTCCACTGATGTTAGGCACGTAAAGGGTCAGGAAAACGCTCCAGCAGATGCCCTTTCTCGCATCTCCACCATTGTACAGCGCAACATCACACCTGCTGACATAGCAACTTCCCAGGAGTCCGATGCTGAACTTGCTAACCTGTTGCAAGGTAATGGCACTAACCACAATCTGGTACTGCGACGTATGCTGCTTGAGGATACCTACCTATATTGTGACGTGTCCACTGGCAGATTGCGGCCATACGTCCCAAAAGACCTGCGCCTGCAGATTTTTGATCAGCATCACTGCCTGTCTCATCCGGGTGGTAGATCAACATCCCGCCTAGTTGCTGAGCGTTTTGTTTGGCCGTCAATGCAACGTGACATCAAAGATTGGGTTCGGCGGTGCCACAATTGCCAATCATCAAAGGTCCAACGCCATGAAAAGTCTGCTCTGGTACGGTTTTTGTGCCCTGACGAGCGTTTTGCTCACATCCACGTAGATGTAGTTGGCCCTCTCCCACCTTCCAGAGGTTATAATTACCTCCTAACCTGCATCGATAGATACACCCGATGGTTGGAAGCCTTTCCCATGCCTGACCAATGCGCAACCACTGTCACCCGTACACTTTTCGAAGGATGGATTGCACGTTTTGGTTCTCCAGTGTGCCTTGTGACAGATCGTGGACGCAACTTCCAATCTGGCCTGTTCCGCGAGGTCACTCAGGCACTCGGCATCGAACTGCGTCATACGACAGCCTACCATCCACAAGCAAATGGACTTGTAGAGCGCCAGCATCGCACATTAAAAGCAGCACTGATGTGCAGGATGGATACGAATGCTACGACATGGTCTTTGGAATTACCAGCTGTCCTGTTGGGGTTACGTTCCACATTCAAAGAAGACCTCAATGCAACACCTGCAAATCTTGTTTATGGGACTCATCTAAGGCTACCTGGGGAGTTCTTTGACAAGCCTACCTGTGTTACCTCTCCAAACCATGAGTACCTGCAGCAGTTGATGGACATCTTTTCCAAGTTGAGGCCAGCTCAGACAGCATGGCACGGATCAATAAAGCCTTTCAGCCACCCACATCTTGACGACTGTTCCCATGTTTATCTGCGAATGGATGGAGTCAAAAGCAGCCTTCAGCGACCTTACACTGGCCCTTATATGGTTCTTGCCCGGAATCCTAAAACCTTCAGGATTGCAATTGGAAGTCGCCATGTGACTGTCTCCCGTGACAGAGTTAAACCAGCTTTTAGTGCCGAGGAAACTCCAAATGTAAGGACCCAGCAAAGCCTCCACCATACCCCTACAACATCCACGGCAGAGCCAATGCCAGGGCCATCGTCTCCCCCAGACCATTCGAAGCCTACAACAACCACTAGAAGTGGACGTCAAGTTCGCTTCCCCAAGAACCTTACGGATTATTCCATTCCATAAGGGGGGAATGGTGTGGCAGTCACTTTAATTGTGACGTCACACAGATACCTTCATACAGCGCAAAAGGCGTGACACACCATCAGCGCGAAGAAGACGACAACCCACTCGCATGGAGGGAATTTATAACCGTTTTATCGTTGCGCCTAAAAAACTACTTTCATTTGTAACATTTTACTTTCTAGCAATTAAAGCCTTCTTTTTACCATTAACTGCTTCGTCGTCGTCAATTATTTAAACTGAAGAAACCCAAAGCTAAATCCCTAAACTACGTCTTTTGCAGTTAGCACTCTCATGTTTAATTGAACTACGTTAAATACAATAGTGGTAACACTCATGGTGAATAATTTTTGTGACATACAATGTTTTTCGATGAAAAATGCTGAAATGGCCTGCCAGCTCTTTCCTGGGCGAAGGCTGCACGTGGAGCGTGGACTGATAGCTGGTAGCACAAACAAACATAACCTGACTCTTTCCCGCCATTTTCAATGAACAGTGTTGCCCAGAACTGATGGTAACACTCGTGATTTTTTTTTTCACCAAACAGTGGGACACTCCTGTTTTCTGCTTTACATTTAAAGTATTAGAGGTAACTGAAAAAAACCTCCATAATTCGAAACAGCATCATATAACAGTGAAATCCCTCGTGGTTCAAATTTTTTCATCTGTGAGTGCTTCATTTCAGATGGTGATGAACATCACACCCACCCCCTTGGGAAAGTAACACTCGTGACGTTTTCAAACATTTCATTGAAATATTTTTTCTTGAGGATGTGCTAGGTTATTTTTAACGATACCACTGCATTCCTCTCCAAAAAACCTACAAATTGATACCAAAAACCTTTTTTTTTGAAGCTGAAAACCCGTGTAAAAAACGATGTTAAAGACTGCGGACATCAAATGGTCAAATAATATGAGAATGACCCTATAGCCAATTGGTGCAAAATTCAATTGGTGCATCGTGTGGTTTTAGGTTGTCTATTTCCACTAATACCCAACACAAAAATCCAAAAATACTGTTATCGTCAGTAACTAACAATATCTAACTAATTATTGTTTACTATTGTTTTGTTGTTTATATTTTATATATATTTATTGTTTACTATTGTTTTGTTGTTTATATTTTATATATATTTATTGTTTACTATTGTTTTGTTGTTTATATTTTATATATATTTATTGTTTACTATTGTTTTGTTGTTTATATTGTTTGTTACTGACGATGGTTTAAACACCGAAATCGGTATAAAAGTATGTTTTTTGTGTATTAGTGGAAACAGAAAAACTTTCAATAACTCCCGTTTTTGGTTTATTATTCTGTGAATAATACACCTGTGTATTCGCTCAGCAAATATTCTTTATAACACCCCCTCAAAATTTGTTCTTTTACGTTTCAAGGTGCGTCGTATCACGCATACCGGCTTCATTTTCGGTCTAAAAAAGTCATTCTTTCGCACGCATGCTCCATTTGGGCCCTAGTTGTGTCCCAACACTTTGCAGCCCGATCGGAATATACCCAGGGGTGTTATGGGTGAAAAATGGGTGTAAAAATAGGTATTTTTTGTTTTAGTAATATGAGGTTTTGAGTTATTGTTTTCCATGTTTTTTTGGGACGAGAAGACCGAATGTGAAGTCGATTTTGGCCAAAGAGTGGAAAATTGAGGTTCTAACGAAGTTTCGACCTTAAATGTACGTTAAATTTTGGTCTAAAATCGTCGTTCTTCGGCACACAGTTTGGGTCCCCATTTGGGAACACATTTAGGTCCAGTTGTGCTCTGAAGCTCGGCAGCCCCATCGGAATACACCCAGGGGTGTTATGGGAGAAGAATAGGTTTAAAAATAGAGGTTTTCGAGGGATTTTTGAGGTTTTTAGTGAACATGAGGTTGTGAGGTAGGTATCGTTTTCCATGTTTTTTAGGGCGAGAAGACCGAATATGAAGTTTATTTTGACTAAAGAGTGAAGAATTGAGGTTGTAACGAAGGTTAAGCTCCCTAAATTCATTTTTTAAGAGGCAAAAACCTGGGCAGTTGTCTGAAATCATTAAAACACAAGAAGTAGTATTAGCAGGTGAATCAAGACAATTAAATGGCACTATCAATGATCAAAGATAATTATTGTTTTTACAAAAAGCGCCTAATTCGTGTTTTTGGGAGCCAAAATTGGTGGAAACCATCTAAAATGACTATTTCAATTATTGCACATGAAAGAAACAATAAATGAACAGCCAACATTTCTGTGCGCATGTCCAGTAGAATAATAAACCCACGTGACACAGACTTTGCAGCGTTTTTATTTTGAAATGGGTTTCCACGATTTCATCCGCGAGTGATTTAGTTCGTTCGCAGTAAGTGGGCACCTACGTACGCACGAATGAAACAGTGAAGAAATGAGTCGGTCGAAATGGGGAATTTTCCGCTATTCCGCTTGAATCTTCGATTGTAGCCTTCTACAACCACATTACCAGATATCTGGGTCGAAGGTGCGGTTAAAGACACTTCCCATGGCCTTGGAGCTCTCGTGACGACTTCTGACAAGATGTGAATCATCGTCTTGGGGATTGCCAAGTGCAAATGAAGAAGGAGCGCTGGTAATGACAAATGCAAATTAATCCAATTTACTCGGTAGAACAGCCGCTTCAGTTTTCACCCTGAAATGAGTCTTTTCGGTATCGGTGGGAGGAAATTTAGAAAATTCTTAGCGACTTTTCCTCTTAACCGCACATCTTCAGAGAAATTGAAGAGAAACTAAACTTACGTTTGAACTAGTAACCGTTGTCCACAAAATAATGAAGTGTGCGTTATTACGGACATGAGAAGGCAATGAATTCTGATTTAGTTTGGTGGTGCTCACTGCTTATTGTCATGATCATGATCTCTAATATACATTTATTGAATCCCTGTGGTGATACTTCTTCTTTCCACGTGTCACTTGTATCAAGTTTCTTCAATTAAAAAATTAAATAAATAAATAAATAACAATGCTATCAATAACGACTTTCGGAAATAACATGTGTTACCCTCAGACGCCACTAGGTACGGGATGATGAATACGATCTCTGGTATACATTGATTGAATCTTTGTGGTGATGCTTCTTCTTTCCACTTTGTCGTCGTATCCTCCCAGAACCACTTCCTGTGAAATTAAGACCTCACCAATAAACATAGAAGTGGGGACCGAAGACCCAAGTGAGCAGAGGAACCTAGCGGGGATCCCCACCATCCTCCACCAGTATGGAGGATGGAGGGAGATAGCCCTAAGGGCTATAAATACTCGCCTCCTTCGCCTTTCCAACCATTCTACGCTCTCCTCTAGTCGAAGACTATTCTCTCTCTCTCCTCACTCCTCATCCCTCTCCTCAACCTAAAAGATCCTGGGCATGGTGGTAGTTTAGCACTATAACCAAACCAGGCAACACCTCCTAAAAGATCCTGGGCATGATGGTAGCCTTGTGCTATAACCAAACCAGGCACAACCTACCTTAAACGCCTCTCGTGGTGAATGCGCGTCACCTACCCATTCACTACACACTTGTATCAAGTTTCTTCAGTTAAAAAAATAAATAAATAACAATGCTATCTAATAACGACTTTCGGAAATAATATGTGTTACCCTCAGACGCCACTAGGTAGGATGATAGTTAATTAGTTAGGTCTAATAATTATTCAACATTCAAGGAAATTGTGCGCCTCTTATTTTATTCAGTTCTCTTATTTATGGCAATGGGGAACGAATAAATAGCGGAGATGATTCATGAATACAATCCTCAGTATCAGTAGACAGGTGTATGCGTTCTGAATTTCATTGGGTGCCTACTTATGCACTGGGTGACTCGAATACGAATGTAGTAGTATTTCCATTCCTGCTTTGAAACAGGTATCTTTGGCAATTTAGTTGAAATTCAACAGCATTCACTTTAATCGCTGCGAATTATTACACAGCGGTTTATTATAGATGACCCTTCTGCGTAGATCACAGTTTCCTATGGTCAGCACAGAATTTTTTTAATTCCATTTTCGGATTCTAAATTACCTTGAAACGGAAACCATCAAATGTTGGGGGGGTTAATTTTTCTTCTTTTTTCCCATGCTCGATTCCACAGGATCATTATTTAAATTAATAAACCGAAAATGAACATAGGAAACTCAACATTTTCACTATTACTGTCATCAGAGGTTGGAAACGACACTCGTTAGATTCGTGATAAACTCACGCTCCGATGTCCAGAGCAGTTTCCGCTCGTCAGCTGTTCCGGGATTCACTGTGCCACAAGCAATTTTTGTTGCTGACACGATTTGCAACTTGTTGTTTGAGGTTACGTCCTGCACGGTTTCATCTACAATTATCTTGATAGCGCAACCGGCCGTTGCGGTCATTGTTCTAGGGATTCTGATACTTCCGGTTATTTCCTCTTCTGCACGGGATCTAGTTCACTAATTTCATCATCGTCTACTTCTCCTGGCAGTACCGCATCCAAATCTAAATACTCTCTGGCATCGATTTGAAACTAAACGAGCCACATTCATGTTCTCAGTGGATTTATTGTGCTAAAATACTCAGGAGAATGAGCACATTCAAATTTATTGGGTATTATTTTTATAAAGTAACGAAGGGCTGCGCAGCCATTGCTGTCCTCGGAGTCTGTTTTCGAGCTCATTTGCGAGTCATACACACGAGATCTACCTCAACCAGTAGACCTCAACCAGTAGACACACTCACAGCAAATTTGGCTGATGACGCTGCTATTCCCGCAGTTGGAAACTCTGCAGAAGAAACCACCGGTAAGCTACAAACTGCTGTCAACAATGTCCTAAGCTGGACGAAGCGATCGAGGATAAAGTTGAACGAAACAAAATCTACGCATATAAATTTCACAAATCTGAAGACAGACGTAATCCCGATAGAGATCAACTCGCAAACCGTACCTTATGCAGATGAAGCAAAATACCTTGGTATGACTCTCGAATGCAGGCTGAGATGGAATGCCCATGTAAAGAAGAAGAAGAAGAAGGATGAACTCATCCTAAGATTCAGCAATATGTATTGGTATGGAAGCACTCTGAGCTATCAACCCACAATAAACTGCTACTGTGCCATCAACCCACAATAAACTGCTACTGTACCATCAACCCACAATAAACTGCTACTGTACCAGCAAGTAATAAAACCAGTCGGGTGCCAATTATGGGGTTGTACGAAGAAAAGTAATATGAAACTCATACAAACGTTTCAGAATAAAGTCCTTGGGTGCATTGCTGATGCGCCCTGGTACGTACGAACTGATCTCCATGGTAACCTAAACATTGAGACTGTTGGTGAAACTATAAAAACACATGCGATGGGGCACGTACGACGTCTCCACAGTTATCAAAACGTCGAATTACTGAACCTGCTGGGTAACAGCGGCTGACGTACTGAGACTTGTCACGACTCACTAAGAAAGTATGGTGTGATGTGTAGTGGATGCAGGTAATAGACCACGAAACGCTTCGAAGTATTAAAGAAAAATTGCTTGATGTAGTTATACTGTTGTAACATGAATAAATAAATAATTTTTTTTTAAATTGGTAAGTCATGAAGCCCAAAAAGTCTAGTCGACATACAATATTTTCTGGAGTGCAAGTAAAATAATTGTCAGCATCATCAGACAGTTTCAGTTTTTATTGAGTTCGGAATATGTATATATGTTACGGGCAATGTATCCTAGGTGGGCATTTTGCAGAATGACCCGGGCATTCCTTAGAATGTCCAAATTTTTGGGCAGTCTATACAATACGCAAGTATTTCACACATCTTTGTTATAATAATTATAAATACAAATAATTATTATTTTGACTATGTGATCATTTGTCACGAAATACTGTGATACCCCTTCATTAATTTCAATAAAAACTACTTCTCAATACACTTTCAGAGATATTCAAAACATTGACCATCAACCTGTGGACATTCTACAGAATGACCGGGAATTCTACAGAATCACCTCCAATACTCATGGGCATTCTGTACAATACCCTGTTGAACGGTCATTCTGCAGAATGCCCACCTTGGACACATTGCCCGTAACAATATAACTTAAATCACTTGCGGCGGAGTAGTGGAGATCCATAGCAGAAAACTACAGGATAAAAATAGAATAGTCTATTTCCATGTAAACTAACTAACAAACTGTAGACCGGTTTCGGTTGTTAAACCATCATCAGTACACAATAGAATCTATTCTAGTATGTTTCGGTTTAACAACCGAAACCGGTCTACAGTTTGTTTGTTAGTTTACGTGGAAATAGACTTGTCGTGGTATCCTCCCAGAACCTCTCCTCACAAACTTAAGATCTCGCAAATAAACATAGGAGTGGGGACAGAAGACGCACGAGAACCGAGGGCCAGCCTGGGGATCCCCACCATCCTCTACTAGCTAGAGGATGGAGGGAGACAGCTCCCAAGCACATAAATACTCGCCTCTGTCCTCTTTTTCCTCATTCTACGTTCTCCTCTAGTCGCTGACTGCTCTCTCTCCTCCTTACCTCATCTCTCTCTCCTATCCCAAAAGATGCTGTGAATGGTGGTGGTACGCCCATAACCAACGGACACCTCCGAGAAGATCCCGGGAAAGGGTGGTGGTCCGCCCATAACCAGCCCGGGCACTTCCTCCCTTATGCCACTCGTGGTGGATGTACACTCAAACACATTAATCACAAGACTATTATATTTTTATCCTGTAGTTTTTTGCCCATAGCATTATTAATCGTAATCGGTTCACAAATTGCAGTGAATTACTGAAGTGTGCTGTTGTTCGAGTGAATTGGTCTCGTTGAAAGGTTGAAACACAATTCAATGTACCAGTGAACCTGCTTTCCATGTCTGCCTTTTTGTGTCGTTGATGGATTCTTCTTCGAGTTGCACACAGAGTCCTTGTGTATGCAAGTAATCATTCCTTGACATATTCTCAATTTGCAACTTTCTCGAAGTTAACGATATTGCAGGATTTGATTTCGTGAATACAAATTGAACATGACACTTCCCGTTTCTATGAATCAGATAATAACGCTTCGAAGGTGTCGCAATCCTTCGTGTTGTAAGTGAAATTGAGTTCTTTGTGATTTTATAACCCACTGGCCGCGATGAAACACGTTCCTGTCCCCGTGTTGTGTATTTTTTAACAGCGTGGAGTTTCAAATAGGTAATTCAAGATCCTTTCGATTTCCCAACGAAGTACTAGACGAGTTATTTGTAGGCATTTAACGAACAAAGTGACAGAATGCATTTGATAACGTGCAGCCTTCCGGTCCTGGTTTATTGCCACTTTAAACAACAAAAAGATTGCCACGATATTGCCAAAACCGCACCAAAATTGGTTGATTGGTTTGAGCCTGTTTTTATGTCGGACAGCCACAACGTACTGGACTAGTTGAAGAGTACATATACCCACAAATGGCAGAATTGCAGTAAACGGGTATTTTGTATTGAAAGTATGCCACAGGCTCTCATCAAATCCAAAGAAGTTATGGAGTCTCACAGAAGCGATGTAGATGTGTTATAATGATCAATGTTTTAGTGAGACGAGAAATTTCACACAACTCTAGTTAAGGATTTGATGAAGTCAATTCAATCACGATGAACCAATTACATCTGATTTATCGATATTGAATTACCTACCTAGATCAACCAAAACGTAAATGTTATTTCATACAATAACCGGGAAAGGGGCTTAGCAAACGGTAATTGCTGATGAACTATTACCTAATCAGATTATATTGGTTCTGGCGATTGATTAATTAATTACAACCTAATTGGATGCAGTACAACATCGGTTGATCTGCGACCCTGATCAAACAGGATTGGGTTTCAGAGCGGTCTGTACCCCACGCGGGAGGCATTAGTAACCGATGGTATTGTGATTGTTGAACTAAGGAGGGGGATTTAATGGTTGTTATTACGTTGAATACCAGCTGTTAATGGAGAAGGAGGCCTGCATCTCGTACCTGACATTATAATTATATGTTATCATAAATATGCCAGGGAACGTACAATTTGAAATAAACAGATACAGATAGGTCGCTCGTAACCGGTGTTATAAAGTTGAAAACGCGGTTTCTTGTTCAAAATTGTGGAGTAAAAACAATGCATTCTCAATTTCCCCGCTTTTTTTCTTAAAATGAACTTCGGATTTGGTTTTCCACATCCCATAATAATGGGTAGAAATGGGATTTTGAGGAACAATGGGTAGAAATGGGATGAGAAATGGGTAAAAAATAGGATGAAAAATGGGTAGAAATGGGAGGAAAAGTGGGTAGAAATGGGGTTTTGAGGGAAAATGGGTAGAAATGGGAGGAAAAAGGGATAGTAATGGGATGAGAAATGGTTAGAAAATAGGATGAAAAATGGGTAGAAATGGGAGGAAAAGTAGGTAGAAATGGGGTTTCGAGGGAAAATGGGTAGAAATGGGTTTTTGAAGAACAGTGCATTTGAACTCAATTTCTCCGTTTTTTTCTTAAAATGAACTTCGGATTTGGTTTTCCACATCCCATAATAATGGTTAGAAAAATGGGTAGAAATGGGATTTGGAGGAAAAATGGGTAGAAATGGGTGGGATGAGGGATAGAAATGGGATGAGAAATGGGTAAAAAAATAGGATGAAAAATGGGTAGAAATGGGGTTTCGAGGGAAAGTGGGTAGAAATGGGTTTTTGAGGAACAGTGCGTTAGAACTCCATTTCTCCGCTTTTTTCTTAAAATTAACTTCGGATTTGGTTTTCCACATCCCATAATAATGGGTAGAAATGGGATTTGGAGGAAAAATGGGTAGAAATGGGATTTGGAGGAAAAATGGGTAGAAATGGGAGGAAAAGGGGATAGAAATGGGATGAGAAATGGGTAAAAAAATAGGATGAAAAATGGTTAGAAATGGGATGAAAAGTGGGTAGAAATGGGGTTTCGAGGGAAAGTGGGTAGAAATGGGTTTTTGAGGAACAGTGCGTTAGAACTCCATTTCTCCGCTTTTTTCTTAAAATTAACTTCGGATTTGGTTTTCCACATCCCATAATAATGGGTAGAAATGGGATTTGGAGGAAAAATGGGTAGAAATGGGATTTGGAGGAAAAATGGGTAGAAATGGGATTTGGAGGAAAAATGGGTAGAAATGGGAGGAAAAAGGGATAGAAATGGGATAAAAAATGGGTAAAAAATAGGATGAAAAATGGTTAGAAATGGGATGAAAAGTGGGTAGAAATGGGATGAAAAGTGGGTAGAAATGGGGTTTCGAGGGAAAGTGGGTAGAAATGGGTTTTTGAGGAACAGTGCGTTAGAACTCCATTTCTCCGCTTTTTTCTTAAAATTAACTTCGGATTTGGTTTTCCACATTCCATAATAATGGGTAGAAATGGGATTTGAAGGAAAAATGGGTAGAAATGCGAGGAAAAAGGGATAGAAATGGGATGAGAAATGGTTAGAAAATAGGATGAAAAATGGGTAGAAATGGGAGGAAAAGTGGGTAGAAATGGGGTTTTGAGGGAAAATGGGTTTTTGAGGAACAGTGCACTAGAACTCCATTTCTCCGCTTTTTTTAAAGGAAAAATAAGGGGGATGGGCGTTTCTTGGACGGTGAACAAATTCAGTTCCAGTTGGTGTTGACTGCGCAGGTAGAAGGGCCACATTTGAGGGGCAGTGCCATCGAGAAATTGCATTCCGCTCAGTTATCAGTAATTGGGCAACTGCTACTCAACGCGACAATCGAACTCGAAACTCGGAGTAATTTTCCCCCGCTTGGTTTCAGGCCCATTGTGCCCCCCCCCCCCCCCCCCGTACGCTTGTCCCATCGCTCACTCGATTCTGACCGACCGATAATTAACAGCCCCCCTCATTTCCATCATCACGTCGTCATCCTTCGAAACAGAGGGTCCCACAGCTATGAATAGGTTTATCACGATAACCCTCGAGTATCGAGCGAAACTCTGTTCCGCGAACAATAGGCTCACGCAGACTCCTCAGGGTAAGCATCGGGTGCAGCGAGATCGGCACTGTTGTGTCCCCAAGAATTTAATATGGCGTAGGTGTGTTGTCGCATTGCTCGGCTGTAGCGTTTTTGAAACAGTGCCAGTTGTATAATAATTCCAGAAGGAACTTGAAAAAAAAAATCTGCAAATTATTACACAACGGTTTATTATTAAATTTGTGCCAAGTGAGGAGGGGGGGGGGTTGCAATTGTACCTGTTTTATTTTTTATTATTATTATTTTAATTTTTTTTTTTTTCATACTCGATTCCTAAGGTTTATCATTGTATTATTGAAAATAATAAACCAAAACAGCGTAAAACAAGGAAATGTTTGCATAATTTTATTGAGGAAAAGAAAAGTTGAGACGGGTTGAGGAATGTAAAGTCGTATTTTGGTACACCTGTATTGCGGCGATTATTTTAATTAAGTTTAAATTATTTTAATGTTTTTTTACCAGAAGGGTTTAAGGGCACACAAAGTAACGTGAAAAAGAAGTAGTTCAAAAGTGGTCAGAAGAGCATCTACCTATAGACGATCAAAAAAAAAATTATTAATAATGCGTTAATTATTATCTGTCAATTATGAACAATAATATGACCCAAAAAAACCGAAATGAAGCTCATTCGTTTGACTCCAATAAATAAATGAAAATTAATGAAATTCGGTTTGTAGGTCTCATTAGGGGTCTAGTTGGTCCGCGAAACTCGGCTTTGCGGTCAGTCATCTCAGGTTCGAAAAATTGGGGTTGAAATTTTCAGAACGCCGTAGCTCGAAAACTTTCAGTAGAAGGGTGTGGTTTTTTCACGTTTTTTAATTGATCTCGAACTTGAGCATTTTTTGAGACCACACGGAGCATTCATTGTAGGTTTGGCCGTTCGTGCACAGTAAGGCCCTGAGGTTTGCCCCGAAAAACTTCGTCAACATGAGTGTGAATGATACGGTATAGGTGCATAACTCTGGCCGAGATATCATTGCTTGGGAATTTCTTATTATATTATTATATGGTTGTTCCGTGATATTATTTCATTCGAAGAATGGTGGTTATTTTGGATTTTGTTGATTTGTGTCTTCAACAAATTTGGTTCAGTTGATGATAGAATTCTTAAATCCGCCGCATATTGGTGAAACTGTGCTCCAGTTAGGGTTTTCCTGGGGGAAGGGCGAGGGTAGGACCAGTGAACACAGTGATCTGCGCAGAAAGGGCGTCTACACAGGTAAATAATAAAACTATATGTAATCAGGAGGGTTTTTTTGAATTATTCCAAAGTAGGTAATAATCCATATTCATGTGCATTCATAATTATGTTGGCATGTCTGCTCCAACTGAGTCTTAATAATATGTGCTTCTGAATTCAGTCAGCTGCAATATTTTATGCGTTCTCGCTCGCAGGCCAAAATTACTGCAGATCAGTCGGAGGCGATAAGGCACAACAGACCGATGGTTAGTGATGGGGGACGGGCTGATTGCGAAAAGCGAGAGCAGAATGGGTGACGTCAGGCAGCCACCTGGCCGACCATGACGGTTTTGGTTTATTATTCTGTGAATAATACACCTATGTATTCGCTCAACAAACAATTTTTATAACACCCCCTCAAAATTTTTTCTTTTCCGTTTCAAGGTGCGTAGATTCCAAAAATGCAATGTCCGTCCGCCGTACGCCGTATCACGTGTACCGGCTTCATGGGTGAAAAATGTGCATACAAATAGGTAGGTACTTTTTGTGTTTTAGTAACATGTTAGTAACATGAGCTTTTGAGGTATCGTTTTCCATGTTTTTGGGACGAGAAGAATATGAAGTCGATTTTGACCAAAGAGGGGAAAATTAAGGTTTTAACGAAGTTTCAGCCTCAAATTTACGTTAAAAATTTTAGTCTAAAATCGTCGTTCTTCCGCACACAGTTTGGGACCCCATTTGAGAACACTTTTGGGTCCTAGTTGTGCTCCGAAACACGGCAGCCCGATCGGCATACACCCCGGGGTGTTATGGGAGAAAAATGGGTGTAAAAATAGGGGTTTTCGAAGGATTTTTGAGGTTTTAGTGAACATGAGCTTGTGAGGTATCGTTTTCCATGTTTTTTAGGGCGAGAAGACCGAATATTAGGTTGATTTTGACCGGAGAGTAAAGAATTGAGATTGTAACGAAGGTTAAGCTCCCAAATTAATTTTTTATTAGTCAAAAACATGGGAAATTGTCTTAAATCACCATAAATTTGTATAATAACACTAAGTAGAATCAACATGTGAATCAAGGCTATTAAAAGCTGCTATCAATGATCAAAAATACTCTGATGAAAAAGCCGAGCCTAATTCGTGTTTTTGTGACCAAAATTGGTGGAAACCATCAAAAATAGCCATTTCAATAATTGCAAATGAAAGAAGCAATAAATGAACAGCCAAAATTTCTGTAGGTATGTCCAGTAGAATAATGAACCCATGTGACAAGGACTTTGCAGCGTTTTGGTTTATTATTCTGTGAATAATACACCTATGTATTCGCTCAGCATAAAATTTTTATAACACCCCCTCAAAATTTTTTCTTTTCCGTTTCAAGGTGCATAGATTCCAAAAATGCAATGTCCGTCCGCCGTATCACGTGTACAGGCTTCATTTTCGGTCTAAAAAAGTCGTTCTTTCGTACACATGCTCCATTTGGGCCCTAGCTGTGTCCCGAAACTTTTCAGCCCGATCGGAATATACCCAGGGGTGTTGTGAGTGAAAATGTGTGTAAAAATAGGTACTTTTAGCGTTTTAGCAATATGTTGGTAACATGAGCTTTTGAGGTATCGTTTTCCATGTTTTTGGGGACGAGAAGATCGAATATGAGGTCGATTTTGGCCAAGGAGTGGAAAATTGAGGTTGTATCAGATGTTCAGCTCCCAAAATTGATTTTTTATGAGGCAAAAACCTGCGAAATCGTCTGAAATCACCATCAATTTGTAGAATAGCACTAGGAAAAGTTTCAACACGTAGATCAAGACGATTAGGTGGCACTACCAATGATCATGGATAATTTGAAAAAAAAAAAAAGATCGTACCTACCTAATTTGTGTTTTGGGGGCCAAAATTGGTGGAAACCATCAGAAATAGCTATTTCAATTATTTCACATGAAACAAACAATAAATGTAGGTACAGCCAACATTTCTGTAGAATAATAAACCCCATGTGACAAGGACTTTGCAGCGTTTTTTTATTTTATTTGACCTACCTGTTTTTTAATTTAACCTACCTACTCATTTCTTCTTTCTTTTCGAGAACTCCTCAGGGGCTTTAAATTCAAGGGTTCTACTTTAATGTCGAGGTGTGCGAATACTTACGGCAAACCAACCTCAACGTCGAAATCAAAACAAACCGTGGCTCGACGAGATAACCGAACGTGACATCGCGATAGAACGGGGAACGGAAGGATGAGACGGACTCGTTCTTGGCTCAGATACAGCTGGAACAGGGGAAGTAACAACCAGGTTAACCGGGAACAGAAACAGTTGGAAATACAGAGTTGGTAGCTGTCGGGAAACGCTCCTGGAAGCCACGTGTGGAGGAGCAGATCCTCGTGGATTCCTCAGGGAAGTTCGTCCGGGAGGTCACAAGTTCAGCGCATTGGCTGTTATACCACCCTGGGAGGGATCAATGACGTCCCCTCCCTACACCGTCACCAATTCCCTTCTAATAATAGAAATTCTCACTCGACTGTCCTCTTCTCACTAGTTATTGATTTTCCAACACCATTGCACTCTCCTCGAACAAATTGTACACTGCTAATCATGGAAAAGACCTTGCGGTAGATCTACGGAGATTTCCACGTCACACCCGCATTTTACCCAAACTCCCATTTACTTTTTGCCTCTCTAATTATACGTTAACATTTTCTCTACGATTAGACCCGATTTTCTTTAACCCCAAGCGTTATATACAGAGTGTCCCAGGGAATCGATTCTCTTCTTAGTTTGGAACAAAAAATGCTCAGTAGAACAAGACGATTAAATGGCACTACCAATGATCAAAGATAATTTGAAAAAAAAAGGAGCGTACCTAATTCAAGTTTTAGGGTCCAAAATTGGTGGAAACCACCAGAAATAGCTATTTCAATTATTATTTTACATGAAAGTAACAACAAATGAACAGCCAACATCTCTGTAGGTATGTCCAGTAGAATAATAAATCCATGTGACAAGGACTTTGCAGCGTTTTTAGCTTACCTTCACCATTCTGCTACAAGAATTAATAGGATCACCAAGCGTTTGAAAAACAGGATTTTAAGATTTTGACAAAAATCACTTTTCAAACTCCATTTTCACTCCTCAAATCTTCCTCAAACAAATTTGTTAGGCAGTAGAGAGACAGGAAATTTAACGCTCTTTCCAACGGTATCTTCAAATTTGAATTTACTCTTTAAATTAAGGAAGTTATAGCTGCTTTAGTGAGACGAGGTCGGAAACTTGAAAAAAAAATCTTAAAAGTGAAAAAAGTGGGGTTTTAAGCAGAGTAAAAACAAAAGTTGAAGGACACTTTTGGTCGGTAGATGTAGAACACGTGGGAGAGAGGTTTTGCATCACTCATGTTACACCCTGTATAATAGAGGTACCTAATCCTAAGGTGAAACCCCAATTTACCTACATCCGACAATTTGTATTTTTCCAATTTTTCATTACCTTACCCCATAAAAACGGTAATAAATTCGAAAATATTGAGACTGTGCTATAACCAAACCAGGCACATACCTAAAAGATCCCGGGCATGGTGGTAGTCTCGCGCTATAACCAAACCGGTCATAACCTATCCTCACGCCTCCAGTAGTGAATGTACGTCACCTATGCATTCACTACAGTGCGCATGCGCAGTTCGCACTTTCCTTCGTACGTAGGCCTTAGCCCGTCAACGGGCTAGTAGCCAAACCTTTGCGAAAACTCTCTAATTTTGTGAGGAAAAGGCGACAGTGGCTGTGCGCTGTTCCAATTTAGTAGTTGGAAGAGTAGGCAAAATTCCTCCGTTGCTTTCATAATCGAAGTTTCTGAAGGGCAATTCAGGTGATTTCAAGGGAATTCGATTTTGGTTTGGAAACTCAAAATTACGACTCATTTAGAGAGTTTTCGCAAAAGTTTGGCCACTAGATCGTTGACGGACTAAGGATCTCCGGGCTAACGATCTAAGGGAAAAACCGGATGCTAACCTCTTAGATCGTGAAAGTTAGGTCGTTGAACGATCTAAGCTGATTCGATGGGTGACGCTAACGTTTACGTTGAACTGTTCTCATCACTTGAAGATTTCAGTTTAAAAAGCCGTTTTTAGTTTTCATCTTCGCTAGTACAATTATACGGTTGTTCATAGACCAGCCCGGTACAATTAATTAAGATTTTCCAGTGTCAAAGGATCACAGAAAAATTTCCTATTACTATTTTCAAATGGAAAATAATGTAGGGACGAGACAAATTAGCCAAACAACTAAAGGTTTGGCTAATTAGAGTTATTTGGCAAAAATTAGTGGCTATTAGGTAGACATTATTAGCCAAAAAACTGTAAGGTTGTCCATAGACATAGATAAATATAGCCATGTACAATGTATGGACATTTTCCAGTCTTCAAGGGTCACAGAAATGTTTCCTAATACTGTTTTCAACAAAATATAGAAATTTAGGGTTTTTATACAGCAGAAAAACCGAAAATCGAGAGAAAAAAGACGCACGGTATCAGGTACACGAATACAACACAAACAAATAATCACAAATGCCACGTAAGAATGCGATGAGGTTTCCTTGGTGGAAGGTTAGTACGGGAAACGGCCCATACGTTGTAGTGCTAGGTCATTTACGTAGACCGGTGGCATCCAATGTTGACAAGCTAAGTTAGGTCGTTCCCTCCCAAACGTGCGTGTCGTGGTATCCCACGTCAGTGGGGACGGATGACGTAGGAGAACCGAGGAACCTAGCGGGGATCCCCACCATCCTCCACCAGTATGGAGGGAGATAGCTCTAAGGGCTATATAAACTCGCCTCCTTCGCCTTTCCAACCATTCTACGCTTCCTCTAGTCATTGATTACTCATTCTCCTCACTCCTCCTCTCGCTGTCCTCATCTAAAAGATCCTGGGCATGGTGGTAGTCTAGCACTATAACCAAACCGGGCAAAGCCTCCTAAAAGATCCTGGGCATGGTGATAGACTCTGCACTATAACCAAACCAGGCACATACCTAAAAGATCCCGGGCATGGTGGTAGCCTCCCAGCTATAACCAAACCGGGCAAAGCCCCCTAAAAGATCCTGTGCATGGTGGTAGCCTCCCAGCTATAACCAAACCGGGCAAAGCCTCCTAAAAGATCCCGGGCATGGTGGTAGCCTCCCAGCTATAACCAAATCAGGCAACACCTCCTAAAAGATCCCGGGCATGGTGATAGTCTCGCGCAAACCGGGCATAACCTATCCTCACGCCTTCAGTAGTGAATGTACGTCACCTATGCATTCACTACAGTGCGCATGCGCAGTTCGCACTTTCTTTCGTACGTAGGCCTTAGCCCGTCGCCGGGCTAGTAGCCAAACCTTTGTGAAAACTCTCTAATGTTGTAAGGAAAAGGCGACGGTGGCTGTGCGCTGTTCCAATTTAGTATGTGAAGAGTAGGCAAAATTCCTCTGTTGTATTCATAATCGAAGTTTCTGAAGGGCAATTCAGGTGATTTCAAGGGAATCCGATTTTGGTTTGGAAACTCAAAATTCCGACTCGTTTTATGTTTCCCGCGTTACCTAGTGGTTCTGTGAGTGAGTGACGGAGGGGCTTTGCGGCCAACATAACCTGCCATCGTGCAAACCTGCCATCCTGCGGTTGATCCTCGACTTTTGCTTTTAGGAGTGCGGGGATTGGAACCCGCCTGTCCTCTTTGTTCGGACGAGGGGTTTGCAGTTGGATGGAGTTGTACCATCGATCGCTCTCTGTAAATGGGAGAAATGAACGTCGAAGTGCTCCGCTGACAGCTCACCCTCGGGGCGTATCTATTGACCGGCTATTAGTCATAATGGACGCGATAGCTCGAGGGGCCGCTGAATCGTTCGTCCCGGGAGGTTCGGGGTCATACACGCAGCTACCGTTTATGGATGCGTTTGCCGTTGAAATATCAAGTTACAATCAAATTGAAGTGCCGTCCTAATCCGAATCATAAGTTAGGAACCCAGTTCTGCTTGCGATTCAGTTTGTGACAGTTTTCTTAATTGTTCAAGTTGTTGGTGTGGTTTCGGCTGATCTGTTAAAATTATGAAGATCGAGTAAAGTGATTTCAAGAAAATCTTCCATTTTTCAGCCAGTTCAGTTTATTTATTTATTTATTTATTCAGCAATACGGGCAAGCCCAATACTATAGAAACATAGCTAATGACAAATATGTACAAATATATGATGGATATAAACAAATTAACAAAATGCCCGTGTGATGAAAGTGTGATTAAAACGCTGCAAATCCCTACACAATGGTTTAATATTTTGTACAGAATACCCTTCTGTTACAGCTCTCTGTATAGATAACCCGTCTATATAATATAATATGTACTATTCTATACATATTATGTAGATCGCAGACCCTCCGTAGGTTAGTACCTAACCCCGTACTCGTTACTAGGTACCTACCTAAATCACGAGTTAAATGTTGCTAAAATAATTCTGCCGATGACAAACAGTAACTAAAATGGCAAAAAGAAACGCAAATAATGAAGTAAAATTGAAGGAAAATTGTTGATGCGGAGTGAAATAGATGCCCCTTCTGCGTAGATCACTGTTTTCTGTGGTCAATACCTATAATGAACCGTTGTGTAATAACTTGCCCATCAATAATACTTCAACGTTTCTTCAAGTTTCACAAGTACCTACCAACAAAATCCAATAGTCCATCACTTATCAAATGAAATAATATCGCAGAACAACCAACTCGACTTCATACAGCCATCCTTGATTACAATCAGGTGCTCCCTAGCGATGATATCCGGGCCGGATTTATACCGTTTGATTCACGATCGTGTTGACGAAGCTTTTTGGTGCACACGAACGGCTGGACGTACAATGCTCCGGGTGGTCTCAAAAAATTGTTTAGCTCAAGACAAATTTAATAACGTAAAAAACCATACCCTTCTATCGAAAGTTTTCGAGCTATGGCGTTCTTAAAATTTCAACCCCTATTTTGAACCCCTTAGAGATGACTGACAGTAACGTCGAGCTTCGAGGACCAACGAGACCCCGAACGGAACCTATAACCCGAATTTCATCAATTTTGTTTCATGGTAACTAAGAAAAGTGGCCAGTACGTAAACCATCAAATTTTGAGGGGGGTTAGAATTTTTTTTTCATGCTCGATTCCAATGATTCGTTATTGAAAATAATAAACCAAAATATGAGTGCTACTTTATAGTGAAGAAGGTGAAGGTGAGCAGCCATGTATCGGGGGTTGTATAACAATTAATGTTATCTTAACAGTATTAATGGTGGTTTCTTGGTGGTAGGAGTTGCCTATTCATGCACTGTACAGTCTTAATCTACTTTAATGTTCTAGGAACTAAAATAGTTGTAAGCTGATGAGAAGATTGTTTATATACAGGTGTTTGCATGGATGATATGAGAACATAAGATCTGTGATGGTGTGGTTCTATGCCTCTGACTATGGTTCGCTCAGTACGGCACATCCCGTCGTACAAAGTCAATAACCGACAAGTGGTAGGTACGGAAAACAACGCTGATTTCATTTGCTACTCAGCGAAATAAGCATAACTGTGGCCTCAGGCTGATAACTTTCCTATTTCGTCCGCACATCACAGGTCAAACGTGTTTGCCGCACTCAGCAGAGGATGTTTGCTCGCGAAATCAGAGGCCAACAGACGAAATACGTGCGCGTTCTGTAAACCTTTAGAGGGAGCGTGAGAACATGATGATCAGTTTGTCGCGTTGCATCTCAAAGTTCCTGTGTGGAGAACTGCCGCACAATACTTCCATGTTCTTAATAATGGGTAGCAGGTACGGATACAAGTTTGACGGCCAATTTCGGTCAAAATCCGAAAACTTGCATAGAAATTTCATCTTCACCCTCTTCCTGACAACACCAACGTCATTTAACTAGCAAATCCAGAAAATCTTGGACACATTAACATATTTTGACATGGATATGTCTTTTAGGCTGGGGGTCAGTGAATTTTTTGCGACAGGAAAAAAATGCGATTTTTTTAGGGCAGAATCCCGTTGTGGTAGGGATTTGAAATTTGACATGTAGTCACTTTAGGACTTCTACATGACGATACATAGGGCCCGGATCAGCTGAGTGGCTCCAAAATGCTAATTTCTGTGCTATTCAACCTGGGAAGCTGTAATTTGTCATGTCAAGCCATTGTTAACCATTACTGATAGAATTTATATTTCTGTAAATTAAAATATAAATAAATTTGGTGTTTCTGAAAATTAATTTCTTTTTGTCTAACCAGTGCTTCAAATTTTGGGAGACCTTAAATTGCTTAAATCATTAAATCATTTAATTGCTAAGAGATTGCTTAAATCATTTACCACTTCCATTAAGCTCTCCCTTGATGGGAAAGACATATCCATGATTTTTAAGTCTTTCCCATCGAGTGAGAGCTTAATTTGCAATCGAGTCGGGAAATTATGGGAGAAATATTTGTAAAGAGAGTAGAAATTTTGCTGTAAATTGGCCAAATGAAACGTGATCGAGCTCAAAATCAATAGGTACTATCTAGACGCATCGTAACGGACATTTTGGTACCAACCGCACCAATTTTGGCCCATTTTTTAAGGCAGTTATCGTTGAAAACTCGAAAAATTAGAGAACCCGTCATAACTCCCTTATTTATCCACCTAGAAAGCTCGTTCTCATGTCAAATTGAAGATTTTAACGAGGTGATCAAAACCACAAAAAAAATCTGAAAAATACCGTATTTTAAGGAAGTTGTGACCATTTGAAGTTGCAGCATACGTACGGAGCAACGGAGCAAGCGGGAAACCGTCTAGAAACTCGTTTTGAGCACTTCCGAACAAGATTCCATGGTTTTCTCGAACACGTATTTTTGACGGTACCTATCACTATACATCCATTTAATAGGAACATGGAAGTAAAAGAAGAGGTTTTTTTCTGGTATCATAATCACATACGAGGCCAATATGTAGAGGAACATTCATGTTTCATGCCAGTGAACTGTGTAACGTGAATTTGGACCTACTGACTCGGAGAAATTGCCCACTCAGTTCACCCTGCGTTCCCTTTTCAGTGTTCTGTATATTCACCTGGTCGGAGTATGTTTGACGATTGTGTGGTGAACGGCTATTTGTGTTCACCACTTTTTGTGAACGGTGGGTTTTCACGACAGTAGGTCGGAGAGAGAAGGGGTCACCAGAGAGTCGTGAGTTAGTCACGAAATAGGAGCGGAGTGTTGAAGAGAGAGTGGAGGATGCGGAGAGAAGAGTGGGGGGACGGGCTCCTATGGGATTTGTAGACTAACTCCCCGCGGTTTTCACCAACAGCAGGAGATCTTTTAGGGATGTGCTTCCCGCGGTTTTCACCAACAGCAGATCTTTTAGGGATGTGCTTCCCGCGGTTTTCACCAACAGCAGGAGATCTTTTAGGGACGTGCTCCCTGTGGTTTTCACCAGCAGCAGATCTTTTAGGGATGTGCTTCCCACGGTTTTCACCAACAGCAGGAGATCTTTTAGGGACGTGCTTCCCGTGGTTTTCACCAACAGCAGGAGATCTTTTAGGGACGTGCTTCCCGTGGTTTTCACCAACAGAAGGAGATCTTTTAGGGATGTGCTTCCCGTGGTTTTCACCAACAGCAGGAGATCTTTTAGGGATGTGCTTCCCGTGGTTTTCACCAACAGCAGGAGATCTTTTAGGGATGTGCTTCCCGTGGTTTTCACCAACAGCAGGAGATCTTTTAGGAATGTGCTTCCCGTGGTTTTCACCAACAGCAGGAGATCTTTTAGGGATGTGCTTCCCGCGGTTTTCACCAACAGCAGATCTTTTAGGGATGTGCTTCCCGCGGTTTTCACCAACAGCAGGAGATCTTTTAGGGACGTGCTCCCTGTGGTTTTCACCAGCAGCAGATCTTTTAGGGATGTGCTTCCCACGGTTTTCACCAACAGCAGGAGATCTTTTAGGGACGTGCTTCCCGTGGTTTTCACCAACAGCAGATCTTTTAGGAATGTGCTTCCCGTGGTTTTCACCAACAGCAGGAGATCTTTTAGGGATGTGCTTCCCGCGGTTTTCACCAACAGCAGGAGATCTTTTAGGGACGTGCTCCCTGTGGTTTTCACCAACAGCAGGAGATCTTTTAGGGACGTGCTTCCCGCGGTTTTCACCAACAGCAGGAGATCTTTTAGGGATGTGCTTCCCGCGGTTTTCACCAACAGCAGATCTTTTAGGGATGTGCTTCCCGCGGTTTTCACCAACAGCAGGAGATCTTTTAGGGACGTGCTCCCTGTGGTTTTCACCAGCAGCAGATCTTTTAGGGATGTGCTTCCCACGGTTTTCACCAACAGCAGGAGATCTTTTAGGGACGTGCTTCCCGTGGTTTTCACCAACAGCAGGAGATCTTTTAGGGATGTGCTTCCCGCGGTTTTCACCAACAGCAGGAGATCTTTTAGGGACGTGCTCCCTGTGGTTTTCACCAGCAGCAGATCTTTTAGGGATGTGCTTCCCACGGTTTTCACCAACAGCAGGAGATCTTTTAGGGACGTGCTTCCCGTGGTTTTCACCAACAGCAGGAGATCTTTTAGGGACGTGCTTCCCGTGGTTTTCACCAACAGAAGGAGATCTTTTAGGGATGTGCTTCCCGTGGTTTTCACCAACAGCAGGAGATCTTTTAGGGATGTGCTTCCCGTGGTTTTCACCAACAGCAGGAGATCTTTTAGGGATGTGCTTCCCGCGGTTTTCACCAACAGCAGGAGATCTTTTAGGGATGTGCTTCCCGTGGTTTTCACCAACAGCAGGAGATCTTTTAGGGACGTGCTTCCCGTGGTTTTCACCAACAGAAGGAGATCTTTTAGGGATGTGCTTCCCGTGGTTTTCACCAACAGCAGGAGATCTTTTAGGGATGTGCTTCCCGTGGTTTTCACCAACAGCAGGAGATCTTTTAGGAATGTGCTTCCCGTGGTTTTCACCAACAGAAGGAGATCTTTTAGGGATGTGCTTCCCGTGGTTTTCACCAACAGCAGGAGATCTTTTAGGGATGTGCTTCCCACGGTTTTCACCAACAGCAGGAGATCTTTTAGGGATGTGCTTCCCGTGGGTTTCACCAACAGAAGGAGATCTTTTAGGGATGTGCTCCCCGCGGTTTTCACCAACAGCAGGATATCTTTTAGGGATGTGCTTCCCGTGGGTTTCACCAACAGAAGGAGATCTTTTAGGGATGTGCTTCCCGTGGTTTTCACCAACAGCAGGAGATCTTTTAGGGATGTGCTTCCCACGGTTTTCACCAACAGCAGGAGATCTTTTAGGGATGTGCTTCCCGTGGGTTTCACCAACAGAAGGAGATCTTTTAGGGATGTGCTTCCCGTGGTTTTCACCAACAGCAGGAGATCTTTTAGGGATGTGCTGCCCGCGGTTTTCACCAACAGCAGGAGATCTTTTAGGGATGTGCTTCCCGTGGGTTTCACCAACAGAAGGAGATCTTTTAGGGATGTGCTTCCCGTGATTTTCACCAACAGCAGGAGATCTTTTAGGGATGTGCTTCCCACGGTTTTCACCAACAGCAGGAGATCTTTTAGGGATGTGCTTCCCGTGGGTTTCACCAACAGAAGGAGATCTTTTAGGGATGTGCTTCCCGTGGTTTTCACCAACAGCAGGAGATCTTTTAGGGATGTGCTTCCCGTGGGTTTCACCAACAGAAGGAGATCTTTTAGGGATGTGCTTCCCGTGGTTTTCACCAACAGCAGGAGATCTTTTAGGGATGTGCTTCCCGCGGTTTTCACCAACAGCAGGAGATCTTTTAGGGATGTGCTTCCCACGGTTTTCACCAATAGCAGGAGATCTTTTAGGGACGTGCTCCCTGTGGTTTTCACCAGCAGCAGATCTTTTAGGGATGTGCTTCCCGTGGTTTTCACAAACAGCAGGAGATCTTTTAGGGATGTGCTCCCCGCGGTTTTCACCAACAGCAGGAGATCTTTTAAGGACGTGCTCCCCGTGGTTTTCACCAACAGCAGGAGATCTTTTAGGGACGTGCTCCCTGTGGTTTTCACCAACAGCAGGAGATCTTTTAAGGACGTGCTCCCCGCGGTTTTCACCAACAGCAGGAGATCTTTTAGGGATGTGCTCCCCGCGGTTTTCACCAACAGCAGGAGATCTTTTAAGGACGTGCTCCCCGTGGTTTTCACCAACAGCAGGAGATCTTTTAGGGATGTGCTCCCCGCGGTTTTCACCAACAGCAGGAGATCTTTTAGGGATGTGCTTCCCGTGGGTTTCACCAACAGAAGGAGATCTTTTTGGGATGTGCTTCCCGCGGTTTTCACCAACAGCAGGAGATCTTTTAGGGATGTGCTTCCCGTGGTTTTCACCAACAGCAGGAGATCTTTTAGGAATGTGCTTCCCGTGGTTTTCACCAACAGCAGGAGATCTTTTAGGGATGTGCTTCCCGCGGTTTTCACCAACAGCAGGAGATCTTTTAGGGATGTGCTTCCCGTGGTTTTCACCAACAGCAGGAGATCTTTTAGGGATGTGCTTCCCGTGGTTTTCACCAACAGCAGGAGATCTTTTAGGAATGTGCTTCCCGCGGTTTTCACCAGCAGCAGATCTTTTAGGGATGTGCTTCCCGCGGTTTTCACCAACAGCGGGAGATCTTTTAGTGGTGTGCTTCTCGCAGTTTTCACCAACAGCAGGAGATCATTTAGGATATGGGATAGAGGACGTCGAGGGAGAGAGGTTCGAGAGGGAAGTCGCAAGTCGAGGGTCGAGTCTTCGACTGAAGAGCTGGGCCAGAAGGGCTGTTTTTATAGGGACTTTTCCACCCACCCCCTGTTCACAATCGGCCGTTAGAGTCAGTTGAGGCGGATGGCGGTTGGGGAAACCCTGGGTTGTTTACCAGCTCGACGTTCTCCACGTTTATTTGGTAAAATCACGCAATATTACAGGAGTGGATTCTGAGAGGGAATCACGACATATTGTATAGGTTATTTAAAATTCTGTTTGCCTTGGTCAGTGTCAACATTACAATACGCATTTTTTAAAACTTACAATTCTTTGAGCGCAGTTGTAGGTAGGCAGTCAACAAGGCTCTACGCTTCCAATATTCTGTTGAACGGAGTACAACAATGTGATCGAGCAATTATTGGGCCTGAGTCGTTCTGTGTTCATCAAAACGTAAAAATGTATAACAATTTACTGTTACCTTTCGTGTTGAATGTATGAGGGGACAAAATACTTTCCATCAAACGAACGGTTTTCCCGTGTGAAACGAATATCACCGTTTGTGTATCGGTGGTTTAATAGCTGCTGGCTACGGAGGGTTTTATTGATTCTTTACTCTTGAAGATGATTTATTGAATGGCGTTCATTTCCGGTAAATTCAACGTAAACTTCACCGTTTTCACGACCGGTATTGTAACGAGTTTTTCGTGCTGAGAAAGGAGTGAGCGTCGCGTTAGCCTTTTTGTCGTTCGTTGATGGGATGTAATTGATAGACCACCTGTTATATTTTGTTCTCTCAAATGAATGATCGTTGTGAGAGCTTTCCGGCAAGGCGCAGAGGTTTTCTTGTGCGCAAATCCGACTCCGATGTTCACAGTGCGAGATTCCAACACAAAATTGCCCTATCTGTATTATTAATTAACGGGGAATTTTCGTTAAAAAAAATTTGTTTGAAAGAAGTATTCAGAACTCCTTGAAAAATGGTATTTTAAAGTCCGTTTTCAAAAAAGGCAAAAAAATGTCGTACCAGGTCTGTTGTCATCTGATTGGCTGTTGGCCCCAAGGAGGCGGAGCGAAGCCGCGGAGGCGAAGGTTCTCAGTGCTGCCAACAGCTCAACATTAGAAATGGCAAACCTTCCTGGCAACGTTCAAGAACCTTTGCCGTCAACTTTCTCTTGGTTTGTTTTTGAGGTCGTGTTTTTTAAATGTATTAATAAGTGCGGTTCAATCCATCCATCCATAGCGGATTTGAAGTAATGCACTAGCGCTCCAAGCGAGATTTGAGTTGAACTACTGAGCACTTTGCCTGACACTTCATTTCTTGAGGGAACTCAGAAATTCAAATTTCACACTCGTTTTCTGCTTAGACATTCCGGACATAAACACCTCGTTATGTGGTCAGTAAGTGTTAATTTTCGTTATCGAACTGAATTTGGTTAAAAAAAAAAAGGAGAATTTCTTGTTTGTTTTTAGTTGAAGGTTGTTGCATTACTGGGTCTGAAGGCGGGGAGTAGTTGTTACTGCAATGGAGGACGTATAGGTTGAGGTACATATTTATATTCATTCCATTTACCCACCCACTTCCAGCTACTGTATTAGTGGGAGATATTTGGCAATAAATACGTATTGGATAGGCTTGATCCTTTGTGACCTACTCTACATACTTACTTATCATCAAGACTTTATTTGTGATGTAACGGTGGTTGTAACCAATATAGGTTTCTACTCGTGGCCGTGTTGCAGGCTTCTGCTTTTCGAGAATTATTCCTGTCCTCAGGTAGTCCAGTCAATCCTTCACCGAAAAGGGAAGGCATAGATGCAAAAAGTCAGGTAATTCTGATTTTTCGGTGCATGGTATATGTGGTGGATGCATAGGTGAGGGGCGAGGTAGGTACGAGTATATGTGCCTGATGCTCCGGTTAATACCTGGAAGGAAGCATCAGGAGGACCTAACACCCCCGGTTAATATCCAGAGGATATCCACCGCTGGTTAATGCCCAGAGGATATCCACCACTTAAGGTTAATACCCAAAGGGATCCACCACTGGAGGCGCTAGGAGGAGCTTTGCCCGGTTTGGTTACAGCTTGGAGGCTGCCACCATGCCCTGGATCTTTTAGGATAAGGAGAGCGAGAGGAGGAGCGAGGTTAGAGAATAGTCAGCGACTAGAAGGAAGCGTAGAATGAGTTGGAAGGCGAAGAAGTCGAATTTTTATAGCCCCTGGGGCTATCTCCCTCCATCCTCCATACTGGTGGAGGATGGTGGGGATCCCCACCAGGTTCCCCGGGTCTCCTGCGTATGCCGTCCTATTACTATGTTTATTGTGAGATCTTAATTTATACAAGGAGTGGTTCTGGGAGGATACCACGACAGTAAATATAGGAGCACTATTAAAAATCCCTAGTTTTCTACCTGGCCAGTGCTCCGGCGGCACCACCGGCGCCGAAAAACGGCGCAATTTTTGACTTTGATCTGTTTTTTTCTCTCGGATTTTTAGCATGAAGCTTGATTTAGCTTGACAAAAAAATCCCATAGAGTAACGCATGTGTTACAGTGGACGTCCCTTATGGTTGTGTATAGATCACTCTCATTCATTGCAGATCATCTGGAAGTATATATGAGTAACTGATGTATGTACATGGCAATGATGAGTTCATTATGCCTAATTAACTAATTTCGTGATAAGATATGAACAGCTTACGTACTTGTTTGACAACCTGTAATTAGAGTAGTAGGTGAAGTTTTCATCATAACAATGCCCCCAAGAATATTTTGCGCAAGAATATTGTGAATAAATTGATTGATTGATCTAAGATAGGTTGCTACCTACCTGTTGATTCTTATAGTAAGTATACCTTTGTCGTATGGCAGCTTCAAAAGTTGAGAATACGGGCAGCAGACACAAGATTTGCAGAAAACCCCGCGTACCCGAGTACTGCAAATTCGCCACAATTTAAAACCAAAGCTTTCTTGAGGACGATACTTCTTGAGGTACAGCGATTCAAATAGACCGATATAATCGATTATTTTCAACATTTTCAGAAATCACTAGTTCTCTGTTACTTGCGGTTTCTTACTGTACAGCAATGGTTTTTCAAGGAAGTTGATAGGGACTAAATTTAAAGTTGTGAAATTCAGCCTTAATTAGTAATTAAAATGAATGTAATCAAATTTTACCCAGTCGAGAGAATCCAACGTTATGACTTAAAGTTTTTCTAATCTAACTCACGTGGCCTGAACATTTCTGTGTCTGATTCCAACTCTCAGGTTTTCAAGGATTCTGCCATAGAATTGGAAGACACAGTATATGTGTCAGTGTCCTGCCTCCGTTCTTTTTAATGACAAGTTGTGTCTTTATCAGAAATAGTAACAAAAGCCATGATTACTCCTCAATATCAGCAAACTTCCTGCACATGGAACAGTGGAACCTAATCGTACATGCACTTTCTCTGTAGTATTCGATTCACGTAGCAGCAATGAGCTCAGGTGCATGTGATGTTGATTACTATATTTATAGATCATTAACGTTATCGGTCGGTTGAACCCGTTTCTGAACCGGTTTTGGAAAATTACCCCGGTTTTGTTAGGGATCAGACGAGTAGGTAGTACCGCTTCTGTCAATATCCCCGTGTCGTCTTAGTCATCTCGTTCGGTCCGGTGTTCTAAAATTAGTTTAATAACCAGTCTCGCGGTAAACATATTGTAGAGACCCCAAAGTGACTGTATTCACGGTAGAGACCAAAGAGAACAACTTTATTTTCATTAACAATAATAGCATCCCAATTGCTAGCCGGGTGATTGAAGACCGAAGAACTAGCCAGGAATATGTCGCAGAGTCAGCTGTTTTGCCGCATCTGATGCAATATCTATTAGGATTCATTCTCGCTGTAATAAAACAACGGATTTTCTACAACGTACGGGGCTAGTTGCTGGTCTTCAGTCACTCGTCCTTATTACCTGCTCACTAGACCTCGAACCTTATCATTAAATTAAGCTTTACAAAGTGGTACTCTTTCGTTTTGAGTTGGTAGTAGAACAGTGAGAAGCTGTGTTATTTATCGGCAACAAATGAAGGAAACAGAGAGCGTCTGTCATCGGTTTGCGAACTTGCAACAGTGTTTTGGGTTATTTATTATTCTGTGAATAATACACCTATGTATTCGCTCAGCAAAAAGTTTTTATAACACCCCCTCAAACTTTCTTCTTTTCCGTTTCAAGGAACGTAGATTCCAAAAACGCTGCAAAGTCCTTGTCACATAGGTGTATTATTCTATTGGACATACCTACAGATATGTAAGCTGTTCATTTATTTTTTATTTCACGTGAAATAATTGAAATACCTATTTCTGATGGTTTCCACCATTTTTGGCCCCTAAAACACAAATTAGGTACACGCCTTTTGGTTTATTATTCTGTGAATAATACACCTATGTAATCGCTCAGCAAAAAATTTTTATAACACCCCCTCAAAATTTTTTCTTTTCCGTTTCAAGGTGCGTAGATTCCAAAAATGCAATGTCCGTCCGCCGTACGCCGTCCGCCGTCCGCCGTATCACGTGTACAGGCTTCATTTTCGGTCTAAAAAAATCGTTCTTTCGCACACATGCTCCATTTGGGCCCTAGTTGTGTCCCGAAACTTTTCAGCCCGATCGGAATATACCCAGGGGTGTTATGAGTGAAAATGTGTATAAAAATAGGTACTTTTTGCGTTTTAGCAACATGTTGGTAACATGAGCTTTTAAGGTATCGTTTTTCATGTTTTTGGGGACGAGAAGACCGAATATGAAGTCGATTTTGACCAAAGAATAGAAAATTGAGGTTCTACCAGATGTTCAGCTCCCGAAATTGATTTTTTATGAGTCAAAAACCTGGGAAATCGTTTGAAATCACCATCAATTTGTATAATAACACTGGAAAAAGTGTCAACAGGTGGATCAAGACGATTAAATGGTACTATCAATGATCAGAGATAATTTATTTAAGAAAAAATCGGTTGTACGTGAAAATCATTAGAAATTTTTCATAACAGCGTCCCAGATTTCGTTACGAAATTTCGTTACCTTTTTTGGCTAGTTAGTCCATGGCTAAAACACATTCTGTGTTTAAAAAAAGGAGCGTACTTTATTCGAGTTTTGGGGGCCAAAATTGGTGGAAACCACCAGAGATAGCTATTTGAATTATTTTATATGAGAGAAACAATAAATAAACAGCCAACATCTCTGTAGGTAGGTATGTCCAATGGAATAATAAACCCATGTGACAAGGACTTTGCAGCGTTTTTGGTTTATTATTCTGTGAATAATACACCTATGTATTCGCTCAGCAAAAAATTTGTATAACACCCCCTCAAAATGTTTTCTTTTCCGTTTCAAGGTGCGTAGATTCCAAAAATGCAATGTCCGTCCGCCGTCCTTCGTACGCCGTATCACGTGTGCCGGCTTCATTTTCGGTCTAAAAAATTCTTTCTTTCGCACACATGCTCCACATGGGCCCTAGTTTTGTCCCGAAACTTTGCAGCCCGATCGGAATATACCCAGGGGTGTTATGAGTGAAAATGTGTGTAAAAATAGGTAATTTTGTGTTTCAGTAACATGAGCTTTTGAGGTATCGTTTTCCGTGGTTTTGGGACGAGAAGACCGAATATGAAGTCGATTTTGACCGAAGAGTGGAAAAATTGAGTTTCTAACGAAGTTCCAGCCTTAAATTTACGTTAAATTTTGGTCTAAAATCGTCGTTCTTCCGCAAACAGTTTTTGTCCCCATTTGGGAACACATTTGGGTCCTGGCTGTGCTCCGAAACTCGGCAGCCCCAGGGGTGTTTTGGGAAAAAAAATAGGGGTTTTTCGTGTTTTTTTTTCTAAGATTTTAGTGAACATGAGCTTGTTAGTATCGTTTTTCGAATTTTTTTAGGGCGAGAAGACCAAATATGAAGTTGATTTTGACCAAAGAGTGGAAAACTGAGGTTGTAACAAAAGTTCAGCTCTCAAAATTTCTTTTTTAAAGTCAAAAACCTGGGAAATTTTCTTAATTCACCTGTTCAAACAGGTCAATCAAGGTAATTAAATGGCGCTATCAAAAATATTTTTTTTTGTAAAAACATCAAACATTGGAGCCCAATTATTGTTTTTGGGGGCCAAAATTGTTGGAAACCATCAAAAATAGGTATTTCAACTATTGCACATGAAAGAAAAAATAAATTAACAGCCCACATTTATGTAGGTATGTCCAGTAGAATAATAAAACCATGTGACACAAGGGCTTTGCAGCGTTTTTCTACTTTATTACCTAAACTTCTGGGGTTCTTGAACATCTTAAATAAATTTCCTGATGGAAAATCAATTTTTTTAAATTTCTGTGTCAGAAAATCATTTTGTATGGAAACTGCTGTTTTCTCTAATCAGAGTTTCATCACAAGGAATTTGGTACGCATACCATAGTTTGTTGGAGCTCTCAAAAACTCAAAAAGGGGATTCCTAAGGCAGTTGACGTGAAACAAGAAAATTGAAGTTAGGTATTTGGTATCTGTTCACACGCCCACGCGCGTATGTCACTAGCTTCGCAGTATATAGCGAGATGATTACATTTTTAGAATGTGTCGCTCGCGATTGGATGTCAGTACGCAGGTTTGTCCATTTGAATTTCATCTCGATTTCTGCTCACTCAGTCTAATTTCCACTTTCTTATTTTTTGCAGGGCGAAAGCAACCTCACACAAACCCCCCCACGATGAGCCACGTGTGACCAACGGGCCGGATTCATGTAAGTCTCACCTCCGTATTATTCGCAACGTCACAGCGAGCTATTTGCATGCATTTTTTTAAATTATCGTATCGAACGTACATTGCTAAAGAAACGTGAAATTGAAGGATGTTCATTAAAAAAAAAAATCACAACTTTTTCGATTTACAGTAAAATAAAATCTGATAGATAGATAGATAGATAGATAGATAGATAGAATTCCTTTATTGGCAAAAAACAGAAAATGAAAATACAACTCCTGGGGGGAAAACCCGTATATATTTAAAAAAATATATATATTTATAGCATAAATTATATAGGAAAAATATAAAAATGAACTACCGATTCTCGAATAGAATAAGTCAAAAATACTGTGTGCAGGTATTCATCAATAATACAAATTTACAAATATAAATTATGATAACTGTTTTTTACCCACCGGGAGAGTAAGTCGCAGACTTGTGTCCTCACGGTGGAGCCTTACGTTCTAGACAAAATTAACAGACGATACCTACAATGGAAAACAGTGAAGTGGGCCTTCAGTCTTTTAAAATTAACGAAATTGAACTGAAAAGAATTTAAAAACCAAACAGAGGAGAGGAAAATTTACATGGGGAACGACCATAATGGTCAATCAATTCATAAATAAAAAGCCGACCCGATAAATGGAAAAATACGAAGTTACTTATATAACGACAAGGTTCGATCTGATAATTTTGGCTAAGTGGGCCTTGAATAATCTCAAATTAAGAAAATTCCTAACATTTATATTGTATTTCCAAAGTAAATACCTATATAACGCCTTTACATACGCATTGAGCTTATAAAATTCCATAAGGACTTTGGGGAGCGATATAATTTAAAGTTCAGAATTCCTAGTGAAATGCAGGTTGGCTAAATTTAAATTAATAGGGTCAATGCCAGGTCTATATACCATTATACAAGATTCCATTAAAAATATGTTATCAACATTACATACATTAAATTCCTTATATAAGAGATCAGTTGAGAATCTAAATGGCTTAAAGCATCTGCGCATGAGCGAAAGTCAGATTAATTTGTCCATTGATGGTTCCTCATAAATTTAAAGACACTGCACATGCGCAAAAAGTTGAATGATCATAAGTTCCATAGTTTTGATTCGATTTTGATCCGATATCATGTTTTAGGGATAATGCGTTAGGCCATATATGGTCCCCAGTAATTCAAGCCACTGCATGCGCGAACGCCTATTCCGTTTACCTTCTATAATCTCAAATCTGGACTTCTTCCATCAGTCGCCTCGTTCTTTCCGCTCTGAACTTTTCCACACTATCAAATCTGTGCAACTTTAAATTCATTGTTTCTCAACTCGAAGCAATTACACATCATTTTTTATAAACGCCCGTTTTTATAAACGTTTCCCTCCCAAATTTAGGTTTGCAAATAAAAATTAAAAAAAAAGTCATTCAATTATAAATATTCGTAATTTAATTTAGAACTAAATAATTAAAATTTATAAAAACTATAAAGTGTCTGTTCAGTCAAACCACAGATACAACCTACTAAAAATCAACTGTGCCATTTCGCTTCAAAATATTAAAAAATTTCTGGGTTCCCCTTTATTTCATCCCCCCAGATCTCGCGGTAGGGCTATTGACCCCACTGGTCTGAGGTGCCAGCCTCCGCCGTGCCTGCCTGAAATAAAATAATTACCTGTTTGCTACCTCTTCTGTTTGCAAAAACCAGGAGGAGAGGTCCTTTTGTGTAAGCCTTGCTTACCATTGTAAACGACGAGATCAAGAAACTAGGTAGGTACTTACTTTCACAACAACATCCGAGACAAAGTGTACCTCATGTAGGTACGACGTTCCCTGGTGTGACTCATATTTATGACTAATCCGCCAGCTTCAACAACAACAAAGTTGGCCATAATCCGTTCGTAGTTCTCCAATATTTCTGATTCATTTCCCCCACTTTCTTGCTGGTTGGGTATGAACATTTCGAGGCATCAGTCAGTTTGAAGTCGTTGTTCATGTAAGTCAGTTGTACGAAATCTAGTTAGTCGTTCTTGTATCTAGTTAGTCGTGTTTGTAAGCTAGTTTCACAAGTTCAGTAGGTATACCTACTTGTGAGTATCATTTTTTTTTATAATGCCTAAACGCAGAGGCAATCAGTCATCGAAGAAGAAGAATAGTGGTAATCCAAATGCTTTACGCCATTACCGGGCAAATAGAGGGAAAGCAGAGAACGTTCCTGATGAAACCTCACAGTTCGACAGTGACGTTCTTCCTTCATTCACCCAGCCACTCATTTCAAACATTGAAGCTACTATCGATGATGATGTAAAAGTAGAAGGGAGACGTATTGTTGACCTCATGTCTTTCATTCAAAGAATGCAGCAGCTTTGCGACCATTTACCGTTCTCTTGTACATTATCTGATATGGAAATCATTAAATACACTGACGCGGGACTGAACTTCTCAATTTTGTTCAAATGCAAAATGTGTGGGCGAGTTGACCGAGTGGACAGCTGCGACGATAATGGTTCTGCCATAACTTTGAACACTTGGGCAGTTAGTAGTGCAGTAGCTGCTGGAATCGGGCATAAGCAACTTACTACAGTTTTGGGCGGGATGAACATCCCTTGTTTCTCGGACAAGACCTTCATCAAAGAGCAAACTGTAGTGTACAATGGTTGGCAACAGAGTGCTCAGCAACTTATGACAGAAGCAGCAGAAGAAGAAAAGGCCGCCGCTATAGAAAGAGGTAAGTCAAGCCCATCAATATTCTAGATCTTATATAACGCATACTGGATTTGACGAATACATATCTATATAACTAAATTTACAGGTGATTTTCTGTTTGTCCTTCAATCACGCCAAAACGGCTCAATGGATCGAACCCATCTCGCGTATTTGAATGTTTCTATGACCAGGGAAGGACATAAGGAGGTTTACTTCCCGATCCGATGGATAGGGGTGGGGGTTTATAGGGAAGCCGAAACATAAAAAAATTAAATTCTCGAAAACGGCTCAATGGATCGAACCCATCTCGCGTATTTAAATGTTTCTATGACCGGGGAAGGACATAGGGGGATTCACTCCCGGATCTGATGAATAGGGGTGGGGGTTTATAGGGAAGCGGAAACATAAAAAATTAAATTCTCGAAAACGGCTCAATGGATCGAACCCATCTCGCGTATTTAAATGTTTCTATGACCAGGGAAGGACATAAGGAGGTTTACTTCCCGATCCGATGGATAGGGGTGGGGGTTTATAGGGAAGCCGAAACATAAAAAAATTAAATTCTCGAAAACGGCTCAATAGATCGAACCCATCTCGCGTATTTAGATGTTTCAGTGATCGGGGAAGGACATAGGGGGATTCAATAAAATGTCCATCCTCGTGTGCAAATCTCACCATTGAAGAGAGATTAGCCACAAAAAAAATTACCTATTGGAAGAAGACTAGGGAGGAGGTGTGGGAATTCAATAAGAAACACATATATTATTATCAAATACAGGGCCAGCTTGCCATTACAAACCGAACATTTTGCTTGTTCTACGCATGGACACCCAAAGGACCAAAGCTGGAGAGAATCGAGAGGGATGCATTGTTCTGGGAATGCAAAATGTTGCCAGCCCTCGAACAATTTTACTACCACTGCATACTCCCCGAAATCCTGGACCCTCGCTTCACCCGCAATATGCCCATAAGAGAAGCACCAGACTTTGTAGGACCCCCCAAGAAAAAAAATGAAAACAAAGAAATTAATTAAAAATAAACCCAACAAATAGAAATGTTTGGATGAATCTGACTAAATAGAAATGTACCATGTAATATTTAGATTTAATAATGTAACTAAATATACAATTTTAACTCGCTTTATATAATTATCCAGTGTATTACTTTCTCAAAGCCCAGGGGGAACCTCAGATCTGCAAATCGATCCAACCCGACACCTGAAACATTTTTGTGTCCCACTCACACTTCCTGCAATATTGGAGAGAAAGTACAAGATAAAAGTGTCAATCATGCAGCATGTGTTGATGAGCGAATTTTCAAAGAAATCATTTTAACTGAATTTCATCTTCTTTTATTTCACTTTTTTGAATTTGATAGGTCAATCTCATAGGAACTTTCAGGAGGAATTGGGAATACGGGGAAGGGACCTCTATAAGTTGAGACCATGACAAGGTAAATCTATGGTTGACTGAGAAAAGGTACCTAGCCAGGTAGGATAGTTTATTTCCAGAGTCGCTAACATAATGAGTCATAAGGCAAGATGGGAAAAGAGAAAGGCCTATATTCTTCGTCCTTGTTCAATCCCATGTGGTTAGTTTCACAAAAATCCGTCGGAAAACGATACTAGCGATTTGCAGTTCCAAGAACAACCGCTGCATGAGCAGGCGGTAGTTCGACGGCCCCCTCTTAAGCAGTATCTTAATGAGACCATTTTGAACAATTTTTAAAGGTTTTCAGCATGATTTAAATGATCCCCCCCATACAACAATACCATACTTTAACAAAGAATGAGCCAAACCATAGTACAAAGTGCGAAGTATATTTTTAGGTAGAAAACCTCTGACTATTCTAAATATATTTTGAAAAAAAAAAAACAATTTGCGAAGTCGGCTAACCAATGAAAATATGTAATTTAAAATGTAATTTAAAATTGAGGTTACAATGAAATATTATACCTAAATATTTAACGCTGTCAACAAACTGAATAGAAGGACACGTAGAAGCAAGGCCAACACTGGAACAGGTATACTCATGTAAGCTAATGGTATCATCTGACTTGATTTTACCGGACATGGTGAAATGTATGATGTGTGAGTTTTATCGAGATTAAGGCGTAACAAATTAGAATCGAACATTGTCGAATCAAACGTAATTCTGAGCCAGCATTCATCAAAAGAGTATCAAATCAAAATCTGGAAATCAAGGCGAGTGATGACGGGCGAAATTCTTATTTGCGGGAGTTGAGCCTCCTTAACCCTTTCACTACCGCGTAGAGATACGAATTTTTCCCCGCCGATTTTTGGGTTGTAATCGATTTAGGAGTGCTTCAGTATGACACACATCAAATTTGAACTCATTCCGATCATTAGGACGAATTTTAGAGGGCCGGGACAGAATTGTCCCAGTTGTAGGGCACGGCACCAAATGTCCCACTGGTAGTAGAGATATGTCCCAGGACCTGTCCCTCTGGTTCGGGAGTGCTATCCAATGTCCCATTAGTATTTTCAAGAATGTCCCGGACCAGTCCCTTTGGCAATACAAGTGAATAAAACAGTAATATTCGTTCGAAAAAATTTAATAAAATCAAGTGTACATACACATAGGATTTCACATAAAATTTTGGGAGGAACAATACAATGAACACATGGATTCACAGAGGAAAACGAAGATAGGTACTCCAAAAACTTGTAGATCCATGAAGGAACACGTAGAAAGATCCAGAACATAGAACTGCTCAAATACCACATTCCTAATCGGACAAGAACATAGATACATACACATAGGATTTCACATAAAATTTTGGGAGGAACAATACAGCTGGGACAAATTGGGACTGACCCCAGATAACCATACAATACCTGGTATATTGGTGTATCTGCGGTTATCGGCACTCAGTAGTATGTAATTAGCTTCTAAATGACCAAAACTACCTACTTTACCGTCGTCTGTCTAGTAATTAGCTTCAAAATGACCAGATAGATAGACAATATTCAACACAGCTAACAGGTTCAAGGAAACATGCAAAATCGGTATCAAGAACCCCCGGGACAACAACTTTTTTTAGTTTTCGTAGTTAGTAGTATAGATGGACTTACCAATCGTTCAGTTTTTGGAAAGGGAAAACGGAATTTCACCCTGGGTGAAGCTTTGCAAGAACCCGGTACTTTGCGTTGACCTTCCTCGCAGAAAAACACAGCGTGACTGATAAAATTACCCTGCCGCCACGTGTGGTGTACTCTGGCGGCCATTCGATTTACTATCGTGTTTGTGGGACCTGTCAGTACAGCTGGGACGTGGAAGCACGGAAATCGGAGTATTGCTTCCGAGTCTGCGAAGCAGCGGAAGCCTTGTGTTCACTTTCGTGAGCCAAAAAATTTTTGTCTTCAGAAATCAAAATTTCCACTTGCATTTTGCGTTTCAAAGCCTACTGAACAAATTTGGTTCCGTGTCTGTCGGTCTGTGGGTCTGTGAGTCTGTGAGTCTGTCCGCATTTCCTTGTTACAGCCATAACTTCCACGATTTTGAATTGATTCAGCTCAAATTTTGAGGGATGGTGCGGATAAGGCCCCTTGAGGTCCCATACAAATTTCAACATGATTGATCCAGCGGTACGCCCTGCGCATGCGCTAACGTTAAATTCAACAAACACGCATAACTTTCACAATTTTGATTCAATTTCGCTCAAATTTTCAAGGGTTGTTTGGACAAGGCCTAGTGAGTTCCAGTATGAATTTCAGCATGATCAGACCCTCGGTGCGCTCTGCGCATGCGCTGGCGTGAAATAGATTCAATTTCCTTGTTACAGCCGTAGTAACCAAAGATTTCACCCAATTTCAATGTAATTCTCAGGGATTAAGCGGGTAGGGCCCATTGAGGTCCCATATAAATTTCAACATGATAGAGCCAGCGGTTCGCCCTGCGCATGCGCTCTGTCCTTCTATGCACGGCCAAACGGCTCGACGGATATCGACCAGATTTGGCACGAATATCCAGTAGGCTCCCAAGTTGTGCAACGTCGCATTTTTAATTCCCTCACCATAGCGGAAATATGGTCGACCATGGTCAACTCCTGAATGGCTTGACGGATTTTGATAAAATTGGGCACAAATACCCGGTAGGCTATGGGATTTTTCCGTCGTTTGTTGGTTCCACGATACTGCGTACAGCGAATCTCGGATAGCGAGCGAAGCGAGCGGTCAGGCTAGTTATGTATAATGGACGTAATGTATTATGGAAGTCATGTTATGTATAATACCTATGTATAATATGTATATTTCATGTAATGTTATGTAATGTTATGTTATGTAATGTTATGTTATTTTGCTTCCGAGTCTGTTCTATTTTATAATGGGTCACTCTGATTGTGACGAGGAAGCTCCTGTGCCATCACCTTGGCAGTGTATTTTTCACTCCTCTACGAATTTTCAAAGGTAGAATGTCCCGATTTGTCCCGATGGTAGTGAAAGGGTATGATGTAGCAAGTTCAGCACCACTTTCTGAGTGCTTCGATTAAGCTTGTTCCTACTATAGAAAAACTTTTTAGGCGGCGTAATCTCTCGTTTATTTAACCAAGACACATTGCACCTCCCTACACAAAAATTAACCAGTTATTTCGAATCATGCAAATAGGCAGAAAAAATAGGGCATTAACGATTTTGAACTGAAAACGCTGCAAAGTCCTTGTCACATGGGTTTATTATTCTACTGGACAAACCTACAGAAATGCTGGCTGTTCATTTATTGTTTATTTCATGCGCAGTAATTGAAATAGTCATTTTAGATGGTTTCCACCAATTTTGGCCCTCAAAAACACAAATTAGGCTCGGCTTTTCGTCTCAAAAGATTACTTTTGATCATTGATAGTACCATTTAAGTAATTGTCTTGATTCACCTGTTCATACAACTTCTAGTGATACTTTACAAATGTGTGGTGATTTCAGACAATTTCCCATGTTTTTGACTCATAAAAAATGAATTTCGGGAGCTTAACCTTCGTTACAGCCTCAATTCTTCACTGTTCGGTCAAAATCAACCAAATATTCGGTCTCCTCGCCGTAAAAAACATGGAAAACGATACCTCACAAGCTCATGTTCACTAAAACCTCAAAAATCCATCGAAAATCCCTATTTTTACAAATTTTCTCCCATATCACCCCTGGGTGTATGCCGATCGGGCTGCCGAGCTTCGGAGGACAACTTGGAGCCAAATGTGTTCCCAAATGGGGACCCGAACTGTGTGCGGAAAATCGACGGTTTTAGACCAAAATTTAACGTAAATTTAAGGCTGGAACTTCCTTAGAACCTCAATTTTCCACTCTTTGGTCAAAATCGACTTCATATTCGGTCTTCTCGTCCCAAAAACATGGAAAACGATTCCTCAAAAGCTCATGTTACTAAAACACAAGAAGTACCTATTTTTATACACATTTTCACACATAACACCCCTGGGTATATTCCGATCGGGCTGCAAAGTTTCGGGACACAACTAGGGCCCAAATGGAGCATGTGTGCGAAAGAACGAATTTTTTAGACCGAAAATGAAGCCGGCACACGTGATACGGCGTACAGCGTACGGTTTACGGCGGACGGCGGACGGACATTGCATTTTTGGAATCTACGCACCTTGAAACGGAAAAGAAAAAATTTTGAGGGGGTGCTATAAAAATTTTTTGCTGAGCGAATACATAGGTGTATTATTCACAGAATAATAAACCAAAAGCACGATTTTAACGTAGCGTATTTTTGTGCCCATCACCGCTCGCATAATTCCGTTAGTACGTAATTTATATCCTTTCCTACGTTATGAGTCCTCCACATAGTTTTCAATAAACATCACGTTGCGTCGCACCTCGTGTTTTCACAATTATCACGCCTTCGGTTGTGTTTTGAATACGCCGTTCCTCAACAGTCCGAGCTCGTGACTCCCGATCGTGAGGCTCATCACATCTGTTGTGATTCGGTTTGGTCGTACGAAGACGGTTATCCTGTTCAGGAAAAAAAAAAACTGCCTGCCTGGTGGGTGGCCATTAAAGCTTCCTTTCATCATCGTTTCACGGACTCGAGTTGTGTGATTGGCGCGGCTTTGAATGATCGAAAAACACTCATTTCAACCCGATGGAGAGTATTGTTTCATTTAGTAGGTGTACAGTATGTATTTCTTTAAAAAATGAAAAAATAAAATAAATAAATGAGAAATTAAACAGTTATGAAAAGTCATGAAAGTAGTAGGTACATTAGTTTCTTATTAATTTTACATTATTAATTTTTCTTATTTGTCGAGCTATTAAGTAAACATTGCTAGAATGATAACGTCATCAGGCAGCTATTATGAGTGAAGTGAGCCATAAAATAAATGAAAAATATTTATATTATGTATTATTTAGAAACAGGCTCAACCTACCCACAGCTGCAAGCATGGCTTAAAGTGGGCTGTGGTGAGCCGTGGTTCAGGGAGAGGTTTGGATGGCTAACGCTTTGGATGGTTATCACCACAGCAGGCGTTAGAGGAAGAGATGTCCCAAGGTTATCACCACGGCAGATGCCAGGGAGAAGCGGGCTAGCACCCCACGGTTATCACCACAGCGAGTGCTAGATGAAGGAGAGTCCCGTGGTTATCACCGCAGCAGGTGTTAGAGGAAGAGGCGTCCCACGTTTATCACCACAGGAGATCCCAGGGAGAAGCGGGCTAGCACCCCGTGGTTATCACCACAGCGAGTGCTAGATGAAGGAGAGTCCCGCTGTTATCACCACAGCAGGCGTTAGAGGAAGAGGCGTCCCACGGTTATCACCACAGCAGATCCCAGGGAGAAGCGGGCTAGCACCCCGCGGTTATCACCACAGCGAGTGCTAGATGAAGGAGAGTCCCGTGGTTATCACCACAGCAGATGCCAGGGAGAAGAGGGCTAGCACCCCCGCGGTTATCACCACAGCGAGTGCTAGATGAAGGAGAGTCCCGTGGTTATCACCACAGCAGGTGTTAGAGGAAGAGGCGTCCCACGGTTATCACCACAGCAGATCCCAGGGAGAAGCGGGCTAGCACCCCGCGGTTATCACCACATCGTGTGCTAGATGAAGGAGAGTCCTGTGGTTATCACCACAGCAGGCGTTAGAGGAAGAGGCGTCCCAAGGTTATCACCACGGCAGATGCCAGGGAGAAGAGGGCTAGCACCCCCGCGGTTATCACCACAGCGAGTGCTAGATGAAGGAGAGTCCCGTGGTTATCACCACAGCAGGTGTTAGAGGAAGAGGCGTCCCACGGTTATCACCACAGCAGATCCCAGGGAGAAGCGGGCTAGCACCCCGCGGTTATCACCACAGCGAGTGCTAGATGAAGGAGAGTCCCGTGGTTATCACCACAGCAGGTGTTAGAGGAAGAGGCGTCCCACGGTTATCACCACAGCAGATCCCAGGGAGAAGCGGGCTAGCACCCCGCGGTTATCACCACAGCGAGTGCTAGATGAAGGAGAGTCCTGTGGTTATCACCACAGCAGGCGTTAGAGGAAGAGGCGTCCCAAGGTCATCACCACAGCAGATGCCAGGGAGAAGAGGGCTAGCACCCCGCGGTTATCACCACATCGTGTGCTAGATGAAGGAGAGTCCTGTGGTTATCACCACAGCAGGCGTTAGAGGAAGAGGCGTCCCAAGGTTATCACCACGGCAGATGCCAGGGAGAAGAGGGCTAGCACCCCCGCGGTTATCACCACAGCGAGTGCTAGATGAAGGAGAGTCCCGTGGTTATCACCACAGCAGGTGTTAGAGGAAGAGGAGTCCCACGGTTATCACCACAGGAGATCCCAGGGAGAAGCGGGCTAGCACCCCGCGGTTATCACCACAGCGAGTGCTAGATGAAGGAGAGTCCCGTGGTTATCACCGCAGCAGGTGTTAGAGGAAGAGGCGTCCCACGGTTATCACCACAGGAGATCCCAGGGAGAAGCGGGCTAGCACCCCGCGGTTATCACCACAGCGAGTGCTAGATGAAGGAGAGTCCCGCTGTTATCACCACAGCAGGTGTTAGAGGAAGAGGCGTCCCACGGTTATCACCACAGGAGATCCCAGGGAGAAGCGGGCTAGCACCCCGTGGTTATCACCACAGCGAGTGCTAGATGATGGAGAGTCCCCTAGGGTGAGAAAGAAGTCGTAGGTATGAGAGGGGTTGGCCCAATGAAGAGCTGGGCGAGCTGAGCGGTATATAAAGGTGCCTCCACCTCCCCGTTGTGACGTTGGGAGTTCGATGGAGGGGACCCTTCTGGTTCTTTTCCCCAAGGCGTCGCACAGCTCGTCTTTCAAAATCTTATACAAGTATGTGAGTGGTGTCGCGGCTGAGGGGTACCACGACATGGGCGGTTATTTATTTTGTTAATTAAGACATAAGATTTTAATAATTATTTTGATGTTTCATAACTTACAGTGTATATTAATTTATTATGTAAAAATTATTTTAAAAAATATAATCAGTACCCATACTAAATTCGATCAACGCCTGGATTCAACTCACGCGCATTTAAGCAGTCATACTACCGCAGTGTTGCGGTGGAATTAACATGGCGTCCTACGTGGTACCACAACTTTTTTTTCCTACGTCTCCGTAAAACTGTTGATAAATTGAGTGCGTATAGAGGAAGGTTGCTGGTTCAAATCCTGCTGGTGTCACTTTTCTGTTTTGTTTCAAGTTTTTTCCATTTCTTCCTGTTGCGGCAGTGTTCGGGATGAACTGATTCGCACTGAACAGCGAGTTCAAACGAACGCTTTTACATTTACGAATTTTATAATGAAAAAACCGTCCTTCGAAACATCATGTATCATAACCTTTAAAAATGAGTGGTCTGAATGCCAATTTACCATGTTCCTTCGTGCCTGAAATACAAATAGAAATGGAAATTTTGTTTTCTGATCATTTTTTGATGCAGGAAGGGTTGAAAAAATAATGTTGAAATGTTACGGTCAAAAAAGTCAATAAAAAGTGGTGTACGAAATTCTTGGGAGTTTTTCATGAATTCGGGTTTAAGATTAAAGCGTCACATCGTCGTCATACTTGATATCTGTGGAGATATAAATCAGAAAACCGGAATGAATTGTGTTTCGTTGAATTGTGACGTTGTTACGAGAACGCTCAACGAGGAATCATACGCGGAGGCTACTATGACTTCGACACCTGTTGAATTCATATTGAGCCGTCTGGGGAATGATTTTTATTTTCGATTTTATTGATAGGTATGTACCTATTTTGCAACTTGAACAGATTTGGTTCGGCCCTAACTGGCCACCGAATTTGAGGGAAATCGGGCCATGTGTTCGTGAGAAATTGAGTTTCACGGGTCTCATTTGCGCATGAAGTGGCCGTACGAATGGTCCCATCATTAATTAATTCACAGAGGACCATCTGAGGCCCAACCCGCATGATCCTTGAAAATTTCAGCAAAATCTTGTCCGAATTGAGGAAGTTATGCATGTGGCAATGATTTGCGGACACAGAGACGGGCTGACGCCGAACCAAATTTGTTCAAGTTGCGAAGTACGTACCTACCTATCAGTAAAATCCAAAATAAGAATCATTCTTCAAATGAAATAATCAAGGAACAACCAACTTGATTTCATAAAGCCATCCGTGGTAATAATCAGGTGTTCCCCAGCAATGATAATCTGGGCTGGATGTATACCGTGTCATTCGCACTCATGTTGACGAAGCCTTTCGGTGCAAACTTCAGGGCCTGTGAACGAACGGCCGGACGTACGTTGCTCCGTGCGGTCTCAAAAAATCCTCATGTTCGGTATCAATTTAAAAACGTCATAAAAACCGTTCGATTGAAAAGTTTTCGAGCTACAGCGTTTTGAAAATTTCACTCCCCTACTTTTCACCCCTCAGATGACGAGCTTCGAGGACCAACTGGACCCCAATACGGGACCTACTGACCAAATTTGGTTAATTTTGGTTCACGGTAACTAAGAAACGTACGGCGGACGAACAGAAATTTTTTATTCCATTTTGTGATTCTTCTTCGTTATTGAAAATCATGAACCCAATTTAAATTTTTTTTAAAACCGAAGTCATATTTTTGCCCACGATGACGTCACCGTGTCGTTAGTCGGGTTATGACGTCACTCCGCGTAACCCCCTCCCCTCCATACGTTGACCTTGAGGGGTTTATTTTATTTTTTTTAAAGGGACTTGGCGGAGGCTCCGGCCTTGACCTCCAGTGGATCCAACGACCTCGCTCCCTCCCCTCTCTCCTCACCGCTCCCTCCCCTCTCCCCTCTTCCGCTCCCTCCCCGCCATTTAAAACGCTGACCCCCTGACATCATTATCCTTCATTTATTTACCTTATCACTTTCGGTTGGTTACACAATTTCATCACATCAACTTTCCATTACTGCTGCTCTTCTCAAGGCGTAATCGAGTTTTCTTCATCTGCTACTATAACCATTACTCTCTTTTTTTCTTTTCTCCCCCTTAATCATCCCATACATTATTTATTTACTCTTCCCAAGTTTTTCATTTTGCTACCATCCTCAACTTACGTATCGCCCTCCGTACTCACGAGTTTTATCGATTAGAGATGGGTAGTTCCTGACTGAACTGCTCTTGAAGAACTAATCCGCCAACTGAACTGCTCCTCGACTTGGTCCACTTCACTGAACGTCCGTTCACCAGGACCACAGAGTAAAATGCACTGCCAAGGACATGGCGCAGAAGCTTCCTCGTGGCCTCCGCAGTATGTCACCATTAAATTTTCATGCATAAAGATTCAGATTAATTAACGGATTAATGAATATAAAGATTCAGATTAATTAACGGAATTATTTAACTGTTATTTAATAATAAGGGTACCTAATTCGAAGTTAGTATTCATGCTTTAAGATAAGTAATTAGTCCACGTATAGAACTGAGAACGCGAAGAGTCCCTATCAAATTTCAACTTCCTAGGGTGAACAGGAGAGAATTTAGCACATCTGCTGAGCAGGGTGGGGGGTCATTTCATTCGTCAACGCAGAGGCCCTTCGAGGTTCTATGGTCCGGAATGCTCGACGTTTGGAATGTACGGGGATTCAATCATGATCAATGTCGTATGGGACCTCAAGGGACCTTACCCGCATCATCCCTGGAAATCTGACCAAAATCCGTTCAAAATTGATGGAGTTGAGAACGTAACAAGAAAATCTCGTTAGCGCCTGCGCAGGGGCTACCGTTGTTTCGATCATTATGAAACTGATAGGGGACCATCTAGCGCTAAACCCACACAATTCCTGAAAATTTGATTGAAATCGGATCAAAATTGTGGAAGTTATGGTTGTGGCAAGGAAATGTGGACAGACAGATGCGAAACCAAATTTGTTCAGGAGGCCCTGAAACGCAAAATGCAAGACATTGATTTTGGAGCACAAAAAAATTTTTCGTTTCGAAAGTGAAAACAAAGCCTCCGCTACCTTGCAGACTCCCGCGTCTGATAGGTAATACCGAAATCAGTATAGAAAGCACTGTGTATTTGACATTGTTTCGTTGCATGATAAACCAAAATGGCTGTCTAATTGTGGTTAAGAACGCTAATCGACCAAAATCGGCCGATTAGTTCTTAATCATGGTTAATGCTTAATCGAGTGTGGTGGAATCGAACAGTTCTGTTAACCATGATTAAGCAACGTAAATCGTGATTAGGATCGTCTAACCGTGATTTAAAATGTTGGTGAAATCGGCCCTATCGTGTGTTATCAGTCCTAAGTGTGGTTAAAAGAGACCTTCTTTCTGGAAAAGGTTTATGAATTTGTAAGTTTCTGGCCCTGTGTATGTGAAAACATGTCGTCTGTTAGTGTCAAGTTGGTTTTGTGGCATCGGATCTCCTTATTTCTGTGCAGATTTTGAGGTGCTTGTCTCTGCCTTGGCTCCTGTCACTGGAGCTGGTTTAATTATACGAAAGAGGTCGTAGCGGAGCCTGTTTTATGGGTGTTTGCTTTTCCGTTGTCGTCGGCACGAGGAGCTTTTACCTGCAGACCCCTTCCACCACTCCAACTGGCCGGCTCTCACAATGAGAGGAGATTCCTTGTCATCGTTCGGTGAGTTTGGACACAAAGGCAGGCCGAGAGGATTTTTTTTCACAAGGGGGAAAATGTTGTTACGGCGATCCCCACTGTTTTCCAACGCAGTCTTGTAAAAGGTTTACCGGAAAATTCTGCGCTGCTAAGAGTGTTCAGGTGAGTTCGAGGATCACGTTTTGTTTGAGTTGGAGAGTTGTTTCGAGACGGTATCCTGGCGTGTTCCATGAAAGTTTGGCTGCAGGCAGAATGGTTTGAGTAACAAGATATATCGATACTTACCACGAATATTCGGTATCCAAGTCAATATTTTATCCTATAACCAGTGGCGTAGCCCATTGACTCGAAAACTATCAAAAAACCACAGTCATGCAGCATGGCTATAAGAGCGAATTTTCGAAGTTTTCGGCATCTTCCTCCTCCGCCTAAAATTTTCTGAAAATTAATTTTCGGCCAATGTTTTCCCAACTTGATACCATACAAAATTAAAACAGGATTAGTTTTACACAAAGTAAAATTTGGGGTGGAAGGGGGAGGAGGGGGAAATCAAAAATGTTTTGACTACCAGAAGAGTAGGTATTGGATACGTAACAAATTTTTTGTTCCATTTTTTGCCGAGTAACACCTCGGTTTGTAGATTTTCCAACGCTGAACACGATGGTGAAGTCAGAATTGCGATATCCCATTCCGTTATCAGATTAGAGCAGACGAACCAGGAAGAACATCTCAAGAAATAACCACGTTCCTTCATCTTCAAAGTGCTCCAGTTTGAGAATGGAATGAGATATCGCAATTCTGATTTCACCATCGTGTTCAGCGTACAAAAACCTTTAAAATGAGGTGTCACTTGTCAGACTGTTTCATTTTGGGAATTTATGGGTAATTCCCCCCCCCCCCCCCTAAAACTCCCCAAAACTCCCCCTTAGAGTGACCCGATTCTGCCCATCTACGAACTTAGCCTGTCGATTGCCAAGACAGATTTTTCGTGCAAATTTGAACTTTTTATCTCAATTCTTTCGAGAGTTATCGTCTGGAATGACACACACACACACACACACACACACACACACACACATATATATATAATTTTTGGTGTCTTTCGGCAGTGAATTCAGGATGGTCTGAAACGGATTTTGGTATAAAAATCTTTCGGAAATTCGAGTTTTAAAAATTTTGGACCGAGAACAATAGCTCCCTTTTCTTCGAAAATTCGCTAAAATTAAAATCAAATCTTAAGAATGATAACAATCGCAAAAGTAACAAACAAATACATCAATTACAGAATAAACGGTAAATCAAACATGATTAAACAGTTAATTAATATTACGGTTATTTGATTACTTACGATCTGTCCCACAAATTTGACCCACTGCACTTTTGACGAAAATTCCTATCAAAATAGTCCCTCACTGTCACCATCCCACACTTCAGTTGAATTAATATTGATTTTTTGCCCTTAATACCAATTGTTGGCCCCCAAAAAATCCTAATTAGACCCCTATTCTGTGTGGGAAACAACTGAAATGGTATTTTTCTTACCACTTACCACGAATATTCGGTATCCAAATCAATATTTTATCCTATAACTAGTGGTGTAGCGGGGGGGGGGGGGTAGTGGGGGTCATAACCCCCCTCCCCCATTGACTCGAAAACTTTATCACAAATTAAAATCAAATCTTGAGAATGATAACAATCGCAAAAGTAACAAACAAATACATCAATTACAGAATAAACGGTAAATCAAACATGATTATCTGTCCCAAAAATTTGACTCACTGCACTTTTGACAGACCTATCAAAAAAATAGTCCCTCACTGTCACCATCCCACACTTCAGTTGAATTAATATTGATTTTTTGCCCTTAATACCAATTGTTGACCCCCAAAAAATCCTAATTAGACCCCTATTCTGTGTGAAAAACAACTGAAATGGTATTTTTCTGCCTTCAGTCATCCTACCATACCAATCTCAGTATTACATCAGTTTTAGCCGTTTTTACCAAATTTTGACACCTAAAAACTCAAATTTGATCCCTTCGATTTTTGAAAATTGCTCATCCCTTTGTTTGGCAATAAGAACATTTTGGCGACATTTGGAATTTTTATCACGTACCCAAGGTCAGATATCGTCTGGAGTGACATAAATAAATATATATAATATACACGTATACATTTTTGTTAAAATCTAGGGATGAAATCAGGATACTCTGAAACGGATTTGCCTATAAGACAATTTCAAAAACTTATATTCTGAAAATTTTGTTGTTTTTCACACAGAGTAGTAAAATTGGTATTAATGGCTAAAATCAATAATAATTATTCACCTGACGTTGTGTGGGATTGTTAATCACGGCGGAGGGACTATCTCGATGATCAATTTTCTCAAAAACAGGTGGGTCAAATTTGACTTTATTAGGGCTAAATATACGTAAAATTGGCTAAAAATGGCGAAAAAATTCAATAATTTCAAGGAAACTGGTATGGTTTCTCGCTATATATCATCCTTTTACACAGTAGCAAGAATATTTCTTTGAAAATTCGCTCTTATGCTGCTTGACAGGAACTTTTTCTATTTCCGATAACCTCCCCCATTCAACAATCCTGGCTACGCCACTGCCTATAACGTTACTCTTGTCGATCAGCATCGGATTTCCTTACTTAGTTACATGCAGATTTTGAGGTGCTTGTCTCTGCACTGGTTCCTCCTGGCTCCTCCTGCTTTAACGCAGTACAATCGTACTACGCCATCCTACAACTATTGTTAAATCACAGCTATTCTTACTTAGTAACGTTGCAAATGACTTACCCATTCAAAGTATTTGTACCATCATTGTAAACTTGTAAACTTTATTATTTCTTAATTGAGACACAGTATCGACGGCTTGTCTAGATGCGGTTAGATCGTGACCCATATATTCGCTAAAGTCTATTATATATCTTCTCTTATGATTGTAGTACATCTGTTCCTCTGTTTGTCTTCTAAATTTTCAATGCAACTAGAAGATAAAATTGAAATGAGCTTTCTTTGTTGAATTAAATTAGTTGTGTCCACCAATCAAGGCAGAAGGATTTCACCATTTCCTACTGCCTTTATTTTCGATAATCAACTTTATACCTCATTATTAGTTCGGTGATTGGTTCTTGTGCACCAAATTTCATGCTCTTGAATGGCATTAATAAATTGAATTGCTGATTTTTGACAAGCTGTCTTGTCAAGTTACTAATTAAACCTGGGCAATTTGGATGTATAGTTTGTTGAGCTTCGTTCTTTCGTCTAAAATATTATTTCTGTTGAATATTTATAATTGCTAATTTTTTCTTCTTTTTAATTTTAGCGAATTTTCGAAGAAAAGGAAGCTATTGTTCTCGGTCCAAAAATTTTAAAACTCGAATTTCCGAAAGATTTTTATATCAAAATCCGTTTCAGACCATCCTGAATTCCCTGCCGAAAGACACCAAAAATGATATATATATATATATATATATATATATATATATATATATATATGTGTGTGTGTGTGTGTGTGTGTGTGTGTGTGTGTGTGTGTGTGTGTGTATGTGTCATTCCAGACGATAACTCTCGAAAGAATTGAGATAAAAAGTTCAAATTTGCATGAAAAATCTGTCTTGGCAATCGACAGGCTAAGTTCGAAGATGGGCAGAATCGGGTCACCCTAAGGGGGAGTTTTGGGGAGTTTTAGGGGGGGGGGGGGAATTACCCATAAATTCCCAAAATGAAAAAGTCTGACAAGTGACACCTCATTTTAAAGGTTTTTGTACGCTGAACACGATGGTGAAATCAGAATTGCGATATCTCATTCCATTCTCAAACTGGAGCACTTTGAAGATGAAGGAACGTGGTTATTTCTTGAGATGTTCTTCCTGGTTCGTCTGCTCTAATCTGATAACGGAATGGGATATCGCAATTCTGACTTCACCATCGTGTTCAGCGTTGGAAAATCTATAAACCGAGGTGTTACTCGGCAAAAAATGGAACAAAAAATTTGTTACGTACCCAATACCTACTCTTCTGGTATTCAAAACATTTTCGATTTCCCCCTCCCCCTCCTTCCACCCCAAATTTTACTTTGCGTAAAACTACTCCTGTTTTAATTTTGTATGGTATCAAGTTGGGAAAACATTGGCCGAAAATTAATTTTCAGAAAATTGTAGGCGGAGGAGGAAGATGCCGAAAACTTCGAAAATTCGCTCTTATAGCCATGCTGCATGACTGTGGTTTTTTTTTTTTATTATACAGGGTGATTCCTGATAAGTTCAAGAAAAAAAAAATGAGTGAAACTTCAAATCAGTCGGAAAAGAACGCCGAAACCCACCCGCGGTTCCAAACATCGTAAGTTAGCGGAGAAATCGATTTTTTCAAGTTTTTCCGTCAGAAAACCGTTATTTCACATCAAACGCTTGATTTTCTCTTCTATTTACTCACGTTTATCTATTTTTTGCCCCTTTTTTGAAAGCGCGTTGTATCGACCATCAGCATTTCCTAGATCTCACAAAAAAGCTAAGGAGATCAAACTTACCAAAAAAACCCAACAAAAAACTACCTACTGAAAATACCTCTAGCACTTCGCAGGTCTCCTCAAAACGTCTGGAAAATCTCAACTTTACTACGGTATACTCAGTTTTGTTTTACGGTATACAGGGGAGAAAGTGGTGTGTGAATCTCAAAAAACGTAGAATTTTCGCCAAAATCAAGGGTTTTTGCATGTAACGCGACTCCCTCAGAACTTGAGCTCTAGGAAATGCTATGTGGTGTAACGTGAAAGTTGACGTAGTTTTCAAAAATGGGGTCAAAATAGAAAAACGTGAGTAATTAGTGGAGAAGCCGAACTGGGAGACCCTTTCCTCAAAAAATAAACAAAAAAACCGTGCATTTATAATTTTACCTGTAAATTTATCTGTGTTACGCAAAATGTTTAAATAAACTATTTTTATTGAAAAAAAAATTGTGGTAAAAGTAGGTCTGGATCTTGCTAAAATAAAAACCGTTTGTGATACGTGTAGGAATGAAGATAAAATTACATACGGCCTTCCGTTTTGAATTCCTCTCGTGGCCTGTTTTATAAATCAATTCTGATCTCAAATCTCATCATCGGTTTTTTTTTGGGGTTTTGTTGTGACAGCTCATCGGCCTTGTCATAATTCCCTCGAACGGTGTTCTCCCGCGAGGAAACAACCTTGTGCTGTTTCATTTCGTTGAGAAAACCTGCCGGAACGAAGCGAAAGCCCCTGGTAGGTTCTCCTTGGTACGTAATTTGTATGGAGTCGTTCTTCTAAGTTTTTAAAAGAATACCAACAACAAAAAAACCGTCGGATATTAATCGACCTGCGGCGGGGCGGTCCTTCTGAAGTGAAAGGACCTCCGGAACGAGGCACGCGAGATCCGCTCCGAGACAATAGGACTGACCGAGTTCAACGTCTCGGTGATGGAGAGCTTTCCTTCCAGGGCTTGATCACTGAGTGTAGAAGTGGCGCTGTAGTTGTAACAGTGTGGCTGTTCTCGATACATTTTTTCTTCCGGTGGAGACGGGGTCGGTGAGCGGAAGCCTAATCGATATACCTTCGATAATCTCGCTGGTCTAGGGAGGGGGACTCTCGAGGGTCCACCCACACTGTCACACTCTGTCACATGCTAGCAGAGCGTGGTTTGGTAGCATGCGCTGAGCAACTCACCATACTCCATCCACTTTTTGTGGACTTACCAGAAGGATAAGCCCAAAGGTTTCCCAGAAGGATTCCTTTACTAACAACCTGTCCCTTTGATAATAAATACATCTATTAGCTTCCCTACCCCTTTAGAGTGTTAGTATAATTAAAATATATTGAGCTCATCAGAAGGCGATTGATGCCGTGTCCCAATTGACAAGTCCCAATAGTTCTTCCATCCTAACGATGGAGGTTGATCACCTAGCTAGAGGTTGCTCAGATAAGCAAAATTCACTGGACAACAACCTCTGACAACATTTTTTCTCCGCCAGTACCCGTATTTTGGAGCTTTGTTCTCCACCAGTAACATATTAATGAGGTAGTACCATTACGATGGAGGTTAGTCACCTTGAAGTTGTTCAGATGTCTTTTCCTGAACCAAAACTTCATACTACTTTTCATTCCCCCTTTTCCCTCTCATACTTCTGCTACCCAGAAGTCTGTCATGTGGGGAGGAGTGTAACAGTGTGGGCTGTTCTCGATAAATTTTTTTCTTCCGGTGGAGACGGGGTCGGTGAGCGGAAGCCTAATCGATATCCCTTCTTAACCAGTGATAATCTCGCTGGTCTAGGAGGGGGACTCTCGAGGGTCCACCCCCACTGTTACACTCTGTCACAAGGTATTCCAAAAGTTGCCCCGTACTAAGCATCGTGAACCAAATGAAGATCTTACAGGTGGTTTCACGCCGATTCAAACAAACAAGCCTGCAAGCTTCGAGCAGAAACAGCGTCAAACTGCTCACTTTTTGAGAACTTTCGAAAACTGCAAACTAGAAAATGCAGACAGAGATTGCAGGTCTTCATGAGGATGGAAGAGGCGACCTCATTTTCTCCCAAGTATCGGAGGGCATTTAGTTCCATAAGCATTTCCACCGTAACAGTCGTCGATCTGCGTTAGAAGGGAAGACGAGACCACAAAACGAGGTGAGGTCCACCGACTAAACAGGTTAATTCGTGTGGAATTAAGGACTGAGATACACACAACCTCGCCGCACTAGGACGTTGTAGGTGAAAGTGAAATACGACAAAAATTGAGAATTGAGAAAGCAGAATCCATCCTGGAGCTAATAGCCGACGCAACCTTCAAGGACGTTGGTCTTGAATATTGAATTCAAACCTCATTAGATGAATTGTGGGAAGAGTAAAATGCTGATGGTATGTCATGTGGGGAGGAGTGTAACATTGTGGCTGTTCTCGATACATTTTTCTTCCGGTGGAGACGGGATCGGTGAGCGGAAGACTAATCGGTATTGTCGTGAGTTCCTCCCAGAACTACAACACTAGCATACTTAAGTTCTCGCAAACCTTGTACAAACCAGCTTTAGTTCTCGCCAATAAACTGTAAGAGTGGGGACGAGAGACGCAGGAGGTAGAGGCCCAGCCTGATTCCCCACCATCCCCTGCAAACTAGGGGATGGAGGGAGACAGCCACTGGGGTCTATAAAACCCTGGCGCCTGCCTCTTTTTCTCCATTCTACGTTCTCCTCTAGTCGCTGACTACTCTCTCTCCTCCTTACCTCATCTCTCTCTCCTCTCCTAAAAGATGCTGTGTTGAGGTGGTGATTCGCTCATAACCCCCAGCCACACCAATCCAAAAAGATCCCAGGTGTTGAGGTGGTGATTCGCTCATAACCCCCCTGGGCATATCCTCACACCGCTCGTGATGAAATACGCCAATTTAAAATTCATCACAGGTATCCCTTCGATAATCTCGCTGGTCTACGAGGGGGACTCTCGAGGGTCACGTAGTATAGAAGTCACTCTATAGGTACTCTCTGGGCTTGATGCGTGTCAGATCTCAATTCAATTATTTATTCAATAACTTATTTAGTACATAATGAAGAATATAAGTACAGAACCATGAGAAAACCAAGTTCATGAATGGGCCTCTTAAGGTCTTGACGACCCGTCCGTGGGCTGGTTGTCACTGAACTAGCTTATTAGTTTGGATTGAGCGAGTACTTTTAGCTGGAAACAATGCATAAAGACAATATTCAACATGAGTGAAAAAAAATTAATAAAATAAGTTATATGTATGTATATGGGTATGCAGTACCTGTGCCATCCATATTCCAAGATAGTAATTACCTAAATACTACAACATAGTTACAGTTACTGATCAAACCTAATCAAGAAGTCAGTGTGCAAGTCAGATTTGTGCATTTGCAGCAGGTATGCGCCTGCTCTTTTGGTTTATTAATTTCAATAATTAACCTTTGGAATCGAGCATGAAAAAAAAATTTAACCCCCCTCCCCCTTAAAATTTGATGGTTTACGTTCCGTAAACCATACCTTGAAACGTAAACCATCAAATTTTTAGGGGGGGGGGGGGGAGGGTTAAATTTTTTTTTTTTTTCATGCTCGATTCCAAAGGTTAATTATTGAAATTAATAAACCAAAATTTTCTGTCTGTCCGCCGTACGCCATACTGGCCACTTTTCTTAGTTACCATGAAAAAAAATTGATGGAATTCGGGTTATAGGTTCCGTTCGGGGTTTAGTTGGTCCTCGAAGCTCGACGTTACTGTTCAAAATAGGGGTTGAAATTTTAAGAACGCCATAGCTCGAAAACTTTCGATAGAAGGGTATGGTTTTTTACGTTATTAAATTTTTTTTAGCCGTTCGTGTGCACCAAAACGCTTCGTCAACACGATCGTGAATCAAATGGCATCTGATTATAATCAAGGATGGCTGTATCAAGTCGAGTTGGTTGTTCTGCGATATTATTTCATTTGATAAGTGATGGGCTATTGGATTTTGTTGGTAGGTACTTGTGAAACTGGAACAAACTTTTAAGTATTATTATTTACATATATTTTAATTATTACACAATGGTAAATTATTACACAACGGTAAATTATTTATTACACAACGGTTCATCTACCCAGAAGGGGCTGGGTTTTGTTGATCGGTACTTTTTCAACTTGACCAACCGTTAAAGTATTATTGATGGCGAAGTTATTACACAACGGTTCATTATAGTTGACCACGAGGGTAGGTGCAGACCACAGAAAACAGTGATCTACGCAGAATGGGCATCTATTTCACTCCACATCAACAATTTTCCTTCAGAACTTCATTATTTGCGTTTCTTTTTGTCATTTTAGTTACTGTTTGTCATCGGCAAAACTATTTTAGCAACATTTAACTCGTGATTTAGGTAGGTACCTAGTAACGAGTACAGGGTTAGGTACTAACCTACGGAGGTTTTTGAATGATTTAGTCGACTGATCTGATTGTAAGGTAGTCGGAAGTCAGGCGTATATTGTGGTAGGCAGCCATGGAAATTGTCTTGTGAAAAACATCGGTGGAAGGGACGGACTCCGGCTCACCATATGACCAGAGCCAACTGTGTGTAACAACCACCAAATTTGAACAGAAGAAAAAGTCCTTGTCGGATTTCAATTCGGTTTCTGTCTGTCCGCCGTACTTCGTACTTTCCTTAGTCACCATGAACCAAAATTCATTAATTTTGGTTCATGAATTAATGAACTGGACCCATTTGGGGTCCAGTTGGCCCGCGAAGCTCGGCGTTTCTGTCAGTCATCTTCATGTTCATCAAGGGATGAACAAAATAGGAAGAAATAGGAAGGAAGGAAAATGAAATCAAACTTCGACTGTTCACGCACAAGCTGTAAAACCTAACTGAACCTGATTTGCCTGGATACTTGTTGCAGCCCACGACCTACATTCTTTGTTAAGCTTTGTGAAAACCAAGTATTGTTGAAAAATAATTCGGCGTGAAGACCCATTCGGGCGCATTCATAATTTTCTGTCGTGCTTTTGACGACGTCCTTGAATTTCCTCGTAGGCAATTTTCATGGCGAAAAAAAAAATTCTTTAAAAACTCACCGTCAAGGCACAGGAAATATTCTTTTGTTGTTGATTATGATACTCATCATGATACCACAGTATCAGTATTTTAATTACAGTTCTATCTTTACTGTATTTTAATCGGCCAATCATTTTCTTGGTATTGCTTACGAAAACTTGAATGCTGTGATGTTACATTCAAATGTTCCTACATATTCGTTTAGGTAATTAGAATGATTCGCGAATCTGCGAATTAACGTAGTTAGGTATTTATATTAACATAGTTAATTATATCAGTTAACACAGTTAGGTATGAGACACAGAAAAATTGGTATTAGATGCCTTTCGCCTCCAAATACCTACCGTTAAACGGGTAGTAATATTTAACGACGATAAATGTAGAATTACATGATTAGCATAAAATTATTGGCGGACGGAATTGCGATTTTATAATAATATGAGTAGGTGCCCCACTTGTTGCTTGTTTGTATGGTGTAAATGACTGCATGAGGAAGTGTGATGTACATGAAAATATGATGTGACATCATCACGGTCAAACGGCTGAACCTGTTGCAACATGATCAGCAAAGTTCTTCGTTCATCAAAGGTCGGCGGCGTTGGAATCCACGAACTGATGAAGGTCGTTCGTGACGAAATCTGGATAAATATCCGTACCATATCGTATTTCTGTGGAACATAACCGTAGATTATCACTGGGGACTGGAATTATATGCACAAAATTTGGCCAAAATATGCACTCGAAATGGGCAAAATATGCGAAATATGCACCCCGAGCAAAATTACGTTAAAAAAGTTAAAATATTTCTAAAATGAACTAAATTTTGCTGTGAGACGTACAGGTAGTCTATAAATTATGTTCCAGTTATTATCGCCTCCTTAAAAAAGTATAAAAAAGGATCAAGGAAGAAAATGGAATGAAAATGTACACACCTTTTTTCTTTGCTATGCAATATTTACATTTATACAAAAAAGTGCGCTCATTTGACTCACTGTTCGTTGTTTTGTCCGTCACGGTCTTCCGATGAAGATGTTTTATTTTTGGTTCATTATTTTCAATAATTTTCAAATTTCTCCCTTGAGAGGGAAAAACATTAAATCATGTTTAATGTTTTTCCCTCGCAAGGGAGAAATTAGATATAGTTTTTTAACCATCAACATATGGTTGCTACAACAGAAGGTAGTAACTGTGTAGTAACCAATGAAAAACGTAGCTATTGACTCTTGTTTCTTTCGAGTGCGATATTCTTTATGGTTGCTACAACAGAAGGTAGTAACTGTGTAGTAACCAATGAAAAACGTTGCATATTTGCGTGTCGGAATTCACAGAATGACCCCCAGCCCTAAAACATTAAACATGTTAAAAACGTTGCATATTTGCGTGTCGGAATTCACAGAATGACCCCCAGCCCTAAAACATTAAACATGTTAAAAAGTCACCCGCTATCACAATTACAGCACTGGATCACAATTGATTTTTCCAAATTGCCAACCGTAAATCTCCTACGGTTGTCGCTGAGGAGCAACTTTAAAGCAGAAAACGACCCCTCGACATCACAGGATACGATGGGTAAAAATCATTCAGGGATAAATTTTAAGGGCGCGCCTAAGCCCTACCAGGTACACGGATTAAACGGTGAATGGCCTAAAAATATCTGTTACCCCTTTTCAGAAACACATATCGGAGGATTTGGCGATTGGAATGTTAAAAAATTGGGACATTCCCCAATTCTGATTAAAAATTCAGAAATATGCACAAAACCGTCAAAATATGCAAAAATTTCCTAATCGAACAAAATATGCTATTTAAATTTCAATTTAACACACGCTAAACGCTTCAGATACCCTCAAAACGGAAAAGTAGAACGATATACACGATAAAAACACACATTATGCAAAATATGCAAATTCCAGTCCCTAATTATCACATTTCGTATACCTTCCTATAGCATTTCTGTATCACTGACCAGACTTGACTTAATTCCGTTGACTCCTATTGGAGCATAGGGCTTCCACGAGTGTTCCCCATTCGTTCCTTTCAACATCTATCCTCCTAGCTTCTGGCCACATTTCGCCTATCCACAGATCTGCGCCACGTCTCTTTAGGTCGACCTGTTTTCCTCTCTCCCTGGGGGTTCCATTGCGCTTCTTCTCTATAGCGCCATTTGGTTTCCTGAGGGTGTGCCCGATCCATTTCCATTTTCTTCTGCGGATTTCCTGGCGCATCGGCTAGCTCTCCACAAATCCTCATTTGATATCCGTTCTGGCCACCAAATTAACGAAGGTCTGGGGAGTGGACGGGTGATGGATTCCGTGACTTTCCAGGTTTCGCTGCCATAGAGCAAAACCGACTTCACGTTTGTGTTGAAAAGGCGTATTTTCGTTCTTTTGGAGAGGTTCCTGCTCCTCCAGACTGGATATAGATGCACAAAAGCCCCGTTGGCTTTCTTTATACGGCTTTTTGGGTAGACAAAGGATTCAACCTGTTCCACGGTGTCATTCAGCAGGATGAGGGGGTCTGGGCATCGTTCGTTGGTCCTCATTCCGTTGTCTTCCCTACACTGATTCGAAGGCCAACTCGGTTTGCTATTCCGCTTGTCCCGCAAGTCGCTAAACCTTTGTGCGAGGAGACAGAGGTCGTCGGCAAAATCCAGGTCCTCAAGTACTTTCCCTCAGCCCCCATTGAATTCCACGCCGCCTTCCTCCAAGTGCTGCTCTCATAATGCTGTCCAAGACCACGATGAGCAGGGTCGGTGATAGCACGCAGCCCTGTTTTACACCCGTCCCAATCCTGATTGGGCTGGAGAGCACTCCCTCGTGGACCTATTCTTTTCTAGGATTTTCCACAAGGTATCCTGGTTAATCGAGTCGAAGGAACATAACCGGAGATTATCACATTTCGTATACCTTCCTATAGCATTTCTGTATCACTGACCAGACTTGACTTAATTCCGTTGACTCCTATTGGAGCATAGGGCTTCCACGAGTGTTCCCCATTCGTTCCTTTCAACATCTATCCTCCTAGCTTCTGGCCACATTTCGCCTATCCACAGATCTGCGCCACGTCTCTTTAGGTCGACCTGTTTTCCTCTCTCCCTGGGGGTTCTATTGCGCTTCTTCTCTATGGCGCCATTTGGTTTCCTGAGGGTGTGCCCGATCCATTTCCATTTTCTTCTGCGGATTTCCTGGCGCATCGGCTAGCTCTCCACAAATCCTCATTTGATATCCGTTCTGGCCACCAAATTAACGAAGGTCTGGGGAGTGGACGGGTGATGGATTCCGTGACTTTCCAGGTTTCGCTGCCATAGAGCAAAACCGACTTCACGTTTGTGTTGAAAAGCCGTATTTTCGTTCTTTTGGAGAGGTTCCTGTTCGTCCAGACTGGATATAGATGCACAAAAGCCCCGTTGGCTTTCTTTATACGGCTTTTTGGGTAGACAAAGGATTCAACCTGTTCCACGGTGTCATTCAGCAGGATGAGGGGGTCTGGGCATCGTTCGTTGGTCCTCATTCCGTTGTCTTCCCTACACTGATTCGAAGGCCAACTCGGTTTGCTATTCCGCTTGTCCCGCAAGTCGCTAAACCTTTGTGCGAGGAGACAGAGGTCGTCGGCAAAATCCAGGTCCTCAAGTACTTTCCCTCAGCCCCCATTGAATTCCACGCCGCCTTCCTCCAAGTGCTGCTCTCATAATGCTGTCCAAGACCACGATGAGCAGGGTCGGTGATAGCACGCAGCCCTGTTTTACACCCGTCCCAATCCTGATTGGGCTGGAGAGCACTCCCTCGTGGACCTATTCTTTTCTAGGATTTTCCACAAGGTATCCTGGTTAATCGAGTCGAAGGAACATAACCGGAGATTATCACATTTCGTATACCTTCCTATAGCATTTCTGTATCACTGACCAGACTTGACTTAATTCCGTTGACTCCTATTGGAGCATAGGGCTTCCACGAGTGTTCCCCATTCGTTCCTTTCAACATCTATCCTCCTAGCTTCTGGCCACATTTCGCCTATCCACAGATCTGCGCCACGTCTCTTTAGGTCGACCTGTTTTCCTCTCTCCCTGGGGGTTCTATTGCGCTTCTTCTCTATGGCGCCATTTGGTTTCCTGAGGGTGTGCCCGATCCATTTCCATTTTCTTCTGCGGATTTCCTGGCGCATCGGCTAGCTCTCCACAAATCCTCATTTGATATCCGTTCTGGCCACCAAATTAACGAAGGTCTGGGGAGTGGACGGGTGATGGATTCCGTGACTTTCCAGGTTTCGCTGCCATAGAGCAAAACCGACTTCACGTTTGTGTTGAAAAGCCGTATTTTCGTTCTTTTGGAGAGGTTCCTGTTCGTCCAGACTGGATATAGATGCACAAAAGCCCCGTTGGCTTTCTTTATACGGCTTTTTGGGTAGACAAAGGATTCAACCTGTTCCACGGTGTCATTCAGCAGGATGAGGGGGTCTGGGCATCGTTCGTTGGTCCTCATTCCGTTGTCTTCCCTACACTGATTCGAAGGCCAACTCGGTTTGCTATTCCGCTTGTCCCGCAAGTCGCTAAACCTTTGTGCGAGGAGACAGAGGTCGTCGGCAAAATCCAGGTCCTCAAGTACTTTCCCTCAGCCCCCATTGAATTCCACGCCGCCTTCCTCCAAGTGCTGCTCTCATAATGCTGTCCAAGACCACGATGAGCAGGGTCGGTGATAGCACGCAGCCCTGTTTTACACCCGTCCCAATCCTGATTGGGCTGGAGAGCACTCCCTCGTGGACCTATTCTTTTCTAGGATTTTCCACAAGGTATCCTGGTTAATCGAGTCGAAGGAACATAACCGGAGATTATCACATTTCGTATACCTTCCTATAGCATTTCTGTATCACTGACCAGACTTGACTTAATTCCGTTGACTCCTATTGGAGCATAGGGCTTCCACGAGTGTTCCCCATTCGTTCCTTTCAACATCTATCCTCCTAGCTTCTGGCCACATTTCGCCTATCCACAGATCTGCGCCACGTCTCTTTAGGTCGACCTGTTTTCCTCTCTCCCTGGGGGTTCTATTGCGCTTCTTCTCTATGGCGCCATTTGGTTTCCTGAGGGTGTGCCCGATCCATTTCCATTTTCTTCTGCGGATTTCCTGGCGCATCGGCTAGCTCTCCACAAATCCTCATTTGATATCCGTTCTGGCCACCAAATTAACGAAGGTCTGGGGAGTGGACGGGTGATGGATTCCGTGACTTTCCAGGTTTCGCTGCCATAGAGCAAAACCGACTTCACGTTTGTGTTGAAAAGGCGTATTTTCGTTCTTTTGGAGAGGTTCCTGCTCCTCCAGACTGGATATAGATGCACAAAAGCCCCGTTGGCTTTCTTTATACGGCTTTTTGGGTAGACAAAGGATTCAACCTGTTCCACGGTGTCATTCAGCAGGATGAGGGGGTCTGGGCATCGTTCGTTGGTCCTCATTCCGTTGTCTTCCCTACACTGATTCGAAGGCCAACTCGGTTTGCTATTCCGCTTGTCCCGCAAGTCGCTAAACCTTTGTGCGAGGAGACAGAGGTCGTCGGCAAAATCCAGGTCCTCAAGTACTTTCCCTCAGCCCCCATTGAATTCCACGCCGCCTTCCTCCAAGTGCTGCTCTCATAATGCTGTCCAAGACCACGATGAGCAGGGTCGGTGATAGCACGCAGCCCTGTTTTACACCCGTCCCAATCCTGATTGGGCTGGAGAGCACTCCCTCGTGGACCTATTCTTTTCTAGGATTTTCCACAAGGTATCCTGGTTAATCGAGTCGAAGGAACATAACCGGAGATTATCACATTTCGTATACCTTCCTATAGCATTTCTGTATCACTGACCAGACTTGACTTAATTCCGTTGACTCCTATTGGAGCATAGGGCTTCCACGAGTGTTCCCCATTCGTTCCTTTCAACATCTATCCTCCTAGCTTCTGGCCACATTTCGCCTATCCACAGATCTGCGCCACGTCTCTTTAGGTCGACCTGTTTTCCTCTCTCCCTGGGGGTTCTATTGCGCTTCTTCTCTATGGCGCCATTTGGTTTCCTGAGGGTGTGCCCGATCCATTTCCATTTTCTTCTGCGGATTTCCTGGCGCATCGGCTAGCTCTCCACAAATCCTCATTTGATATCCGTTCTGGCCACCAAATTAACGAAGGTCTGGGGAGTGGACGGGTGATGGATTCCGTGACTTTCCAGGTTTCGCTGCCATAGAGCAAAACCGACTTCACGTTTGTGTTGAAAAGCCGTATTTTCGTTCTTTTGGAGAGGTTCCTGTTCGTCCAGACTGGATATAGATGCACAAAAGCCCCGTTGGCTTTCTTTATACGGCTTTTTGGGTAGACAAAGGATTCAACCTGTTCCACGGTGTCATTCAGCAGGATGAGGGGGTCTGGGCATCGTTCGTTGGTCCTCATTCCGTTGTCTTCCCTACACTGATTCGAAGGCCAACTCGGTTTGCTATTCCGCTTGTCCCGCAAGTCGCTAAACCTTTGTGCGAGGAGACAGAGGTCGTCGGCAAAATCCAGGTCCTCAAGTACTTTCCCTCAGCCCCCATTGAATTCCACGCCGCCTTCCTCCAAGTGCTGCTCTCATAATGCTGTCCAAGACCACGATGAGCAGGGTCGGTGATAGCACGCAGCCCTGTTTTACACCCGTCCCAATCCTGATTGGGCTGGAGAGCACTCCCTCGTGGACCTATTCTTTTCTAGGATTTTCCACAAGGTATCCTGGTTAATCGAGTCGAAGGAACATAACCGGAGATTATCACATTTCGTATACCTTCCTATAGCATTTCTGTATCACTGACCAGACTTGACTTAATTCCGTTGACTCCTATTGGAGCATAGGGCTTCCACGAGTGTTCCCCATTCGTTCCTTTCAACATCTATCCTCCTAGCTTCTGGCCACATTTCGCCTATCCACAGATCTGCGCCACGTCTCTTTAGGTCGACCTGTTTTCCTCTCTCCCTGGGGGTTCTATTGCGCTTCTTCTCTATGGCGCCATTTGGTTTCCTGAGGGTGTGCCCGATCCATTTCCATTTTCTTCTGCGGATTTCCTGGCGCATCGGCTAGCTCTCCACAAATCCTCATTTGATATCCGTTCTGGCCACCAAATTAACGAAGGTCTGGGGAGTGGACGGGTGATGGATTCCGTGACTTTCCAGGTTTCGCTGCCATAGAGCAAAACCGACTTCACGTTTGTGTTGAAAAGCCGTATTTTCGTTCTTTTGGAGAGGTTCCTGTTCGTCCAGACTGGATATAGATGCACAAAAGCCCCGTTGGCTTTCTTTATACGGCTTTTTGGGTAGACAAAGGATTCAACCTGTTCCACGGTGTCATTCAGCAGGATGAGGGGGTCTGGGCATCGTTCGTTGGTCCTCATTCCGTTGTCTTCCCTACACTGATTCGAAGGCCAACTCGGTTTGCTATTCCGCTTGTCCCGCAAGTCGCTAAACCTTTGTGCGAGGAGACAGAGGTCGTCGGCAAAATCCAGGTCCTCAAGTACTTTCCCTCAGCCCCCATTGAATTCCACGCCGCCTTCCTCCAAGTGCTGCTCTCATAATGCTGTCCAAGACCACGATGAGCAGGGTCGGTGATAGCACGCAGCCCTGTTTTACACCCGTCCCAATCCTGATTGGGCTGGAGAGCACTCCCTCGTGGACCTATTCTTTTCTAGGATTTTCCACAAGGTATCCTGGTTAATCGAGTCGAAGGAACATAACCGGAGATTATCACATTTCGTATACCTTCCTATAGCATTTCTGTATCACTGACCAGACTTGACTTAATTCCGTTAACTCCTATTGGAGCATAGGGCTTCCACGAGTGTTCCCCATTCGTTCCTTTCAACATCAATCCTCCTAGCTTCTGGCCACATTTCGCCTATCCACAGATCTGCGCCACGTCTCTTTAGGTCGACCTGTTTTCCTCTCTCCCTGGGGGTTCCATTGCGCTTCTTCTCTATGGCGCCATTTGGTTTCCTGAGGGTGTGCCCGATCCATTTCCATTTTCTTCTGCGGATTTCCTGGTGCATCGGCTAGCTCTCCACAAATCCTCATTTGATATCCGTTCTGGCCACCAAATTAACGAAGGTCTGGGGAGTGGACGGGTGATGGATTCCGTGACTTTCCAGGTTTCGCTGCCATAGAGCAAAACCGACTTCACGTTTGTGTTGAAAAGGCGTATTTTCGTTCTTTTGGAGAGGTTCCTGCTCCTCCAGACTGGATATAGATGCACAAAAGCCCCGTTGGCTTTCTTTATACGTCTTTTCAGGTAGACAAAGGATTCAACCTTTTCCACGGTGTCATTCAGCAGGATGAGGGGGTCCGGACATCGTTCGCTGGTCCTCATTCCTGTGTCTTCCCTACACTGATTCGAAGGCCAACTCGGTTTGCTATTCCGCTTGTCCCGCAAGTCGCTAAACCTTTGTGCAAGGAGACAGAGGTCGTCGGCAAAATCCAGGTCCTCAAGTCTTTCCCTCAGCCCCCATTGAATTCCACGCCGCCTTCCTCCAAGTGCTGCTCTCATAATGCTGTCCAAGACCACGATGAGCAGGTTCGGTGATAGCACGCAGCCCTGTTTTACACCCGTCCCAATCCTGATTGGGCTGGAGAGCACTCCCTCGTGGACCTATACTTTTCTAGGATTTTCCACAAGGTTTCCTGGTTAATCGAGTCGAAGGAACATAACCGGAGATTATCACATTTCGTATACCTTCCTATAGCATTTCTGTATCACTGACCAGACTTGACTTAATTCCGTTAACTCCTATTGGAGCATAGGGCTTCCACGAGTGTTCCCCATTCGTTCCTTTCAACATCTATCCTCCTAGCTTCTGGCCACATTTCGCCTATCCACAGATCTGCGCCACGTCTCTTTAGGTCGACCTGTTTTCCTCTCTCCCTGGGGGTTCCATTGCGCTTCTTCTCTATGGCGGCATTTGGATTCCTGAGGGTGTGCCCGATCCATTTCCATTTTCTTCTGTGGATTTCCTGGCGCATCGGGTAGCTCTCCACAAATCCTCATTTGATATCCGTTCTGGCCACCAAATTAACGAAGGTCTGGGGAGTGGACGGGTGATGGATTCCGTGACTCTCCAGGTTTCGCTGCCATAGAGCAGAACCGACTTCACGTTTGCGTTGAAAAGCCGTATTTTCGTTCTTTTGGAGAGGTTCCTGTTCGTCCAGACTGGATATAGATGCACAAAAGCCCCGTTGGCTTTCTTTATACGGCTTTTCGGGTAGACAAAGGATTCAACCTGTTCCACGGTGTCATTCAGCAGGATGAGGGGGTCTGGGCATCGTTTGTTGGTCCTCATTCCTTTGTCTTCCCTACACTGATTCGAAGGCCAACTCGGTTTGCTATTCCGCTTGTCCCGCAAGTCGCTAAACCTTTGTGCGAGGAGACAGAGGTCGTCGGCAAAATCCAGGTCCTCAAGTCTTTCCCTCAGCCCCCATTGAATTCCACGCCGCCTTCCTCCAAGTGCTGCTCTCATAATGCTGTCCAAGACCACGATGAGCAAGGTCGGTGATAGCACGCAGCCCTGTTTTACACCCGTCCCAATCCTGATTGGACTGGAGAGCACTCCCTCGTGGACCACTCGACATTCGTATCCATCGTATTGGCTCTTTATAAGATTCATAATCTTGCTGGGATCCTATACTTTTCTAGGATTTTCCACAAGGTTTCCTGGTTAATCGAGTCGAAGGAACATAACCGTAGATTATCACATTTCTTATACCTGCCTATAGCATTTCTGTATCGCTGATCGGAACTATAATTAATGTTGTGCGAGGGCCGAGTTGCATTATAATGAATATTGATGCACTGAGCAGGCAATCATAAGACAAACCTTCCCAATTTATATCACGTAAAAATTATATTCGATCTTGCAAAGAAAAACCCTCCTCCTGTGTGATGTGAACGTGCCAACATCCTGCAGCTAGTGACGCTCGAGCTCGCCGGGTATCGATCCACCTCGCACCCCACGAGCATCTGTCTCTCCCCCTTCAAGAAAATCCACTTTTAGTTCTCCACGCCCCATTCACCCGGCATTCACTAACTTGTATTCTAATATTGTGCCCGCACCATCTAATGGAGAACAATTACAACACTAATTTGACGGCAGTTTGGAGGTTTTTGAGCTCGGTCAGTGAAACGGCTTTCTTTATGCCAGTGTTTCGTTGAATTTATTCAGCATCTTCAGGGCTGTTGACAACAACGTGAGTGAAAATGAGTAAATGAGAGAGTATGATTAGGGTAAGAATAAAATTAGTATGAATGAAATGACAATATGGTAGGCTTACAATGCAGAACAATATAGACAGTACAGAAAGTACCTTAGAGATTATGATGGTAACAGAAGTTGAATGGTGAAGAGTTGATGGTGACGATGAAATTGAAACAATTTGCTGACAGTAATGTTATGCTTTAAGAATGATATGGAACAGGCATTTCAAAACCAAGTGGTGTACGATACAAGGCAAAATGGCGGATGATGAGATTGACATGACTGATGGTTGGTTGATTTGTTGTGAAAAGTGTTACATTGCAGCTTACAAATAACAGAACAGAAATACAGAACACAAGGACTGGATTGGTGAATGGTGAAAAACGCACCTGTTGACTGTACAGAGTGATTATTTGATAATATTGTTCTTGATTGTTTTAGCGAATTTTCGAAGAAAAGGAAGCTATTGTTCTCGGTCCAAAATTTTTAAAACTCGAATTTCCGAAAGATTTTTATACCAAAATCCGTTTCAGACCATCCTGAATTCACTGCCGAAAGACACCAAAAATTATATGTATATATATATATATTTACATATTTATATATTTATATATTTATATATATATTTATATATTTATATATGTATGTGTCATTCCAGACGATAACTCTCGAAAGAATTGAGATAAAAAGTTCAAATTTGCACGAAAAATCTGTCTTGGCAATCGACAGGCTAAGTTCGAAGATGGGCAGAATCGGGTCACTCTAAGGGGGAGTTTTGGGGAGTTTTAGGGGGGGGGGGAAATTACCCATAAATTCCCAAAATGAAAAAGTTTGACAAGTGACACCTCATTTTAAAGATTTTTGTACACTGAACACGATGGTGAAATCAGAATTGCGATATCTCATTCCATTCTCAAACTGGAGCACTTTGAAGATGAAGGAACGTGGTTATTTCTTGAGATGTTCTTCCTGGTTCGTCTGCTCTAATCTGATAACGGAATGGGATATCGCAATTCTGACTTCACCATCGTGTTCAGCGTTGGAAAATCTACAAACCGAGGTGTTACTCGGCAAAAAATGGAACAAAAAATTTGTTACGTAGGTATCCAATACCTACTCTTCTGGTATTCAAAACATTTTTGATTTCCCCCTCCCCCTCCTTCCACCCCAAATTTTACTTTGCGTAAAACTACTCCTGTTTTAATTTTGTATGGTATCAAGTTGGGAAAACAATGGCCGAAAATTAATTTTCAGAAAATTTTAGGCGGAGGAGGAAGATGCCGAAAACTTCGAAAATTCGCTCTTATAGCCATGCTGCATGACTGTGGTTTTTTGTTCTTGAGGTCGGTCAGTGAAACGATTTTCTTTATGTCAACGTTTCGTTGAATTTATTCAACATGTTGAGGCCTATAATTGACAACAACGTGAATGAAAATGAGTAAATGAGAGATTATGATTAGGGTAAGAATAAAATTAGTATGAATGAAATGACAATATGGTTGGCTTACAATGCAGAACAATATAGACAGCACAGAAAGTACCTTAGAGATTATGATAGTAACAGAAGTTGAATGGTGAAGAGTTGATGGTGACGATGAAATGAAACAATTTGCTGACAGTAATATTGAAACTTGATTATGCTTTGAAACTGGCGTTTTTTCCCAAAAAATTGTTTCAATTTCATCATTACCATCAACTTCTCTTCACCATTCACCTTCTGTTACCATCATAATCTCTGAGCCCTGAAGATTTGAATAAATTCAACGAAACGTTGGCGTAAAGAAAACCGTTTTCACTGGCCGAACCTCAAGAACCTCCGAACTTGTAATAATACGTACTTATATTATTATGCTTTAAGAATTATTTGAACAGGCGTTTGAAAACAAAATGGTGTGTGATACAAGACAAAATGTGGTTGATAAGATACATAATGGCGGACGATGAGATTGATATGACTGATGGTTGGTTGATTTGTTTTGAAAATTTACATTGCAACTTACAAAACACAGAACAGAAATACAGAACACAAGGAAACACACCAGAAATTGGTGAATAATTAATGCTATTATGATATTGAAAAACGCATCTGTTGACTGTAAAGAGTGATTATGAGCTTATTTGATTATATGAGTGTATAATTCTACTGGGACTGCCTATGTAGGGTTTCAAAGAGGGAAATAAAAGAAATTATTTATACAGCCAGAAATCCTAGTAGTTCTGGCTGTATAAATCATTTCTTTTATTTCCCTTTTAGCGAATTTTCGAAGAAAAGGAAGCTATTGTTCTCGGTCCAAAATTTTTAAAACTCGAATTTCCGAAAGATTTGTATACCAAAATCCGTTTCAGACCATCCTGAATTCACTGCCGAAAGACACCAAAAATTATATATATATATATATATATATATATATATATATATATATATATATATATATATATATATATATATATATATATATATATATTTATATATGTATGTGGCATTCCAGACGATAACTCTCGAAAGAATTGAGATAAAAAGTTCAAATTTGCACGAAAAATCTGTCTTGGCAATCGACAGGCTAAGTTCGAAGATGGGCAGAATCGGGTCACTCTAAGGGGGAGTTTTGGGGAGTTTTAGGGGGGGAAATTACCCATAAATTCCCAAAATGAAAAAGTCTGACAAGTGACACCTCATTTTAAAGGTTTTTGTACGCTGAACACGATGGTGAAATCAGAATTGCGATATCTCATTCCATTCTCAAACTGGAGCACTTTGAAGATGAAGGAACGTGGTTATTTCTTGAGATGTTCTTCCTGGTTCGTCTGCTCTAATCTGATAACGGAATGGGATATCGCAATTCTGACTTCACCATCGTGTTCAGCGTTGGAAAATCTACAAACCGAGGTGTTACTCGGCAAAAAATGAAACAAAAAATTTGTTACGTATCCAATACCTACAACTCTTCTGGTATTCAAAACATTTTTGATTTCCCCCTCCCCCCCTTCCACCCCAAATTTTACTTTGCGTAAAACTACTCCTGTTTTAATTTTGTATGGTATCAAGTTGGGAAAACATTGGCCGAAAATTAATTTTCAGAAAATTTTAGGCGGAGGAGGAAGATGCTGAAAAATTCGAAAATTCGCTCTTATAGCCATGCTGCATGACTGTGGTTTTTGAAAAATTATTTTCTGAGTCAAGGATTGAGGCATTCTCGAATTCAGACATTTTTGATATAATTATGTACTTACTTTTTTGATACTTTATGTGTCCGTTTGTAAATGAGTGTTCAGCAACAGCGCACAAAGTTTTGAGGTCGGCGCGACACTGCGTACTTACTTGAGGTGCTCTCTTATCCCAGATGTTCTAAAGTCACCATATAAATATTCGTCCCAGTAATTTATACCACGAATAAAATAAGTAAAATCGTATTGAAATCTCAGAAATCAAGCCAAAGTTGTTTACCACTACTCTACATAGGTACCTCCTAGGCCCTAGGCTTTCCTTTTCAACTGCCAAGCAGACGCAACGAGGCACTGCTTGTGGAGTTTAAACCCCAGCTATGATGAAACCTTGATCTGGGTGGTTTTTGATACCAAATGGATAACTGTGACACATCAGCGTTCAGGTGAAGGTCATATTACCTACTATTAGGTCGTATTAATTTCCACTAATTACTTAGAGATTTGTGTATTATTTATTTTATTATATCATAAAAGAAGAGAAGAATAGTGTTAATTTATATTGGAAATAAAGAAATGAAATGAAGTTAATATTTGCCAACCCTTTCTTCTCGACTCTAAATCTTCCCACTTCGCACTGGTCAACTTGAAAAGAAGTCCTATTTCAAATGGAATGAAGCCTCTTTTTTTTGGTTTATTATTCTGTGAATAATACACCTATGTATTCGCTCAGCAAAAAATTTGTATAACACCCCCTCAAAATTTTTTGTTTTCCGTTTCAAGGTGCGTAGATTCCAAAAATGCGAAGTCCGTCCGCTGTACGCCGTCCGCCGTATCACGCATAACGGCTTCATTTTCGGTCTAAAAAATTCGTTCTTTCGCACACATGCTCCATTTGGGCCCTAGTTGTGTCCCGAAACTTTGCAGCCCGATCGGAATATACCCAGGGATGTTATGAGTGAAAATGTGTGTAAAATAGGTACTTCTTGTGTTTTAGTAACATGAGCTTTTGAGGAATCGTTTTCCATGTTTTTGGGGGACGATACCGAATATGAAGTCGATTTTGACCGAAGAGTGGAAAAATTGAGGTTCTACCAAATGTTCAGCTCCCAAAATTGACTTCTTTATGAGTCAAAAACCTGGGAAATCGTCTGAAATCACCATCAGTTTGTATAATAACACTAGAAAAACCACAGTCATGCACCATGGCTATAAGAGCGAATTTTCGAAGAAATAACTGATTTTATGTAAAACTGTTTTATCTCAAGAAATAACCACGTTCCTTCATCTTAAAAGTGCTCCAGTTTGAGAACGGAATGAGATATCGCAATTCTGATTTCACCATCGTGTTCAGCGTACAAAAACCTTTAAAATGAGGTGTCACTTGTCAAACTGTTTCATTTTGGGAATCTATGGGTAATTTTTCCCCCCTAAAACTCCCCAAAACTCCCCCTTAGAGTGACCCGATTCTGCCCATCTACGAACTTAGCCTGTCGATTGCCAAGACTGATTTTTTGTGCAAATTTGAACTTTTTATCTCAATTCTGTCGAGAGTTATCGTCTGGAATGACACATACATATATAAATATATAAATATATATATAAATATATATATATATACATATAATTTTTGGTGTCTTTCGGCAGTGAATTCAGGATGGTCTGAAACGGGTTTTGGTATAAAAATCTTTCGGAAATTCGAGTTTTAAAACTTTTGGACCGAGAACAATAGCTTCCTTTTCTTCGAAAATTCGCTAAAAGTGTCAACAGGTGGATCAAGTCTATTAAATGGCACAACCAGTGATCGAAGATAATTTGAAGAAAAAAAGGAGCTACCTAACTCGTGTTTTGGGGGCCAAAATTGGTGGAAACCATCAGAAATAGCTATTTCAATTATTTCGCATGAAAGTAACAATAAATGAACAGCCAACATTTCTGTAGGTTTGTCCAATAGAATAATAAACCCATGTGACAAGGACTTTGCAGAGTTTTTAAAGGTATTTTATCGTCTATGTGCCACATAGTTTACCCACGTTTAGCCGTTTATCCCACATTTGATCTGAGCGTCGCTACACACTGCTAATGCTCTCGTCCCCCCTGGCCACCCTTTATACTTTTTTGTCCCACGCCAGCCCTTTCAAGGGCTCCAGGACAATGCGCACGAGTTCTTTCCCCCTTTGAATGGCTGCCGACTCCTCCTTCTGGAAGGCAGATGTCCTTTCATGTTCTTACTCCTTCTCCGATGCTATAAATGATTTTTTAAATTATTTCTGTAGATGTTTTCCAGCATGAATACTGTTTGGCTTTATTGTTGTGGATGTTCATTTCAAACGCAATTAGAAAATAACGACGCAGCGAAGTGCGCTTTTGATTAACGTTCCCTTCAAACCTTTTTTTCGGGAGAATCTTTCATCAGCATCAAGTTGACTGGGTACCTACTGGATATGAGTAGAAACTGATGTCGACATTCTCTACAACGCACCTTAGCGCCTGTGCATCTGTTGGCTGATTATTCAATTGATCCAACAGGCATTCACTCATATCCTACCAAGCATCCTCCAGAAAGAAAACTACTTGAATAATAATCTTCATTTGTACATTAGACCTGAAGGTGCTCACTGTGTACACCATCCACAGATGAATATGGCAGTTAGAGGAGTACAGCTAATTACAAGATTAGGTTATATAAAAGGGTCATGCAAAACATTAGTTTATATTTGAAAAAACACCCCTCTAACAATTTAGAAATACTTGATACTTCGGAATTTCGTAAACTTGTAATTTTTCAATAAACAATTTAATGAGCAAAACCACAGTCATGCAGCATGGCTATAAGAGCGAATTTTCGAAGAAATAACCACGTTCCTTAATCTTCAAAGTGCTCCAGTTTGAGAACGGAATGAGATATCGCAAATCTGATTTCACCATAGTGTTCAGCGTACAAAAACCTTTAAAATGAGGTGTCACTTGTCAGACTGTTTCATTTTGGGAATTTATGGGTAATTTTCCCCCCTAAAACTCCCCAAAACTCCCCCTTAGAGTGACCCGATTCTGCCCATCTACGAACTTAGCCTGTCGATTGCCAAGGCAGATTTTTCGTGCAAATTTGAACTTTTTATCTCAATTCTTTCGAGAGTTATCGTCTGGAATGACACATACATATATAAATATACTAGCCTGACCGCACGCTTCGCTCGCTATCCGAGATTCGCTGTACGCAGTATCGTGGAACCAACAAACGACGGAAAAATCCCATACCCTACCGGGTATTTGTGCCCAATTTTATCAAAATCCGTCAAGCCATTCAGGAGTTGACCATGGTCGACCATATTTCCGCTATGGTCAGGGAATTAAAAATGCGCCTACGTTCAACTTGGGAGGCTACCGGATATTGCTGCCAAATTTGGTCGATATCCGTTGAGCCGTTCGGCCGTGAAAAGCAATTCGGGATTCGACCATGGAGGGGCCCATGGATGCGCTATGGTCGACCGCGGGGGTAGTCCGAAGGGTCGATCGTACATAGAATTTCACGTAGATTACGAATACGCGATAAAAAATAGGGGTTACCGATCAAATAACGAAGTTGACCATGGTCGACCATAGTTCCGCTATGGTGAGGGAATTAAAAATGCGACGTTGCACAACTTGGGAGCCTACTGGATATTCGTGCCAAATTTGGTCGATATCCGTCAAGCCATTCAGGAGTTGACCATGGTCGACCATAGTTCCGCTATGGTGAGGGAATTAAAAATGCGACGTTGCACAACTTGGGAGCCTACTGGGTATTCGTGCCAAATTTGGTCGATATCCATCGAGCCGTTTGGCCGTGCATAGAATCACACACACACAGACAGACAGACAGACAGAGATCCGTTTTTATAATATAGTAGGGATATATAAATATATAAATATATATATATATATATATATATATATATATATATATATATATATATATATATATATATAATTTTTGGTTTCTTTCGGCAGTGAATTCAGGATGGTCTGAAACGGATTTTGGTATAAAAATCTTTCGGAAATTCGAGTTTTAAACATTTTGGACCGAGAACAATAGCTTCCTTTTCTTCGAAAATTCGCTAAAAAAAATATATATATACGCAATGAACGGTAAGTAGTAAACGAGAAGGAAGTGGAGACTGCAGAAAAGAGGATGGAGTGTAGAAAACAAAGAAAAATATAAAATAAAACGCTGCAAAGTCCTTGTCACATGGGTTTATTATTCTATTGGACTTACAGAAATCTTACTACAGAAATGTTGGCTTCATTTTTGTTTCTGAAAAACACAAGTTAGGCTCCTATTTTTTTTTTAGAAATTATCTTTGATCATTGGTAGTGTCATTTAATTGTCTTGATTCACATGTTGATACTACTTCCAGTGTTATTATACAAATTCATGGTGATTTCAGACAATTTCCCAGGTTTTTGACCCATGAAAAATGAATTTTGGGAGCTGAACCTTCGTTACAGCCTCAGTTCTTCACTCTTTGGTCAAAAGCAACTTCATATTCGGGCTTCTTCCTAAAAAAGATGGAAAACAATACCTCACAAGCTCATGATCACTAAAAAAATTTTAAAAAAACCTCGAAAAACCATGTTTTACACAAGTTTTTCCCTCCTTTAACAGTTGAATTATTTCCGAATTTAGTAGTTGAGTTGTTTCCGAATTGTTCCGAATTTATGAATGAATGAATTGTTTCCAAATTGATGATATATGTTCTGAATTGTTTCCAAATTGTTGAATTGTTTCCGAATTGTAATATTCGAGTAGTTCCGAATTTAATGGAAATCGAAGGTTTTCCAACTTACTTTTCACTCATCCTGATCTTGCGAGCCGGTTATCTACGTATGTATATCATCCCTGTACATGTTTCAACTGATTCGTATTGTAGGAACCGTGAACAGTTAAGGTCAAATTACGCATTTATGTAGACAAGTACCTAAGAGACGGTACTGTTTTTGTTCAAATCGAACAAAGCTATGAAATCTACAGGTGTTTGTGTGTGTACTACTTACTAATCATCCTGCACAAATATAATTACATTAATACCTCCGATAATTCTTGGAATTTTACAGTGATGTTTTTTCTTGTTGCAGGTGCGGCGGAAATGCTCCCAGATTCAGCGCATGGTTGAACAAGTATGTAGGGTTTCACCGTTTCATTATTAAATTCAGTACATTAAATATACTGTTCAAATTTTGTAGAGTTTGTTCAGAATTATACTAAGTATCTCTGTCGTGATTCCCTCTCAGAAACCACTCGTGTAATATTACGAGAGATTTTTACCATATAAACGCGGAGAACGTTGAGTTGGTGTACTACAAGGGTTGTCCCCAACCGCCTCAAACGGTCGTAACGGCCGATTGTTGACTGGGGACGGGTGGAAAAGTCTATAAAAACTAGCCCTTCTGGCCCAGCTCGTCATTCGACGATCCGACCCCCGACTTGCGACTTCTCTCTCTGACTTCTTTCTCGCCCTCTCTCCCTCCTTTCCTCGTACCTGCTGTGGTGAAAACCGCGGGGTGTTAGCTTCCATCCACCTGGTGTCTGCTGTGGTGAAAACCGTGGGCTACTCCGTCCTGGTATCTGCTGTGGTGAAAACCGCGGGATACCTCCTCCTCCACTAACACCTGCTGTGGTGAAAACCGCGGGGTGTTAGCTTCCATCCACCTGTTGTCTGCTGTGGTGAAAACCGTGGGGTACTCCGTCCTGGTATCTGCTGTGGTGAAAACCGCGGGATACCTCCTCCTCCACTAACACCTGCTGTGGTGAAAACCGCCGGGTGTTAGCTTCCATCCACCTGGTGTCTGCTCTGGTGAAAACCACGGGATACCTCCTCCTCCACTAACACCTGCTGTGGTGAAAACCGCCGGGTGTTAGCTTCCATCCACCTGGTGTCTGCTCTGGTGAAAACCGTGGGCTACTCCGTCCTGGTATCTGCTGTGGTGAAAACCGTGGGCTACTTCGTCCTGGTATCTGCTCTGGTGAAAACCGTGGGCTACTCCGTCCTGGTATCTGCTGTGGTGAAAACCGCGGGATACCTCCTCCTCCACTAACACCTGCTGTGGTGAAAACCGCTGGGTGTTAGCTTCCATCCACCTGGTGTCTGCTGTGGTGAAAACCGTGGGGTACTCCGTCCTGGTATCTGCTGTGGTGAAAACCGCGGGATACCTCCTCCTCCACTAACACCTGCTGTGGTGAAAACCGCCGGGTGTTAGCTTCCATCCACCTGGTGTCTGCTGTGGTGAAAACCGTGGGCTACTGCGTCCTGGTATCTGCTGTGGTGAAAACCGCGGGATACCTCCTCCTCCACTAACACCTGCTGTGGTGAAAACCGCCGGGTGTTAGCTTCCATCCACCTGGTGTCTGCTGTGGTGAAAACCGTGGGCTACTCCGTCCTGGTATCTGCTGTGGTGAAAACCGCGGGATACCTCCTCCTCCACTAACACCTGCTGTGGTGAAAACCGCGGGGTGTTAGCTTCCATCCACCTGGTGTCTGCTGTAGTGAAAACCGTGGGCTACTCCGTCCTGGTATCTGCTGTGGTGAAAACCGCGGGATACCTCCTCCTCCACTAACACCTGCTGTGGTGAAAACCGCGGGGTGTTAGCTTCCATCCACCTGGTGTCTGCTGTGGTGAAAACCGTGGGCTACTCCGTCCTGGTATCTGCTGTGGTGAAAACCGCGGGATACCTCCTCCTCCACTAACACCTGCTGTGGTGAAAACCGCCGGGTGTTAGCTTCCATCCACCTGGTGTCTGCTGTGGTGAAAACCGTGGGGTACTCCGTCCTGGTATCTGCTGTGGTGAAAACCGCGGGATTCCTCCTCCTCCACTAACACCTGCTGTGGTGAAAACCGCCGGGTGATAGCTTCCATCCACCTGGTGTCTGCTGTGGTGAAAACCGTGGGGTACTCCGTCCTGGTATCTGCTGTGGTGAAAACCGCGGGATAACTCCTCCTCCACTAACACCTACTGTGGTGAAAACCGCCGGGTGTTAGCTTCTATCCACCTGGTGTCTGCTGTGGTGAAAACCGTGGGCTACTGCGTCCTGGTATCTGCTGTGGTGAAAACCGCGGGATACCTCCTCCTCCACTAACACCTGCTGTGGTGAAATCCGCCGGGTGTTAGCTTCCATCCACCTGGTGTCTGCTGTGGTGAAAACCGCAGGACACGTTCCTCTCAACTATTACCTGCTGTGGTGAAAACCGCGGGGTACTAGCTACCGCATTCCAGACGCCTGCTATGGTGAAAACCACGCGGAGCTAACCTTCCCTTCATCTAACTCCTGCTGTGGTGAAAACCGCGGGGAGTTAGAAAAAAGACTCCATAGGAGCACATCAGTCCGCTTCCAACGTCTCACTCTTCTCACCTCTCTCCCGCTCACAACAACTGGTGACCCTTCCTCTCCAACCGACATCCGTGAAACCCCTTCACAACAAGTGGTGACACAAACTTTCCAACCGAATGTCCTGATCCAAAAACCGCTCTCGACAATCTCAATACATAATATATAATGCATAAATAGCTCGTTGAGGAATGCTCAAGGCCAAGCAAGCTTGAAGGGACAGTGTTGTGGTTTGAGATTAGAAAGGATGTAAAGGCATGGGTAGTGCCCAATGGAATATACCAGTCTGGGTTCTTTTCGGACATGCCCAGTAGAGTATACCAGTCTGGGTTCTTTTCGGACATGCCCAGTGGAGTATACCAGTCTGGGTTCTTTTAGGATGTGCCCAGTGGAGTATACCAGTCTGGGTTCTTTTAGGATGTGCCCAGCGGAGTATACCAGTCTGGGTTCTTTTAGGATGTGCCCAGTGGAGTATACCAGTCTGGGTTCTTTTAGGATGTGCCCAGTGGAGTATACCAGTCTGGGTTCTTTTAGGATGTGCCCAGTGGCGTATATCAGTCTGGGTTCTTTTAGGATGTGCCTAGTGGAGTATTCCAGTCTGGGTTCTTTTAGGATGTGCCCAGTGGAGTATACCAGTCTGGGTTCTTTTAGGATGTTCACAGTGGAGTATACCAGTCTGGGTTCTTTTAGGATGTGCCCAGTGGCGTATATCAGTCTGGGTTCTTTTAGGATGTGCCCAGTGGAGTATACCAGTCTGGGTTCTTTTCGGACGTGCCCAGTGGAGTATACCAGTCTGGGTTCTTTTAGGATGTGCCTAGTGGAGTATACCAGTCTGGGTTCTTTTCGGACATGCCCAGTGGAGTATACCAGTCTGGGTTCTTTTAGGATGTGCCCAGTGGAGTATACCAGTCTGGGTTCTTTTAGGATGTGCCCAGTGGAGTATACCAGTCTGGGTTCTTTTAGGATGTTCACAGTGGAATATACCAGTCTGGGTTCTTTTAGGATGTGCCCAGTGGAGTATACCAGTCTGGGTTATTTTCGGGATGTGCCCAGTGGAGTATACCATTCTGGGTTCTTTTAGGATGTGCCCAGCGGAGTATTCCAGTGTGGGTTCTTTTAGGATGTTCACAGTGGAGTATACCAGTCTGGGTTCTTTTAGGATGTGCCCAGTGGAGTATACCAGTCTGGGTTATTTTCGGGATGTGCCCAGTGGAGTATACCATTCTGGGTTCTTTTAGGATGTGCCCAACGGAGTATTCCAGTGTGGGTTCTTTTAGGATGTGCCCAGCGGAGTATTCCAGTGTGGGTTCTTTTATGAGAGAGGAGGAGTGAGGCGAGGAGAGAGAGAGAGATAAGTCGGCGACTTAAGGAGAGCATAGAATGAAGTAGAAGGCGAAGGAGGCGAGTTTTTATTGTCCAGGGACTATGCTTCCTCCATCTTCCACTTTAGTGGAGGATGGTGGGGATCCCTTCCTACTCAACTCCTCCAGCTCTCTCGAGCTGCCTGCCCACGTCTGCCACTACACTTACGAGTTTATTTTACGAGACCTTGACAAGCGCCAGATCTGGGGATATCACGATAGACAGTGTAGATAGATCTATGGCAGGCACCTTTACTTGTGACCTAGTGAGTGAACGTGGGCTGTGGCGGTCTCTGAACATGGATATTACTACATGGAGGTCCCTCTATTCGTTTACCTTAAATAGTTACCCTTGCACAACGTATGTTTTTGAATTTGAGAACACTGCCTTTTGTCATTCAAACGACCGTATGACTGACCACCGATTCAGTCGTTGATGAACAAGAAAAAAAAAACATACTAAAGTACATACGAGTAATTAGTGCATTGCTTGCGCATGGTATCACTTTTCAAATGTTCATATTATTGTCCATTCAAATTATGTTGATTTGTTCCATCTCGTAGTGATACTAATTTACATACCTCGGTAGTTCCCTGATAAATAACTCAAAATGAACAAATCAGCCATTTATTCGTGTTTTTTTTCGAGTTTTGTAGATGCAGCTCTTCTAGATGTATTGTTCGTTATATCGTTATAAATAAAGTCCGTAGTTTCTACCGTTGATTTAGATGGCATTCCTGTTCGAATCATCGAGCTGTGTGTGTTGAATTTGTTTATTGTTAGATGTTCAAGATAATCCTACCCACCTGTGTTTCAAATTACATATTTGCTGATTATACTCATACAGCAGCCTGTTTGTTTTATGGATGTTTCAAATGACATATTTGCTGTTTGTATTCATACAGCTGCCAGTTGTTCTATTGATGGTTCAAATTAATATCCTGATTAGATGATGTGTTGTGCAGTGTTGTTTGAATGTAATTTTTTTTTTACTGTGTTTCCAAGGTGGCGGGTGTGATATGGAGAAAGAGAATGCATCGGCGGCTTCAGAAAGGGAGAAAGACCGACAAGCGCCGAGCCTTCTCGACCCAGCCGCCCTATTCGGAGGTCAGATAATCCGGGTTCACCTTATAATTACAAACCATAATTAAAATCAACGATGTATCTCGCCCCTTTTAAAACTTGTTTATAGCATGTGGAGAAATTTAATGGCAACGTCTTCAGAACTCGATTTACGTTGAAGAGTTGAAATCTGGTGCTTAGACGGTATATCTACATAATTTTATTAGAAATTAATTTTTTCATGTTTTTGATCTCAGTTATAATTACTACCTCTTCGGGACTTGGGTACTTCCTGGTCTATAATTAGTACAATACTGCTTGGTCTTTATTCCTAAATGCAGTGGCGTAGCCCGGGGGTTAACCCCCCCCCCCCCCCCCCCACCCCCCAATTGGCTCGAAAATTTATCACAAATTAAAATTAAATCTTAAGAATGATAACAATCACAAAAGTAACAAACAATTATAACAATAACAGGTTAAACGGTGAATCAAACACAATTAAACAGCTAAATACAATTACGTTTATTTGATTACAAACGATCTGTCTCAAAAATTTGACCCACTGTTTTTGACAAAAATGCTTATCGAAATAGTCCCTCACTCGCCATCCCACACTTCAGCTGAATAGTATTGATTTTAGCCCTTAATACCAATTGTTGACCCCCAAAAATCCTAATTAGACCCATTCCTAGTCCTATTCTGTGTGAAAAGCGCTTGAAATGGTATTTTTCTGTCTGCACTCATCCTTCCGTCCCACTTTCAGTGGTTTTATATATATAAATTTTAGCCGTTTCTAACCAATTTTTGACCCCTTAAAACTCAAATTTGACCCCCTTCGAATTTTTTAAAATTGCTCGTCCTTTTGTTTGGCAATAAGAACATTATGGCTAAATTTGGAATTTTCATCACGTACCCAAGGTCAGCTATCGTCTGGAGTGACACATAAATGAATATTTATAATATACGTATACATTTTTGTTAAAATCTAGGGATGAAATCAGGATTCTCTGAAACGGATTTGCCTATAACATAATTTAAAAAAACTTGTGTTCTGAAAATAATTTTGGACTCTGCAATAGCTTCATTTACCTTGAAAATTTGCGAACATTGTTGCCAAATAAATGTTTTATTTAATCAATTTATCTTATCTAACGTTACCTGTAAATTTAATTTAAATTCAGCTTTGTTTGTAATGTCAAACCTGTTAGCGAATTTTCGGAGAAAATGAAGCTATTGCAATGTGTAACATTTTTCAGAACTTTAATTTTTGAAATGTTTTTATCAGAGCATCCTCAGTTCATCCCTAGACTTTAACAGAAATTTATAAATTATGTGTATTTATGTGCCAATCCAGATGATATCTGTCCTTGGGTACATGATAAAATTTCAACTTTCTCCAAATGTATTGCGTTTGTATTGCCAAACAAAAGGATGAGTTCGAAAATGAGCAATTTTCAAAAATTCCAAGGGGGTCAAATTGGAGTTTTTAGGGGTCAAAAGTCGGTAAAAACGGCTGAACTGGCAGTATCAAATCACCGGAAGTGGTATGGAAGGGTGAGTAAAGAGAGAAAAATACCATTTCAGTTGTTTTTCCACACAGAATAAGGGTCAGATTGATTTTTGGGGGTAAAAAATTGGTATTAATGGCTATAAAAATCAATATTAATTCACCTGACGTTGTGTGGGATGACTAATTATGACGGAGGGCCTATCTCGATGATAAAACTATTTTTCTCAAAAACAAGTGGGTCAAATTTGACTCTATTAGGGTCAAAAATAGGTAAAAATGGCTAAAATCACGAAAAATTATATAATTTAAAAAAAAGTGGTATGGTTTCTCGCTATATCATCTTTTTACACAGTAGCAGGAATATTTCTTTGAAGACTCGCTCTTATAGCCATTCATCAATCCTGGCTACGCCACTGCCTAAATGATACATCAATTTGGTGTTCGCACCCATTTGTTGATACCAATAATAATTAGGTTCAACCAATTGATTTAACCACTTCTAAAACCAATCCTTAAATATTTATTACATAATTATTATAATATTTAGAACACTTATCTTTCCCGATTGAATGATTTGGTTCAAAAATATCCTCTCCCTTCTTTGTTTTCCAACGTTCGTCTTTTGTTTTGCAGCGTTCTGGCCACGTCCTGACGGAAGTAATGCCTCCGCTGCCAATGCCAACCGTAAGAACTTATTTTCTCATATCTGCCGCTATAATCAATAACGAATTGGTTTGTGCTTTGCCAGTTAAAGCTTCGTGCACGATGAAAAACAACGCATCCTGAATAATCATACAGTGTTAACTTCCTTAAGGAGAAAACAACATTGCTGAATTAATTGACAAGTATATTAGGTTCCCTACCTATAATAGGTGTAATCAGTAGGTAGGTAATGGAATTATACGTTTTGCTCATTTGAAAAATTGGCCTCACTGCAACCCAAATTTTCCCGCTACGAAACAGATAATGCCTACGATTCCCCGTTATAATGTATTATACTATCATAACTGTTACCTGCAATCACATTCCCTCTAAAAGTCTATAAATTACGTCTTCCCAATAATAACTGCTTGGTGATAATAATAATTGCTCAAACTGAGTTGATAAGTTTTTCGTACAGTCAAAGCAGCTACGAGTAAATTGCTTCAGGTTTTAACTCAAATTAATCCTTCAGTTGTACCTGTTGTATAAGTTGCACCTGTTGGGATTTTGTAGTTAATAGGTAATTACCTGCCTGATGGGTATTTGTGCAAGTGAATTTCGCTGCAGAAACAGGTGGAATCTTTCAAGAAACCCATTCACTGAGTCGCTTTACCTTTTCGTCTGTTAACAAGCACATTTCAGTCATAAAGAATACATGTCAGTAGCCACGAGTGACAGTCGCTGCCACCTAAAAACGCTGCAAATTATTACGCAGCGGTTTATTATTTACCTGCTTAGATGCCCTAATTGGAGTATACTGGAGCCGGCCCGGGAATTAAAGTTCCATACAAATGCACAGGATTCAATAATTCAATCATTAATTTATTATTTGTTGTTATTCATGAGTCATAACGTTTGTTCAAGTTATTATGTAGATCGCACACCCTCCGTAGCTTAGTCCCCCGTGAAAAAAAATATTCGGTCCTGGTAGGGTTTCGATCTCTGGAACTTCGGCGTATCAGTCCGACATGTAGACCACTGCTACAGCGCCCAGCTGGCCGAGAGACCAGTGATGTGCGCCCTCAGCACAGCTTGATGCCTGCATACGCGCTGCTCTTCAGGGCAAATTGTATAGCAAATTTTATGGCTACATCTTGGATGGTCTCAAAAATTCAGAAAAAAAATCGAACCATTTGAAAATACGAGGAAACCCACACCTCAAAATACGATTTTCCGATATAGGGACAGTTGAAATAGCTATTTTTGATGGTTTCCACCAATTTTGGCCCCCAAAACACAAATTAGGTACCTACTTTTTTTTCAAATTATCTTTGATCACTGATAGTGTCATTTAATCGTCTTGATCCACGAGTTGACACTTTTTCCAGTGTTATTATACAAACTGATGGTGATTTCAGACGATTTCCCAGGTTTTTCACTCATAAAAAACGCTGCAAAGTCCTTGTCACATGGGTTTATTATTCTCCTGGACATACCTACAGGAAATTTGGCTGTTCATTTATCGTTTCTTTCATGTGCAATAATTGAAATAGCTATTTTTGTTGGTTTCCACCAAGTTTGACCCCAAAAACTCGAATTAGGCTCCTGTTTTTGACAAACTATCTTTGATCATTGATAGTGCCATTTAATTGTCTTGATTCACCTGTTGATACCATGACTCATAAAAATTAATTTCGGGAACGGAATCTTCGTTAGAACCTCAATTTTCCACACTTTGGTCAAAAATCGCCTTCATATTCGGTCTCCTCGCTCTAAAAAACATGAAGAACGATACCTCAAAAGCTCATGTTACTAAAATACCGAACAACTTTATTTTTACACCCATTTTTCACCCATAACTGGGTGTATTCCGATCGGGCTGCAAATTTTTGGAACAACTAGGGCCCAGATGGAGCCTGTGTGCGGAAGAACGAATTTTTTAGATTTTTTAGACCGAAAATAAAGTAGATATGGGTGATACGGCGTACGGCGGACGGACATTGCATTTTTGGAATCCGCGCACCTTGAAACGTAAAAGACAAAAATGTTGAGGGGGTGTTATACAAATTTGTTGCTGAGCGAATACATAGGTGTATTATTCACAGAATAATAAACCAAAACGTAAAAGAAAACCATACACTTGCATTGAAAGTTTTCGAGCTACGGCGTTCTAAAAATTTGACACCCCCTGACAGCCCCTATTTTTCAAACCTTAAGAGATGATTGGCAGTAGCGATGAGCTTCGCAGACCAGCTAGACCCCAAATGGGACCTACAAACCGAATTTCATTAATTTTGGTTCATGGTAACTAAGAAAAGTGCGAAGTACGGCGGACGGACAGAAATTTTTTTTATTCGATTTTTGGATTCTACTTACCTTGAAACAAAAATCATTAACTTTTTTTGAGGGTTAACTTTTGGTTTATTATTCTGTGAATAATACACCTATGTATTCGCTCAGCAAAAAATTTGTATAACACCCTCTCAAAAAAAAATTTCCGTTTCAAGGTGCGTAGATTCCAAAAATGCAATGTCCGTCCGCTCTATCACGTGTACCGGCTTCATTTTCGGTCTAAAAAATTCGTTCTTTCGCACACATGCTCCATTTGGGCCCTAGTTGTGTCCCGAAACTTTTCAGCCCGATCGGAATATACCCAGGGGTGTTATGAGTGAAAATGTGTGTAAAAATGGTCACTTTTTGTGTTTTAGTAACATGAGCTTTTGAGATATCGTTTTCCATGTTTTTGGGCACGAGAAGACCGAATATGAAGTGGATTTTTGACCAAGGAGTGGAATATTGAGTTCTACCAAATTTTCAGCTCCCAAAATTGATTTTTTATTAGTGAAAAACCTGGGAAATCGTCTGAAATCACCGTCAATTTGTATAATAACACTGGAAGTAGTATCAACAGGTGAACCAAGACGATTAAATGGCACAACCAATGATCAGAGATAGTTTTTTTTTTAAGAAAAAAAACAGTGTGTTTTAGGGGCCAAAATTGATGTAATCCATCAGAAATAGCTATTTCAATTATTTTACATGAAAGTAACAACAAATGAACAGCCAACATTTCTGTAGGTATGTCCAATAGAATAATAAACCCATGTGACAAGGTCTTTGCAGCGTTTTTTCCCTCGTGCTTGGTTTCCAAGGGATTAGTGGGGTTGAATATTGTGGTGGTAGCGATTGTCACTGGCGGCGATTTACAGGACGACGTCCTAACTAAGCACAGACTGATTGTGATTGGTCAACCCGTTTGTCCTGAAACCTAATAAATCTGTTGAATTTCAGCGTTGTTCAGTGCCTACACGGGAGCCTATGGTGGGCTACTGGGCCGGGCGGGGACCCCTGGGGCCGGGTTTCCCGCCGGAGCCAACCCCTACGGGACACTGTCCGTAGCCGCGTCCCAGGCGTCCGCTCTTGGAATCAACCCCGCCAGTATGGGTAAATATATTTGTCGTCACGTTTCTTCGTTATTTCCGTCCGTAGGACAGTCAAAGAACCTGTGACGGTACTAGTGCATTATAGGGACGATAAGCGCGACCATCGAGATAATCGAATGTTGCGATTATATATCGATCACTCCTGTCAGCAATGGCCGGATTGGATTCTTAAGACAAAAGGTAATAAATAACCAAACATCGAATGAAGTGAAATCGATATATAATCGCAGCATTCGATTATCTCGATAGTCGCGTTTATCGTCACTATAATTTGAGAGTTTTCGCAAAGGTTTGGCTACTAGCCCGTTGACGGGCAAGGCCTAGTTACGAAGGAAAGTGCGAACTGCGCATGCGCACGTTTGGGTGGGAACGGCCTAACTTAGCTCGTCAACGTTGGATGCCACCGGCCTAACTAGGACTAGCACGAGGTCGTATGGGCCGTTTCCCGTACTAACCTTCCACCAAGGAAACCTCATTGCATGGATTGCCTTCTTACGTGGCATTTGTGATTATTTGTTTGTGTTGTATACGTGTACCTGATACCGTGCGTCTTTTTTCTCTCGATTTTCGGTTTTTCTGCTGTATAAAAACCCTACATTTCTATATTTTTTTGAAAACAGTATTAGGAAATATTTCTGTGATCCTTGAAGACTGGAAAATAGAGAGTTTTCGCAAAAGTTTGGCCACTAGGTCGTTGACGGACTAAGGATCTCCGGGCTAATGATCTAAGGGGAAAAAATCGTGAAACGATCTAAGGTTGTGAAAGTTAGGTCGTTGAACGATCTAAGCTGATTTGATGGGTGACGCTAACGTTTACGTTGAACTGTTCTCATCACTTGAAGATTTCAGTTTAAAAAGCCGTTTTTAGTTTTCATCTTTGCTAGTACAATTATACGGTTGTTCATAGACTAGCCAGGTACAATTAATGAAGATTTTCCAGTCTTAAAGGATCACAGAAACATTTCCTATTACTATTTTCAAGTGGAAAATAATGTAGGGTTGTCCATAGACACGAGACAAATTAGCCAAAAAACTAAAGGTTTGGCTAATTAAAGTTATTTGGCAAAAATTAGTGGCTAATAGGTAGACATTATTAGTCAAAAAACTGTAAGGTTGTCCATAGACATAGAGAAATTAGCTTGGTACCTTTTATTGACATTTTCCAGTCTTCAAGGATCACAGAAATATTTCCTAATACTGTTTTCAAAAAAATATAGTAATGTAGGGTTTTTATACAGCAGAAAAACCGAAAATCGAGAGAAAAAAGACGCAAGCTATCAGGTACACGTACACAACACAAACAAATAATCACAAATGCCATGGAAGAAGGCAATCCATGCGATGAGGTTTCCTTGGTGGAAGATTAGTACGGGAAACGGCCCATACGACCTATTGCTAGGTCGTTTACGTAGACCGGTGGCATCCAATGTTGACGAGCTAAGTTAGGTCGTTCCCACCCAAACGTGCGCATGCGCAGTTCGCACTTTCCTTCGTACGTAGGCCTTAGCCCGTCAACGGGCTAGCAGCCAAACCTTTGTGAAAACTCTCTTAAGTCGTATGGGCCGTTTCCCGTACTAACCTTCCACCAAGGAAACCTCATCGCATGGATTGCCTTCTTCCATGGCATTTGTGATTATTTGTTTGTGTTGTATACGTGTACCTGATAGCGTGCGTCTTTTTTTTTTTATTTTCGGTTTTTCTGCTGTATAAAAAAACCCTACATTTCTATATTTTGTTGAAAACAGCATTAGGAAACATTTCTGTGACCCTTGAAGACTGGAAAATGTCAATAAATTGGTCCTGGCTAATTTCTCTATGTCTATGGACAACCTTACAGTTTTTTGGCTAATAATGTCTACCTAATAGCCACTAATTTTTGCCAAATAACTTTAATTAGCCAAACCTTTAGTTTTTTGGCTAATTTGTCTCGTCCCTACATTATTTTCCATTTGAAAATAGTAATAGGAAATTTTTCTGTGATCCGTTAAGACTGGAAAATCTTAATTAACAACCGTATAATTGTACTAGCAAAGATGAAAACTAAAAACGGCTTTTTAAACTGAAATCTTCAAGTGATGAGAATATGATGAGAACAGTTCAACGTTAACGTTAGCGTCACCCATTGAATCAGCTTAGATCGTTCAACGACCTAACTTTCACGACCTTAGATCGTTGCACGTTCTAAGAGGTTAGCATCCGGGTTTTTTCCCTTAGATCGTAAGATTGGAGATCCTTAAGGTAGGTTCACATGGAGACGCAATTCTGGACGGCAATCCGGCACGGCAACGCCTTTACCGGAATTTTTGCCGCAGAGGCGTTCACATGGCAGCGGAATCATAACAAGATGCAATCGCAAAAAACAAACAGTTGCTCGAACTGGAATCCGCATAATCAACCACATATGTCGAATTTCAATATGGCTGAACAACCAAAGAAGAGAGGACTGCGCAGTAACCTCTTTGCAGATATCGCAACGGATCCGACAGTGGAAAATATCCGGAGATTTTGATATAGTATCCAAGGCACTGCGTTGCAATAATCTATTTTGCGTTGGCCAATAGAATTGCAGAACGCATAGCCGTGTCGGACTGCCGTCTGGAATTCGTCTCCATGTGAGCCTAGCTTTAGTCCGTCGACGACCTAGTGGCCAAACTTTTGCAAAAACTCTCTAAAAGGTAATAACCAAACATCGAATGATGTGAAATCGATATATAATCGCAACATTCGATTATCTCGATAGTCGCGTTTATCGTCACTATAATTAACTAGTACCCCTGTGATTACCATCTGAATTACATAATTGTCACAGCAGTCACTTTTACCTTGGTGCCTCATTAATTTCATCTGTTTGTTTTGCAGGAGCGTGGTGGAGCATGGCTCAACAACTAGCTGCTCAGGACTATCTTGCTCAGCTGCAATTCGCAAACATGTTACCACCTTACCCAATGATTCCCACGCCCCCACACTGTAAGTGAAATTCCTTCTTCTTCTTCTTCTTCTTCTTCTTCTTCTTCTTCTTCTTCTTCTTCTTCTTCTTCTTCTTCTTCTTCTTCTTCTTCTTCTTCTTCTTCTTCTTTGGCTCCTCGAAGTAAATTCTTCGACTGTTTTGGCTACCTGTGGAACGAGCGTAGTCTTTGACACGAAACCTTATTGTTGCTTGTTGTTGATGATTTTTGTAATGATGTATTGTTGCAGTGAGTTCCAACAAGACCAGCCATTCCAAGAACTCATCGTCCTCTTCTTCTTCCACAACGCCCTCTGCTACCGTATCTGTGCCTACGACCTCTCAACCAACGTCAACCAGGTAATGACGCTTGTTTGTTGTATAACACTGCTGCAGAAAATTAATGGACCACCGTTGAAAAATCTCTCAGACATGCAAATTGTGGGCTAGAAAAATATTCAAATTATGTTTGTTATTTTCGGAAAATAGACATTCAAAGGAAGAGTTAAAGGCCAAATCCTGCTCAGTACAAACCACCAATCAAAATTGGCCAAAGGACACTTTTGGTTTATTATTCTATAAATAATACACCTATGTATTCGCTCATCAAAAAATTGTTATAACACCCCCTCAAAATTTTTTCTTTTCCGTTTCAAGGTGCGTAGATTCCGAAAATGCAATGTCCGTCCGCCGTATCATCCATATCTGCTTCATTTTCGGTCTAAAAAGTTCGTTCTTTCGCGCACAGGCTGCATTTGGGCCCTAGTTGTGTCCCCGAGACGTTGCTACCCGATCGAAATATACCCAGGGGTGTTAGGGTGAAAAATTGTTGTTTTTTGTTTTTTTGTTTTAATAACATGAGCTTTTGAGGTATCGTTTTCCATGTTTTTAGGGCGAGAAGGCCGAATATGAAGTTGATTTTGACCAAAGAGTGAAGAATTGAGGTTGTAACGAAGGTTCAGCTCCCAAAATTATTTTTTTATCAGTCAAAAATCTGGGGAATTGTCTGAAATCACCAAAATTTGTATAATAACACTATAAGAAGTATCAGCATATGAAAAAAGACAATTAAATGGCACTACCTATGATCAAAGACAATATTTGTAAAAAAAAAAAACAGGCCGAATTCGTGTTTTTGGGGGACAAAATTGGTGGAAACCATCAAACATAGCTATTTCAATTATTGCACATTGAAAGAAACGATAAATGAACAGCCAAAATTTCTGTAGGTATCTCCAATAGAATAATAAACCCATGTGACAAGGACTTTGTACCGTTTTCGTTAAACATTTTGATTTTGCTCATTCAAAGAAACTGCAGTTCGAATGATCCTGCCGGACAAATTTTAAAAATGTATAGATCATTGGAAAGATCGTCTCATCCTGAAGAATTTTGTTGGGTGGTTGTTGGGTGGGGGGGGGGGGGGGGGAGAGAAAAAGTTAAAATCTTCCATTAGTTTAACGTGTGTTTTTCAAGAAATTGTGCGTAAAAGTAAGGGATCACCCAACTTTTTTCTTCTAATCTATGTTTGTATGAATTTCGGGATGATAACAGTGAGGTTCGGTTGGTAAAATATTGCCGAAGTTTGCCTGAAATTAAAAGTCTTAATTTCGAAATTCGATCAATAAATTTGGTAGGTACCTAATCATCTTAACAAAGTTTGAACTGAATTAAATATTATCCAGATATTGCCTTAGGTAGGTGTTTTTCTTGAAGAATGGGAAGTAGTAACCCAAGAAGAAATTGCGTCAGTAATTATTGGCTGTGCCAAGAAGGATCCGAGCTTTACGGACTGCAAGGGCCGGCTACACTCATTGTGAGTTAGGTATCTGTGAAACATTTGTTGTTAATATAGGCATTGAATTTGTTTATCTAAGATTAACACGCTCGTATCAACTGTGCCTGCTTCATTGTTATCACCTTGAAATTCCCGTACAAGCGTCAGTTAGAAAAAAAGTTGAGTAATCCCTTAATTTTCTGCACAATTTCTTGAAAAACACGCGTTTTCTAGTGAACTTTTGGCATTTAAACGAAACTAATCGACGGTTTTAACTTCTTTTTTAATAATTCTTCACAGTGAGACGAGCTTTTCCAGTGAGCTGTACATTTTTAATTTCGTCCGGCAGGATCTTTCGTATTCCATTTTCGTTGAATGGGCAAAATCAAAATTTTTCACGAAAGGTGTTTTTGGCCAATCTTGATCGGTGGTTTCTATTGAGCACCCTTTTCCTTTGTACGTCTGTTTTCCGAAAATAACAAATATAACTTGAAAAGAAATCTTCTTCTAGCCACCGATTCGCAGATATGGGACAACAGTGTATTTTCGACGGTGATCCCTTAATTTTGTGCAATTTGTGCAATCAAACCTGAACTCCCATTTTATTCGTTTCCAGCATTATCATAATTATCATGAAATTCCTGTATTCCCTTTCGACCTACTTGAAATTGGTTCTCGTAGAAATTTAATTTATATTTCAGTCCTCAACTGAGTTTTCTTTTAATGATTGAAGTTTGACTTTGTCGTCACGGAAACAGAATTTCGCTTCTTATAAAAAAATACCAATGTTATGCCAGTGACAGTTTGGTGGGTGTTAGATTGCCCCCGGACACGGAGATCATCAAGTACACGTCGTCGATGGTGGGACCCAAGATACCTGGGACGACCAACAGAGGGCGGAAGAAGACCATCTCGCTGGACCACCCTCACCTGAACTCCCTCAAACACAGGAGCCATAGCAACGAGGTAAGATAACTTCCCGCAACTTTTTAGTCGAGGTCCGACTCAGGTTACAGGTTTCAGTTTTGGATAATAATATTTTAGATTCGTTCGGACAGAAAGTTCCGGACCAATCTTCTGTGCCAAAAGCACATCCCCTTTCGTGCTTCCGGACTACGCCAGAACTGGTCCTGGATCGCTAGTCGGCTGTTCGGGCATTCAGTCCAGGACCGTTCTAGACTAGTTCTAACAGTCCTAGATTTTTTCGAGGGCTGTTGATCCTGCACATGCGCATTCGAGCTTCTCCTTATCAGAGGTTACAATGCTTCAGGTTATCTGTTTGGAATCAAAAGAGCGTGTTCGAACAGACAGTTCTGGACCGTTCCATCAGTGCCACATCCCATTTTGTGCTTTTGGACGGCGCCAGAACTGGTCCTGGATCAAGAGCTGGCTGTTTGGGAAGACAGTCCAGGACCGTTCTGGACTAGTTCTAACAGTCCTGGATTTTTTTGAGGGCTGTTGATCGTGCACATGTGCATTCGAGCTTCTCCTTATCAGCTGGTGTGGAAGGTTACAGTGCTTCAGGTTATCTGTTCGGAATCGGAAGAGCGTGTTCGGACAGACAGTTCTGGACCATTCCATCCGAGCCACATCCCCTTTTGTGCTTTTGGACGGCGCCAGAACTGGTCCTGGATCAAGAGCTGGCTGTTTGGGCAGACAGTCCAGGACCGTACTGGACTAGTTCTAACATTCCTGGGTTTTTTCTAGGCATGTTGGTCCTGCACATGCGCATTCGAGCTTCTCCTTATCAGCTGATGTAGGTTAAAATGCTTCAGGTTATCGTTTGGAATCGGAAGAGCGTGTTCGGACAGACACAGTTCTGGACTCAATACTGGACGGTTCTATCCCCTCATTTTCAGAATGCAGTTCCATCCTGGACTGGTCCGGGACTGTCTGTCTGAACAAACCTTCAAGAATCAATTGGTCTTGCAGTTTCAAGAGCCCTGAATACTTCTCGTCTTTCTTCCACTGGAAATCCTCTCAGATAATTTCCATAGTGAACAAGTTTATTTTATGCGAATGAAGTTTTTGTTTGTTAACTATTCCATCTCTGATTTTCCCTTTTGCTTTTCACAGCTTCCCAAAACACCCTATGTTGGTCTGGACCTAAGTGGCAAGAGCAAAGATGCGGCATCCGTCGAAGATTCTTTCTATCGCTATGTGAGTACCATAAGCAATTCCATACCGTTTATCATAGTACAGTAATACGTGAGATGAGCAGTAAATTAAGCCTGAAGGCTCACTTGGCTTATCGCACTGCAGCGGTGATCTGCCTCTCAGACTGATGCTCCTCTCGAGCAGCCCCAAACAGCTGTAAAACATATAAATTTTATTATGAGAAAACTTACCTCCTTCCTGTATTACAAGGGTCATGTTCTATTAATGAACTCCTGCATCGCGCTAAAACCCCCATTCGTTGTTCCAAGGGTTCGGATAAATCGGATAGGCTGGATGCTGTCAAGTCGGGCCAAACGAACGGAAGAACTTCGCCACCTGGTCCTGCCGATGATGGTCCGTTGAATCTGTCCCTGAAACCCGACGTTTCGACTAACCACAATAACAACAATTCTGCGCTCCAGTCCTTATCAGCCCTCTCCCAGACTCTCGGTCAATCCGAAAGAGGTAGGTGGCAAATTTTGTAGCAGTATTTTCTATATCTTCACTGTTAAACGATTTTTAAGCTCATATTTATGTACGGTACAACCTCGCATGCAATTTTGTATTAAGTGGTCCTCTATAATAGCCTCTATAATAGCACTTCAACAACTAAACCTAACTTACTGTCAATGCCTTAACTTACTCTCAACATCTAACTTAATGTCAACAACCTAACTTATTGTCAATGCCCTAACTTACTGTCAACATCTAAACCTACTTACTGTCAATGCCCACAGTGGACCGAAGGAAACCTGGTCCTAAACCAAGAAGAGTGCCTCCATTCGCGCCATCAGATTCTTCACATCCATCGAGTGGTAGTGAAGAAAATGATTCAGTAATACTCCCCCACAAGGTAAGAAATACTGTTCTACTCAGTGCTAATCATTGCCAATTACAAATAAGGTGGAATAAACTTTATTACAAATCAAATTTGTTTTCATAACCTATATGGTGGTCTTAAAACAGTGCGTGGTTGTGGTGTATAAATATTGTTGATGTTCTCACAGGATGGTAGGCCGAGAAATCTTGGGAGGGGGATCTCCAAACCAAAGAAAAACACCGTAGCCTCACTTCTAGCGCAGAGCAGGGCGCTGGGTATCAAACCTGGCCTCGAGGTGAGCCAGCTAGCAGCATTGGCCCGGGCTACCTCCAACTTCGGTAATTACCACATTTTCATACCTGTACATCCACTTTTCACCCATCTCCATCCCTTTATCTGAGGTGAAAATCGTTCAAATGCATACATTAATACCATGTACATTTTACATCAGTCATAACACGATTATGAATCTTCTTGGTTACTGGAGTGTGCTGCGTCCAAGATGGATACTCCACGTCATACTACTAAATTGCTTCACACGGAAGTGCTCTTATATCCTGTAATTATGAAACCCTTTTCACAGAAAGTTTGGGTCTTCCAGAGAAGGACAAAGAGGAGAGTAGTATATCCAGCTCACCCAACTCTCTGCATGATCAGCTCCAACCACTGCCACTGGTAAGAAGACTCTTGTGATTGTCAAATATTTAAACGGATCTATATTTTTAGCATTGTGAATTTGAAACCGCACTCCCTAAGTATGACTGTCTTGCCAGCGATGTTAGTTACTGAACGTGGAACTGAGAACGCGTTCTTAGTACAAAGTTTTCTTTTCATTTTTGTTCTTCTTATTCTCCTCCTGGTTTTCTGTCTTGGAGGGATTACATTTGCTGATGGAAGCACTATCCAAGCTTGTCACTCCTGTGCTGATGTGTTATCAGGGTAGGTAGTGGTGGAGCTCCTCTGGCGTTATCAGAAATCAGTCATCCTGTCCATAATTTTATCATCATTTCAATAAGAAGTGTTACTATAGTGATTCTGGGTGTTGCTGTCTTTCAGAACCTGAATCGTAGCTTCGATGACCACAAGCACACTAGTTACGACGGTATATCCGAAGACAGCCACTCGGATATGACGGACTCCAGTTCTGACAGCGATGGCGACAGCCATAGCAGGAAGAGGGACCGTGACTCCATGTCGAATGGTATGCTCACTTCCCCCCATCCCACATTTCATAACGGTTAGCTACTTTCAGTACCTTACAAGCAATTATTTACACGTTACATCCCACAATGTAAGTAAAGCAGCAGTAAAACAACAGCAGGTTCTTCGTTACTTATGTAAACTTCCATCTTTCCTCGTGTCGGGAACAAAGTCCGAACTCCTGGCTGCGTTCGACATCAGTGTATTGCCGAACCCCACGGGGAAGGCTAGGGGTTTGACAAATAGCTAGGAAGGCCTGGGTTCGATCCCCGGTCCAAGAAAATATTGTTCTTCTGTCGTATAGTTCACACATCCGTAGGTCGTGGGTAATGTCGACTGTGTGACGTTCATGGTCTCGAGGTGTAGGAGCGGTTCCTATGGCAAGTAAAACAGCCATCACACAACTAATGTTAGAGACCTACTAAAGTATAAGTGAACTTGTGTCGAGCTTTGCTCGTTTTGGCACAGAGTCAATTCTAATTCCTGGCAGTTGGAGGTTGTTGATTTTATAACAACTCCCATGTGGTCTAGTGGATAGGATATCTGGCTTTCACCCAGAAGGCCCGGGTTCGATTCCCGGCATGGGAAATTATTTTCTTCTCTATTGTATATCAAGGTCCTACTTACCTGTTATAATACTTTAAAAAAACTAAACTCGGGATTTCGCCATTCAATATTAATCGTATATTATTCGTATTTCTGTGTAATATTATCGTTACTCATCAATTTATTTGTCCGTTTTTCAAGATGGTGGACCTGGAGGTAAAAGGCGAAAAGTGGTGATAGACGAAGGGAAGCTGAGGGAGGCTTTAGCCAAAGGATGGAAGCGGGAAACGTACATCACGAGCGTGGGCAGAGCAGGCGTCAAGGGCGAGGTCGTTTACACGTCGCCCTGCGGCCGGACCTTTCGACATTTCAGCGACCTAGTCAGAGTAAGCCCAGTTATCAAAATTTCGTTATATTTACCACTGTCATGAGGGCACAGATAGGGTACAGTGAACAGGTACCTCATGACATTGGCGTTATAGTTATCAATGTCATGAGGTACCTGGTACCCTATCTGTGACTCATGTTCTAGTGGCATTTATTAATCGTATCCAGTTGATGGCAGCTTTTTAGGAGTTAAGGGGAGAAGGCATCTTGTTGGGAGGAGGAATCGGTTTTTTCCTATTTGTTTCTATTTGTTACTCAATATATTGCATCGATTGCAACCACAATTTAGAAAAAATAACATCAAGAACTTGTTGAAAAAAAAAAAATCGTTCAAGTTGGGTACTTCAGTGCATGCTGACGCTATGGGCAGTCGTTTCGTCAGCCTCCTCGTCAGCACAAACAAAATAATCGGCAAATAATATATCTTGTAAAAGGGAGGTTATTCATGAAATGGTGAGGTTATAACTTCGTAAAATGGCTCGGCTTTGCCCCAAAAATCTTGACTCGTAATTTTCTTTTCAGTTTTTCACTCTGATAAAATGTATCCAATTTCTGCATGCTTACAAGCTAGATTGCTGGGAGTCTGAAGTTTCGAAAAACAACATTTAAAAAAATTGCATAATTTTAAACTCTTTTTATTTTATTTTTCAAAGTCTTTGGAGCAAAGCCATTGGGATACTTTGCCCCAACATTTGCTTTCCTATAGAATTAGACATAAAAATGGGGTTTTTGGAACAATGTAACGTCAGTCGATATAGTCAACAGTATAAATTGTAATTGAGCAGTTCAAAAACGTATTTCAGTGCCATAAAAAATAAAATATTGACTTCCCATTGGATTCTGAAGTCATCCTGTTGCTTTGATAATACATACATCTATTGACTTCCCCACTCCCTTTCCCTTCTTTACAGTGTCAACATAATTAAAATATACTGATGCCGCTGTAGGAGGGGCGGGGGATTCTTGCATAGTGCACCCGGACCCCAAAAAGTATTGCACAGTGCACCCAGCCGCGTCTTTTTCACACTGCACCCGATTTCACAGTGCACCCGGGAGATCAGATTCCCCCCCGAGGGGGTTCTTGCATAGTGCACTCGGACTCGGAAAAAAAGCCTCAAATTTTCCTTCCCACTTTTACAGACTTAGGACTGTCTGCGACCGTGCAGGTGTGGTTAAAAATTTGGTATGCCTCACAGTGAGGCATTGTCAAACCTAACCTACAAATATAAAAATGGAAATCGGAGAAATGGGAAATTACTGTGGGTCAAACTCTTGTGGTGGGTCAAACTCTTGCGGCGGGTCGAAATGTGGGCGAAGTTTAAACGATATTTTTTTTGTTAGCAAAATTGTATGCAGTAATTTCTCCATTCATCTTCTTATCAATTCAACCTAACGAAATCCTGCCTTACGAGGCGGGGCGGCTAAATCGTCGTTGGCTCTTTGTTTCACCACGGCTCTCAACATAACTTCTGCTACATCCTCCATCGTCTCATGGGAGTGCTCATGTTTGCTACAAACTGTATTTTCATGAAGGGTTCTCAGATAACTTTTACACCCATACTTCGAACGCCCGGGACAAATCCACAGACGTTCCCCGGATTTGAGCATTTTCTGAAACGTGAATCGGTACCCATCCTTGTAGAACATGTCTTTTCCCTCTCGGGACCCGCCCGCTACACAACCTTGACCGACCTCACTCATGGTTTCACTATGCAATACTCCTTTCACTTTCGACTTTCGACCTCTGGGGTGCACTATGCAATACTCCTTTCACTTTCGCCTCTCGACTTTCGACCTCTGGGATGCACTATGCAATACTCCTTTCACTTTCGCCTCTCGACTTTCGACCTCTGGGGCGCACTATGCAATACTCCTTTCACTTTCGCCTCTCGACTTTCGACCTCTGGGGTGCACTATGCAATACTCCTTTCACTTTTGCCTCTCGACTTTCGACCTCTGGGTGCACTATGCAATACTCCTTTCACTTTCACCTCTCGACTTTCGACCTCTGGGTGCACTATGTCAGTCCCCCGGAGGGGGACTCTCGAGGGTCCACCGTCACTCTCCTCTAACTCTGTCGCCCAAACTTTGAAATGCCAAAATCTTTTGCGTCACCCTGTCAATAACAGAGCCCTCATTTCGCCCCTTTCCCCCCAAAGACTCAGTCTTCACCAACCATATTTTGGTTAAACCAAATCCCACTGAGAAATACCTACACCTTGTTGATGGACATTCTCGTTGAACACTCTTGTTGAATTTATTTTCGGCACCCACCTATTGAACGCACAATCTTAATCCTGTTATTTTCTTCTTCTCCCGCAGTTTTTAGATAAGCAAGGATCAGATCTCACGAGAGAGTATTTTTCGTTCAGTTGTCGTATTCTACTGGGCGATTACATCGAATCGGAACAGGGTAAAGAACCAATTAGACTGAGTGAAGGGACGCTAGCACTTAAACTCCAAGAAATGGTGGCCCAACACAGGTAATTATTTTATAATAAATAGTTTGTTAATAGCTTCTTCTTTTCCCAACTACATTTATTATCATTTCAATATTCTGTTTGGTTATTTAAGTATTTCATTTAGTTATTTTCTGATTTATTTTGAACTTACTGCTTTGGTTTATTGTTCTCTGAAAGATGTTGACTATATTAATTTGTTTTGGTGACTATCAAAAAGTCACTATTCTACGTTTTGTGTACCCAGGGCTGCTCTGGATCTCAACAAGCAGGAAAGAGATAGGATGGCTCTGGCTGCTAAAGAGGCGAAGAGGTTGGCACGTGAGGAGGCGGCTAAACAGAAAGAACAATTAAGGTAATGACTCAATTTTTGTCTGTCAATTTACAATACAATACTTTTTCATTTATTCACAATACATGGAGTACAAAATGAGCAAAATAGTTTGCAGAACAAATATTGCTCGCCTAAAGGCAGAAGCCCGTGGCGACGGGTCGAGAGTCAAGAGTCACTAATCAGGACCCCATGTACATAATTATAAATTTAAAAAGAAAATAAGAAAACAAATTAGACAACAACAAAGGAATATCTCTGTCGATATAAGCGAAAACAACTGTTGACACAAACTGGGGCGAAAACAACTGACCAGAAAAAACTTCTGTGGTTGAAACTCTATCGAAAGGTAGACGAAAAAAATACAAATGAAATAACTAAACTAGCAAACATAAATGCTTTTCAAAATCAAATTAGACTACAAGATTCAGCGAAATCAAATAGGAAATTACCATAGCCTTATATTTGGCCTTTGAACAAGTAGTTGGCGACTTAAGTTCCCCGCTCAGTTTGTTGTACAGCACATGAAGAATTTAAAATTGCAATAAATTTATCAAGACTTGGTATCGTTGTGGCTCTCAAGTTCCCCTGCTGTGCCACCTGTCCAATCTTTCCATAACCCATGTATGCCATATCCGACAGCTACCGTTTCTCACGGTGGTGTCAAAGCGTCTTATATCCAAGCCTGTTAAGCCAGTTTTAATTCTGAAATTTCAATTTTCATTTCTGCAGGCTCCTAAAAGAACAAGAGCGAAATGAGAGGCAGGAACAAGCCCGGAAAGAACGGGAACAACGAAACCAACAACTCCTCGAGGTATGCTGAATAATCCTAATAACCTTAACTCTGATTTCTTGCATGAATTATTTTAATTGAAATTATCTTTCTGTATGTTTCCGTTTTAAAAAAGATTTTCGCCGTCATCCATTGACGTTTTTTTCTCCTTGAACATTGTTTTTTCGTTGGTAGAACCAATTTTGTGCCATTTTAGCCTGAATGGATTTTTTTCACTATTCTGTATTATTTTAAAATATTCTTTTTTTAAATTTCTTTCTCCGATTTTGTCTTTTCGATTTTTCAAACGTTATTTGCTGTGCAGAAGTGGTGATGGGAAGTTAGACGATTCACGGTTTTCTTCCCTATTTTCATCTCTTTTTTTTGTAGTTTTAATTGTACAATCAATGTTATTGGTTTGTTATTTCAAAAAACACGAAACTAGGACTTGCAAAATACGTTTTTTGGATATTGTAATAAATTTACTACGTACTTGTTGCAGTAAATGTTAGTTTTCAATAGTACGTATATTATTTTCGTATTTCTCAAATTTTCAACTTTTGAATATATTTTGCATGTCCGTGACTTAATTGTCTTTTAATCCAAACGTGGAGCTCTTAGCACTTTTAATTCATTATGCAATTTCGTTTTTTGTGTGCTTTATTCGTTGATATTATTATACATCTTCAAATACTTTTGATGCCAACCGGGATGTAGAATGGATGATTTGAGTCCGTTCACTGTTCGATCGGCACAAATTGTAGGGCCTTTTGGCCCTCCCACGCTATATTTATAATTATTGCCTACATAATAAATAAAAAATGCATCAGATACCTGGATTACACATAATTGCCATGTTTCGTAAATGAAGAAACTGAGATTGGAAGAAATTTAAACCATTGAATCACTCAGTTGACATAATTTTTAAATCACTGTTCCTCAATTGGAAGTTAAACTATTAATTTAATAGCTTTTCAGCGGGTCCAATTGGTTATTTTTATTTATAATTTTGTTTTTTATAGTTGCGAATACGGTCAGTAACGTAGCTGAGTTAATCCATTCTGCATCTCTCCCTTTTATTGGCTTTTACAATTTTTCATATCCCTCATGAGTGTTTTCTGTCATTTGTTATGTTTTTTTTCTCACATTTTATATTTTCTTCATAAATATTGTTTTGTTTTTTTTTAAATCAGAGCTGTCGTACATATGATGAGCACATGTGTTGGGGTCCTAATCTTCAATGAACTTGAATTGAAAAGTCTATAAATAAAGACAACTTTAATCCGCTACTCACCAGCACAAGACATTAGTCAAACAATGCACCAAAGTAACAAATCTGTGTACATAAAACGTCTAAAAAGCTCAATAAACTCTTAAGAAAAATCACTTGCTACCAACCACTTCGTAACCATCACTTGCACTTGATTCTGTTGTTAATTACTTTTAGAAATTTAATTTTGATCTTTATTTGCCAATTTATTTCTCTCCATTTCTTCCTTTGTTTTAGTTTGTTTTTCGGTTATAATGAAAGTGTTACAGTAAAACCTCAGACTCAGACAATTCACCTGGTTAATGCAGGGTTTTCTTTGTAGGTGTCGTTCATCTCACAGTTTGTGTGTATAGTAAAGGTTCAGTCAAGATATCTACCTGTTTGCCTGTCGAGTCTTTTCAAAAATGCGCCGAACCAGACAAATATCTTGGGGAAATCATAAGATATGTTATGCATTGGATCCTGGAACTTGGATAATATTTTAATTCTTTATAGTGATCTGGTGAAGTACGAGTAGAAGCCTCTGTCGTTTCAAATGAAAAATGTTCCAGTCTAATTACTACATTTTCGTACTGATTATATCCGTTGATCTATGCACATTAGAGAGTTTTTGCAACACACTCACGACGAAACGAAAGCAGTGCTGCACATGCACACTTAAGACACCAAAAATTTTGACGAACCGTGACGACGAAAAATACCGGGATCTCACGGCGTCGGCTTTTGTCGTGTTGAGATGACGAAACGTAATTTAACCTAACATCTGTATAACACTACCTACCTTCTTCTGTTTTCCTTGGCAAATAAAAATGTCGAGCGTCGTATTCGCAGCTGCTTCTTGGCGTCTTTCTATGTTAATACAGACTTGACGCCATGTGTGGACATAGATTTGTATTAACCACAGAGTAAAATGGATGAAAGAGATGTTAACGTAACGTTAGCGTGACTTCACCAGCCGGTAGATGCCAAAGCTGAACGAAAACTGAATCGAAAAAGGTTAGCATCTGACTTCGGTCGCCCTATCCGCCATTTCCGTTTCGTTTCGGTGCGAGGGTGTTGCAAAAACTCTCTGTTAATCAAGTTGGGAACTCTATAGATTCAGTCATATTTTGAAAGATACCACCTTTTTACCATACAAACAGATTGTTGAGAGTAAACGATTTTCTATAAGTTTTAATTTCTTTGTAAGTCGTACACGTGATCAACTCCCCGATGAAAACTTCTAGAGAGAGTAAGTAGTTCGATTTTAATAGTTTGTAATGCAAAAATGAGTCGCATGTCCAGTTTCAATAAAGGAAAAACTATTTCAGTCCCACGGCCGAATCTCTTAAACACTTAAAACGAAAAAATCAATTGTCATTATGTTCAACTTGCAGGTTCTATAATTTCAATATATCATATTAGTAAGGAATACAAACGTAGCTGTATTGTTCATAACAACAACAAAATCCAAAGATTTGTATATTTTCTACTAATTTGTAAAATCTGTTAGTATCGCGGCGCATCGTGCTTGAACTGAATTAATATACAATATAATAATAATTATAACTAAATGTTAAATACAATTTTTTTAAACGCCCATAAAACATTGAACTGTGTCACAATAATTTAGAAGAATTTCGCAGAACCCCTGGATTCGCCAGATGGAAATTTTCCGAGTTTATAACTTTACTGTAACATAGCGGGAGATATTTTGAATTCCATTGTGTTCGATTTATTTGTTCCACGTAGGGGCAGAAAAATGAGTCACCGTTGTGTAATTTGCTTCCCTGAAATTGAAGAAGAGAAAGTGGTTTTTTCCCTTCAGTTGAAGCGGGTTGGTTTAGGAGCTGAAGGAGACAGTCTTGATAGCGATTGTTGGTTGTTTTATAGGGTCGAAAGCGGCTTGCTTTCACAAGTGAAGAAAAATGGAGAATAATTAGGGAGATCGAATCGGGGAAAAGCAAATCCGACGTTAGCCGAGAATTGGGTCTAGCTAATTCAACAGTGGCGACAATTTGGAAACAAAGGGGCAACGTCATGCCGACCCCTGGAGCTAGCTCGGTACGCACAGCCCCCCTTCACCATAGCTGAGGCCACTCAATTTAGCTTGGGGTTAACGTTGCTTCCCATCCTGTCAAGAGTCGAATGTGCTCTTGAAATAAGCCTCTCGTTGGTGCAGTTTGAAAATTCTTAATGGAAATGGGGGAAAAGTCTGCTTATTTGGGTGGATACGTTTTGATGTTCTTTTATTCGGGGAAAATCTTGAAAAAGACTTGAGCTTTGGAGGGTCCGCACTCTGCAGTATTGACCCAATCCACCCCGGGATCACTTGTTCAGCATTACTTCTGAGTGGGGTCGATCACTGGGGCGATGTCAAACCCTCGTCTGATGTCTTCTTGCGGTCTCCAGTTTATTATTCACCTGAGGAGGGGGTCGTCCCGCTTTTTTGCCTTGACGATTCGGACTGTGTAGGACACAATCCTCTTCCAGGTTCCCTGGCTGGAGATCATCTTCCCGATCACATTAGTTGGTGTGATCCATCTGGTGCAGTGGAAAAACGTGTGTTTGGCGTCTTCGTTTGGTGCATAAAGCACCAGCACTTTGTGGTGTCTGCTAGCGCCCTTCCGTGCAGATAGGACCGGAAGTATCCATGGCCCGACGGGAACATTGTCCAGAAATCCACTTCTCTGTGCCTCCTGTCAAGCCAGTTTGTCTTTGTTGTGGACGCCTCGAATACTTCGACAGTTCGGATGCCGGAAGGACTGCGGTCGCTCCCATAATCATCCCACAAGGGGCCGTGTACGAAGACAGCCACCATCTATGGCTTGGTTCCGTGGAATCCGACTGGAAGTCTCTATGAAGAGTTGGACCCTCCTGTCCCTGAAGGAGGCGCTCCAAGACAAATGGGTTGATTCAGGCAAGCCCCTGCCTCGAAAGGCTGTTTACGTTAATTCTGGAAACTACCATTGGAAGACATCTAGTGGTATTTGAAACCAATGAAGTGAGAAGGTACTGGGTGGCATGGTAGAAAGTTCAAGGTCCTGTTACCTACATTCATTGGCGAAAGGTTTGATCTTGAACCAACCAAGCTCTCCCTTTCATCCTGTAGAGAATGGGCAATTTCCGTGTGTTGCAAATGCTCTTTTTTGGCCCATTTCTGTTCAGTAACAGAAATTAACACTTATTGGCCACTTGGCGACATAGTGAGATGTTTGTGCCGGAAATTCCTGGCAGAAAATGTGGAATTTGAATTTTTTGAGTTCCTGCTATAAATTACTATCAGGTACATCACCGAGTAGTTCAACTGAATTCCTGCTTAGAGCGCTAGTGCATCACTTTAAACAATGTACAGAACCCTGATGGATGGAACCGCAAATTTACAAATAAAAGGGAAGGTTAAACCAAAGGGAGGTTCACAAGCACAGGTTCTTGAAGTTTGCCAGGAAGGTTTGCCATTTCTAATGTTGTGTTGTTGGCAGCATTGAGAACCTTCTCCTCTGAAGCTTGTGCTAGACTAGACCTCCTTGGGCCAGCAGCCAGTGAGATGACAATAGACATGATACGCCATTTCTTGCCACATTTTTATTTTTAATCACCCTCATTTAAAAAAATACCGTTTATGTTTGAAACGTGTGGAACCGCTTGTTTGAAAACTGGCTTCAAACTACAATTTTTCCAAGAGTTCAGAATTTGTTTAAAAAAATTTTTTTTAATTGACGAAAATTCCACATTTTACCTGATTTTGAGGTATCACCGGATAGAAATAATATTACACGCGTAACTCGACCTCCGCCGCACCATACTGCGGTAATGTAGATACATCGCAAGAGGCTTATTTCAAGAAAGAACGGGATTTTCGTCCCACCTCATCTTCGAAGTAGGTTTAGGTGGAACACAACGTCTTCAAAAGGGAAAAATAACGTGTTAATTTTAAACGCAGAGCTAAACTTGAGTGGTCTTATCTAGATTGTCCTGTAGACAGCATGATACAGCATTTGCAAAACAGTTGACAAAATGAATAAATTGATACGAAAAAAAATAATTAAAAAATCAATTAATCGCAGCGGTAACTGAGTCTTCCTAGATACGTAACTACCTGCATCATCTGCTGTGAGGGATCATAATTAAAACTTGAGTTTGTCCTTTTTCGCTGTGCCTTATTTAAAAAGACCCCTCCTTGCCAACTTAACATTATTCAGGTTGATTGATAGGTAACGTTGGACGTAGTTTTGGTGTTGAGTGATTTTCTTACTCTGTGGATGGCGCATGGTGAATGCGGTGTTATTGCTTGAATGAATTTCGCATGCTGGTGGTTGCTTTCTAATTTATTCATTCGTCATTTTAAGATTTGACCAATCAAAGATATTATTGTAACCTCCCGTCCAGGGATTGCAACATGCTACTATTAGTTGTTATTGTCATCTAATTGAACCAAATACGTCAACAATTGGATCAGTTATGGACCGAAATATGAATTGTACAGTTTTCTAGTCATTTCTGTTGATTGTATACATTTTATTTAGGTACATTTATGCTATTCACTGTGATGAAATAAATTCGAGTATTACAATAGTATATTATTTTGAATGGTCGCATCTTCAGTCAAATGAAATTTTATTTATTTAATTCGTCGTTTGTTTTAATTTAGGCTGTAGTACCTCTCAAAAAGGAGTGAGGATTGCCAACCCCATGTCGAGTACACTTAATCGTCTGGCTTACTAACGAAATTTTACTTTTATGATTTTTATAGCGTTTCCCAGAGCAGCATAATTTTGTAAAACTAGTTGATGCTGCTTGAACTTGAAAAAAAATATTTAAAAAAAAGTTTTTTTTCGCTTTAGTTAGAGGTAAAATGTGTTTATTCGTTTTCTGATTATTAGCTATATGTCTTCATTTTGTGTCTGCATGTAAAGGCTCGGAAGAAAAAGCAAGAGGAGTTGGAGCGTCAACGGATAGAAGGCCAACAACGTAAACAGCAGGTAGGTCCGATCAGATTCCTTGTCAGTAATGGTGGATATCAAAAAAACCAAAGGGAATTACCGAATTGATTTAAGGGATTGTCATCTGTTCGTCTACACGTAGGGTTTGCGTGGAGTTTGTTGACTTGGTGCAAGTGATAGGTGTCTGAAGTTGATGTTATATTATAAAATCCTTCATTGGGTGCTCTCCGATTTTGAAATGTATGGTTGACCTGGGGACGTGGGAGTGTTCCGCCCGCCAGGAAGACAGAAAAAAACCTCCAAATCGACCAAGAACCACTTTACAGGACAGAACAAGTAGGGGTTTTACTCCCCTTTTACTCCGCTTTTTACTCCCGCCTCCCTCCCCTCTCAATAACTTGCCCCCTGGGGGGGGGGGGGGGGGTCTTTGTTGTTGATTTTTCGTACACCCATTCCCGGGGGGGTCCCTGAGGACGTGAACCAAATTTCAACCCTCGAAACCATCAGGCACCGGAGTGTAAGATCCCAATTTGGCGCTAGGATTCTTACACTGATTACCAAATGAAACGTGTAAAAATCAAGAGGAAGAAGCTACGGAGAAATCGTATAAAACCCGATAGAACAATATGATCAAGGTCAGTCGTCGAAAATCCGCGGAGCTGTGCTGTTGGAAGTGAAAGGCCCGGCCCACCGTTGCCGCCTTTCCTCACGCTGTCCCGTCCTCTCCGGGAAGTACGTCTCGGCTGGTTAGCTCCAAGACGGGACAGCGTGAGGGCCTTTCACTTCCAACAGCACAGCTCCGCGGATTTTCGACGACTGACCTTGATCGTATTGTTCTATCGGGTTTTATACGATTTCTCCGTAGCTTCTTCCTCTTGATTTTTACACGTTTCATTTGGTAATCAGTGTAAGATTCCTAGCGCCAAATTGGGATCTTACAGGAGTTATGGACGTTTTAAAATGGCTTTTTTCAAGTTTTTCTACTTGCTCTTGTTCCTTGACAGGGCCTCACAGACATAACGGACCCAAATTTTGCACACACATGCGTTATGCTCCAAGGAAGTGCCTTTTGTGCAATTTATAGGGAGAGAGCAGTTTCTAGGCGTAGGTTAGAGAGGGTTTCAAGAGCTGAAATTTGGCACACTTGCTCACCAAGGCTTCCTGAGGGTGTGATCAAAATCTGAACCCGATCGATCGAAAGAAAATTTACGGAGACAATTTTTTTTTAGGTAAGTAGGAACTGAGAAACAAATTTTTAGTTACTGGGAAAAATGTTCACTTCATCAATGCAAAAACGTGTGATATCCCCCAAAAAACAACCCTGTTGTAAGAATTTACCCACCAAGAAAACCTCCTCAGCCCCAAAAAGGATTGATATCCATTTTGCCCGCCAAAATAGCATGATCGGTGCTTCTCACCTCACTGTTGGATGTGCGTGTAGAAACCTGTTACTTCTCCCCCTGTTGGATACGTGGTGTATAGAAACCTGTTCCTTACCCCCAACAAAGTTGCCGGGAAGAACTCAAGTTGGTTACTGGCATCTGAGTTCACCAACATTTTACCATAATCTTCTTAAATCAAAAGTTCAATAAATAGCGCTCCTCAACACAATGACACCATTAAACCAAAGTGTTATAAGGCGGTTCGGGCACGTTTCACGTAGGTATTCATTTTTTTAATTTTTTAAATGTATTTTTTTAAATTTTTTTATACGTCAAAACGTATTTTTCGTGTGTTGCAGGAGAGAGAAATGAAAAGACAGCAAGCAGCCATAATCAAAGAACAGGTCAGTAAAATCCGACGTTTTCGAATTGAGTGTGTTTGTGCTTTTCGATAAAATGACTCAATTGGTAGAGATTTGCGGTGTATAGAATGCAACGAATTTTCACTTGAACCAAATTGTAAACTGAATCTATTTTTGCAAGTACATAGTTGTTTTTTTTTGGGAATTTCTCAGGAGTACCTCCTAGAACTTTGAACTGGTCATTACTCTCCCTCATGAATAAGTTGGTTTAACCTCGCCAAGCCCGATATATCCAATAGTATGTCCTAATTTTTCTATAGTAGCAGACAAGGAAATAGAGAGAGCTAGGAATTGAGTTTTTCAAGGGTCCAAAACCTCAAACGGTACTCAAATGTGCCTTTGTGGAGTAATGAGTTCAATCTCGAGGCTTTTTATTGTTTGACCTCTTAATAAATTATTATTGTACAAATTTATGACTCAGTACAAATAAATTCCCTTTAGTAAAACACGAAGCGACCTCCAGTGACATGCGACGTTAACGTACTGAACGAGCAACACTGTTCAGCTGTGCCAATTGGTGGGGGCTCTTCGGATTTTTGAAAAATATTAAAGTTACTCATTAGAATGACTCATTCTCACTCATTTATGCTTCAAACCTGTCAGCTTTGACGTGTTGTCTGTCCGTGTTAGCAGCTTATGTCAACAGTTTCATTCTACCTTGGCTTCTCTTTCTCGATCTGTACGGAAGAATATCATACTTTGTTCAAGATTATCTTGTTCTAAACAAATAGTAGATGCCTACCTTTGAGTCTAGTTTTTGTAGTACATACTGTGTCTGATTCTGCCGAAATTCATGAACAAATGAGCCGTCACTCGAATTTTTGAGTTCGCAAAAACGTGTGCACATGGGCGCAAAATGTGCACTGAACGCAGAAAATCGAGTTCTGTGGGTGTAGCTAACTACCAAGTGCGATACATGATTTTAATAGCTTTGTTCCAAGCGCGGCGAGTTCCGTAATGTATTCGGCGCAGAACCCACTGCGCACGAAAACAGTTCCAAGCAGCTTCACTTCTGTAACTCAATTCCCGCACCATGTTCCCACCGCCACGGGTGTAGAAAATTTCTGCACTCAGTTCAAGAAATTTTTCGAACCCAGCAGGGATGAGTTTCCGAACCGGAACTGAAGGAAACCTTCTGGAACCTCCCTACAATTTCTCTGCTAACTCTCACGCTAAACGTGCTGGAAGGTCTCATTTTCGTTTTTTTTTTTGTTTTCAGCTGTTTCAGAGCAGCTGTTCTTTGTAGTGTTTTGTTGTTTTTGAAGTTGTTCTTTGTGCTGGTACACTTGGTACAGTTGGACAGTTGGTACACTTTACGAAGCTGGCGTGGCGTGGTGGTGGCTTGTACCAGGTTATTATTTTATGGTTATCCGCACTGTGACCAGTGCTTCGCTAGCGCTTGCGGTGTTTCCATCCGCAAGTTCCAGATGTTCCAACTGATGGGTTATTGAACTGAGAAAAATCCCCGCCTTTCTGGTTCAGGTTCGAAAACTCAAGATGGTTAGAGAACTCTGTTATGGTGCTTGGAACAAACCTCATGTGGTTTTTTTTCTTCTTCACACTGAATAACATGGTGATGTTCATTTTTTGATTCGCGCAGTTTTGAGAGCATTAATACGTAGAAAACATATGCAGATCGAGCGGTGAACATCACCAGGTTATTCAGCATTGGAAAACGTAAAAATCATGTGATCATAAACCATTTCACTTGGTATTTTATTACGCCCACAAAACGCAGTTGTTCGCGTTTCACGCACATGAGCGAATTTGCGCTCTCAAAAATTCAAGAGACATTTTTTCATGATTTCACGCAGAATCCGAATCTGCAGTAAAAATAGGGGTTTGTCAGTTGAAAACAGAGTTAATGTGCATTGCGCACGTTTTGCGCATGATCTGCGCAAAAATGTCATATTCAGATTGCATGCAACAAATTAAGGGGTTACCGTTCGAAACTTTTTTCAAACCCCCCACTTCTTAAGGGAGATATTTCGGTTGGCCTTAAATTTTGGTCAAACCGTATTTTACGACACATGAAGTGTGGCAAATTCCAAATAGAGCTCAATCCTGATTTTAATTTTCTCGTCCCCATGCAACACTAGTTCGTAGCTTCTTCACTAACCATTACAGAACGATTGGTAGACACTAACAGCAACTTCCTATTAGATGAAACGCCTAATAATGATAATAGTACTAAATTTTGAAGTAGGCAGTCCTCTAATGTAGCACAGGTACCTCTAAAAATTACACCTGCCTGTTTCAAATGGTATACCAGTATTTTAGGCGTAATTTTGAAAACCGGAAATTTAAAAGTTGGATTCCAGCGTTGGAACAACTTGTCAGTTGTTGTTGTTGTTGTTGTTGTTGTTTTGAATGTGCTATAGGTAAAGTTCACTCGAGGTAAAGAGCTAAACCAATGTAACCCTGAGTTATGTTAGAATAAATTAGGGTATTGGCTAAGGAAACCGTGTGTTTTTTATAGATGTATATGCAAGAACTGACCAAGCAGAGGGAAATTCTGTACACAGTAGAGTTGGTACGTGGACGACTTCCTTCTATCTGTGCACGCTTTAATCAATTTTCATTTGAATGTAACATCCTCATTTAAAACTTCTTTTTTTTGTTTCTCTCACTAACATGCATGTTTGTTCCTTCAAAATAAAAATACTGGAAGTTTGAGTAAAATCGAGCCATCTCAGTTGGGTTCTTGTGGGCGACGTGCGGGAACGTGTGAAGGAGAGAGGGAATGGAATCCAAAATGGCTGGTGTCCGGACTTTGGAATATTATCTGAGAAGAGATGACAAGTTTTCTTCCAGTCAAGCAGTTGCATGGAGAATACTATTAGCCAGTGGGGTATTCCACCTTGTGAGAGCTTTTCAAAAGAAGTTCCAGTCATTCCAGCATGGCTATAAGAGCGAATTTTCTAAGAAATATTCTTGGTATTGTGTAAAAAGATGATATAGAGAGAAACCATATGATGTAGGGAGAAACCATACTACTTCCCGTAAAATTTATAGTTATTACCGATTTTTGACCCTTATAATGTCAAATTTTTGAGAAAAAGATTTTTATCATCGAAATAATAGCCCCTCCGTCGTGAACCAACATCCCACAACAACGTCAGGTGAAATTAATATTGATTTTAGCCCTTAATGCCAATTTTTGGCCCCCCAAAAATCCAAATTTGACCCCTGTACGAAAAACAAATGGTATTTTTCTGTTTTTACTCACCCTTCCAAATCATTCAGTGATCTTATATCAATTGTTTGCGGTTTTATCCGCTTTTACCCATTTTTGACCCCTCTAAAAACTCATATTTGACTCCCTTAGAATTTTTGAAAATCGCTCATCTTCGAACCTCATCCTTTTGTTTGGCGTTTCGAACTTTTGGCGAAATTTTGAATTTTTATCATGCACCCAAGGACCGATATCGTCTGGAGTGACACATAGACAAATTATTTAATTGTTGTTAAATTCTAGGGATGAATTCAGGGTGCTCTGAAACAGATTGCTCTATAAAAAAAATTTCAAAAATTCATGTTCTGAAAAATTTGGACCCATTGCAATTTTCTTTGAAAATTCGCTAAAAGTCAAGTACGATAGTATCGGACGATTAGAAATTGTGAAGTAGTCTTGTAAATTCAGTGTGATGTTGATACCATAACGCCATCAACCGTTACGCCCACCAGGTAGAGATGTTGTGATACTATAGCTTTATACTGCTCTCAATACTTTCCATTCGATGTCAGTTATTTTAGAATCGATACTTCGCATCCGATCCGATACCATATGATTCGATACTTGCATTCGGTAATGAGAAAGAATGTGCTCATGGAGGAAGGAATCCTTTCCTTTTTCCATGGAGCGTTGAAGCGGGTAGCACCATGAAAGAATAAATTATAAAGTCTCTTCATAATTCCATGGATCCATTTCTTTATAGAATTAGGGTTTAGGGTCCATTTTTGTTGTTTTTTAATGTTTAAACAGGTATTGTGATCTGTGATTAGTTGTTAGGTACCGATATAGTACTGGAATCGACACTTTTCATTCGATACTGATATCAAAAGTATCGATACCACATGCCTTGGTAGTCTTTTGATACTGGTATCGATACTTAGGTGGTATCGCAACATCCCTTCCACCAGGGGAGTCTCAATGCCCGGAATACGTCAATCGCAAACTTTTTGGGATTGAGAATGCCGAAATGAACATGGCAGCTCTCATCCTTACCTGATGTTTCTCAGAACCACACAGGAATACCCCATTGTAAAATACTTCTAGAATCCTACCTTCTTGCACGCTTCTGTAACAATTCCTTGCCTTATCTGCCTACGAAATGGGGTTTCACAAGTACAGCTACAATCGTTGAAATAAAGAGAAGTAACAAGTCATGTTTCCAGTCGGAAGAGTCACTCGAGTATTTATGTCACTTACAATAATAACCACTTACCTACCTACGTACCATCCGAGCGACATGCTTCAGAAAACGCATTGCATAGCCAATGGAAAAATTGCAGCGTTGCTTAGTAGTAAATTTTTATATTGGTTAAACCACCAAAAATAAATTAAATTCTTGGATATTTTTGTCTTGTCCCCATTCTCCTACGCCTCCATTTTGTTTTGGATCTTATCCTTGTTACAGCTTGTTGTTAAAGAGCTATGCATGTACCATAGCCTCGAAGTTATTCATTGTACCAACCAACCGCATGACTTCTATGGGTACCTAGGCCCCTTCCTAGAACATTGTTTCAGTTTATGTTATTTATTTTTTCCTACTAGTTCATAATTTTTTAAACAAATAAAACGGTAGTAGGTAAGTGCTAGAAAGTACTGCGCTTTCAATTTGATGAGTGGACTTCCAAGTCCAGGAATGTGGAAATAAATGTTTGCCACATGCCACCCTTGAAGAATTTTTAAAACTTGGTCAAATAATAATTGAAGCTATGGGGAGAATAACTGAAGGTAAAGACCGAGTTTTATTTTTGAATTTTAAAAATATTTATATTGTTTATTGAACATCATTATTCATGGAACCCGTCGCAAAAAGAATTTTGGAAAAAACCACGGTGGGTTTAAAAAAGTCTGAAGTTACCACGGTCCCGGTCCACTATTGAAGACCTGCTCCATTTACCTGGATCTTCGTCCTCTTCCCCGCGAACAAGCTGATCCTCCAGTCTCTTGGCTGCTTGAGTCCTTGATTGTGCAACTATAGCTGCTTTAGTCCTTTCAGAGACCTTGTTGCATTAATGACTCGGCACAGGACTTTGTTCATATTACCGAGAGCTCTGAAAACGTCGCGGACTTGGAAGTTAGGTGTAACGAGTGTTACCAACTCTCGGTACTCTTTGATGGCATTGGTACAAGCTTCATCGGCACTTGGTGGTTCCTTATCGGCTGTGGGTACTGGGAGATTCATTGGGGGGAAGGCTTTTCTTTGTCTTGAAAACTCGTTTGGATCGCGGAATTTTCGGAAAAACTCTAAAGCCGCGATTAAACAAGGCCAGTAGGCAGTCTACTGGCTGGCGCCAGTGGAGGAACTGGACTGGCCTGAAACCTACTCCTCAAGCCAGTCGACTAGCACGGCATTTTTCGACTGGACTGGCCCGCCGCTGGCCTCCAGTGGTGTTTACACGGAGCCCGTTTTTGGCGCCAATGAACTGGCTTCCAGCGACTGGCCTCGTTTAATGGCTTAATGAAAAATAAAATACCTCACACTAGCACGATCAACTAACGCTAACACTAGCTTTGTTCGTGCAGTCCCTCAGAGCTTGTTCAGAGCCACCTGGGCATGCGCAGTAAGGGTGAGGCAAAGATTCGCTGTTCATGCTGAGCCAGGGCGAGCTCCGGGCCAAGTGAACCGGTGTTCCTGCTGGCCACGGGGCTTCCTCCCAGCTGCTCCGAGCAAGCCCTTGCATGCCTCACAAGAAGACCAGCGCTGTTCTGCAAATGTGCTGTCGAACAGCCCTCGACCCATTCGAGCTGCCCGTGTTCCGAGTAAGCTCCAGGCTCACACTGCTCCGAGCGAGCAATAACTGAACTTGCTCGGAGCTAGCCCCAAGAGGACGGCAGGAACAAAGCTAGTACAAGGCTGATAAGAGTGATAACGATAAGGTTCTTCTTCTGTTTCCGACTTGCATGTCCAGGCAGTAACAATGGCGGACATAAATATCCCAAAGAAAGTTTGAAAGACCCCATGGGGAAGCCGTCAAAAGACAGGGATAACGTTCATTTCAGCAGATTCCTGAAAATCACATTAGCTTCTGTTCCTTTTTCTTCGTTATCTTCTTTTTTCCTTTCTAATCAATACATGGGACAAAAACTGTGCCAAAGGTTTCACGTATATTTGCTGTAACTCTGAATTTAATCGCTAGTTCCTAAATTTGTTTTCCCCCAAAACCTTTGTATTTATTTTTTTCAAATCATTATGCAGGGATTTCCTTGGCACAAACTTTAGAGGTCAATATTCTTGACAAAACAAATTAAAGTGATAGGTCACATAGGGCCCGAGAAAAAGGAACATGAAGTTGACTCGGTACTTTCTCTGGGAGTTTTCATCTGACTGAAATGTTTTCCAACTACCTACCCTTAAACGCACTTGTTATCTTGGACTGATGAGGTATAATGCTGTCGGTCGTGCCTTTTATTCTAATATATCTGGGTCTATCTTCTTCTAAGTGCGGTAGAAGTCACTTATAGGGATCGTATTGGGACCGGAAACAATCACTATACGTGACCAATCTCTTAAGCGACTTCGACTATATTTACTTTTGGCGGTTTTAGAAATGTTTACCGATATTGGCGAATTTTGACCACCCCCTCCCCCATTGACCTAATTTAGATTTATTATTTTTTTTGAGGAACTTTCCAAGACCGATAAAGTCTTCCGTTTCGGGTCATCATTCAGTACCACTTTTCGTGAATATATTCCATTTTTGGAGATCTTAGCCATTTTTACACCCATTATGTGACTTTGGACGGCCAAAAACTTATAAACTGATCACTGTAACCGACCTTTCGATCACTATAACAGGCAAATTCCCTGTGTGTTTACATACAAGGCCTGACTATTTCTGTCCTTATATCCGACTTATCCCTTTAACCGCCTTTCTACTAAGTGACTTCTACCGTATTAGCAAGGTGGTAATTTATGGAAATACAAATAGTTGGTTTTTAGTAACACCGCTGTGAGTGATCGCAGGGTTCAGTGGGCAGACAAAGTGGAACTTATATTATATTACGTAACCAGTGGGTAACTTGATTTTATGATATTGTATAGTATATCATGATTTCACTACTGTTTCCTGTATGAGTGGAAATGAAATAGGCTGTTGGGATTTCTTCTTGTTGTCCGAGTTTTGTATTGAAATAATCATCTGTAAACAGGAGCGGGAAAGGCGCCGCCAGCATATGGCTCTAGTCAAAGCGCTTGAGGTCCGTAAGCGAATGGAAGAGAGAGAGAAGAAACGACTGGAACAGCGAGCAGAGAAATTGGCGACGAGAGAGAAGAGGATAGAGCAACGAAAAGTGGAAGTTGAACTCCTCCGGGAACTGAGGAAGCCCGTCGAAGACATGGAGCTATCAGGTGAGTCAGTTTGTTGGGGTTTGCCTTTAAAGAGCCATCTTCTGTTGATCTTGGATTGTGACGTGAAATTCGTCTGTTTGCAGACCCGAAACCTTTACCAGAGTTACCTCGGATACCAGGCCTGAAACTCACAGGTCAAGCTTTTGCTGACACCCTCATGGTTCATGAATTCCTCAGAAACTTCGGTGAAACCTTAGGCTTCGGTAAGGACTTTGAATTTCTACTATACTTACCCATGTTAACTTATTGCAGAATAAAGTGGCCTAGAATTGAATCAAGGTGAATTGGAGACTAACTGGGCTCTCATACCTTCCTCCATCAATTTACAGGCAGTTCTGGGTGAAGTGAAAGTCTGTTTCCTACCAAATCTCGTTCATTTAGGCCAATTTATTCTTCAGTGCCCCATTTGAATTCATTGTGTAATTTGTTCCTGGCCTACACATTCTTCCGCCTCGCTCAAACAAACGTACGCTAATGCTTCCCTTTCCAAACGCGCGCAGACATGGAATCTCTCCCCACTCTGAATTCGCTTCAAGAGGCTCTGCTGAACGAGAGTGAAGAAGCGGAAGAGGAGCTTCTGTCTGTGATAACTCAGCTTGTGATCTGCGGGATTGAAGACCCCGGTATCCCCCAACCCGCCCGACACACGACTCTCCTCAACCACAGCTTGAGGGCAGCTGACATAACTCACAGCAGCCTAAGTGAAATCCTTCGGATATACCTATACGCCAATGCTACAGGCGAGGTCAAAGCAACTACAGGTAAGCAGTCAAAGCGCTGCTACGTCACTTGAATCCTATGTGCTTTCGGTTAACGTGTCGACCACTGAAATCAGACTAGTAAACAAAAATTTAATTGGGTGCCATTGGTACCTTTGACCGTGTACCCTCAAAGGGATCAGTCAGAAATCTGATAAGTGATAAGAAAATACTGGCAAAGATATCAGAATTTCTACATGGAAAGGTATGGAAGTTTTCTTTTCCTGGGCATTTTTCAAATTGTTGAGTCGGTTATTGGTTGCCAATCTTGTTATGTTCACCTTTCAGCAGGGGCGTTGCGTCCATAAGGCCACTGCCCCGGCACCCAAAAACACTGTACAGGTATAGTTCAGTTTAAAAAAAACTCCATCGTTCAGTTGGCATTTGAATTTCCCTCCCCTACATCGTACCTAGAATTTTTCACAAAGTTCAACAGCGACTCGCCAAACTTCTCTGGCTATGGAATGGAAATTCTATGGATATTCAATATTATAGTAGAGCATCCATGGTGTGCTTCATAGACCAAGCATGCTATCGGAATAAAGCGACAGTAATCGATGTCCTACAATCGAAATTGAAACCTAGGTTCTTGAAACTGGCAGGTCCTGGACCTGATGTCACCATGGCACGTGAGAAAAGTGGCCCATCCGCGCATGCTCAGTAGAGTAAAAATGTTGTCTGCCATGCCCACTTTGGGCCCAGTCCCCAAAATCTGATTTCTACTCCAAAATCGTTCGTTTTTACAATCGATTCGATCCCTTCGATTCAATTTGTTGTTGTTGTTTTTCTTGAGGGTGCCTCGAAGAAACACTCTTCACGCTGACAGTGGTGGTTAGAGGTTGTGTTTTTTCTTCTTATGCATTCAGTTTGTCATCTCCATACGAGGTGCTTCTTCGTCTTCTCATTTGTTTTTGTTATGAATTATATTCGCTTCATTATATTCGCTTCATAACAAAAACAAATCAGAAGACGAAGAAGCACCTCGTATGGAGATGATGAATCGAATGCATAATTCACTTTCTCTGTCGAGTCAGTTGTCAATTTTTAATTTTTTGCGTCAAATTGAGCGCGTTTTGCGTTCGGTCCCGTTCCGAAGACAGATTTGTATTCGTGGTACCTACGTGTATTTTGTCCCGTTTGCTGTTTGTGGTCTTTTGGATTGATCGGCGTCCTAACACACTGATAACCTTCCTTCAAGTCATTAGCTTCTCCTTTCAAGTAGGTACTGACAGAAATTTTGTTTTAAAAAGGTAGGAAAGGGATAAATTTACAGAACTTAGGCAAGACGACCGTTTTCGGGCTCCTTCACCATTCTCAATCCTTACCCAAACCGGTTTCTACACTCACCCAAGCTTGCTTATCCAGGGCGAGCATAAATGGAGTCATGACAACATTTACCCACATCCTTATCCTGAGCAATATCTTACAGTACCGGCCGACAGGTTATTGTTTTGTTATATTTTAGTTTACTGTATTTTTGTTGCTAATTTGCAGTAGAAATTGTGGACGTTTTCGTGTGACGATAGAGTGCTGATTGAAAGGGAATTTGCTGAATATCGACCAGTAAATAAGGGAAGGGTTTTATTGTTGCCTCGAGATATTTTGTAGGCTGATCTCTTGGTTTTGTGTTCTTGTTTGGTGCCCCACCGTTTTCAGAGCCCACGCACCGCTACTGCCTTTCAGTGATAATTGATTTCTCATTTATTTTAGGCGTGCATTTCGAAAGAGAAAAAGAGAAGAAGGTGACTGAACACCATAACAACATGGATGACACGGCGGACGAAACGACGGGTAAAAACTCCGCGTTTTTCTCGCTTCTCAAGGAGAACCAAACGTATAAAATGTCCGAGTGGTTGAAGAAGAGGCCATTCCTTTCCCTCAACCCAACGAAGAAAGCCGCCATTCTGGCCTTCCTGTGCCACGAGCTTCTCCAGAACAAAGCGGTCATCCGGCAGATCGACTCGGCCATCGATACGGTTGCCCAACTCAAAAGGGAGCGGTGGCCGCTCGAAGCCAACTTGAGAAAGTGAGTAGCCAACCTATCTACGTCATTTTGGTTTATTATTCTGTGAATTAACATTTACTTATACTGGATTATTGTGACGTTCATGATTGTTTCTAAGGATTAAGAGGATATCCTACTTCTGTGTAAGTAGGTCCAACCACGCATTACATAAGCCGCATTCAAGAAAACTGTTTAAATTATTACACAGAGGTTTTATTTATTTCCCTGTTCAGCTGCCTCTTCTACTAGATCACTGTTTTCTGTGGTCAGTGCCAGCCCTCGTGCTTCCCACAGGAAATTTAAATCTAGAAAATGCCACCAGAGTCGAAGTGCCACTCTAACGCTCGGCAGTTACGTACTTATATGCGTATTTCCACCGCCCTCGTCTCCTATATAACTAGCCGTTACGGCCCTAGGAACCTCCCCACCCGGTCATTTTTGAAATTCTGATGGCTGCTGAATCTGAGTAGGATTCCTAGACAGATTCCCAAATTTTCACATAATGTTGATGATTCGTTTGGCGGTGAACAACAAACTTACACCTTGCCATATCAACATAATCCAAAATAACCGTATTTCTTCAGACGAAATAATAATACTATCAAGGAACAACAAACTCGATTTCATAATATCATTTCATGAAGTTTTTCGGTTCAAACTTCAGGGCCTTGCTGCGAACGAATGGCTGAACGTACAGTGCTCCGAATGGTCTTAAAAAATCCTGATGAGCGAAATCAATTTGAAAACGTCATAAAAACTTTTCTTGGTGACTAAGAAAAATGCCAAGTTTGGCGTTCAGATATGAAATTTTCTATTCCATTTTCGGATTTTACTATCAAATTTTGAGAGGGTTAAACATTTTCTTTTGGGTTTATTATTCTGTGAATAGTACACCCATGTATTAGCTCAGCAAAAAATTTTTATAACCCCGTACGCCCTCCGCTTTATTATGCATATTTATTTCAGTTTCGGTCTAAAAAATTCGTTATTTCGCACACATGCTCCATTTGGGCCCTAGTTGTGTCCCGAAACTTTTCAGCCAGATCGGAATATACCCAAGGTTGTTATGGGGTAAAAATGGGGTTTTTCGGTGTTGCAGTAACACGAGCTTATGAGGTCGTTTTCAATGGTTTTTAGGACGAGGAGACCGAATTTGAAGTCGATTTTGACCACAGAATGAAAAATTGAGATTCTAACGAATTTTCAGCTCCCAAAATTCATTTTTTATGAGTCAAAAATCTGGGAAGTTGTCTGAAATCATCATGAACTTGTATATAATAACACAAGAATTAGTATCAACAGGTGAATCAAGACAATTGAATGGCACTATCAATGATCAAAGATAATTTGTCAAAAAATATGAGCCTAATTCGTGTTTTTGCTAGCCAAAATTGGTGGAAACCAAAAAAAAAAAATTGCTTTTTCAATCATTGCACGTCTAATAGAATAATGAACCCATGTGACAAGTACTTTGCAGCGTTTTTTCTTTTCATGCTCGATTCCAAAGGTTTATTGTTGAAAATAAATTATATTATTATAATGTATTTTATTATTTATTATATTGGACATGATCATATCTTCCTGGATTATCTCAGAAGTAGGTGACCAGTTGTGCAGTGGTTGATTCGAAACATGTTAATGCAAAGTGCATGAATTGGGTGGCACCGGTCGTTTCGTTACGCAGGTGTACGGGGTTTCACAGTTTGACCCGATCGATTTTTTTCAGGTTAAAGCACATCCAGGCCAGGAGAAACAAGGCCATGGGCGTCCAGTGCACAAAGGACGGCGAGGCGCAGGCGGACGATGAAGCGGAAGTTGAAAGTTGCAATGAAAGCGACATCACCCAGCCGGAAGAGGTAACCCACCACGACATGCATGTAAGCAACAATTTCCTTCAACTTATACATTTTTTAATTTTATTTATTTAATTTTTCGATAAGTAAGTTGGTTCTTGGTAGGTAATTCCACGAACAAAATAATGTTTCACCCAATAAATTCTAGTGGAAAGGTTGTACAGTTCTTGCCCATACCCAGACATATACTTCTCAAACTAATTTGGCAAAAAATCCAATTTTAAATTGTCCTTCAATCCAACATCGCGAAGTGTATCTAAATTTCACGAAATTTCGCATTAAATAATAAAAATCTGGCTGAAAAAGTTTACACGTACCAACTAATATTAGGTTGAAATATGTCTGTGAATCGGCTTTCTGAGAAGCTGAGGAGAGTTTTAGCTTCTCACCAAACATTTGATAACCTAGAAAACAATTTGTTCTATTTAAAACTTCAATGATATCACAAGTATTTTAAAGAACGCTAAAGACTTCCGGAAATTCCGCTTGACTTGGAAACGTGGATACTTCCCTTGGGGTTTTTTAATTGCTTTTCAAATGCAGGGTGGGGCATGGAAACTTCATTTTTTTAAAACGCTGCTAATTCTTTGTCACATGGGTTTATTATTCTATTGGACATACCTGCAGAAATGTTGGCTGCTCATTTATTGTTCCTTCCATGTGCAATAATATTTAAAAAGCTATTTTTGATGGTTTCCACCAATTTTGGCCCCAAAAACACGATTTAGGCTCCTGCTTTAAAAAAAATTATCTTTGACCACTGATAGTCCATTTAATTGTCTTGATTCACCTGTTGATACTACTTATAGCGTTATTATACAAGTTTATGGTGATATCAGACAATTTCCCAGGTTTTTGACTCATAAAAATTGAATTTTGGGAGTTGACCCTTGGTTACTACATCAATTCTTCACTCTTTGGTCGAAATCAACATCATATTCGCTCTTCTTGCCCTAAAAAACATGGAAAACGTTACCTCACAAGTTCATGTTGACTAAAATCATTTTAAAAAATCCTCAAAAACCCTTATTTTTCTGGGTGTATGCCGATCTGGCTGCCGAGCTTCAGAGCACAACTGGCCCTAAATGTGTTCCCAAATGGGGGCCCAAACTGTGTGAGGAAGAACGACGATTTTAGACCAAATTTTAACGTAAATTTAATTATGAAACTTCGTTAGAACCTCGATTTTTCACTCTTTGGTCAAAATCGACTTCATATTCGGTCTTCTCCGTCTAAAAAACACGAAAATTTGTACATCACACGCTCATTTTGCTAAAACACCACCAAAAAAATTTTTACCCCCATTTTTCACCCATAACACCCTTGGGTATATTCCGATCGGGTATTGTCAATGGAGGGCGACACCATTCTGTTCTTCCTGTATTCTTTTTAAAACGGTGGAAAATCAAATGTCCCCATGTTGTGCCACAGGTGAAAAATACGGATAGTTTCGAAACTCGTACATTTTTATTGCATTTAAAAAATAGGAAGCTCCTGTTTAAGCTCCCTCCATATAATACACAAATTGTGTGTCCTAGACATCATGATTTTTTGAAACTTCCTGACACTGATATGCGCCTAAGCCCTAGGGAATGACTTCCGGAATGCCAAGAGTTTAGCTTTAAGCATTTAATTATTCAATAGTTATAGTTCGCTAGCTGCAAGCCTTGGCATGTAATGAAAAATGCATCATACGCTTCATTAGCAAACCAATGCCGAGTTAGAACTCTAAACTAGTTTATTTCATTGCATCGTTAATCAGCATCGTCAGCCTGTTGCTTTGAAAAGCCATATAATTTTTAGCTTGCGTAAAATGTGTAGTTTTCATTGAATCCTTTATTTTCAGGACGAGTTGGCAAAGATCAATATTGGTGAGACGCTGGCAGTCGTGAGCAAGCAGGCCGAAGTTAATACCAAAGCATTAGCAGGTAAATTCATCCAAGTGTTGGTAAATCCCTCAAAATCTGTTGCGATTCCGTTCGTTGTGACAGAGTGTAACAGTGGGGGTGGACCCTCGAGATTCCCCCTCCTAGACCAGCGATATCATCACCGGTTAAGAAGGTATATCGATCAGGCTTCCCCAAGCAACCCCTTCTCTATCGGAAGAAAAAATGTATCGAGAACAGCCCAAACTGTTACACTCCTCCCCACATGACATACTTCTGGGTAGAAGAAGTATGAGAGGGAAAAAGGGGAATGAAAAGTAGTATGAAGTTCTGGTTCAGGAAAAGACACCTGAAAAACTTCAAGGTGACTAACCGCCATCGTAATGGTACTACCTCAATAATATTTTACTGGTGGAAAACAAAGCTCTTGCATACAAGTACTGGTGGATAATGTTGTCAGAGGTTGTTGTCCAGTGAATTGTGCTCATCTGGGCAACCTCAAGGTGATCAACCTCCGTCGTTGGGATGGAACAACTATTGGGACATGGCATCAATCACCTTCTAATGAGCTCAGTATATTTTAATTATACTGACACTCTGAAGGGGGTGGGGAAGCCAATAGATGTATGTATTATCAAAGGGACAGGTTGTCAGTAAAGGAATCCTTCTGAGAAACCTTTGGGCTTATCCTTCTGGTAAGCCCGCAAAAAGTGGATGGAGTATGGTGAGTTGCTCAGCATATACTACCTTACCACGCTGTGCTACCATGTGACAGAGTGTAACAGTGGGGGTGGACCCTCGAGAGTCCCCCTCCTAGACCAGTGAGATTATCACCGGTTAAGAAGGGGTAACGATTAGGCTTCCCCCACTCCTCCCCACATCTCTTCTTGGAGCTTGATACCTTTTAATTGGATAATTAAGGAATAAAGCTCCAAGAAGATTGTTTAAGGGGCGAAAATTAAGGGGAAGCTAAATTTTCCCAAGGGGGGTAGATTTATATATTTCTCGAAGGATGACAATTTCAAGGGGTGAGCTATCGGGCAACTGCAGAATTGTTAAAAGGATGAAATTGTTTAAATATCGAGTGGTTTAAATATCCGTTACCTTGTTGAAGGCAGGAAACGGATTGTTTGTTCTCCTTCCTATCGTTGGGACGGGTGGCACCGTTCCTGAGTAACAGTTCTGCTTGCTCATGCATTAGGAACTGTTACAACTTTCTGTGCGTTTTTTCAGCTTCTGATTCATAAAAGTTTGGTTGGCAATATTACGAATTACCGATGTGTTTTAACAGATTACTCCGGTCAGCTGAGGGCAACCTGTCTTGGTCAAGATCGTTACTGTCGCCGATATTGGTGCCTAAGTACAGGAATCTACGTCGAAGGGGTGGAGTCTGCTGATCCTGAGATCTTCGCTGTGAGTACTGAAAGTTACCCATTGTTATTTTGCACTACGCAGCCTGATCAAACGAAAACTAACTCTCCCCCAAGTTTCTGTTTAATCAATTACCCCTACCCACCTACAACGAGCGATGCTCTGCATGTCCAGGCCCCTGATCCCGAGCCCGTGGAAGAGGAACAGCTTCCGAGGAAGGTCGAGGTGAAGGATGAAGGTACCAGCGTCATGGAAATCGAAGAACAGCCTCATCTGCCGCCTCCTGCGAAAACTCCGGAGACCAACGGAACGCTGGACAGCCCTGAGCCTCCTGTCATTAAAGCTGAGATGCGGGATAGCTACGTCCAAGTCAAAGATGACGGTCAACAAACCGAACTTCCACTGAAGGATGACAGCCAACAGACGGAACTGATGCTGAAAGATTTCTCCACGCCTATCAAAGAGGAAGACAGCAAGGACGCCATGTCTGAGAAGTCTCTCACCCCCAAGTCCCTCCAGGTTGGTTACCTATCTGTTGTGATCCTCCCAGAACATCATACCTTGTATACATTGAGAGTGTTCAAGTTAATAAACACAACGGGTGAGGTGGGTATGTGACCACAGGCGCATAGGCTCAGGCACTCACCACCAGTCCTTCTGGACTGCAGGAGAGTGGAATGGGCACTATAAATACCCGCCGGCTGCGCCTGCCACCTCATTATACGCTCTCCTTAAGTCGCCGACTTATCTCTATCTCTCCTCTCATGCCTCCTTACCTCTTCTTACAAAAGATCCCAGATTGGTGGAACCAGCAGGGGCGAGTGGACCAGCTGGGCGTTGCTGGGCGGGGGGGTAGCAGCTTGGGAGACTCCATCAGAAGATTGCGTGTTCACGTCGGGTTCACCACTGCGGTGGTTTGAGGTAAGAGGAGAGGTGAGGCGAGGCGAGGAGAGGTGAGTGAGAATGGACGAGAAGGCTGCTGGATCTAGCGTCTAAAAGGTTAACGCCTATGGCAAAGCCAGGACAGTTACCACCACTAAAGAGGCTAGAGGGAGTTTGCCCTGTGGTTACCACCAATGCTGGTTCCACCAATCTGGGATCTTTTGTAAGAAGAGGTAAGGAGGCATGGGAGGAGAGACAGAGATAAGTCGGCGACTTAAGGAGAGTGTAGAATGAGGTGACAGGCGCAGCCGGTGGGTATTTATAGTGCCTGAGCCTTTGCGCCTGTGGTCACATACCCACCTCACCCTTTGCGTTTATTAACTTGAACAATCTCAATGTATACAAGGTATGATGTTCTGGGAGGATCACGACACTATCGATATTTGGTTATACAACAAATCTTCCATTACTGACTTATTCATTGTGGATATTGTTGTTGCTCAAACACGCATTTTATTTGCAGTTCGAGAGATTAGGAGAGTGTATGGAGAAAGAGTCGAATGCGGTGAACGGTTGTATTTCCTTGAACAGCAGCCACCATGAAGAGCATGTTCAGTGGTTCAGCATTCTGCCCAAAGATCCTTGCGATTCCACAAGTATCACCAATTCCCAGCCTGGCTACCGGTAAGCGTCACTGCCTGAAATTTGAATTTACTCCTTCCCTTGTTTCTGCGTAATTCTAAATTGTTGAGTTTCTACAGATGCTGGGCGGAGACAGCCGGAGAATTAAGGATCCCACAGCCCGGCATGTACTCAGGGTCTCCTTCCCCCTGCCCATCACCTCTACCGCTTCCCCTGTCGGCTGAAGAGGCTGCACTTCTCGAGCAGTGCAGGTTGCACGGATTGCCCAAGCCCGGAAGGCCGAAACCCATACCTGCTGGTAAGTTAACCGCCGCCCTTCGCCATCTCATCACGTTAGCGATAAAAGTAGTATTAGAGGATAATTTGTGATGCTTAACTGTCCAGATTTCAAGAAAAGTTGGTGGAAGATAACCGAAGACACCATGAAAATCATCCTTTCCAAGTTAGAGCCCAGAGGTGTGAGGGAACGAGAGTTCTTGGCCAACATCACCCGGTTACGAACTGACCACACTTGGGAATCGACGTTGAAGGTTCGTTTAACTACTTTTCTTGTTTTTCAAATTGTGTTGGAAGTTGAAGGATGGGAAAACACATCTCAGTGCAACTGTAGCAGAGATGGGCAAAAATTAGCTATAGCTCACGGTTAAAAGCTACAGCTAAATTAGCTGAAATTTAGCTTAACTAACAGCTAAATGTTTAGCTATTAGCTGTTGTGGGACAGCTAAATTATCTGTTAGTTGAGATGTGCAGATAATAATGTTAGCTGTAAAAAGTTAGCTGTTGGTGGCAGCTAATAGCTAATAGCTTTAGCTGTAGCTGTCAGCTAATAGCTAACTTTTTCTTAAAAAATAGTATTCGTCTTCAAAAAGAGCTAGTAGCTAACAGTTTTAGTTTCAGCTAGTAAGTACATTAGCTTTAAACCATTTTTTGAAAAGATTTAATCGCTTTGACAATTTTACCATTTTGAACAATTTCTGGCTTTTTTGACCAAGTCCAGTGAATTTTCCCGGGTAAAAAGTGAATACTTCTGTTATTTGCTGTTATTATTTTTCATTAATATATGAATAATAATGTAATAACACCTTTCTGGAAAACGAAAATTGTTGGTAAAAAAAAAAAAAAAAAAAAAACCATAGTTACTTAACAGTAACGCAACACATCTGAGGGACCAAATTTTCCAATAGATTATAACAACACATTAAAGTTTTGTGTTGGTCTAATATTTTCTCGTTATGAAAGATATGGTAATCCGACAAATCTGTCAGTATAACTCCCAGAGATGAGAAGTCTAGGGAGCCCCAGAACCCGAGAAAATTTACTGGATGATCAAAAAAGTCAGAAATTGTTCAAATTGTAAAATAGACAAAACTATTGAATTAGATCAAAAATGTTTTAAAGTTAATTTACTTATTAGCTAAAACTGCAAGGAGAAATACGATTTTTTCAGAAAAAGTTGGCTGTTAGCTATTAGCTGCTACCAAAGGCTAATTTTTTATAGCTAAAGTTATTAGCTGTATACTTCAGCTAAAAGCTAATTTAGCTGTCTGTCAACAGCTAATAGCTAATTTAGTTGCAGCTAAAAAAGCACAGCTACAAGCTCATTTAGCTGTTAGTTAAAATTTTAGTTAGCTGATGCCCAACACTGAACTGTAGCAATAATTGCAGTGTGCTAAAAAATTGTATTATTCATATGCTTATAATATTAGAGAGTTTTTGCAGCACCCTCACGCCGAAACGAAACGGAAAACGCGGACAGGGCGACCGAAGTCAGATGCTAACCTTTTTCGGTTCAGTTTTCGTTCAGCTTTGGCGTCTACCTACCGGCTGGTGAAGTCACGCTAACGTTATGTTAACATCTCTTTCATCCATTTTACTCAGTGGTGAATACAAATCTATGTCCACTCGTGGCGTCAAGTCTGCATTAACCTAGAAAGACGAGAAGAAGCAGCTGTGAATTTCTCTCGGCATTTATTTTCCAAGGAAAACAGAAGAAGGTAGGTAGGGTTATACAGATGTAAGGTTGAAGTACGTTTCGTCATCTCAACACGACGAAAGCTGACACCATGAGATCCCCGTATTTTTCGTTGTCACGTTTCGTCAAACTTTTTGGTGTCCCAAGTGCGTGTGCGCAGCACTGTTTTCGTTTCGGCGTGAGGGTGCTGCAAAAACTCTCTATTGACATTGGTGCAGGCAGGTACTCTATTTGCTCACGTTTGATGGCTAGTACGGGGTTTTTGGTTTTGTACGAGTAAAAGCGATTGAAGCTAAAAGGCTTTATTTTTCAATCGTAACAGGCCAGCACGAGCGGGGACCCTAACAAAGCCCGATTCAAGACGATTGAGGGTGAAGAGGAGATTGTAGTCCCGTCGCCTGACGGTCCTCTAGATTGGGACGAGGAAACTGCTCTGAGGATAGATCTAGCTGCACTCGTAGCCGTTGAAGCGCTCGAAGAAAAGGTTGCTTCTGCAAGTATGCAGCTCAAGGTACGCCACGCGTCACCATGTTTGTTTGCGATGACGGTTATCTGACTGTCAGAAAGTCCGGTCATTCACAGTGATTCTCGGACTCCTTGCTGACTGTCAGAAAGTCAGTGCGAACAAACCGAATTTGAATCTGAGATCAACATTCTTTAAAAATATGAACGTTTTCAATTTGTACTATCAGTATCAATCTGATGTTTCGCGTTTGTTGTGCAGGGTTGGAAAATGCCGAGCAAGGTTACTACCTGTGATATCCCATTTAAACCTGCTTGCGTGGCCTCTGACCCTTCAGTGAACCCAATCGCAGTTGCTAAAGAAAGGCTAAGTAACCTTTTTGAAAACATCGAGAAGAGATACCTCAAACCACCACTTGGCACTAAGTAGGTATTCCAGAGATGCATATTGATCAATGTAGTCGTCGTTAACATCGTTCATGATACATCGTGTTTCTTCAGCATGGGCGATCTGAAACTGAACCAAGCTGCCAACAACACTGCCTCGACCGACGACTCCGACGGCGGCAACCGCGAGTGCAAAGGTCTCGTCGTCTGGAAAGAAGCTCTCCACAAGTCCCAAACGGCTGCCCAACTCTCGATGGTTCAACAGGCCCTCGAAGCCTCTATCGCCTGGGACAAATCCATTATGAAAGCTGTGAGTCCTCTTCAGTCTAATGTCCTGACTGTGGGTAATCGCATGAAGCGCTTTTTCATTTTTACTTTACTTCAGTAGCATTAACTCACTTCTACCTCGACATTCATGTAGAAAAATCCCTAGATTTCATCGATATCAAACTGTTCAAACAACTTCTGCCGTTAAGTACTTTCATAAATTATATTGAACCGCATTGATTTGAAGGGAATATGGTTCAAATTGTTGAACGACTTTCTATTTAATACTAATATCCCAACCATCTCTTCTCTATGAATGTTGAGGTAAAATAACTAAAAAGTATTAGATAGTAATTTCGCACTTAATTCAACTACTAACTACTACGTTTTAATAGTTTGTACGGTGTGGACTTCATAATTATAATATACAGAGTGCCCCAGGATAAAGTACATTTTCACTTGAAGGATAGACTTGCTAAAACAACGTGGCCCTTTTTTGGAAATTGACCCTACAACTTATTTGCATAAAAAAACATGACCCTTGTTTCACTAAAATGGCGTAACTCCCTCAATTTTCACTGTAAATTCAAAATTGAGAATACCATTGGAAAGCCCGTGAAATTTCTTATCTCCCTGATGCCAAATCAATCATCATTATCAGTTTTTTAAAGCGAATTTATTAAGTGAAAAATTGGGTCAAACTTCAGATCTCTAGAATTTAACCAAACTTGACTTCTTTGATCCGTTTTCCCGCTTTATATACCATAATATGTTAAGTCGTTTGCAAGAACGGCATGAACATCTACATTTTATTAGCTTTCCAAGGAGGATAGTGAAACTGAATTTTGCTGGGCTAATTGGGAGTGGAAATGAAATTTGAATGCAGAAAAATGTGGTGGAAATCGAATGTTTTTGGAAGTTTTATGAACCCCCAAAGAGCTGATGAGGGATATTTTGGCTCCTAGCTTGGTATTTGTGATGACTCGGGTTTTGGGGTAGGTAGGAGTTTTAGAAGAGAGAGAGGAGCGTGAGGGATTGTATTCACGCGGTTTGCACCTTCTTTGATGCGCCTCTAGGATAGGTAAATATCCGCCCGGTTTTCACCTCGCTGGATATTGGGATAGGAGGATATCTGCGCGGTTTGCACCTTCTTGGATGCGCCTCTAGGATAGGAAAATATCCGCCCGGTTTTCACCTCGCTGGATATTGGGATAGGAGGATATCCGCGCGGTTTGCACCTCCTTGGATGCGCCTCTAGGATAATTAAATACCGTCCGATTTTCACCTTGCCTCGCTGGATATTGGGATAGGAGGATATCCGCTCGGTTTGCACCTCCTTGGATATCAGGGTGAGAGGTAAGGAAGATGTTCACCAGGTTTGCACTCGTTGAATATCCAGAGAACACTCGCCTGGTTTTCACCTCGTTGAGTACTGAAGGATGTTCTCGCCCGGTTTTCACCTCGTTGAGAACGTAGAGGGAAGGAGAAGGCTTAGAAGCTGTTGAGGAGGTAAGGTTTATGGGAGGCTCTGGTTCAAGAGAAATGGGATGAATGTCTGAGCTAGGCAAGCTGGGCGCCTTATGAAGGCGCCTCTACCCTCCTCAGGTCCCATCGGAACGACCGTTGGGAGCCGTTAGAGGGAGAGTTGCCTGGGCCATGTCCCTTGCACTACGTAGCTCGACTTCTCCGTTGTTTATTGGTAAAAATCTAAACGTATTTACAGGAGTGGTATAGTATAAGAGTACCACGACAGTATTTTTCACGCTGAATCGAATGTCCACACTCAGACCTCCTCGATAGGCAAATGAGGGATTTTCAAGTCCTTTTTCGTAAGTCCAAGGTTCAAAGGGCACTCAGTGAGATGGCCGGATTTTACATTTTGTTCACAAGACCCAGTGTGGCGACATCTGACCCCACGATATGTCTTCAAGGGCTGCTGCGCCCTTACACCTATGAAAAGGACTTGAAAATCCCTCGGTTGTCTGCGAGGACTTCCGAGAGTAGTGACCATTCGATTCAGCATGAAAAAGGAGTCGAAACCCCTCATCAAGGGCCTTGAAACGACCAGAAACACTCAATTTCCACGGTTTTCTGCATTAAAACTTCATTTTCTCCCCCAATCAGCACAGCAAAATTCAATTTCATTATCTCCGTTGGAAAGCTGATAAAATTTAGATATTTTTGCGGTTCTTGCGAACGACTGCGCTATGGTATTTGGGGTTGGAAAACGGGTCAAAGAAAAGTCGTTCCGTAAAATTCCTGACTTCTGAAGTTTGACCTGATTTTAGTTCACTCTTATTAAACAAACAGAAGAAATTATGCATCAGGGAGATAGGGAATTCAACACGTTTTCCAACGGTATCCTCAATTTTGGATTTACAGTGAAAAAAAATTGGCCAATAAGTGGACTAAATAAATTGTAAACGACAATTTTGTTGCAAGTTAGTTGTATGTATAATCAATTCTCGAAGCAAATGTACTTTATCCTGGGACACTGTATAGGCAGTAATAATACAAAATTTAAATTACGAAGGTATCTAATAGTTTACATTTTATTGGGATCCCTGTGGTTTTTACTGACCTGAGTTGAAAATCTAGAGGTTCAGTCCCTGGGTGGGTTCCTTCTCGCCTGATGGAATACATAGTAAGAATAGCTTCATCAGTATCACATACGTACATCGGCTTTCATGATGGCAGTGTGTCTTCGAAAGAGCAACAAAAGATGGATTGGACCCCAAACCAGCCTCTGAATATGAATTATAGTGCTCAAAATGTAGGCGCTGGACCCGTGAAAGCCGTAATATACGAACTAAATCACTCGCGATCATTCGCGATGAATTGCTACTGATGATGGTTTTTGATCACCGAACGTTTCATTACCCGGAGTTGTGACATGCTAAAATCAATGATAAACTGTGAGGAGGAGAACCGTATTGTTTACAATGTTTAAAATTATTTCTTAATTAATCGTTCCGGGCTTATTGGTTTCGTAAAATTACATCTACTCCCATTTTCACTGTCAGTTAACAACGCTCAAATCCTTGACTTGTTTTCCGGGTGTAGCATGCCGCTCTCTTTAACAAACCTTCGATTTCGTTGCGCATAACCCTTCGCTAAGCACAGCGGATTTAAGCATGGAATTTGCGTATTAACAGTTCACTTTAATTGTAGTGCATTGATGTTAGAGTTGTTTCCAAAATGAGGCGTCCATTTCACAGAAAGTGTCTTTGCAGAACTGCCAGTTCTGTCATTCTGGAGACAACGAGGACAAACTGCTGTTGTGCGATGGCTGTGACAAGGGTTACCACACGTATTGCTTCAGACCCAAAATGGATAACATTCCCGATGGAGATTGGTAAGAAATTTCGCTTTTCTTTAATTCGTGTTTTCATGTTGATAATATCAGTTGTAGGGTTGTCAGTCGCGCGGATTTTTAGATAGAATCCCGCGAGTTCTACCGAATTTTCTTCTTTTTTTTCTTCCTCCGGAAAATGGACAATTATAACAGCTAGGAAATGGAGTGGAAGGTAATGAACTGGCGGATAAGCTTGCAAGACAGAGGTTATGGGGCCGGAACCAGTCTTGGGTATTACTAAATGCTCGGTCAGAAGCACATTGATGGAATGGATGAGGGAAGAACACGGGAGGTAATGGGAGAACATCCCGGGACATAATTTCGGGAAAGGTGACAATGTGGGCGCCCTGCAGAAGAGCATTGGAACTACCATGGAGATGTATTTGTGGGGATAGAATTCGCCAATCGATCCACAAACGCAAACAGGACAAAAAGCTCGTAGGTACCACAGATGCAAATCTGTTATCAGAGCCGAACCAAACACAAAACGCACAAAATTTGATTCACGAGACAACAAAAACAAATTGGAAGACGAAGAAGCATCTCGTACGGAGATGACAAATTGAATCGAAGGGATCGAATCGATTGTGAAAAGGAACAATTGTGGAGTGGAAATCAGATTCTGGGGACTGGGCCCAAAGTGGGTGTGGCAAACAACATTTTTACTCGACTGAGCATGCAAGGACGGGACACTTTTCTCAGTTGCCATGGGAACACTAGGTCCCTGGCCCTACCTGCAAGGTTCAGGAGCCCAGGTTTCAATTTAGATTGCAGCACATCGATTACTGTCACTTTATTCCGATAACGTGCTTGGTCTATGGAGCTAACACGAAGGAACCACTGTGGATGCTGTACTAGAGAATATTGAATAGCCAGATAAATCTGGCGAGTCGCTGTTAAACCTTGTGGAAAATTCTAGGTACAGTGTAGGGAGGAATATTCAAATGCCAACTGAACAGCGGTTGGAGTTTGTTTTTACTCCTAGTGTTTTTGGGTGCTGGGGCAGTGGCCTCATGAACGCAACGCTCCTGGTTGGATGGTCAGAAAAACACTGTGAACAGCCGGTTGGATAACAGTCGGAAAAGTCCGAGAGTCGTTGGGAACGGCCAAACGCCCTTCTGACAATCAGACAACCATTAGATGGTAGCCCAACGGCCTTATCAGGTGGAATAAACCGGTTCCCGTGAGATCACCGAAGTTAAGAAACCTCGAGCGTGGTTAGTACTTGGATGGGTGACCGCCGTGACACGTGGTGACACGTCCAAGTATGACCCATGTAGCTGTTGGGCGAACCCCTCTCCACTCAAGGGGGCGAGGCAATGAGTAGCCAAGTAAAGAGCGAAATGATCAGATCGAATTCTGATCCTCCATTGGAGGACAGCTGATCACGTCCGCGACGCTGGCAGGGCAGTCGGACGAAAAGCCCCAGCCTGAAATGGCTGTTACTTTACTTTACTTTACTATTAGATGGTCACTGCGAACAAACCTTAAAATGCTGGATTGCTGACCCAAAACAGTAGGAGTGATCTGCATGCTATGAATTCAGGGGGCCTATTCACTAAAATAGATAGTGGAAAGAGATTATCTCTTTTGAAAATCTCCTGGGAGAGATAGTCTTCCCCGGGAGACAGTCTCTTCCAATGTCTCCGGGGTTCATCTATTTTAAAGAATAGCTCCAGTTACCTTGAGAAAGAGATATGGATCCTAATGCATGAAAATCCCATAGTATCCATGAAGTGTTAGGTGTTTGTGCCCGGGAGTTCAATTCCTTAATAATGAACGCATTACCTACCTACCTCAGTCAATACTTGGACGTTTTTACTCATGAATCGGATAAAAGTTTAAATGAAATTGAAAAAAGTCTCAATTATAAACAGAAAAAGTCGAATTAGGGGGCTTAATGCATGTATTATATCTACACCTAATGAACGGCCACTCTTAGGTAGGTAGTTACCTACCTCAACCCGTACTTGGACGTTTTTACTCATGAATAAATAATATGTATATATTTTTAATGAAAATTGAATTACCTTTATGAAATGAAAAAAACACACGATCAAAATTACCGATGTGGTTGCGGATGAACGAGGATATTACACGAGTTATCGCTGTCAAACAAACGAGAAATAGACTCTCTCTTTCGAGGAAAGACACCTAATTAGCTGTCTCTCTGAAAGAGATTGAAAATGCCAAGATGGCCGCCAACTCTTTTAGAAGTTACTGAATAACCCTGTCATGGATACTATACAAATCTCTTCTGCCAAAAGAGAGAGTCTGACCGAAAAGAGATGTTTCTTTCGCTTAGTGAATAGGCCCCCAGTTTGTGTTCTATCAAAATATTCTGTCACTCTGTTTCAGGTATTGCCACCAATGTCTAAACAAAGCGAAGGGGGAAAAGAATTGTATAGTTTGTGGAAAGAAAATCGGTAGGAATCTCCTGGTTTGTGAAGCCTGCCCTGTCGCTTACCACACAGACTGTATGACACCACCTCTTACTAAAGTGAGCTTCTCATTTCGTTCATTGGAGTGACATGATTTTTTCCCCTTTCGACAGTGCACATTTTCTACTTGATATACGAAACAACAGTTGCTAATTAATTTATTTGAATATTTTGACGGTTTTTCAGGTGCCTAGAGGCAAGTGGTACTGTTCCAACTGTGCTTCGAAACATGTCAAAAAGAAGACCACCCGACGTTCTCAGCCGATTAGCTCGCCAACGCCCATAAAATCAGACGAAGTCAACAACTCTATTGAAAATCTGAATGCGTACGTTTAAATTTTGTTACACTCAAATGTTTATTGAAATTTCAAGGGATGAAACTGCCCAGATTTGGAAACTTGGCTTGTCTCCCAAACTTTTTATTCCAATAATAGTTTACCTTGTAGGTATGTATTAGCACTTGGGTAACTCGGTTTTTCGGTTTTGATTATTTTTTGGACCAAATCCACGTCATTCTTGTCCTAACTCGCAATTCCTTCTTTTTTTTAAAATTTTCATAACGTTCAACACGATTTTTGACCCTCAGAAACCCCAATTTGACCCAGTTTTTTCGTGTTGCGAAGTTTCTGGTCTTAAAAATCGATCTTGTCATTGTACCTAATGGGCGATTATCATGTATCCACAAAGAACACTTGGTACTGCTGATTTTCATCTTCCTCCTGCATTCGAAAAAAATCATAAAATCCGATAACAGCTTTATGGATGAACCGAAAACGTGATTTGAAGAAGCGCGTGCGTCGACAGGGCACTTGAAGCGCTGAGATCCTGGAATTTCGGTTCAGATCCGTTCATGTAGGCAACTGACAGGTGACGCTAAACCTTACACCGAATGAAATAGAAAGTAGAGAGTTCCTAGGCGATGCCGTTCCTCAGACGCGTCATGTCTCGGAATAGTGTTCTGCGCATGCACCAAACGGTTGACGTATCTTTCGGTTGATGCATTTGGCCACGTACATCCGTCACCGCCTCTCGATCCCCCGTGAAACCTAACAACTAGACGGTGCGTAAAAGTAACCTGACATGTTGAAAACCGTACATGTTGAAAAGGTACCTACTACTTCCTGCGGTGAAAACGTGATCGCGATGAATATTCTTGTTACGCCAACGTTTTTCGTAACCCAAACACCCGCCTCCCTTTCAAGCCGCTTCTGCTCAGGAGAATCAAGAGGAAAGAGAAGTTGTTATGGAAACACACATCATTGGGGAAGATCATGAAAACTATATGAACCAGAACCCATAGAATCGGATTTTTGTTGGAGAGTGAGCATGAAGAATATTGATTAAACATTTGCTTTAACCAAATTTAGCAACAACAAACAATTCAGTAACTTTCTTCACAAACTTTTCTGATAATCCTAACTCAAGTTGTTTTTCATGTTTTGTACTGGTGTAATGTAAAACATTTCTGTACCTACTGTTTTCTTAACCCGCAGTACTATACACTGTTTTCTTAACATGGAAAATGAAGTGGTTTCAAATGCTCAAGCTTTTTTAGTTTAGACCTACTTTTCACTCATAATAAAACCTAGTTTCACAAATTTATAGCTGGTTTTGCAGTCGCACACACATTCATACCAGTAGCAAAAGAAGAAGCCGACTTTAAACAACTTTAATTTTGGAATAAGTAACTTGACGTTCTTCAAATTTAACAGCTGGTGCGTAGTGGTTTCTTTTTTGTCTGTGTGTAGATTTTTTGACTTTTGAGATGGAAGGGGGTAGAATTCGCGGTAGTTCAACAAACAGTAAGCCCTCTTTCACACGGGGAGCCGCACGGCTCGTGGCTCGCAGTCAGGAGCGTTTTCCGCTCTTGACTCCCACCTTTCACATTTGAGAGCCTTTTGGCTCTCGAGCGCTCAGTCGCTAGTTCCGCCCAGTTGAAGAAGCATGGATCGCATGTGTACTTTGGCCATTTACCTTCTTCATCGTCGACGCCGTCTTTGATGCCAAAAACGCCGAAGTACCAGACGGTGTTGGGTCCATCCTATCAACCAACGGCGGGATGAAGCAGGTGTTTTCGCCACGCTTTATCACCAACTTCGAAAGGATGGCAACAAATTTCGATTACACACGGAATTAATTAACATTTCCTCGTTTACATCCATATTTGAAATCAAAAAGAAAGCAAGAAAGAATTTTGACGTGACGAGAATCCTTCGATGGATAGCGATAAACTGAGGAGCGAGAGCCGTTTTTGCTCCGTGTGAATACTCGCATCCTCCCTTCGTATTTCATGGAAGAGCCGGAGGCGCGTGGCTCGAAGTGCAGAGCCGTGATCACTCGCGGCTCGCGAGCCCTAAAAGCTCTCTCTCCCCATGTGAAAGCTCCATTGAACTCAATGCATTTCAGTCTCACACGCCTTCCTTCTGCTCGTGAGCGCGAGCCGTGCCGCTCTCCGTGTGAAAGGGGCCTACGGAATATCATGCTCAGTTGTCTCTTGTAACCCATGGCAACGGGTTAGCATCCATGGTGTTCGCCCTAACAGGGGATGCGGTATTGATATGGCCGTATTTCCTAGGAACTCTCTAATGGTGAAGAAACAAAAATGAATAGAAGGAAAGAAAGGCCGCAAAACCGTAACAAAACCTTACTTGTAAGTAACCTTATTCTGGTCATTGTAGTGGTGATGGGGAGAATAACCATTTCCCCTGTGCCGGCCAGCCGATCATAACCCACAGTTATCTGCGCAACATCACGGGCACCAGCAGGCCCCCATTTCCCCGCCTCATTTTTGAAATCTCAACGTTTGATGAAAGTCCGTCAAAATATGACGGAGGCATATTTTCCCGATTCAGTCCTATGATCGTCTGTCTCACATCATAAACTATTGAGAAAAAATTCAAACAGAATTCATGATAATTGCTCATTTTGGTGGCGGCATTTTAGTGGTTTTTGTTGGAATTTGGAGGTTGTGCGTGTGTGTTGGTTCTTTTAGCAACGAGGCCCAGTATTGTGCAAATGTATGTCTACTCTAGTAAACGCTGTGGGTCATTCCATGCTGAACTTCAGTATTATCAAGTGTTTAGTATTAATAATGAATTAATTTTGATATTACTTCAACCCGTTTAAGTAACGAATAAAAATTATGCCTGGTTCAACATATTCTCAACAAGCTGGCTCAGGTAGAGGGAGCGGCCCTTAATTTCCAGGTCAATATCAAAAGGTGGATATGTTCAGCATGGAATGACCCCTTGATGTTGAACTCATGCGAAATCTTGTTTCTGAATGTCTCTATAGTGTTTATGGTGCCAGTAGGACGATAAGCCGGGGTAGAAGGATGAGATGAGTTGAACATGCAGTGGTGTTGTGCAGGGGCGGCGGAGGGACCGGGGAGGAGGAGAGCGCGGGACCAGCCGCTTCTGTGCCGCCACCGCCAGCTCCCAAACCTCGGGAGAAGTCTGGAAAGCGATTCGGCAAAGAAATGGCGGCCTGCAAGCAGATATTGGATGATCTTGAGAGTCACGATGAAGCCTGGCCCTTTCTCCTTGCCGTTAACACCAAACAGTTCCCCACGTACAAGAAAATCATCCGAAGTCCGATGGACCTCCAGACCATCGGAAAAAGGCTTTCCCACAACGAGTAAGTTTCCTTGACATAGTACGTATATTTTACTTAAGTGTCAAGCAAGAAAATGCTGTCAGCAGTCAAAAGCCGACATTGTGGTGGGTTTTTTGTGGTATAGTTAATTGCAATAATTTAGGAAGACAGAAAATACGGTTTCAAGTACTAGTGCTTTCTTGGGAAGTCTCCACTGCTTCTTTTTTAAATGCCTAAGAGACAAGAAGCTCGTTTTGCACTGCATCCTAAAACTTTTCCATCGTAAGGTAAAAGCATCATATAGTGACAGCGTAAGGTAAAAGTATCATATACAGTGACAACATAAGGTAAAAGCATCATATACAGTAACAACGTAAGGTAAAAGCATCATATACAGTGACAACGTAAGGTAAAAGCATCATATACAGTGACAGCGTAAGGTAAAAGTATCATATACAGTGACAACGTAAGGTAAAACCACAGTTAGGTAGTCGACTACCCCAGCAAAGTGAGCAAAATAAGGGTTTGAGCCGTATTAACGCAACTGGTGTGTTAACAGTCAAACTGGGGAAAACATGTGATTTAGGTCATGGAAACGAGGACAATTCGCAACCTCATCTAAAACCAGCTTTTTTCCTCGTTAATTTCGTGATAGTTATGATTATTTTTTTCTAACTTGTTACTGATTAGTTAACCCCTAATAGCCCAAGGAATCAATTTTTATAGACAATTTTTTTCCCTCGTCATTCTACCTTCAAAACAGGTCAAATAACATGGAAATGGTTATTTGTTGTTTGTTAAAATTTTTAAATGTTGTTGCTCGAGAGCAACAGGGGGTCACTATGGGATGTAAGGGAACAGATTTTGTTGCTCCACAGCTACACTGGGTGAAGGTTGTTTAAAAAAGTTATATTTATCAACAATTAGACTAGGAATGAATTATATGCTTACCAAATTATATTGAGATCAACAAGTGAATATAGGATTCTAGAAAATAAAAAGTTGGTAACTATAAATATTTGAACTGGATAGGAACAGAATTAGATTTTTACAGTAAAAAATGAAAATTTGATGAAGAGATATAATATCTGTCTACTCACTGTGGATCCCAGGCATAATTTTTTCAATATCTCATTGCACCAGCTGCCCACTGTTGCTCTCAAGCATCATATTCTCAATATCCCAAAGCACTGGCTGCCCACTGTGGCTCTCGGGCATCATTTGTTCTAAATAACCTAGCTGATTAGAAAACGATCACATCTAATATTCCTTGCATTCTCCCACTCATTTAGAGTGTATATAACTAAAGTTACAAAAAATTAGGTCTGAACAGTTTATAATAAGAATTGAAACAACTGAACTTACCTTCCTCCGTCCTTCAGCCATGATTTCGGCACCAACACAGAAAATGAAGAACCTTATCACATTATCAACAGTTAGGATCCCGCCAGCCTAACAGGAATGCCAACATGCGCTCATCAGTGTTGACAGAAGACGAAGGCGTAGTTTCCAAACAAATAAATTGACCCGCCTTTTTTAAAAAAATTGCCAAAGTTGATGTTGCTCTGGACACCATTGGGCTATTAGGGGTTAATGAACACTTCGAAGCTGTTTGTTCACTTTTAATTCATGAAATGACAGTATTTTCGGGGTGTCGTCTTCAGGTGCAAATATTCAACCCGTTTTTCAGTAGTGGGGAGCGTCGACTATCTGGAAATCTACTGATTCAATAGTCGGCACCCCACTATTCTCGAACCTGTTCACTATAGTTTACTTGCAAGTACTTATTCGTACAATATGAACATACTATTTCTTAGGGATGCGACGTTCCCGTTGAAATCTGTAACCATTACAATAGTTACAGTAACGGTTTCAATAAACGAAGTTCCATAAACTGTTCCAGAGAAGAAATTCGAATCAGATTTTGGGTTTTGTGATGCGATTTCAGCAGTTACAATGAACTGCTGTTCACAGGAACAGGAAAAGCTGAACAGAAGTTCAAAGTTCCCTAGTTTTTTTGTGATAAATAAATAAAGAGGTTTTGGGGAACTGCTCCTGTTAAGCCCGCTCAAAAAAGGTGCCGGCACTCGAAGCCTTTTCACTATAATTTACTCGCAAGTACTTATTCGTACAATATGAACATACTGTTTCTTAGGGATGCGACGTTCCCGTTGAAATCTGTAACCATTACAATAGTTACAGTAACGGTTTCAATAAACGAAGTTCCATAAACCGTTCCAGAGAAAAAAATTCGAATCAGATTTTGGGTTTTGTGATGCGATTTCAGCAGTTACAATGAACTGCTGTTCACAGGAACAGGGAAAGCTGAACAGAAGTTCAAAGTTCCCCGGTTTTTTTGTGATAAATAAATAAAGAGGTTTTGGGGAACTGCTCCTGGTAAGCCCGTCAAAAAAGGTGCCGGCACTCGAAGCATACTTTGTTGGGGACCCAAAATACAGTCTAGCTCTAAGCCGACAGTTGAGGTAGGTTCAAATAACAAAGGATTTGTGTATTGTAATGTAATCGTCAATAACTACTGTATCGACAACACAAAATGGATACTAGAGTAAATAGTGCATGGATACTATATCAAAACCTCCAGTGCTCGATGCTGCATCTTGCCAGATGGATACTGCACAACTTTTCCCATTACATTTCCTCCATGTCGAAATTCGACACGCCCAGTCTTTGAGTACCAACAGCATTGATCAGAGGTTGGGTTGGTGGGACAGTTTTTTTCTGTCATAAGAACAAGTTATTCCTGTTTATTTTCAGTACCTGATACTTGTCCCAGCTAAGAACGTAAAAAGGTCTTAGGCATCAAGGAATATTCGGAGACTGGAGAAGGAACTCAGAGGCTGGTGCTAGGGATAAAGGTTAGGCTTGGGTTGGTTACCTACTATCAGGAACACTTCATTCAGATGTGACAGGATGGAACAGCGAGGGTAATAATAAAGTCGATTGCTCCTTATCCCCCTGGTTAGTTCCCTGTTCAAGGTGTTCCTGGATGTGACTGAGTACCAGATACGAGGTTGGATCAAATAAACGGAACTTTTTTTAAATTTTATTTGCTAGAAACTAAAAACCAGGTATATGACACTTTTCTACATAGTCTCCTCCTTTCGTGACGCACTTTTCCCAGCGAGTAGGAAGTTTTTTAATCCCAGCATCAAAAAAACGATGAAGGTTGGGTCTGAAGCCAATTGCGCACGAACCTCTCGACCCCAACATCATCATCGAGTCGTTGTCCGCCTAGCGCTTTAAGCGGCCCAAACAAGTGAAAATCACTAGGCAATAGGTCAGGGCTGTAGGAAGGATGATCAAGTGGAGTCCAATGCATTTCTTCCAATTTTTGAACAGTTGGAGCTGCTGCAGTATGGGGCCTTGCATTGTCGTGGAGGAGGATGACGTCACGAATTGGTTGATTCCGTCTTGTTGCGATATGCATCCCTCACCTAAGTCAGCAGCTCACAATAGTAGACAGCATTGATTGTTCTTCCCTCATGCAGAAAATCAATGAGGAAAACGCCTCGATAGTCGAAAAAAACAGTTGCAAGGACCTTGCCAGCATACAGTCGAGTTTTCGCTTTCACTGGGCTGTCTCCCTCTTCCTCCGCCACTCCATACTGGCTTGCTTCGATTCGGGTGTGGAATGATGGACCCATGTTTCGTCGCAGGTGACGATGCTAGCCAAAAATGCTTCCCCTTCTTCCTCAAACCTTGCAAAAAGCCTCTGACAGACCTCCAAACGTCTCAACTTCTGATCTGCAGTCAAATGGCGAGGGACCCATCTGGCACACACTTTACGGAATCCTAGGTGCTCTGTAACGATCGTTTGGCAGCTCCCATAACTTATCCCTACCTGCTCAGCAATTCCGGGAGACAGTCACACGTCGATCACCTTCAAGAATGTCACGAACCGCTTGAATGTTCTCATCCGTAAAGTAATGCTGCTCCGGGGACGACGATCGTGTTCCTCATTTCTACTTGTTCTCTTCCCTCCTGAAACTCTTTGTGCCAGGCAGACTCTTAGAGAGGGTTTGGTCCCCGAACTGGGCGGTCAACCTTTGAAAAATTTCCGAAGGTTTAATGAACCTGTCCAAACAATCTCGAAGTGACGGCCTGCTTCTGTCAACCGTCGGCGCTCAGAGGTCAAAGTCCCGTTTATATATTATCCACCCTCGTACTTTCTGATTGTCACGTTTGAAAGAACCTCATACACTGCGGTGCCTGTGACTAAGTATCAGATTGATACATTCTAACCCATCCCTAACCTTGTACCTTTGACAAGTTTGATGGATTTAGTTGTCGATGACAGAAGTCCATCTGCGTCGCTGTATATGATGAAGAAAAACCCCACGTTTTCCTTTTTAAATTATTTTTCACTTTTTAGTCCATTCAAAAATATGTGGTTTTTAAAAACGTTTTCGAACTCAAATAATTTTTCCTCCACATCTCCACTATCAGTACGGAGATGCGGTGTTCTATCAAGTTGCTCCTGCGGTGTGTTACAATTCCCGTTTTTCCCGTTCGTTACAGATACAAATCTCGTGAGGATTTCGTCTCAGACGTCCGGCTCATATTCGACAACTGCGAAACCTTCAACGAGGACAACTCCCCAGTCGGAAAGGCCGGCCACACCCTGCGACTCTTTTTCGAAACTCGGTGGGCGGAGCTGACCAGTGCCAAACCGTCAGCCGTCTAATACTCCACCCACTTCTCTCCCCAGTAATACCCCTCCCACCCCCCACCCCCACCCTTTCTACAAATTTGTGATATTCGATGTATAGATTTTTTAATAAAATTAACAAACATAAAAACAAATAATACTAAAATAGTTTAAGTCACTTTGATTGTTGCCCACAAATGTGTCTTTGATATTTGAATTTAATAAAATTAAGACTCCATGTTCGCCAATCAGCAGCTTCAGCTTTGTTTTGTTCAACAAAATATCGCTCTCCGTTTCTTCACCAATTTGAACTCTTCAAAATCAATTTCTTACAATAATTTCATCAAAATGTGCATTGATCATCTATGCATAGTTGTGACATGGTTGACAAATTTGTTGTTGTGACCTAATCGTTAGCGGTATTGTAATTACCAATTAAGCAATAAATAGCGCAACAACAAAAATATATCAAGCTAAACGTAAAGATATGCATCAAGGAAATTTTGTTGAAATTCCTTTTCTCCTGCAAATTAAGATGTTCAGACTGGTGGAAACGGTATCGACTTGTTCAAGATTATTTTTCAATCTGTATATTTGCATGTTCAAAAATGTATCCCAGTTGTTCACCATTTTTCATCCCGTTCTGTAAATGGAAAATGAAAACATCTTCAAGAAGTTAAATTACTTTTGCAGTTAACAATTTTGGCATAACAGGCGTAAATAAATTGTCATGTTTTTCAAAGCTGCGTGTCATTCGTATATTTCATCTCAGTGTTTTTCATACAAAAGAAATCCGAAATTTTTCATACAAAAGAAAATTAAAGAACTTCGTTTTACTTTCTCAGTAATTTTTAGACGATGGAAACTTTTTTCGATAAATAAATGTTGTTGTTGTGTCTTATAGAACACGAATCCATTCCGTTACTAGTATAATTATATTCGTACAATCTTGATGAGCAAATTTAACTTTTTTTTCTGCCCGTTTCCCGCCTAAACTCGGGACGTGTGGAATTTTTTTGAAATTCGTTAGACTGCGTTTTATTCGTTGCATTTTCTTCGTTCGGAATAACGAAATCGTCCAAGACGGTTTCGAACGGCGTAAATGTTGCCGTTTCATGTCAAATCGACGTTTGAATCAAACATCTTATTGATCTAGTGAATAGTTGAATATGTACATAATTTATTTATTTTTTAAAGTAATAAGAACTGAATTAGTTTAGTACTCCTCACTAAATATATTTATTACTTTTATATTTGCTTTTATAGTCAAGAAGGGAACCGAGCACGTTTCTTCATTTGTTTCACTTTTTCTTTTTGTAAATTTATTTTTTAATCATAAAACATAAGAATTAGTTTTTACAAATCGATCAAACCGGTTTAGTACTTTCTGGTTATCGTATTTTTGAAAGTAAATAGCGGGTACTACCTCTACGCAAAGTTTACGTGCCTCTAGTGTAACAAGAACATTTTATTACTAATATTGTACCGGATTTTAAATGGGGGGGGAAAAAAATTAATAATTATTTGAAACCGTAAACGACGACGGGGTCCGTCCTGAGCTGAATTCAAAAGTCACGCAAACCCAACACAGTAAAGGAATAACGTAGTGGATACGTTCAGCGGACCGAAGGTTATGGATTTTCTAATACCTTAAGCGCAGAATGTTAGAAATACTTTTCTTTTTAGCGTTTGAACAAATCCGTTTTGTGAAATATGAATCAAATTTTGATGTCAGCATGTCACATCCTTTACTTGAACAAAATCCTTACTCTTTTTGAGTACTGTGTCTAGAGTAGTGTCGAGTATAGTCTGCAAACAGTCTTTCTACTGAATACAGTGTCGATATTTATAATGGCCTATTTTTTTAATTTCTGTATAAAACAAAAACGAGTCGAGGAAAGTTGGTTTGTTCAAATTTGTTTAAATTACAGTTGCGTAATGCTAGCTTTAGAAGAAAAAATGGTCTCGGACAATATTTCACACAAGAGTTCAAACTCTTACTAATCGGGATTCATTCAAAATGATGTGATCTTCGGTTTTGGTAGCGGGACTGGATGAAATTTTGTCGTTTATTAGTGTTTCCCGTTGTAAATTTTATATATGCAAAAAAAAAGAGTAACATTTTGAGTGTTATTGACGTTTATGGATTCATAATTGTAAATTTTACATCCGGTTGTCATTTTTCAAATAGTGTGTGTCTATTCTACGTAGGAGCAAATGTTATTACGATGTGTAAATGTTTGAAGTCCATATTATGTTTGTAAAAAGTACTATTGTAATTCATATAAAGAAAATGTAATTATGTTTGAAATGGAACGTTTTTATCAACTCACCTGCTCCTCATAGGCGAGTCAAATAAGGGCTGGATGGAACGGGGTATTCCAGTAATTTTTTAAAATTTGTTTTCTGAAGTATATTGCTTGGGGTTAATGGAAATCGGGTCTGTTTGTAGAGAAAATATTAACATAAAATTTATTATAGAAGCAAATAGAAATTGGGAGTTTGAAAAAAAAGCAACGTAGAGCAATTCACTGCCTCCTCAACCTTCACAAAAATGCACAGAGTATCGGGAACAAGTTGAAACGGAATAAGATCGGTACAGGAATGATCAAGTATGGTTGTTGTACAAGAAGTTCGGAGTCGAAGCAGTTACGAACGGTACTGTAAAGGGGGGGGGGGGATGAGAACCGTTCAGAACCTTCAGTTCTCTTTCCATCCGAACGCTTTTCGAACTAATACTCATAACTGATAACCAGAATAACTACTCCCGACAGTTTCATAACCGTACCGTTCATAATAGTACCCTGTCTAAAACTGGTCATTTTCAGGAGGGATGAATAATATTGTAGGATGAGTTGGCCTAAGTATTAGATCGGGCATTCGAAACCACAGGCTACTTATACTCTGAAGTGGATGAAAAAACATCGAAAATTTCCTCAACTGCGGCCACTACCAGTGATTTTATCTTAAGTAGGTAAGTGGTATCCTATCAACACCATACCTAGGTGCCTATCTAAAAACTTTTTTTTAAACATATATTTTTCATTAGTTCATAAGCACATATGGGTCATTTAGAGCCACCTGAACCTTATTTACCAAGATTTTTTGTCCAAATGTTTATTAATAATGTCAAAATTCTCGAATTATTGGGTGAAAAAACACCCACTGTACTACGTTTTCGAGTTATTAATTTTTTAGAATTTCAAACCCTATTTTTCACTGCCTTATAGATGAGTGAGTGAAATGCTGACCTTCCAGGACCGACTAGACCCCAAATGGGATCTTTACCTAACACCTACCAAATTTCATTAATAATTTAAAAACTTTAGGAGAAAAGGAAGGATGGACGAATTCTTTTTTTTTTTTTTAGATTTTTGGATTCTACGCATCTTGAAACAATAGCAGGTAAAAACGTCTGCTGCCCATGCCTGGAACTACCAGTTCTGAAGAAAATACAGAACCTCTTGAACTGGTTCTGAACTAGATTGCCCGATTGGGCGTTGTCATTTACGAACGGTTCGGAATATACCTTAAGTTAGACGGAATGAGCGGAGACCGATAGACTGAATGAGCGGAGACCTTGATCACTGTCTCACCAATATCCATATGGATACTATAACACCTTACCTCTTGCACACACAGCCCAGCTGTGAAATAGGGCCCGCGCTTTTTCAACATCTGATATCTTCATTTCCCATTTCCTTCCTTATGTTACACAATATTATCGTCTTCTCGGATGCTCTACACACTTTTCAGTTATTACTTCCTCCCCACAGCACATGTCCTACACTTACAGCGTGGAGTAGCATTTGTAATAAACACCATTCTGTATTTATTAATTATGTACATAATATATAAACAGGAGTACAGCTAGCTACTTTTTGGTTCAGCTGTAAGTACAATTAGCAGCCCCATGCTGATAAAGACTGCCCTCAGTTCTATCAGCTACAATTTTTGTTCCTATTTTGCTTGCTAGAACTGAGCGATATTCAGTCAACTTACATTAGGTAGTCCTTAAATGAACTTTCGTAATTCCTCCCTGCGTTTATTTATAATGTAATTTTTGGAAATAAAACATGTTTTGAATTGAACTGAATGTCAGAGTACCATAACTTCCTGGGACTGTCAGTGTTTTGGTTGCCTAGACAACAACGAAGGACTGCTAGCTATACAAGTACAAGCACGTTTTTTGTCACAACACCCCCACCTCTGTCATGTTCTCACCGACGCACCCAAAACATGTCCGTTGGGCCTTACAACTACGGATGGGTATCGAACTACAAAACATCGATTACTAGCAATCGATTAATATTTTCACTAATTAATCGATACTTCGAACAATCGACGTCAGAGAAATCGATTAATCGATACGATTAACTGACACATTTTTGAAAAAAATCAAATTTTTATCGAATTTCTTATTGAAATCGACGTCATCGTGACGGTGGCGATTAATCGACAACTTTTAGAAGAAAAAAAATTTGTATTTTGAAAGATTAATATTTAATACCAAGGGATATTTATTTAAATTATCAGTTACTCCAATATTTTTCGTCTACATCTTTTAGAAAAAGCTATTTATTGGCCAAATCCCCTGTCAAACGGAACTTAACGTTGAGTTTTGGATGCTTGTGCTCCAGATGATTCTTCAAATTCGTGGTATTCCCACAATTTTTAATTTGAACACCACAATGGCGGCATTTCGCAAAGTTCTCTTTTTTTTCAAAATGCTCCCAGACCCCACTTTTTGGAGGCATATTGGCACACTTTTTGGAGGCAATAACAAACGAACAAACAAGTCAAACAAGGCACTAAGGTTGAACTAAGGAGTGGGGACGGGCCCAGAGCCAGAGTCCAGTGATAGATATAGATAACTGATAACTGACAGTGTGGCAACAATATAGAATCGATTGTGGAAAAGTCAAACATTTGTGAATACATGAATGAAAAATTAGTCTCAACTCTCACTTAAGAAATAGAAAAGAAGAAAAAAAGTATATAATCGTGATTAAAGCATCGATTACCAGATTAATCAAACAGCAAACATCGATTAAAAATACATCGTTTGGGGATTAATTGTTTATTGCGATTAATCATTACCTGTCCCTACTTACAACCCTTATTTTCCTGCATATTATGAATATCCTCGTAGGGAACAGGAGGAAGCAATAGAGGCTAGGTATGTGACAAGCCCCAGGATCACGTGTACGCTACTATCTATAGGATGAGTGTCATCTCTGTAGGTATTGAAGGAGTAATGGTAGACAACTCTGGTTTTATCATGGATTTTTATTATAGATAAATATCAAGACTTTTACAACTTCCAACAGATGGGATAACAGACATCAATGGATTGCGTTCATATTTGCTAGGAATGAACAGACAGTTCTGAATGAATAACTAGAAGTTACCTACGAAACCGGTGGTTAAGCGAGGTTCACAAGGGCGTGTATGCTACGAATACCCTTCCAGCGAACCAGTGACAAGTTAGCAGTTACCTCCTGGTATCGTTGAGTGCTGGAACGGGTGGTAGAGGTTCACACGAGCCAGGATGGTTAGTTTAGCCCAGGAAGCCTTATACAGGGCTTCCTACTTTCCAAACCACTGAACTTCAGGGATCGATTCTACAATCGATTTACAAAAATTGCGTTTTTTTGGAAAGGCGGTTCATTTTCGAAAAACATTTTTGGGTTTATTATTTTCAATAATGAACCTTTGGAATCGAGCATGAAAAAAAAGGTAACCACCCCCCTCAAAATTTGGTGGTTTACGTTTCAAGGTCTGTAGAATCTGAAAATGCAATAAAAAAAAAATGTTTAGTTCGTCCGCCGCACTAGCACTTTCCTTAGTTACCATGAACCAAAATGATGAAATTTGGTTTGTAGGTCCCGCTTGGGGTCTAGTTGGCCTGGTAAGGGGTGAAAAACAGGGGTAAACATTTTCAGAACGCCGTAGCTCGAAAACTTTCAATAGAAGGGTATGGTTTTTTAAAAAAGTTTTTAAAACTGACCTTGAACTAAAGAATTTTCTGAGACCACCCGGAGCATTGTACGACCAGCCGTTCGTTTGTACCGGAAAGCTTCGTGAACACGATCGTGAATCAAACGGTATAAATCCGGCCCGGATATCATCACTAGGGAGCACCTGATTATAATCAAGGATGGCTGTATGAAGTCGAGTTGGTTGTTCTGCGATATTATTTCATTTGAAAAATGATGGATCTTTTGGATTTTGTTGATAGGTACTTTTGCAACTTGAACAAACGCTGAAGTATTATTGGATACATTATTACACAACGGTAAATTATTACACAACGATTTATTATAAGTACTATCTACGTAGTTTATACAGGTAAGTTATTACACAACGGTTTATTATTGTTCTTACACTTCATGAATAACTACAAGTAATTAATCATTGAATTATTGAATCCCGCGCATTTGTATGAAACTTTTATTCCGGGGCCGGCACCAGTACTCGATTTAGGGCTTTCCTGGGGGAGCTCGAGAGTATTGACCACAGGTAAATAATAAACCTTTGTGTAATAACTTGCAGCGTTTTTTCTCTACAATGAAGTAACGTAACAATTTTAAAAAAATTTCACAAGTATGAATGGGGGGCTGAGAATTTGAACTAAAAAACAGTGTCCAAGCCGTCCCTGACCTCCCCTACGTCATGGGAACAGCGGTGCATTTGAGGAACTTTTGCAGGTCGTAAGAAACATTTATCCACCAACGTAAGTAATGTACACAGGACCTACTTTCATTGGAATCCATTCATTTAAGTGAATAAATTGAAGTGTTTCATCTAACCCGCCGCATGTGTTACTGAATACAGTTGTTCCTTGTTCGTTTTTGCTGGGGGCGTCATATGTTTGTAGCTGAGTTTTTGTGCTTTCCAAAACACTTTACAAAACATTAAAAAGTTGAAAAAAATGGCGGAGAAAATGATACCCAATCGAAAATGGGGTCTGCAGAATTTCACCCGAAAACGCTGCAAAGTCCTTGTCACATGGGTTTATTATTCTATTGGAGTTCTAGAGATTCTTGTTGGCTGTTGAATTTATTGTTTCTTTCATGTGGAATAATTGAAATAGCTATTTCTGATGATTTCCACCAATTTTGGCCCCCAAAACATGAAATAGGTACGCTTTTTTTCTCTTTTTTTTTCAGATCATCTTCGATCATTGGTAGTACCATTTAATGGTCTTGATTCACCTGTTTACACTTTTTCTAATGTTATTATACACATTGATGGTGATTTCAGACAGTTTTCCAGGTTTTTGACTAATAAAAAACCAATTTTGGGAGCTGAACCTTTGGTAAAACCTCAATTTCCGCGGCTTTGGTCAAAATCGACTTCATATTCGGTCTTCTCGTCCCCAAAAACATGGAAAAAGATACCTCAAAAGCTCATGTTACTAACATGTTGTTAAAACGCAAAAAGTACCTATTTTTACACACATTTTCACTCATAACACCCCTGGGTATATTCCGATCGGGCTGAAAAGTTTGGGGACACAACTAGGGCCAAAATGGAGCATGTGTGCGAAAGAACGATTTTTTTAGACCAAAAATGAAGCCGGTACACGTGATACGGCGTACGGCGAACGGCGTACGGACATTGCATTTTTGGAATTTACGCACCTTGAAACGGAAAAGAAAAAATTTTGAGGGGGTGTTATAAAAATTTTTTGCTGAGCGAATACATAGGTGTATTATTCACAGAATAATAAACCAAAATTGATTGAACAATAAGTTTCGACCTCAAGTTACTGCTGTTTGACAAAAACTGGCTCTAAATTTGAATTCAGCACCCAAAAAAAAGGAGGTATGTCAAGTTTCAGCCGTTTGTTCCGATGGTAAGAGGGTTTGGCCATTTTTAGGGAGTTCTGGACCACTGTGCGGCGCCTTCGTAACGTAGAGGTGCGACAACGGTCGATTTAGGTTTCAATTCATCAGTTGCTCTGCAGACTGAATGGACGCGGAGCGCAGCCGCGTTCTGATACTACAGAACCCACGCTATCACCAGTTTCACATTACTCAGTGCGCTGCACGATTGGGCAGCCTTTGGTTTGCTCGGGCAGACAGTCCTGGACCAGTCCAGGATGGAACTGCGTTCTGAAAATGAGGGAACAGAAACGCCCTGGATTTAGTCCAGAACTCTGTCTGTCCTAACACATGCTGACAATTCTGAACGGATAATCTGAAGCACTGTAACGTTGCCGAAGGTAGAAGCAGTGAGTTGAGCTAGGTTCACATGGAGACGCAATTCCCGTCTGCAATCTGGCACGGCAACCCGCTTGCCGGAATTTTTGCCTCAGAGGCGTTCACATGGCAGCGGAATCATAACAAAACGCAAACACAAAAAACAAACAATTGCTCGAACTCGAAACCGCAAAATCAACCACAAATGTTGAATTTCAATGTGACTGAACAATCAAACAGGAGAGGTGTGCGCATTAACCTCTGCGCAGATACGGCAACGGATCTGACAGCGGCAAATATCTGGAGATTTTGATATAGTATCCAAGAAATTACGTTGCAATAATCCATTTTGCTTTGGCCAATAGCATTGCAGAACGCGTAGCCGTGTCGGACTGCTGTCCGGAATTGTGTCTCCATGTGAACCTAGCCTGAGCATGTGCAGGATCAACAGTCCTCGGAAAAATCCAGGACTTTTAGAACTAGTCCGGAACGGTCCTTGACTGTCGGTCCGAACAGCCAACTCTCAATCCAGGACCAGTCCTGGCACTGTCAGAACGCATGTAAAGGGGCGTGGCTTCGATAGAACGGTCCCGTAACTGTCCAGGACTGTCTGTCCAAACGAACCTCTCCTCGAGAGATCTATTCATGTTCGCACTGATTCGGCGGATGGATCGCACATAACGCGTTTTCGTCGAAGCAGGACAGCAGGCTCTGATATTCCACGAATGCGGGAGACGAAGTGTTACTTGCCAGGTAATTGGAGAAGAGGCTGCTACAACTCAACACAAACAGAAGGGGTTGGCCGAATATCAAAACGCCGGACCTGGAATAAGAAAGAATTGACGGATTGATTACAAAACGCAGATTAAAAATTAAGTGAATTTAATATTTTGGAGCATCGCATACCGTGGATACGAGGTGTAGATGCAGGCAGTTGCTGAGGTGGTTTAAAACTCCCTTTCATCTAAGGCCTTCGACTTGGAAAGGAAATGGACCTCTTTCTGAGCCTTTTTAGCTTCCTAGAATATGCAGTAACAAGGAGACAAGTATTAAGCAGGCATATTTAGTCAAGAAAGACAATATTATAAGAATTAATAGGGATGACGAATGAACAGTAGAGTATTAAACAGGCTCAATTAGTCAAAAATCACACACTGCACACCCTGAAAAAACTATCCTATTGTACCCCGGAGGAAGTCGACTTAGGCTCTTCAAATGCCTTACACTGCCCCACTTTCTCTACTGTGACGTTATTTTTTCCCAAAATCTAGATAAAGAAACTGCTCACCGTCTGAAGGTGCTACCCAACTCATGCAACCGTTATGTAAAAAAAAAAAAAAAGCGTTGCCGCAGGGGGGCGTTCTATCTAGCCGCCAGTGGTTTGTGCTCATGACGGTACGTTTATTGTCGAACGAAATCTGGGAGACACCAAAGTTCAGACCAAGGATCAAAGCAAGGGAACATGGAACATGTTTTTCGAATAGGTACATGATAACAGAGGATCTGCGATCCAACCCGCGTGTACCCTCAAAATTTCAGCTCTCTACGACTATTTTTTGCGTAGTTAGAAGCGCTATAAGGAAACAGTCAACATTTCATGTTAGCGCATGCGGAGAGGGAAATTACAGTAAGATTCCAATGAAATTCATAGGGAACCATCAAAGTATCGACGATAATTAAGGTAGTTATGGGCACTCCAAGTATTTCACGTTTGCGCATGCGCAGACTAAACGATTCCATCTGCGATCCAACCCGCGTATACCCTCAGAATTTCAGCTCTCTACGACTATTTATCGCTTAGTTAGAAACGTTACAAGGAAACGGTCAACATTTCATGTTCGCGCATGCGTAGATCTAAGTTACATTACCATTCCAATGAAATTGATTTGGAACTACCAAAGTATTATTCCTGACCGACCCTCCAAGTTTGAATTGATTTCAACGATATTTAGGGTAGTTATGGGTGTTCCAATTGTTTCACGTTTGCGCATGCGCAGACGAAAGTTACGGTAATTTTTCAATGATTTTGGTACGGGACCATCTGTGACTCAACGCGCACCTACCCTCGAAATTTCAGCCCACTTCGACCATTATTTCGGGTAGTTATGGGTGTTGCAAGGAATTACCACAGACAGACAGAGAGACAGACACGGAACCAAATATGTTCCTCGATGTCTGAAACGGAAAATGGTATTTGGAAATTTTCATTTTGGAGGACATGAACTTTTTTTTACTCAATCACGAATCCAAGGCTTCCCTGCCTTCGGTAGTGAGGAAGCAAAAAAACGTCGTGGGATTTCTAAGCCTCGGATCAGCGACCTAACACAATGTAATGCAATACACGTCCTCAGCTGCTTTCTGCGCTTTTCGGGTAGGTAGAACCCCCTCGGCAGTTTTCGGCGGAGTGGGGTCTCGCCATGCTCTCCTAGGAGTTGGGTGGCAGGGGTGGGGTAAAGGGAGAACGTGCGGGCGACGGGGAGGGGAACGGAGTTCCCCTGGACTGGACTGGACGTTTTCGAGCCTGGTTTACTCCTGTAAAAACATGTTCCATGTTAAAACCTAAAACCTCGTGGGCATGTGAGTGACCGCCAAGGTTGCCTGTTAGGAGTGGACCTTCAGACGTATTATCGTGCTAGATTCCTGTGTATTGTATACAGGAGCCTGCACGGTGGTACGCCTGAATATGTTTCTACCTATTTAAACCATGTGGATCGACCCGAACACACAACTTGACAATACCTCCCCACAAGACAAAAACTTTGGAGGGGTTGATTCAAGTTAGAGGGGCGAAATTGTGGGCTGAACTGCCTCACGATGTGGCTTTGTCCACTTTGGGGGCATTTAGAGCAGGAATTGCGAAATTCATGAAACTGCAATAAAATCACTTCTAATTCATGCTTTCTTCTTCTTTCTCTCTTTTCTCTACCCTCCTTTCTTTCACTTTCCTTCCATCTATTTTTGTTTGTTTTACGAAAACCTTAGTATTAATCAGCCTAATCCAGTACAATTGTGATTTATATTATGTACATATTTATAAGGACTACGACCTTACTTGTACTCGCAATTAATAAACAAATAAATAAATAAATAAAATAAAAAAGAAAGACTATATATGGATTAATAGGAATGATGAACGATCGGTAGAGTATTAAACAGGCTTAATTAGTCAAGAAAGACTACATGGATTAATAGGAACGACGAATGAACGGCAGAGCCTTGGAACAAAAGGTATTCTAATGTAGATTCCGTAGTGAAAAAACCAACTTTGATAGAAATTAGCTTCCTCGTATCGATAACGTGATCATATAGATCACTAAAAGGGGCCCTAAAAGATCAAACAGTTTGAGAAACTTGACGAGTACCTTTGTTTGACGTGTTTGTCAAACATCCTTCTTGTTTGAAGTGTTTGAAAGAAACTTTGATTGACGGTATGTTTGACAAACACCGTCAAATAATTATCAGTCAACAGGTGAAAGCTGAGCTAACAACATCAACACTTAGGGCCATACACCTTGGGATATCACAAGTGACATACGTGTTATTTCACGGGCACTCCAGTGTTGGTCCCCCTGAACAAATCCCTGGTCCTCCCCATCCTGCAGTACACTTCTGTCGTGTGGGCTCCCCGTTTCAGATACGGTATCGCTCAGCTAGAAGGGTTACAACCTGAGTTTTTCCGATACGTCACTTATAAACTCCACGTACTGTCAGACAGTGGAATATCTGGAGCTGATGGCAATATGTGGCTCGGGCTCAGAGGAGGCTCCCAGAAATTGCGCGGACACGGCCTTTCTCGTCAATGCTGAATGGGTCTTTGCTGAATGGGCTTATTCACTGCGCCGACCTCCTTTCCACTGTCCACTTCCCCGTTCTGTTCTCGCTCAATGCCACTGTTCCTTGTTCCTTTAGACCCCTCTGCCGAACTCCTAGAGAAACTAAAGCCCTGATGGCGAATTCCCCGATCGTCAACTCCTTTTCACCAGTATCACCACCACAAAAACCAAATCTTCACCATTATTGATTTTTCCAAGTTAAATTATCGTTCTTTTAGTACCTAATTGTGATGAATTTAAATTTATCATCACGGTGGCGTGAAGGAGTGAATAGATGAGAGCGAGGGGAATTTCACCTAGGCGGCGGTAATCCACCGATGTAGGTGAGAGGAAGGAAATTCACCCAGGCGGCGGTAATCCACCGATGTGAGTGAAGGGAGGAATCTCGTCTAGGCGGCGGTAATCCACCGATGTAGGCGAGAGGAAGGAAATTCACCCAGGCGGCGGTAATCCACCGATGTGGGTGAAGGAAGGAAGGTGCTTGTCTAGGCGGCGGTAATCCACCGATGTAGACAAGAGGAGAAGGTAGGAGGTGAATTCCCAGAGCGGCGGATACCACCAGGCATCTGGGAGGAGGAAGGTAGAGAGAGAAGAGAGAGCTGGTTAGAGGAAGTGTCGAATGAAGCTAAAGCCCCAGGATCCAGGGTTATATAGGAACTGGAGGCCTCTCCCTCCAACTCCCCTGTTGGGAGTTTTGGGGGGGGCCCAGGTTGTGTCCCCTGGATTCTGTTGCCTGTCTCCCCACTCAGATGTTTATTAGCGGAAGGTAATTTTTACATAGGAATATTGGTGAGAGCTTTAAGGTTGTAGTGGAGTGTTCCCGGGAGGGACTCACGACAGAGGTCCCCCCAGTTCGAACCAATGTTTGAGGTAGCTGAAGGCTCAAGTTGACAGTGGCTGAGGGCTGCGGAAACGAAAAGGGGAAGCTGAAGGCGCAAGGATACAGGAGCTGAAGGCTGAAACAAACAATTGCAGTGCTGAAGGCAGAAGAGTGACCGGAGGTGTCTTAAATCTAGGGTGATATACAAGTAGTAGAATAAGTAGGCATAAGTTGACATAAGTAGGCATAAGTAGGGCTAAGTAGACAAAAGTAGACATAAGGTGACATAAGTAGATAAGTAGATGTAAGTAGATGTAAGTAGATGTAAGTAGATGTAAGACATAAGTAGAAGTAAGACATAAGTAGATGTAAGTAGATGTAAGTAGACGAACTTTGATGATGGGAAACATATGTACAAGGAGGGTGTGATGAAAAATTTGATGAAGTGACAATATTTACAAAGGTGATGAGTTCGATGATGATGATAAGAGGGGTGATAGTCAGATAGATAGCTAGATATTTACAGGTGCAAGGTATTTACAAGTAGTATTTACAGGTATGTACAATTTTTTGGTACGGTTTCAGGGGAGGCAGATCGGAGCGGGGTTGTGAAATCCGCCGTTCCCTGGGTGTGGACAGTGTGCAGTGTAATGTGGTGAGTGTGTAATGATGGTGAGGTGATGGGGTGAGGGAGGCGACTCCCTCTAACAGTCTTCACGTTAGTGAAGACTGACAGAGGGGCCCCTTCACTGCCGGGGCGGTGGTGAAGGGGAAGAGCCGGTGGGAGCCGGTACCCGGGACGTCGCGGAGGTGGGTGGCGACGTTGGGGTCCGGCGGGCGAAATGGAGGTGATGTGTGGCGTGTGTGGTGTAGGGGTGGTCGGGTGAGTGGTGTGGGGCGAAGTGTCTGGGAGGACGGGGGCTGGTTTACATCGGGCGAGGGGTACAGTGTGGGGCTTCCCGTCAATTAACAGGGTAGCCGTGGTGTTTGTGGAGCGGATGACGTGGAAGGGCCCGGCGTAGAGAGGTGAAAATGTTTTGTGGATGCCGGGCTCCTTCAAGTACATGTGAGTGGCTGTGTAAAAACGTGTGGGATAGGTGGTGTCGTTGTGTGGTGTTGTTGTGCGGAGTGGTTCCCTGTTAATTGACGGGGTGGGGTGTGGGGTGAAGATGTCGGCTGGCAAACGTAAAGGGTCACGAAAAGCGTGTTGTGCGGGACTTGTGTTGTCTGAAGGACGGGCGGAAGTGCGGAGGCTAAGTAGAACGTAGGGGAGGGTTTTAGTCCATGAAGGGGAAGTGGCTGATGTGGAGATGGCTTGCTTGAGGACCGAGTGCCACCGCTCTATTTTCCCGTTGGATTGGGGGTGATAAGGAGTGGTGCGGATTTTCTGAATCCCGAGGGAACGGAGCAGGTCGGCAAAGTGGGCTGATTCAAATTGCCTCCCCTGATCGACCGTGAGTGTCCGCGGACAACCGTAGCGGCTGATCCATTGAGTGAGGAAGGCCGCGGCGACGGCGTCCGCGGTAATGTGGGCGAGTGGGATACACTCTACCCAATTTGTCGCACGGTCGATCATGGTGAGGCAATACCTCTTCCCCTCGGAGGGGGGAAGAGGGCCGACCAGATCCATGTGGACGTGTTCCCACGGGAGAGAATCGGGGATAGGTTGAGGAGGTACATGGGGGTGAGCCGAGACCTTGAATTGCTGGCACCTCTGGCACCCTAGAACCCAGGTACGTATATCCGTGTTCATATGGGGCCAGAAGTACCGCGTTTTGATGAGGTCCCGGCTCGCCCGAATGCCGGGATGATGGAGGGAGTGGTAGTGTAGGAACAACTGCCTCCTCAGCTCCGGTGGGACGTACGGGCGCGGTGTGTCGGCCGATACGTCGCACCAGAGGTCTAGGGGAGGCAGCTGTTCCAATTTAGAGGCGGAGATGAGATGGGAAAGAGCGGGATCGGAGGTAGGAGTTTGATGGTTTTTGAGGGTTTGCGGGGAAGGGAAGGGCAGTAGCTCCGCCACCGGCGCAGGGGTGGGGCGGGAGAGGGCGTCGGCAACGCAGTTGTCGGCCCCCGGCAAATAACGAATATCGGACGTGAATTGTCCGATAAATTCGAGTTGCCGGAGGCGACGGGGGGAGGCTGATTTTCGATTTTGGAGGAGGGCGTGGGTGAGGGGCTTGTGGTCGGTTATGACAGAGAACTGCCTGCCCTCCACGAAGTCACGAAAGTGTTTGATGGCTTCGTGGATGGCGAGGAGTTCTCTGTCAAAGGTGGAGTAATTTTTTTGTGTGGGGGACAGAGTTTTGGAGAAAAAGCCGAGAGGTTGGGGGGTGGCGCCGGTGTGTTGGTGGAGTACCGCCCCGATGGCCCAGTCGGACGCATCTGTGGTGATGGAGAGGGGGGCATGGGGATCGGGATGGGCCAATAGAGCGGCGTCAACTAGGTCCTGTTTGCATTGTTGGAAGGCGGTAGTGAGGGCGGGGGGTCCATGAAATGGGGCGTTTATCGTTTTTTTTAGCCGGTTGTGGGATAGCGTGTATGAGTGGTTGTTGGTGTTGTGCCGCGTGTTTGATGTGTCTACGGTAAAAGTTCAGCATACCCAGGAAACGGCGGAGTTCTGAGACAGTGTTGGGACGTGGGAAATCGGTGAGGGTGTGAACCTTGTCTGGTAGGGGTTTTATTCCTTCGGACGAAACCTGGTGGCCGAGGCAGCGGACGGAGGGCTGGGCGAGGACGCACTTTGGAGTGTTAATGGTGAGGCCCTCGGCGGCGAAGATGTCAAGTACTTGTGTCAGGTGTGCGAGGTGTTCGGTTGGGTCTCGGGAAGCGATCAGTACGTCGTCCAAAAAACAGAAGACGAAGGGTAGGCCTCGTAGTATGTTGTCCATGTAACGCTGCCATGTTTGGGCAGCGTTACGGAGGCCGAAACCCATTTTGATATACTCGAACAGGCCGAAAGGGGTGATGATAGCTGTTTTAGGAACGTCAGGGGGGTAGATGTGAATGTGATGGAAGGCACGGGAGATGTCGAGTGTAGAAAAGATGGTGGTGTTGTGCAGGTGGGAAGAGAAATCCCTGAGGTGCGGGACGTTGTAAAGGTCTGGGGTTGTACGGGCATTGAGGCGGCGGTAGTCGCCGCATGGGCGGATATCCCCGTTAGGCTTCTGCACAATATGTAGTGGAGAAGCCCACGGGGATTTGGAGGGACGGATAATGCCGTCTTTGATGAGGAGGTCAAAATGTTTGCGGGCCTGTGAGAGTTGGAGGGGGTGGAGGCGTCGGGCTTTCGCGGATATTGGGGGGCCAGAGGTTTCTATGAAGTGTTGGGTCTGTGAGATGTGGGCTGAGGGGCGGCGCTGGGGTTTGTAGTTGAGGAGGAGTTGTTCAAACTTGGAGGGGGGTCGATCCACCGCATGTATGAACCCGGGGATGGGTTTCTGGGTGGAGGGGTCGAGCAGGCGCGCGTTACGGACGTCTACCTGGAGGCCGAAATATGCGAGGAAATCGGCCCCCAGGATAGTTTTCTCTACGTCCGCCACGGTGAATTCCCACTCGTACGCGAGCCCGCTCATATGAATTGATGAGCGGTACGTCCCGTACGAGGGGATGGTAGTACCGTTGGCGGCGTAGAGGAGTTGCCGGTAACAACGCGCCTGTCGCCGGAGTATGTTATTGGGGAAGATAGAGAGCGCCGCCCCTGTGTCAACGAGGAAGGGGACGTGCGTCTTTGAACACTTCAGGAACAGGCGTTGATGAGCTGGGGCGGAGTGAGGTAAAATTGGCGAGGTGTTGGAGTCCGTCGGAGGGGGGGGGCTTGGTTCGTCCGAGGTGATGGGCGGGTGCGATGGTGGTGGTCGGTCCCCCGCGAAGGAGACGCGGGGTGATTTTTTGCCGTTCCGGGGAGGGGGAACGGTAGTGGCGGCGCGAGTGGCGGCCGGAGGGGTGGTTGTCTTGGGGGCGGGGTTGGAGGGGCCGTTCCGTGGTGGGGGAACGGCAGCGGCGGCGCTAGTGGCGGCCGGAGGGTTGGCTGCCCTGGAGGCGGGCTTGGAGGGGCCGTTCCGGGGTGGGGGAACGGTAGCGGCGGCGCTGGTGGCGGCCGGAGGGTTGGCTGCCCTGGAGGCGGGCTTGGAGGGGCCGTTCCGGGGTGGGGGAACGGGAGTGGCGGCGTTGGCGGCGGCCGGAGGGTTGGCTGCCCTGGAGGCGGGCTTGGAGGGGCCGTTCCGGGGTGGGGGAACGGGAGCGGCGGCGCTAGTGGCGGCCGGAAGGTTGGCAGCCCTGGACGCGGGCTTGGGGGGGCTGACTCGGGGTGGGGGAGCAGTTGATGGAGAGGTGGGGTGTTTAGCGGCGCCGTCAGATGCGGTCGGGAGGTTGGCAGCCGTGGCGGCGGCGTAGGAGGGGTAGCGAGGCGAGGTGGAGGTGGTGTGAATGCGGGCGGGGAGGGGTTGGTGGTGGTCCCCCCCGTGATGGCGAGGAGGGGGGCCCGCCGGATTTACCGGCGGGCGTCCGCGTTTCCCTGCTTGGAGGAGTAGGAGCAGGGGGGCTGGCATTTGCGGGCCTCCCCACCGAAGTTCACATGGTAGAAACATCGGTGGGGGGGGTCCGCCGGGAGGTAGGTCCTGGTGGGGCGCGTGGAGTTGGAGTGGGGCGCCGTTTTTGGGGACCTCCCTCTCTGTTGCTGGGAGGGGGAGACGGTGCGGCGGTCGGCCGAGCGCTGGCGTCGGTGGTCGGAGGAGGGGGTCGGTCGGCGATCGACGGAGAGGGAGCGGCGCTGGTGGAGGGAGGGGGGCCGGCGGCGCTCTTCAGACGGCGATCGGTCCCTGCGTGGGGTGGGGAAGCGGGGTGCGGCGACCTCCGTGACGCTGGCGGCCGCGGCGAGGTCGTAGACCGTGTCGGCCAGACGGAGAAGCGGCTCGTCCGGTCCGTCGAGGTGGCTGGCGAGCGCCATCTGGATGGGGTGGGGGAGGGCTCGCAGCCAGAACGTCCGAGCGATGTCGGCCGTCACGACGTCGTGTAGTTGATGACGTAGGCGACGGTACAGGTGGGAAGGTTTCAAATCGCCGAGATGTTGGGGCTGGGACAGCGCTGCGATACGTGCGATCTTGGAGGGCTGGTATAAGTTGATGAGGCGGCTGCGGAGGTCGTCGTAGGCGGCCGTGGCGTCGGTGGAGATGTCAGATGTCTGCAGGAGGATCTCATATGGTAACAGGGAGATGATGCGTGAGTAGCGGGTACGCTGGCTGCGGATGTTGGCGGCAGAAAACGCAGCGTCGACCTGGAAGAACCAGAGTGCGGGGTCGTGCGTGTAGAAGGGGGGTAGCGACAGCGGGAACGACGCAGAGGCCGTCGTGACGTCGGCGGCGGCGTGTGCGGCAGCTGCAGCGGCGGCGGCAGCGGCGGCGGCGGATGCGGTGGAGCCGGGTGGTGAGAGGCTGGTGAAGGGGTTGTCGGTTGCGTCAGATGTCGCAGCGGTCGGCGGCTGCAGCAGGGACGGCCGGAGGAGCGGCGGTGACGGCGAGTTCGGGTCCATAGTTGAGGTGTCTGGAAACAAAATTCAAATTTGTTGAGGTTTTGAATTTTTCAAAATTCGCAATTTGCGGCGGCGGAGGTGGTTGCAGCGGAGCGTTGAGAGTTGTGTGAGCGGATGCGGGTGGGCCAAAAATTGCGAATTTAAACTGACTATTTTAAATGTGAATTTAAAATGCGGGACACCGAACTAGACTGGGGGCGACACATGAGGTGGTAAGAAGGGAGGAAGGGTAGAAGGTTGGATGAACGTCGGGTTCACCACTGTGATGAATTTAAATTTATCATCACGGTGGCGTGAAGGAGTGAATAGATGAGAGCGAGGGGAATTTCACCTAGGCGGCGGTAATCCACCGATGTAGGTGAGAGGAAGGAAATTCACCCAGGCGGCGGTAATCCACCGATGTGAGTGAAGGGAGGAATCTCGTCTAGGCGGCGGTAATCCACCGATGTAGGCGAGAGGAAGGAAATTCACCCAGGCGGCGGTAATCCACCGATGTGGGTGAAGGAAGGAAGGTGCTTGTCTAGGCGGCGGTAATCCACCGATGTAGACAAGAGGAGAAGGTAGGAGGTGAATTCCCAGAGCGGCGGATACCACCAGGCATCTGGGAGGAGGAAGGTAGAGAGAGAAGAGAGAGCTGGTTAGAGGAAGTGTCGAATGAAGCTAAAGCCCCAGGATCCAGGGTTATATAGGAACTGGAGGCCTCTCCCTCCAACTCCCCTGTTGGGAGTTTTGGGGGGGGCCCAGGTTGTGTCCCCTGGATTCTGTTGCCTGTCTCCCCACTCAGATGTTTATTAGCGGAAGGTAATTTTTACATAGGAATATTGGTGAGAGCTTTAAGGTTGTAGTGGAGTGTTCCCGGGAGGGACTCACGACACTAATGATTCAAGTCTCTTGCCTATTAATGATCAATGTCTCCTAAGTTCACTAAATCCTAGTTCAATAACATAATACAAATTTCGGATTACATTATTAATCTATTCATGAACTGCAGCTTGTTTTTTTAAACTAATATTTGTGTATTATCTTGTAACTGGGTTCGCCCGTATAAACCTTAAATAAATAAATCGACGCTGCACTCCGTTGTCATTATCTTTCCTTATTGCTTCCGTCATGTCTAACTTTTTGAAGTATTTATTTATTAGTATTTATCTTTTAAGTATTTATTTTGAAACGTGACAGATGTTTTAGAGTAAGTGCCAAGTAAAAGTAAAGGGAAGGTCGAAAAAGAATTCTTGTTACAACAGTGTTGTGTGGTCTTGAAACAACAATTTATAAAAATATAAAAGAGCCTTTAGCAAATTTTCAGGGTATATTTTTCTCACAGTTTTATTCATTCTCTTGTTTTTTTTTCCAGAGAACTCTAAATTAGCGAACTTAAGTGGTCAAATTATCAAACCGTTTGATCATTTGGGCCCTTTAGCAAGCACACACCCTTCCAAAACGATAAGAGCGAAAATAAGGGGAAACAGTAAACCTTAAACCCAATTAAGGTCTACTCATGCGCAGTTGGTACGATTTAAGCGAATGTAATCCAATTCATTCATTCTTTCTAAGAAAAAAAACGCTGCAAAGTCCTTGTCACATGGGTTTATTATTCTATTATTTTATTGGTCTACAGAAATGCTGGCTGTTTATTTATTGTTTCTATCATGTAAAATAATTAAAATAACTATTTCTGGTGGTTTCCACCAATTTTGGCCTCCAAAACTTGAATTAGGGAGGTAGGTACGCTCCTTTTTTTTTTTTTTTTAAGTATCTTTGATCATTGATAGTACCATTTAATCGTCTTGATCCACGTGTTGACACTTTTTCTTGTGTTATTCTACAAATTGATGGTGATTTCAGACGGTTTCCCAGGTTTTTGACTCATAAAAATCAATTTTGGGAGCTGAACATCTGATACAACCTCAATTTTCCACTCTTCGGTCAAAATCGACTTCATATTCGGTCTTCTCGTCCCCAAAAACATGAAAAACGATACCTCAAAAGCTCATTTTACTAACATGTTACTAAAACACAAAAAGTACCTATTTTTATACACATTTTCACTCATAACATCCCTGGGTATATTCCGATCGGGCTGAAAAGTTTCGGGACACAACTAGGGCCCAAATGGAGCATGTGTGCGAAAGAACGAATTTTTTAGACAGAAAATGAAGGCTGTACACGTGATACGGCGGACGGCGGACGGACATTGCATTTTTGGAACCTACGTACCTTGAAACGGAAAAGAAAAAATTTTGAGGGGGTGTTATAAAAATTTTTTGCTGAGCGAATACATAGGTATATTCACAGAATAATAAACCAAAAAACCAACTACTCACAAAATTTGAGCGAACGGGCGTAACTAGTTTGGGGCGAATCGGTACAACGGATTTGGTTTGCACAAGCGTAGTGACTATGGCAACCATCCCATCTCTAAAGTTACAAAGCGCTATGTGGGAGCTACACCCCAACTAACCCACAGAATTTGATCGAAATTGGGCCACCTGGGATCTACACCGCAATTACCCACCAAATTTGAGAGAACGGCTGGTTCGAGGGAAACTGATTACCTGCCACGGATTTTGCATTTGCGCAAGCACAGTGGCCATACCAATGATCCGATTGCGATGAAATGTACAGGAGACCATCTATGAGCTAAGCCCCAACTACCACACAGAATTTGAGCGAAATCGGGCCATCTGGGAGCTACACCGCAACTACCCACCAAATTTGAGAGAACCACTGGTCTGAGGGAAACTGATTAACTGCCACGGATTTTGCATTTGCGGAAGCACAGTGGCCATACCAATGATCCGATTGCGATGAAATGTATAGGGGACCATCTATGAGCTAAACCCTAACTACCAATCAAAATCGGGCCACTGGTTCGCGAGAAATTGACTACCTACCTCGGATTTCACGTTTCGATCATTCTGAATTTAGTAGAGGACCATATCCGGGTTACAAACCAAAGATCCACCGAATATGAGCCAAATCAGGCCATTGATTCGAGAGAAGAACGTAAGTACCTCGGATTTTGCGTTCGCGCATGCGCGATGACAGATAATTATCCGATTGTTCTGAAATTCACAGGGGAATTCAGCTCCCACGATTCCTGAAATTTCCAGCAAAAATAGGATTTGAACTGGGGAAGTTATGCGTGCAGCAAGGATTTGCGGAAAACGAACCAAATTTGTTCAGAGAGCTCTAAACCGTAAATCGAATTTTTAATTTTGGAGAATGTAAAGTAAAAGCCATTTCAGGTTGAGGCTTTACGTTCAACTGCCCTGCTGGATCCAGATTCAGTACTTACAACAGAAACATCGCCTTGCGGCCACTTGCTCAAATTGTCGATTTCTTTGACGAGTTTTCTTGACAAGAAAGACATCAGAGTCACCGGGCAAACTTGGCTCATCAACGTAATAAGAATCAGAGTTCGGATGCACAGAGTCTCGTTATCGAGTGACATCATAGAGCGCACTTCGGCTTCTACAACAGGAGGCGAAACAATTCATCAATATGAGAATTTTTAGAACAACAACACGAATACAGAGTGTTTTACGGGTTGGAAACCACCTGGGTTGTCGAGGCCCTTGATGACTTCCTCCACAACGCAGGAGTAGTCGGGGAGACGGCGGAGGAGGTGGCTGAGGACGGCGACGACGTGCAAAGCGAGATTTTCGTTCCGTCGACGGAGTCTGAAGATGAACATGAGATGCTGAGGGAGGGACAGCGCTTGTGAGAGGGTGCAGAACTGCTTGAGGATGGAGTCGTCAGCGTGAACGAGGTAGGTGATGACGAGGAAAATGTTTTCCAGGGCTTTCAACTGATCGAAGGACAAGTTGTTGTCGTTGTCCGTCCGGATGACGATCAGCTTGGATGCGTAGACCAGTTTCGAAACCAATCTGATTTCACCGTAAACCTGGAATGTAGCAGATACAACTCCGTTAAACACATCAAAGCAAAGAGTGGATCGTCCGATTAGCTGGACATATGTACAACCCGGTTAGGCAAATAAGACATTTTTTGGGGCTGCAGAAAAAAAGTGTTCGAAAGCTGAAAATAGTTTTAATCGCTTTATTTGACATCCTCCATTGCGAGTTTTAAAGAGGGATGTTCAAAAAAACCACAACATTTTTGAACTTTTTTTTTCAGATTTTTGCTTTATTACTCCTAAAATACGCATCACACAGAAAACTTATTCGAACAAAAATAAAAGAGCGTTAAATTCTGCGTCGACTGGACTACCCACACTTGTAATTCGGTCCAGCAGTATAGCCGAAATATGGTCGAAAAAGTTGATATACACGTACTTAGTGGCGTCTAAACTTCGTGCCGTCGAAATAGGTGTTCTAAAGTAAAAAACGCTGCAAATCCCTGCACAACGGTTTATTATTTTGTACAGAACACTCTTCTTTTACAGATCACAGCTCTCTGTATAGATAACCCGTCTATATAATATAATATGTACTACTCTATACATATTATGTAGATCGCAGACCCTCAGCAGGTTAGTACCTAACCCCGTAATCGTTACTAGGTACCTACCTAAATCACGAGTTAAATGCTACTAAAATAATTCTGTCGATGACAAACAGTACCTAAAATGGCAAAAAGAAACGCAAATAATGAAGTTCTAAAGGAAAATTGTTGATGTGGAGTGAAATAGATGGCCCTTCTGCGTAGATCACTGTTTTCTGTGGTCAATACCTACCCTCGTGGTCAAGCATAATGCAACGTTGTGTAATAATTACCCATCAATAATACTTCAACGTTTGTTCAACTTGCAAAAGTACCGATCAACAAAATCCAGCCCCTTCTTGGTAGATGAACCATTGTGTAATAATTTACCGTTATGAAATAACTTACGGTTGTGTAATAATTTGCCGTTGTGTAATAACTTACCATTGTGTAATAATTTACCCATCAACGTTTGTTCAAGTTTCAGAAGTACCTACCAACAAAATCCAATAGTCCATCACTTATCAAATGAAATAATATCGCAGAACAACCAACTCGACTTCATACAGCCATCCTTGATTATAATCAGGTGCTCCCTAGTGATGATATCCCGGCCGGATTTATACCGTTTGATTCACGATCATGTTGACGAAGCTTTTTGGTGCACACGAACGGCTGACGTACAATGCTCCGGGTGGTCTCAAAAAATTGTTTAGCTCAAGACAAATTCAATAACGTAAAAAAACCATACCCTTCTATCGAAATTTTTCGAGCTACGGCGTTCTGAAAATTTCAACCCCTATTTTGAACCCCTTAGAGATGACAGACAGTAACGCTGAGCTTCGAGGACCAACTTGACCCCGAACGGAACCTATAACCCGAATTTCATCAATTTTGTTTCATGGTAACTAAGAAAAGTGGCCAGTACGGCGCACGGCGGACAGACAGAAGTATTTTTATTGCATTTTCGGATTCTACATACCTTGAAACGTAAACCACCAAATTTTGAGGGGGGGTTAGAATTTTTTTTGATGCTCGATTCCAATGGTTCATTATTGAAAATATTAAACCAAAATTCTGAAGTGGAGAAAACCAGCATGGCAGTTTTACAAGGGGTATAAAAACTCCGAGCACGAATTCAGAGTAAGCGACATCCGGCATGATCGACTTCAGGCATCATGATATTAAACGGGTACCAGAATCACTGGTTAAAAGTACCTCCAAGATTAGCTACTTACGTTTCTAATTTTGTCCAGGTCATCCTGACTGATGTTTTCAAGCGAAAACGGCAGCGCTAGCAGAGAGGCGGTGTACTGTATGACTTGAGGGAATTTCAAGCTCAGAGCTCGGCAAACCATGTTGAGGAAGCCAGGGTCTTTCACAAATTCATGATCCCCCTCCATCAATTCTTCCATACTCCTCTGGAGAAAAGCCAGCCACTCGTCTGCTTCAAGTATTGTCACATTTTCCGACTCGTCGCAGTTCATCGCCTCCTTTAGATCTTCCTACAAACCCAATTGGAATTCGTAGGATCAAGAATAACAGATTTAACAGATTAGGCTGATTTCACCAAGGACATCAACCCAGTCATTTCTAGTACGTCAATGTCCGTCAAGACCGAGCCTGTCCAGTCAAGTTTCAAACCGAACCACCCAGTCCAGTCAAGGCCCGGGAGGTCACGTCCTAAAGAACTAAAGGGAACGGACTGGATGAACTCAGCAAAACCAAACTCGGTTTGGTTCCCCTTTGACTTGATGGGACAGGTTTAAACCAGATTTGACTGAGACGCTACCTGTGTGAATGGAGTACACGCGTCTTCACCTGAGATCAAAGGGACGGTCGACCTGAGATCAAAGGGACGGTCGACTGTTGGATTTTTTTACTGAATCAGTTGGAAGGGCTTGACGCGACTGGGCGGGCTTGGTGTGAAATCAGCCTAATAGATTTAACATGGAGGCATAACAAAATGTAACCTGAGGGATAGGCAGTTGATTGTCCGCCTGAGGTACCAATCGAAGCCTTTTTTTGCCAGTTCTGGAGTTCCCCAGGGCTCTCATATAGGGCCTTTAATTTTCCTGGTTCTTATTAATGGGGTGTGTGAGTTGATTGAGGGGGTAAGGTTTCTCTTATTTTCGGATGACCTAAAAATATTCACCCAAGTCCGGGACACTTATGACTGCCAGCGGTTGCAGACGGGTTTGGACAGGTTGTGTGGGCGTGTTCAGCCAATTGCATGTTTTTGAACCCCAGCAAGTGCTCGCTACTCTCTCTGGCGCGTGGAGGTGAGTGTTCGAACTTTTCGTACCACCTTGATGGTAGCGCCATCCCGAGAGTGGGTACGACCCGGGATCTTGGGGTCCTCCTGGACCCAAAGCTCACATTTTCCCTCACATTGAGATATGGTCACCAACAGGGCAATGAGGGCTCTGGGGTTCTTGAAACACCATACACGTGACTTCACCAGTGTACCGGCTGTTGTACAGCTTTAAAAAGCATTAGTTCTCCCGGTTCCCGAGTACGCCTCAGTGGTGTGGTCTCCTCATTACATGACCCATGTGGCCCAAATTTAGAGAGTACAAAATAAGTTTCTCAGGTATGTGGCGTTTAGGCTTCATATAAGGTCAGACGAGGTGAACTACGAGGCCATTCATGGGATCTGCAACCTGCATTCGCTTGAGCCTCGTAGGAGAGTGGCCGATGTTTCTGTTTTTGCCAAGCTCGTTAGATGGATTTGACTGCACATCACTCGCTCATCACCCCTCTTCCACATTCCCTTCAACCCGACAAACTATCTATCACATCCCACTTTCCTGCCTCCCCCGCCTAGTTAACTCCCTTCTGCATCTAAATCCAGAGCTAGATCTTTTCAGCTGGTCTGTAAATCGGATCAAGGCATGCATGTAGTTTTATTCAATTGATTTTAGCGAATTTTCAAAGAAAATGAAGCTATTGCAATGGCTTCGAAATTTAAATAATATAAATTTTTGGAAATTTTCTTCATAGAAATCCGTTTCAGACCATTCTAAAACGATTCCTGAAATTTAACACTTTTTTATATGTATATATATATATATATATATTTATATATATATTTATTTATATATGTGTCACTCCAGACGATAACTCTCGATAGAATTGAGATAAACAGCTCAAATTTGCACAAAAAATCTATCTTGGCAATCGAAAGGCTAAGTTCGAAGATGGGCGAAATTGGCCTACTCTAAGGAGGGTTTTGGCGCATTTAAAGTGCGCAAAAATTACCCAAAAATCCCCAAAATGTTATTTTCCAACAAGTGACCCCTCATTTTAAAGGTTTTTGCACGCTGAACACGATGGTGGAATCGGATTTTAGATATCTTGATCCGTTCTCAAATTAGAGCATTTAAAGTGCGCAAAAATTACCTAAAAATCCCCAAAATGTTATTTTCTAACAAGTGACCCCTCATTTTAAAGGTTTTTGCACGCTGAACACGATGGTGGAATCGGATTTTAGATATCTTGATCCGTTCTCAAATTAGAGCATTTAAAGTGCGCAAAAATTACCCAAAAATCCCCAAAATGTTATTTTCCAACAAGTGACCCCTCATTTTAAAGGTTTTTGCACGCTGAACACGATGGTGGAATCGGATTTTAGATATCTTGATCCGTTCTCAAATTAGAGCATTTAAAGTGCGCAAAAATTACCCAAAAATCCCCAAAATGTTATTTTCTAACAAGTGACCCCTCATTTTAAAGGTTTTTGCACGCTGAACACGATAGTGAAATCGGATTTTAGATATCTAAATCCGTTCTTAAATTAGAGCATTTAAAGTGCGCAAAAATTACCCAAAACTAGGATAATCTTTAAACTCTTACCCCCACCCCCTTAGAGTGGTCAGATTGAAAAATGTGAGAAGTATTAATTGAAGACGAGAGTTCGAAGCAAAAAAGGGGGAGGCAAACGATTGGTACAACTCCTTGAATTTACCCACAGCGATCAAATAAATAAGCACTTAGTACAATTACGTAATAAACAAACGGTAGAATCAGGATGGACAAAACGTACAAATTAAAATAAATACGAAGAGAATATACATAGAAAACCAAATTTTAGACCGAAGTTTTCCTTTATTCAAAACCATAGCCATTAATTCGAATATTTCTTTGAAAATTCGCTCATTAAGTCATGCTGCATGACTGATTTTTTTAAATAAGTTACCTTCAACATGCATGTTGTGTATCAATTATTTTAGGTATGTCTCTTCCTTTAGCTATTTATTCTCACCACTGGTTTCATTCAGTTCCTGTTTTTCCTTAATCAAATAGGTACTTACCTAAGTTTATTATAAATTTCTCCTTTACAGCCTGTTCAATACTCTACCATTCATTAGTCATTCCTATGAATCTGTATAGTCATTCTTGACTAAATAAGCCTGTTCTTCTCCTTTTTTTACAATTTGGGCTTTGCCCGTGTCAGTCAATAAAATAAAATTAAAATAAATAAAATAACGAACCAACCTCTAGCTGAAAACTGTCAAAATGCAGCTCGCTACTCTGGGAGATGCTCATTTTATTCATATATTTGTACAGCTGCATGTGTTTCTGAAGATCCACCAAATTAACAGGTTCTTTGCTCGCTTTCGACTGATCAGCACCTACACCCGTATGCTGCACATTATACCGACTTGCGCTGCAATTCGTAAACAAGCACGTAAATAATTTAGATGAAAATTCAATCGAACAAATTCAACTGCCAACGAGGTTACAGAACAGCGCCCAAACAAGTTCTATTAATACAGTAGAGCCCCGATCATCCGAGCTAATGTGGACCAGAGGACCCTCGGATAACCAGAAACTCGGATAACACGGGCAGACAGAGCGGCGAACGAGAGCGTCCCGTGCCGCCATTGAAATCAATGATAGCGTGTGCGTTTTGGGCCGCTGGTCTGTGTTACGGGCGTTACAAAAACATTTTGGGGTTGATACAGTAATAAATAAAGACGTAAAATTGAATTAACATATTACTATTACATATGTACGGTACTGTACAGAGTACAAACACTGTCGCCGGGCGCCCGGCATCCATACGCGCCGTCTTAAATATTTTTTTTTGCGCCTCGGTTAAACCGGAACTCGGTTAGTCGGGGCTCGGATAACCGGGGCTCTACTGTTTTGTGTTGGTGGACGATTTACTTGGCTAAACATAGTGTAGAATCAATTCGTACAGCATCAAAAAGTGGATTACATTTGGCAAAAACATCATGAGGCCAATACAATGAATGCAGCAAAACATCCAAAGAAATCAAGTTGAAGTCGTCAATGTATTCATTTATGGAGCTTGATTTGTACTAGGCAAGCTGTCATTACATAGTTCTGCAGTTTCTTGGTTATTAAAAAACGCTGCAGTCCTTGTCACATGGGTTTATTATTCTATTGGACATACTTACAGAAATGCTGGCTGTTTATTTATTGTTTCTATCATGTAAAATAATTGAAATAGCTATTTCTGGTGGTTTCCACCAATTTTGGCCCCCAAAACTTGAATTAGGTAGGCTCTTTTTTTCTTTCTTTTTTTTTTGAAATTATCTTTGATCATTGATAGTGCCATTTAATCGACTTGATCCACGTGTTGACACTTTTTCTAGTGTTATTATACAAATTGATTGTGATTTCAGACGATTTCGCAGGTTTTAGACTCATAAAAAATCAATTTGGGGGAGCTGAACATTGGTACAACCTCAATTTTCCACTCCTTGGTCAAAATAGACTTCATATTCGGTCTTCTCGTCCCCACAAACATGGAAAACGATACCTCAAAAGTTCATTTTACTAACATGTTACTAAAACACAAAAACGCTGCAAAGTCCTTGTCACATGGGTTTATTATTCTACTGGACATACCTACAGAGATGTTGGCTGTTTATTTATTGTTTCTATCATGTAAAATAATTGAAATAGCTATTTCTGGTGGTTTCCACCAATGTTGGCCCCCAAAACACAAATAAGGTACTACGCTCCTTTTTTATTTTTTTTATTTTTTTATTTTTTATAAATAATCTCTGATCATTGATAGTACCATTTAATCGTCCTGATCCACCTGTTGACACTTTTTCCAGTGTTATTCTACAAATTGATGGTGATTTCAGATGATTTCCCAGGTTTTTGACTCATAAAAAATCAATTTCGGGAGCTGAACATCTGGTAGAACCTCAATTTTCTATTCTTTGGTCAAAATCGACTTCATATTCGGTCTTCTCGTCCCCAAAAACATGAAAAACGATACCTAAAAAGCCCATGTTACCAACATGTTGCTAAAACGCTAAAAGTACCTATTTTTATACACTTTTTCACTCATAACACCCCTGGGTATATTCCGATCGGGCTGCAAAGTTTCGGGACACAACTAGGGCCCAAATGGAGCATGTGTGCGAAAGAACGATTTTTGTAGACCGAAAATGAAGCCGGTAGACGTGATACGGCGGACGGACATTGCATTTTAGGAATCTACGCACCTTCAACGGAAAAGAAATAATGTTGACGGGGGGGGGGGGGGGGGGGTGCTATAAAATTTTTTTGCTGAGCGAATACATAGGTGTATTATTCACAGAATAATAAACCAAAATCAGATGGAGGGTTGTCGCCTACTGGTTCAAGCGTCCAACGAGATGTGCCGCATAGGCATTTTGGTGATTTCAAACCCCCCTTGCAAGGAAGTAGCAGCAGTAGCAGTACACAATTATGGACTTGGACAGTTCAACAAAGTTGGAAGGATGAGCAGTATCCCTCTATCCCGATATGTAATATTCAAAAGTTGGGAATATATACATCATCCTTGTTCTCCATGTTCCTAGGGAGCCTGCCGACCAACCCAAACGCTATTCTTCCGGCTTTAATGAACTAGGTACTAAATGACTCACTGCTTCTTTGACGTCTTCTGCGCCAAATCCTTCTTCTGCGTCTCTTTAGTGAATGCTTGAGATTCTGTGAGCTGGGCAGTGAGTCCATTACCTGGCAACAGCAATGATAACATAAAACTAACACATTCAGCATAATAAAAACAGCACTACAGCAAACTGCTCTACCTAAGCAATTTCTTTAGACCCTTAATCTAGACCTACTTAGGAGGGAAATTTAGAACCTTAAACAAAATAGGAAGATAGGAATTAAATCACGACGTTCCATTATCATAGCTTTTAGCATACATCTACCAGGGTGGCCACTCGACCAGGATTTTCATTTTCCCTGACCTTTTTGTCGATTTCCCTGATTTTCCAAGATTTTTGAAGCCCGACTCTTCCACCTTTCTCCCGATTTCCCTGCTTGAATTTTAGCATATTCCCTGTCAAATTTGAATGTCTGAAGGGTAAATATAATAATCGAACTACCCACTCGTATTCCCTCGAACTTCCCACAGGCCTGCCGGGAGCTGAGGGGACGGGTGGGGCAGTGATGACGGCTTCTACTCCGCGCCACCGGGTGCGCTGTGCTCGCGTTGCACGCTCTGAAGCTATCAGATAACCGGACATGAACACAGCGGCAAATAAGGTGCGTTAGTTCAAAATCTCAACCTAATGGCGGACGTGCGGTAATTTTCACTGACTAGCCACTTGATTTCCCTGACCAATATTTTTTTCCCTGACCAACATTTTTTTCCCCTGACTTTTCCCTGACCGGTGGCCACCCTTCTACGCAGGACAGCAATTTTGACTGTTAACCTACACCTAGCTGGGAACGAATTAACTTGCATTAATCAGAAAAAGCCAAGCTAGTTTCATGGTCCTCGACATAACAGTAATAATTCTCATTATCGCTACCAACTCACCTTCATCGCCAGTTATCAGTATATTCCCTTGAACAAAGGGATGGTGGAGGAGTTGAGGCCAACTAAGGCGCTTTGATGGGTCTTTGTGAAGCAGACCTTTCAGAAAACTTTGACAATCGAGAGAGACATGCGTCGGCCACTTTATCTTCTCGTGGCGGATCATCTGGATGAGGTGAAGTATTGAGGTTGTAGTAAAAGGTGGTGATCCCACAACCATTTCGTACGCTATGCACCCGAGCGACCTGCGTTTTCAAACGAAAACAGTTCATTTAAACCATACTCAAGCTGCGGAGTGCTAAAAAAACTACAGGATAAAAATAGAATAGTCTATTTCCACGTAAACTAGCATAACTGTAGACCCATTTCGGTTGTTAAACCATCATCAGTACACAATAGAATCTATACAGTTTTGCTAGTTTACATGGAAATAGACTATTCTATTTTATCCTGTAGTTTTTTGCTATGGATTTCCACTACAACGCCGCAAGTGATTTATGTTATATACGGAGTGCTAAGTGGTCGGCGTAAGCAGCCCCTGGAGAGGAAATGGTTACCAGAGATCGGCGTTGTGGTCGTACGGTGACTCTTCCATGAGCTCTGGAGCCATATATAAAGGCGTTCCTTTAATTGACGTCAAAACGTGAGTACCGATACTCATGTTACGAGCGAAACCGAAGTCACACAGTTTCGCGACGTTGTTGTCCCCCAAGAGGACATTCTGAGGTTTCAAGTCTCTGGGAACAGAACGCAAATCGTCAAAAATCGATCGAAGACATACGTCATCAAAATTATCAGTCTTAATTTATGGTAAGCACCTTATAAGGAAGAAAATTCTAGCAATACAGGTACTGAGAAGTAAATTTTTCAATAATACAGTATTCACCTGTGCAGAACTCTATGCGAATGAAGGTAATGCAGAGCTGATACCAAGTCGCAGACTATCTGAGTTGCCCTTTCTTCTTTGAGAAATCCACTTTTTGCAAGGAGTACGTTGAGATCTTGATAAGCAAATTCGGTTACAACACCAATCTGGAACAGAAGATGTATGCGTAGATCTTTCATTATGAACATAAACCCTCCCCCATACATGAAGTTAGAGAGAAGCAATCAGCATTTAATAATTATATTATGAAGTAATGGGTTCACATTCATCGCTGCGAACCTAAATGAAAGGTTCTAAATAAAGGTGATGATAGCTTTCTATAGAAAAGCCAGATGGTTCCGAAATGGGTATCAGCCTAAAACTAATGGGTGTAGAGACAAGGATGGCATTGTTCTTGATGATGAACAGCAGATGATCAATAGATGGTCAGAGCATTTCCCAGAGTTATTGAACAAAGATCCCCTCCGAGACTCTATCGCCCATATCTGCCAGCTGAGTTGCCATCTCTAGCAGAAGTTCAAAGCATCAATGGAAAGCTCAAAAATAACAAGCCATCAGGAGACGATGGTATTGTGCAGAGTTATTCAAAAATGGGGGCGAAAGACTGGTCACAGCTTTCCATTACCTAATTTCCCTGGTATGGGAGCAATAGAAGATGCCACAGGGATTGGTGCACAAGCCTGATTATCCCAGTATATAAAAAGAGAGATAAGCTCGATTGCGGCAATTATCGAGGAATTTCACTGCTGGCTGTGGCCTATAAGGTCCTATCCTTGATTCTCCTCGACAGAATCAAAGGATATACCGAGGATATTCTTGGCAATTACCAGTGCGGTTTTCAACAAAACAAAGGAATAGCGAATCAAATACTTATCCTGCGACAGGCGGCTGAAAAGTTTGTTGAGGATGGTATTGATTTATATTATGTACTGCTCATTGACTATCAGCAGGCTTTCGGTGGACTCAGTCTAGCAGGAATTATGAGAGCTTAAAGGGGGGATTTCACAACCTGATTTTGGGACCCTAAATCGGGCCCGATCACTGTCGGCCCTGAAATCCGATGGTAAAAATCTGTGCAGCTGGCTACGTTTTGGGAGGTGACCAGGCAGGGAGGTCGGGAGAGATTTCCAACCGATTTCGGGCAGAAGGGTGGGGACAGACCAGGCCCCCACCACTTCTCCCTGCGGCGGGGACGTGAAATGCTCCACCAGGCGGATCGCGCTGTCCAACTCTCCACGTGTTGTCACCTTGCCTTTGTCATACGCAAGAAATTCCGGAGATCTTCAGCATCCAATACGTCCGTAAGTCTTGCATGACTCAGTACACGTCTTTCACGGTATACCTGCTTCATCCACATCTTCTTTTTCTTCCTTTCTTTCTCCCACACGGCCAAAGCAGTTAATGCTACACCAACAACTAACTGCTTTGATAAATAAGGAGACATTTAATTAAACTTTTGAAACTTTATAAAAACTATTTTATTTTAAAAACTAACTTTAAAACTGTGAAACTAACTGTAAAAAATGTTCCTGAACGAAGAAATTATAGCAACGAACTGAGCAGTAGGTCGGGCGGTTCAGAACGGGTCGTGAAAATACAACGCTCTGCGAAGGAGAGGAGAGAACAGTGGCAGTGAGATCGGGATCATGAACGGGAAAGGGCGGTAGGGGACGCATCGTGAAATCTCCGCTTTAAAAAGAAATGGTGTCCCAGAAAAGCTGGTGGGGCTGCTAGACATGACTCAGCCAGGAAGGGTTTCAAAGGTCTGGGAATAAAACTAGTGAACCTTTTGTGTAATAAGCTCTGGAGTCAGGCAAGGGGATTCCCTATCAGCCACACTCTTCAACATAGCTCATCATGAAGCTGTAAGGAAGGAGGACAAGAGGGGAACAGTAACTGACAAGCTGTGGCAGATCCTGGCCTACGCCGACGACATCGCCGTGATGGGCCGTAGCCCTGGTGCCCTGAGGGAGGCTTTTGAAACTTGGAATGCTGAGGGGAAACCAACGGGCATTAAAGTGAATGAGAAGAAAACAAAGTTCCTCAGAATCTACCCAGCCTTCCGAGCAGCCAGGACCCTGTGCCAAGTTACTTTTGGCCTATACAAATTTTATAAAGTTGAAAGCTTCACTCTCAGCAGCTTGGTGAACAAACGAAATTAAGTGCAGGACGAGATCTGTTGCCGCATAATGGCGGGAAACAGAGCGTTCATTGCAAATATCCAGCTCTTCACTAGCAAATGTTTGTCAAGGCCCACCAAAATGAGGCTCTATAAATTCTTAGTCTGATCAGTTGTGTGTTACGGCTCTGAAACGTGGACTACGCGAGCCGAAGAATAAGAAAAACTGAGGGTTTTTTGAAAGACAGGTAATAAGAAGAATATAATATATGGAGCTGTGAACGACGGTGCAGGTTGGAGAATGAGAAGGAACGCGGAGATAGCCGACATTCTGAAGAAGGAGGACATTGGTGGTTGGGTCACGTCGACCGGATGCTGCTGCCAGACACAGGGCCAAAGATGATGCACCAGGACCTGCACACCATAAATCTGAGGCGATCCCAGGCTGTTGATAGGGTTCGATGGCGAAAGGGAGTTCGTGAATCCAAGGGCCACTTCGGCCTGTAGCGCTGTGGTAATGTTAACGGTATATTATGAAGCACCCGGTTCACATTCAACACTGCGAACCTAAATGAAAGGTTCCTTTCATCAGGAAGAATCCGACTTTAAGCAATGGGTAATTACGCTATTCTGCCCTCCAAAGTAAAAAAGCCGTAGACTCGATTTTTTACAATTCGGAGATTTTGGTATGGCTGGATTCGTATCTTAAAGACCTATTTTGGTACCTAGTTGTAAAAGTTGGTAAAATTTCCATAAAAAGGTTATTCAAGGAAAACGTCTACGGTTTTTCGAGTTTCTGATGGTTTTCCAACGATGAAACGCAGTAGTAGTTCTTCCAACAAATACGAACAGTAGATCCCAGACCTACGGTGTTAATTCATTGGAACAGTGAATTTAATTTAACGGTCATCGGGACAGTACTGTTTTTCTTTGTTGTATCCCTCTCATTGTTGTCCAAATTCGTCAGGCCGGTACCGTTTTTCAATTTTGTGATGGGCGCCAAAAGCTTCGAGCGATCGACCGTAGGTGGCTTCCACATTGCGTTAAGTCGTATTTTACAAGGAAAAATAGAGGAAAATAGAGGTGAAAAACTCCAGCAACTACAGTGGGAAACAACCGTAGCATGAGCGTCCAGCGAAGAAAAGCAGTAACAGACCCTCTACCATCTGTTGAAGCAAAATTTACCTCATTTTTGAAAAACAGTTGCTTACATAAATTTATGTGTATTCTTCCAAAATTGATGCGCCTTGCTGCTACAGACGTAGAAACTAAATTTGGATCAACTGCAAAAATCAATGGAAAATATTGAATGCCCATTTTACAGCCTAAAAACTACCTGCATTTTTCTCAAAACTAGATTTCCTTGTTCTACGGCTTTGTTGCTTTGGACGGCAGCACCTACTGCTATCGATATGCAACTATCTGAAACCACCAGTATTAATTTATCCAAGTAGGTACCTACTTAAGTCATTTCGTTAAAAAATAATACCGTGCTTGAATTATTCACCTCATTCTCAGTTTCGAAAGCGTCCAACATTCGGATAATGTTGGGGTGCTTCAGGTTCCTTTGGATTTCACACTCTTTCCTCAATGTCGTGAGCTCTCTCTGCGATCGCCCATACTGAAGGGAGGAACAAGCATAACATCATCAGCGTTTAAGCTACCTCAACTCAATAACATCAATTAGATTCAAACATCATTCAAACATCACTCATTAACATCACTTTGTTATTCACTTGCCTTGGCAATCAATTTGATAGCTACTACCAGGTGATCGACTTTTCTCTTGGCTTTGAACACTCTTCCGAACGAGCCTTCGCCAATGGCATTGAGAATTTTGTACCTGTCCATCGTAGAGTTTCGTACCATTGAGTGCTGAGTAATTACAGGAGGCATATAATCGTAAATTTAGGAAATTCATCCATTTTTACCGCACCAATTTGGGTAAAAATTCAATAGAAATAAACTAACAATCTATAAAAAATAGATCACATACACAGATTTCTGTTTGCGTTCACGGTTCACTTAGTTCTCTTCTTCTTCTTCTTCTTTACGGTTACTTGTCTTGGCCGCAGCCATGCCAGACACAATATGTAACATATTATTTTGGTTATACGGCTATCGTATTTATGATTCATAGTGAGGGGGGATGGGTGGACTCCATTCACGGTTCACTCCACTCCCAATAGCTCTGTTCGTGAAGTCCCTCAGAGCTTGTTCAGAGCAACCCGGGCATGCACAGTGAAGCTGTGTTCACATGGATGCGGAAAGTTCGGAAATGCGTAAAGTACAGAAAGTGCGGAAAAGTAGTGGGGGGAACTGCGGAAGTGCGTAAAGTGCAGAATGTGTTCAGGGCCATTCTCAACGAATCGTACAATCGAACAGGTCTTTCATCAACATTTAACATTTTTATTTTTTGGTGAAATTTGTACATCTGTGTGTTCCTTTATGGAAACTCAACCAAATGTGACCTGCAGCAGCGCTTAATATGCTTTCATAATAATAATATCAATTAAAAAAGAAATCAATAAAATGAACGAATGACGCAAAGGTGCACGAATGACTTTATGGGTGATGAACGAAAGAGGTATAGGTGCAGGAATGACTTCATGGGCGGTAACTATTAATGCCCATACCTTTATTATACCCTAAAAGAGCCATACATTTGCCACAGATGTGAGAAACCCCCTTTTGCTTGCATACTTCTCAATTTCCAAAAGAAAGAATGTGAAAATGATTCAATTCTGAGATGGCTCCCAACCTACAATGAGCAAAAACCATCCACAATGCTAAGATTCCAAATATTCACAACAGTCATTGAAAAAAAAACAAAAAAAACCACAGTCATGCAGCATGGCTATAAGAGCGAATTTTCGAGGAAATAACTGATTTTATGTAAAATGTGATGTTTGGGATATCCCATTGAAATATGGGCAATCTTAAACTTATTGGGTAATTATAGGTATTCAAGTATGTACGTATATTGTAGTATTGGTACTACAATATACGTAGTTACGTATCCAACATACATACAGTATGTATGTTACGTATCCAATACAGAGTAGGTATTGGATACGTAACAAATTTTTTGTTCCATTTTTTGCCGAGTAACACCTCGGTTTGTAGATTTTCCAACGCTGAACACGATGGTGAAGTCAGAATTGCGATATCCCATTCCGTTATCAGATTAGAGCAGACGAACCAGGAAGAACATCTCAAGAAATAACCACGTTCCTTCATCTTCAAAGTGCTCCAGTTTGAGAACGGAATGAGATATCGCAATTCTGATTTCACCATCGTGTTCAGCGTACAAAAACCTTTAAAATGAGGTGTCACTTTCACTTGTCAGACTGTTTCATTTTGGGAATTTATGGGTAATTTCCCCCCCTAAAACTCCCCCTTAGAGTGACCCGATTCTGCCCATGTACGAACATAGCCTGTCGATTGCCAAGACAGATTTTTCGTGCAAATTTGAACTTTTTATCTCAATTCTTTCAAGAGTTATCGTCTGGAATGACACACACACACACACACACACACACACACACACACACACACACACACACACACACACACACACACACACACACACACACACACACACACACACACATATATATATATATATATATAATTTTTAGTGTCTTTCGGCAGTGAATTCAGGATGGTCTGAAACGGATTTTGGTATAAAAATCTTTCGGAAATTCGAGTTTTAAAAATTTTGGACCGAGAACAATAGCTTCCTTTTCTTCGAAAATTCGCTAATATGAAGATGAGAAACCTAAAAGAGCCATACATTTGTACATTTGCCACGGATGTGAGAAAATCCCTTTTGCTTGCATACTTCTCAATTTCTAAGAGAAAGAATGTGAAAATGATACAATTCTGAGATGGCTCCCACCTTGACTGTCATCCGTTCACCCAGCTTGTCATTGGTTCACTTCCTCTGAAGTGAACGAATGACGGGTGAACGAATGAGAAATTCAAGGATTTTTGAGGTTATTTCTTTCCACAACACTCGTTTGAAGTAAAATAATACATCATTCTAATCAGGAACCAAAGCACTATCATGGAGAAAAAGAACATGATTTAATAATAATAACTTACAGGGATACAGCAGGTGGTAGAATGATGGTGAATAAAAATACTGACATTCCTCAGCAATGATCCTCTTGCACTGAAATTCACTTGGCGACTGGCGACCTTTAAAAACTGTTGGGGTGGCTCCGCGAGGGTTCAACGGAGTCAACGAACACTGCTCCTCCATCAAAATGGCGGGAAGAGAGCCGTAGGCGAGAAAAACCCTCAGGCGTGAACGAATGACGGAAAGCAGTGGCGACACACTTATTTCGTTTTTTAAACTAAAGCAAATCGTTATATCGTAAACTTGAATTCTGATTTTCGAATCTAGTAAATATAAATGAGACTCTCTTGGAATTAAAACAAAATAATTCATAATCTACGTTGAGTGGGGAGTGACTTGAAGTTGCCAGAGTCGGTTGGCGACAGGGTGAACGAATGATGTTTGGGGTATTTAAACAAATTTATCATACATAATAAATATCTTTATGCAATTAAATGTATATGGAGCATATAGGGCGTAAAAATGTCTAGAATAAAAATTAAAAAAATCACAAAAAAAGTGGTTTTTAGTAGGAAAAATTTCCTGGAACAGTCGATTGTACGTTTCGTTGAGAATGGCCCTTCAAATGAATGCGGAAACTTCCGCAGCCTTGACATCAACGATAACCAAATCGGCTTTGTCCCGCCCAGCTCCCGGGGGGGGGGGGGGGGGGGGGGGTAGCCTGGGGGGGGGGGGTGCACAGAAGGTATTGCGCACTCGTGCGGTGCGGAAAATATCAAAATCCCCAGTACACGAACAGTCCAGTCCAAAAGTCGTCCTGCGGAAGGAGTCCCCCCACTCGATCCTTTGCTCCAGCCAATCAGGTGGCGTTCCGCACTTTCCGCTCTGCACTTTCTGCATCCATGTGAACCTAGCTTAAGGGTGAGGCAAAGATTCGCTGTTTGTGCAGACCCAGGGCGAGCTCCGAGCCAAGTGGTCCAGTGTTCGTGTTGTCCCGGGGCAGATGATTTGGTGTTCGTGCTGGCCACGGGGCTTCCTCCGAGCTGCTCTGAGCAAGCCATCCTTTGCCCCACGAGGAGACCAGGGGCAGCTGAGCCCCTGTTCCGCGCTTGCGCCGTCGATATGCCCTCGACCCGTTCGAACTGCCCGTGCTCCGAACAAGCTCCAGGCTCACCCTACTCCGAGCGAGCATGTTCAGAGCTCGCCCTACACCAAGCAAGTTGCTCCGAGCTAGCCCCAAGAGGACAGCACAAACAAAGCTACTGTGAAACAGCAACCATCATCCATCAGTGAACCTTTTTCATTCTTCATCTTGTTTTTGTTTTGTTGTCCTTACCTCAGACAAATTCCCGGCTCTCTCTACTGCACACGTTTTATGTCGCTTTCTCTTGTTTTAATTGTCGTAGTGGTGCAGCAGCATTCCCTACAATCTCTACACATTTTGTGGAGAATAAAGGCACACCACACCTACCACCCGTGATCTTTGGGTTTTGGCATCTGCCCCGTGATTTTCGGGTTTTGAATTAGGTACCTATGAAGAGAGAACTACATTAAAAATCCCAAGGTTCGAAAGTGATACATTTTCAAATAAGGGCTTGAGTTTTTGGAGTGTATCAGAGCTATTCATCTATAACAATACATTCTTAAATGAAAATCAACCCCTACTCTGCTGCTAGTCCACCCCAACAAAATCAGTCGACATCCACTGGGCCATCAAGACGAAACATAAAATATAATATGAGTATGAATATAAATACTTTGATAAATATAAACTATAATGAATATAAACAATATAAATATAAATATATAACTCTAATAAAAAAAATAATAAGTTATACACATAAATACTTCTTGTAAATGCATAGTGCACACATATCTACTCACTCTGCATACATTTCTACTCTTCGTTTTAAAAAAGGCACAAGCTGAAATATCAACCGTGGGTCTTTCCAGTATAAATCTTTATATTTTTGCCTTTTTTTTTCGTTGCACAGGCAAAAAATACTCATAAAAAAAATGTTCATTTCACCGATCGCCTTGACATTCTTTGCTGCCCCAGTTACAAAAGGCGCTGACCCAGGAGCTCATTGCGTCCTCGGCCACACGCGCCTGTGTTCGCGCATTATGATTGGTGGAAAAAGCAATACCCCACCAATCGAAGAATGAAACGTAGAGCAGGAAAGACAGGAAAAGCAGGTCGTTGAGTTCAGGAACCCGAACGAGAAGCATCCTTCGAGCCACGGACCCGACCCCTCTACCGCAGTGCCATCAGGAGAGGTACTTATCTGCTGGCCCGATCCTTGGTACTACACCGACAGAGCCAACCAACCATCCGACGCTGGCAGGACTGGGAATTAGCTTGTTTCCAGGTCGGAGGAGCAGGATCGAAGGTGCGTGGACCATCCCGAGTAATTTCATTCCCGTCCGTTCCGCGATCGTCGTGCACTCGGGCGTAACTCGGGTAATTTACGCACAACAGCCCTTGGGAGGAAGTAGGTAGGAATTTCGGAGTAGCGTATCATTAAGGCCTATTTAAATACCAATAAAATTTTCCCATGTACAACTGAATCCCGGCGTTGTGTCCTAAGTCTAATACCACCAAGTCTGCTCCCTCCAGGAGCCCAGCGTTGCCTGGCCCCCAACCCACCCAAGGTAGGCGGAGGCCGACAGGCAAAAGATAACGCAATATCGGGAATATTAGGGGCTCACAATCACTTCGACCCACAACATGATCAGACCAACCCTCAATAACCATCACATCATCCAATACCAGTATCATACAAAATACACCATTGGAAAAATTCATGGAAATACCATAGAGAAAAAGCTGGAGACAATAATGCAAGAGCCCATGATTTTAGTTTCTGGTGGTCTAGTGTTGATTTGATTTTGATAAAACATTCCTCCATCATCAAACGTGCTCTTCGTTGACAACATGGATACCAAGCACAGAAAAAAGAACAAGAAGAAGTTGATAACATGGTTCCATGTTTGATAATATTCCGCTCCTTCTTGCATGGTTGATAAAATACCGAGATTGAGATCATTATTTTTACATACTGCTATTATGGACGTTTGAAGCTAGCGTTTATTTGTGTTTTAATTCATTTACCTCTGAAGAACAAGGAAAATGCCATTGATTTTGATAGTCGGTCTGCCTTCGACTGGCAAGACGACTCGAGCTCGACAACTGAAAACCTTTCTGGAGAATGACTGCTCGATTGTTGTCAATTTGATTTCGGAAAATGATATTTTAAGGAGCAGAAATATTGACAAGAATAAATTTTACTTGGGTATGTATAACTAGAAATATCATTTCACCATCTCCGTTCATCCATTAGGTATGAACTGGGGCCTGTAGTTGATTTCTGCTCTGTTTGCAAGGGCTTTTCACATGGAACTTCTCTGTCATGTTCTTGGAATATCTTTTATGGGAGCAGGTAAATTGAGTATTCTGTCAGAATCATCTGTCATGTGAACCCAAGTTGTGTTCAACTGTCCGTACAAATACTTAGGTGTGTACCGAATTTTTTAATATCATGGTTAACTTTTACATACCCGTTTATGTGGTCTTCGTTTATATATGTTTCATTTTGAAAAATGAAAAACTGAAACAGCGGTTTTTTGAGATTAGCATTTTACTTGTTGTCAACGCTCAGGAATGTGATTGTAACATTGTAGTAAATCGTCATTGATCACCACTCTGTACCAATTCTTTCTGCTGGGAATAAATAACTACCTTTGACAGATGCACAGCATATTTCACTGGCAGATATGGCCTTGTGTGTCATCCCATTTTTTGCAATTTCTTTAATTTTCTATGTGTAGTTATCATCTGTTGCAGATTCTCAAAAAGAGAAAGAAATTCGAGGGGTTCTCAAATCGGAAGCCTTGAGAGTGTTGGGGAAGGAAAGCGTTGTAATATTAGACGCTGGAAACTATATTAAAGGTGAGCGAATTGCGTTTGATTGTCAAGCTTTGGTTTATGATAGGTAGGTACCTATTTAATAGGTGATCATCATTATTAACTCACAGTCTGTAGGTAGGAACCTGCCTATAGATACCTCTACCTGTAGAGTTAAGTACATCCTTATTAGATCATCATCATTATTAACTCACTAAGTAGTGCTGGTAGGTACCAACTCATTTGAGGAAGCTTTCCTGCAAAAGTACCCTCGGAAGCAGGAAATGGGCAATGAGGAATTTTCGTGTGTTACAAATTCCCTATTTTTGGCCAAATTCTGTTCAATAACGGAAATTACTACATACATATTTACCAAATAATGAGGTGTTTATGGCGGGACGTCTAGGCAGAAAACGCTAGAAATGACGTATGAGGTTAATCAGGGAGTAGTTCAAATCAAATCCCACTTAGTGCGCTTGTACATCACTAAGCGAACCGCAATGGATGGATTGATGGAGCAGCTGTGTATAAATAAATTTAAAAAAGTTCTCAAAATCAAAGGTTCACAAAAATTCAATGCAAAGGTTCTTAAAGACTGCCGGGAAGGTTTGCCATTTCTAATGGTTGTGTTGTTGGCAGCACTGAGAACCTTCGCCTCCGAGGCTTTGCTCTGCCTCATTGGGGCCAACAGCCAATCAGATGTCAACAGACCTGAAACGTCATTTTTTTGCCGCATTTTTACTTTTAATCACCCTCATTTAAAAAATATATCGCTTATTTTTGAAAACGGGCTTCGAACTACCATTTTTCCAAGAGTTCTGAATATTTTTTTCCAAAAAAAAAATTGTTCAAAGAAAATTTTTCCCATTACTTACATTAGTTGAGTTGATGGCAGAGCCGCGAGAGCTGGTTGAGACTTGATACATTATTATTAGTGTTTTTTTTTTCAATTCCGGAACTGTTTTCATTTGTTCACAAAAGGTAGATGCATTTTTACCTCCATCGCATATAATAGTTTCTAATGTTGGGTAATTCACAAATGCGTGGCATTTTATTAATAAAGCACAAATCCCACATAGGCAAGAAGGCTGTGCGTATCTGTTGTGGGCAGACGGCACTGTGGCTCCTAAGGATATGACGATCCGGAAGGCGACGTCACCCAGCTGATATGCGACGTGGAAGGAAAGGAAGAGGAGAGGGACGGACCCGTGTCGCGGTGCTGTAGGCTGTGTGCGTGAAGCAATCCTTGTTAATACACCGCAGAAACTGAGACCCCTATCTGTTTAAAAAAAATTATTATCCCTGGTTCCTTGAGTAGGAACAGGAGTAGGGCCAGGATTGAAAAGAGAAGGATTCGTACAGATAGATACATAGATTTGCTCAGCTTCTATCTGTTAATTTGAATGGTAGCTTTGGAGTTGATCCCCCTAACGAGTATCGTCTGTGGTTCAGCTTTGAGTAGCGTTATGTTAAATGTGGATCGTGTAGAGGATTTCCAGTAATGCCGCTCCTAGTTGCATTCCCAAGCTCAACTTTTAGCGATTGACTCACTCATAATAACTCTGAGAATCTCTCTGTCCTCTCTAGGATACCGATATGAGCTATACTGTGCGACGAAAAATTATAAAACCACTCAACTGACGATCGAATGCGTCGTTGATAAGGAAATGAGCTGGTCATGGAACGAACAGCGTGCAGAGGAGCAGGAACGGTACTCCAGGGATGTGTTCGACGCCCTGCACCTTCGCTATGAAGCTCCCGATTCTCGTAACAGGTATATATTTATTTACTGACTGAGTGAGATGAAGTTAGCTCGTATTGCAGCGAGTTTGGAGTGAGTAGTGGGGGAAAAACATTTTTCCTGGCAAATTTCTGCAGTACTGTGACAGGCCGTGGTACCCATGCACTGTTGAATAATATCTATAATGTCCATGTTTGCGTAAAGCCGCAGTTACACTTGCGGTGTTGGGCCCAACACCGAATATTCGTCGGCCTCTTCCCACAAGTGTAACCGTGGGACAAATGCCCGAATGCACGCGAATATTGGTGCTCGGGGATGCTCGGTCAAAAGGCGGTTTTTTGTCACGAGTCAAAATCGGTGAATATTGGCCAACTAGTGTGCATACACATGCGGCCGAGTGTTTGGCGGGTTTGCTTCCCGAGTCAAGTTGAAGGCGCAGAGCTCGCGTTCATTAATAAGTGAACCCGGAGCGTGAATCACAGGAAACATTTCCTATGATTCACACTTTCGAGTTATTGCTGTGTTGTTTTGTTGTCGGGGTGTCCGATTATCCAAAAGGAATCGATTTAAATCGAATCGATTCAATTCAATTTGTTTATTAACGGAAATATCCAATTAAACATTGACATAAAACATACAAATTTTCATAAAAGTGATGAATTAAATTGTGATTTAGGTAGATTATTATTGCGAAACTGCATTCATCGTCGCTTGCCCGAATATGTGTCGATGCTCGGGGTTGAGAGCGAACCGCGCGGGTGGATACCATGCGGAAAGGAAGGGGAGGGGCGGAGCGTGGAGGTCTTGTGATGCACTAGCAGCTCTCGTGATGATTAGTAGTACTGCAAGGCTACAAGCTTACGCTCGCCACCACTAGGGCCCGGGTTCGTCGAGGCGAAGAAAAGGCTGCACCCCATTTTACATGGAGTGACGTTTCCTTCTCTCTTCTTCCATGGCATGTGTGTGCGGGGTGCGCGTCAAGATTCGGCAAACTCCGAGCATAGGTAAATATTCGGGCGAGTATGGGCGAATACTCGGTGTTGGGCCCAACACCGCAAGTGTAACCACAGCTTAACATTTTTCAGCAAACCTAACATTTTGTTTTCTGACAAATTTGTGCAGTACTGTGACAGCGGACCCGTTGTGGTATCCGTGCGTTGGTGAATAATATCTGTCCATGTTTGCGTTGGCCGTAGAAATTGACAAACTCGTTGCCAGAATGAACTTACGCTGTGCATTGTCGCTTCATGTAAACCAGTGTTTTTGCCGTACTGGTGGAGTCTGATAAGCTCGAGTGTGTTGCTATCTGCCTCCAAGGTCGAACAGGTATTTGGCCATCCTGTGTTGCTGCTGTAAGGGCAATAGGGAATTTTCATCAAAACCTTTTTTTTCTTTTTTTTTTTGAAAAAAATGTACAGAACTCTCGGAAAAATGGTAGTTTGAAGCCCGTTCTCAAAAATAAGCGGTATTTTTTAAATGAAGATAATTAAAAGTAAAAAAAAGGCAAGAAATGACTTACCAGGTCTGTAGACATCTGATTGGCTGTTTGCCCAAGAAGGCGGAGCAAAGCATTCTCAGTGCTGCCAATAACCCAACATTAGAAATGGCAAACCTTCGAGAACCTTTTTGCCGTGACCTCCCCCTTGGTTTGATTTTGAGGACTTTTTTTAAAATTTTATACATTTGCAGTTCCATCCATCCATCCACCCATTGCGGTTCTGGACATCGTTTAAAGTGATGCACTAGCGCTCTAAGCGGGATTTGAGTTGAACTTCTCGGAAATTTACCTGATACGTCATTTCTAGTTGGAACTCTGAAATTCAAATTTCACACTCGTTTTCCGTCTAGACTTTCTGACATAAACACCTCATTATGTGGTCAGTAATTGTTCATTTCCGATATTGAACAGAATTTTGATTTAAAAAAGCGAGTTTTTAACCCATTAAAATTGCCCATTCTGTTAATTATTATGTACGAGCAGGAACCATCCCATACCAGCAAATACATCGAGGAAACCTGTATTTGAAAGAACCTGTATTTGGATACATCTGTACCAAGCCACCAGGTTTACAAATACCAGGGGTAGGTGCTGCAGTCAAGCTCCAGTCCCGCCAGCTATTAGTGCAGAGCATTTTTCCGTTACCTCATCATGTCCACATTGTTCCGTGATTTATTCAGCCCTCCATGTTCAGCTTACGTGCTGAAGGTTGTTAACAGCTTTCTGCAGATGAGAGCCCTCTTTTGGACAACTTACCCTCCGTCGAAGATTTACATAAATCATTTTAGAAACATTGAAGAAGGCCGTAGAAATCTGAATTAACCACAAAATCAACTATGAACAGTCTTTCATACACTCACCTATATAGTATACCTGATTTTGAAATAATGAAATCTTATTAATGAAGGAGTCGTTGTTGTAGATGGGACTCGCCGTTGATTTGCCTTCAGGGAGCTGAGGATTTGAAAAATGAAGAAATCAAAGACGCTCTTTTCTCCCGGAAACCTGCACCCCCTAATCAGTCTACCCAGTCGGTAAGAAAAATGTATTGACGTGGTTTAGTGATGAGTGGGATACCTGTTAACATTCAGTTAAATTTTGGATGTAAATTAACTGGCGTTTGAGTTGATGAAATATCTCTAAAATGGCGTTTTATTAAATTTAGTCGGTAGTCACTACTAAATTGCAAACCTGGGGAAAAATGTATGATTCCAACGCCTTCAGCAGTTGAAATACCTAACTCCTAGAGCATCTGGGCTAGGTTGACTTACCCCAGCGCCTCCAGAGGTCCTTAGGAGCATTAGTATTTATCCGCTGTAATTGGGCTTGCCCGTACTCAACAAAATAAATAAATTAGTGATTGCAGGTCCACTAGTGAATGCTTCAAACAAAGAATTCTAGTTCTTTTTTTTGGAAAAATAATAATCAGAACTCTTGGAAAAATGATAGTTTGAAGCCTGTTTTCCAAAATTAGCAATGTTTTTTAAATGGGGTAGTTAAAAGTAAAAATGCGGCAAGAAATGGCATATCAATTCTGTTGACACCTGACTGGCTGTTGGCCCCAAGGAGTCGGAGCAAAGTGTCGGAGGCAAAGGTTCTCAGTGCTGCCAACAACACAACATTAGAAATTACAAATCTTCTTGGTAACTTTCAAGACCTTTGCTGTAACCTTTCGTGAACTTACCCTCTGTTTTGAGGACTTTCTTTAAATTTACTGATAAATTTGCGGTTCCATTCATCCATCCATTGTGGTTCTGGACATTATTTAAAATTATGCACAAGCGCTCTAAGTGAGGTTTGAGTTGGACTACCTGGTAATTTACTTCATACGTCATTTCTAGCGGGAACTGGGAAATTCAAATTTTACACTCGTTTTCTGCTTGCTTTCCGACAAACATCTCATGTAGCCAATAAACGTTAATTTCCGTTTGGCAAACAAACAATATTGTAACCCACAAAAATTGCCCATTGCCCGCTACCTAAAAACTCCTCATTAATCCCCCATATACGCATGCAAATCAGTAATAATAATGATAGGCGTAAGAAATAATGCAGTCGTTGTTTCGTTTTTGGTTTTTTTCAGACACCTCTCTCTTCATCTGATTACCTGTATGAGCTCGACAAAATAACCAGAGAAATAGTGAATGTAAGTACTTTTCCACTCAATTAAACCTGTGTCTGAGCAGAAGGCAGTAGTAGATTAGAGACCATGCACTTATCGATCTCCTTGGAACTCTATTCCTAAGCTTTTCATTTGAATGTCTTCTTTAGTGCTTGGCTCTGGTAAAGAACTTGAAATACAACGAAGTTTCATACTAAAACGAACATAATACAGATGTTCGTTTGGCTCAGTCCAGACACATCTAAATTTTTCATAGGGATTTTTTTTTTGAACAGAATATTCAGAACTCTTGGAAAGACGGTAGTTTGAAACAACTCGTTTTCAAAAATAAGCGTTATTTTTTAAATGAGGGCAATTAAAAGTAAAAATGCGTCAAGAAATGACATCAATTCTGTTGACATCTGATTGGCTGTTGGCCCCAAGGAGGCGGAGCAAAGCCTCGGAGGAGAAGGTTCTCAATGCTGCCAACAGCTCAACATTAGAAATGGCAAACCTTTGTGGCAACCTTCAAGAACCTTTGCTGTAACCTTCTGCTCGGTTTTGCTTCCACACTACGGAAGGTAGGGAAGCCTTGGATTTGTGATTGAATAAAAAAAAAATTCCTGTACTCCAAAATGAAAATTCCCAATACCATTTTGCGTTTCAGACATCGAGGAACATTTTTGGTTCCGTGTCTGTCTGTCCGTGGTAATTCCTTGTAAGGCTCATAACTACCCAAGATAATGGTCGAAATGGGCTGTAATTTTGAGGGTAGGTTTGGGTTGGGTCACAGACGGTCCCTTCCCGAAGTCATTGAAAAAGTACCGTAACTTTTGTCTGCGCATGCGCAACGTGAAATACTTGGAACGCCCATAAATATTGTTGAAATGAGTTCAAACTTGGAGGGTCGGTCAGGAATGATACTTTGATAGTTCCATATGGGTTTCATTGGAATCGTGATGTTCATCTGCGCATGTGCGAACATGAAATGTTGATCATTTCCTTGTAAAGCTTCTAACTCCACGAAAAATAGTCGTAGAGAGCTGAAATGTTGAGGGTACACGCGGGTTGGATCGCAGATGGACCCATTTCAAAATCATGGAAATCGTTCTGTCTGCGCATGCGCAAGCCTTTAATACTTGGAACGCCCATAACTACCCTAAGTATCGTTGGAATGAGTTCAAACTTGGAGGGTCGGTAGGAATGATACTTTGATAGTTCCATATGGGTTTCATTGTAATCATGATGTAACTTTCATCTTCGCATGCGCAGACATGAAGTGTTGGCCATTCCCTTGTAACGCTTCTAACTACGCGATAAATAGTTGTAGAGCTGAAATTCTGAGAGTATACGCGGGTTGGATCGCAGATGGCCCTGTTTCAAAATCATGGAAATCATTGTCTGCGCATGCGCAAACGTGAAATACTTGGAGTGCTACATCGTTGAAATGAGTTCAGATCCGGAGCGTCGGTCAGGTATAATACTTTGATAGTTCCATATGAGTTTCATTGGACGCTTCTAACTACGCGAAAAATAGTCATAGAGAGCTGAAATGTTGAGGGTACATGCGGATTAGATTGCAGAACGAACCTACCCAACTATTCTATACGTTCATTTGATTCAAGTGAGGAAGCTATAGTGCCTACTCGAATTGGCACTTTTTTAAATGACATGTTCTTTTAATTTATTTATACATTTTTTGCGGTTCCATCCATCCATCCATACATTGCGGGATTTGAGTTGATCTACTCAGCAGTTTACCTAATATTTTCTAGAAGGTACTCAGAAATTCGAATTTCACACTCGTTTTCTGCCTAGACTTTCTGGCATAAACGCCAAAAAAAAGATAAGAGAATTTGTAACTCACAAAAATTGCCCACTGTGTCGATTATCCAGAATAACATCGGTTTTCGATGAAATACCTTGTTTACACTGCACACGAAAAGCCCCAGCCTGAAATGGCTGTTTTACTTTACCTTATTTACATATTTATGTAAATATTATATTTGTTCAAACTTCCACGTGTTGAGTCAAAAAATGCAAAATTTTCTCAGGACATTGTTGCCGCTAAAAAATCTGGAGCGTCCGGAGCAGCTCTTCCCGCGTACCCCGACTGTGACATCACCGATTTCCCGGACAGTCTGACGTCGATACAGCTAACGAAACTTCGGCGACAGTTCCTCAACTACACCAAACTCCACCCGCCGTCTTCCCAGGCGGCGGACCCGTCCAAAATGGCCGGCCTGTTCGTTCAGTTCCTCAACACTTCGCTGAGCGGAGCCACTTGAATGCTGTTGGTGTACCTGTCGGATGACTCGAGCTGGAAGTCCTGTGATGTGCAATGCTGACGGAATTTTGTAAATATTTACGTTTTTATTTATTAAATACCGAGGTTCGGAGAAGGCTTGAAAATTCGTTATTTTAACCAGCTCTGGGAAATATCCCGGTGTTGCTTTCTCCCCTCTTCAATCAAGTGTGAAAATTAAACTAAACGGCCTTCATCGGTATTGCCTGCAGATTGTAGATCGGCAGTGATGCCCTCAATGAAGAGTGGCCATTAAGGACTAAGGCCCACTTTCACCAAAAATTTGAAACGAGTTTAACGGAGTTTAGTGGTCATTGTCTTTCACCAGAGCTCTGTGCGAGTTTAAACTCCCACCGAGGCGGCTCGAGTTTAAACGCCCGAAATCCGGCAAGTTAACGTCGCTAATCTTCGTTAGCCATGTGATCCCAATATGGCCGCCTTAGCTTACAGCTGATTTTCGGTTTTGTTGTTATACGGTTGTGAAATGAATTAACACGAGTTGGCATTGTATTGGTATTTACTCTATACTACGTATTCCACAATGATATTATAGGTACCTTACCTCGTGACTGGAGTCGTCGTAAACTAGAAATCACTTTGGCAATTTACAGTTTATTATTACAGAGGAACAATGGAAGCCGGAATTGACATCAGCTGAGTGGTGGTTGTTGTTGTTTTGACGAGTTTATAGTCCCCACGAGTCATATTGTCCAACTTTTGCTTGGACATTTTAAACTAAACTCCGTTATTTCATACTGGGTTTAACCGACATTTGGGTTGGTGAAAGACGCCAGCTGCATTTCCAGGTTTAAACCTCGACGTTAACTTTAACAGAGTTTGGTTAAACTCCGTTAAATAATTTTCTGGTGAAAGTGGCCCTAAGGATTATTAGTGGGACGCATTTCATTTATTTGTTTTCCAAATTTTCATTTGCAAGTACAGTTTAATATGAATTCCCTATTTTGGGATTGCACCAGACATTCATAATCTTTGTTTTATTCAAAACTCCTCAAGATTTAATGGCGCCAGTGACCGCCATTAAATCTTCAGCCACTTGTGGTACTCGGCATCTACCGGCGGCCGAGTGTTCCACAACTGGTCCAATATCTAGCGCGAGACAAGAAATGAGGGAAAATAAGTCCTAGCCGCGCAGCAGTTTTCGAAGTAACATACTCGATACACACCACTTCGTTAATTTACTGTATTATCGAACATTTTCCCCCTTATTTAACTTTAAAAATTTAATGTCCTCTATACTCTTTCAGTAAAAATTTAATGTCCTCTATACTCTTTCAGTAAGTAATTGTGTGTGTACGTATCAAAACAATCTCATTTTTGTAGATTTTTACAGATTTTATTAAAATTTGGTAGTTTTCTCGTTCATTTTCGACTTGATTTTGGTGGTCTCTACCTTGGGTCATTCTGTGCAAATTTTGAGACATAAGAACTCAATCTTGAACCAATCCCCCCCCCCCCCCCCCCCCCAACCTTCTGTCTCTTGCTTTTGTATGCCACTTACACCCACCTTGACATATGTTGAATTTTTCATCATGAGTTTCAAATGCTCTCTATAGGAAGGCAGATAAACAAAGAACGTTTGCAATAGGTCGTAAAGCCCCACACAAGCCGTTTTTCCTCACTTACTGGAAACGTATTGTCCTTCCGCCCAGGCATCTGACAGCTTTCCTTGGTGATTATTCAACTATTTACCCGCACAAGTCATTACCTTCCACCGTAAAATTGATCTTTCATTAAAAATTAATTAGTTTAAAAAAAATGTATCTTAAAATGTTAAGGAGCCAAAACGATGGCCACACATGTCAAGTCAGGCACACATGCCTACTCTGTTAAGGTTAAGTAGGTACCTTGATATATGTGAACTAGTGCCGAGCAGCAGCGTATCTTTTCTATTTTTCCTCAATTTTGTGATCTCATTTTTATTTGTATTTTTACTTCTTTAAAAAACGTCGTTTCGAAAAAGCTCGATTTGACAGCTGGAACAGAGACAAACTAAACAATCGAGCTAAGCACCGTGTATTTTTTCCTCTTTAAATAAAACATAATTACATACAGACATCACAGTTAAATAAATGTTCGTAAGTTATTACAAGTTCACAAAACTTCTAAAAATAAATTGAGTTCGAAAGAAAATTCAAAAAAGAAACTTTATTCGACAGTGTTGTTCGGAATTATTTGCATTACAAACTATATGACTAAACGATTGACATTGAAATAGTTTTAAATAACGTTAATATTAAATACGGAGACATCTATAAAGACTAAAGATATATTTTTAATTTGTTTAAATAATATTAACAACCTAAAAGAAACGTGAGTTATACGAGTTAAGAGACAGAGGTCCAGAAATCCATTTGGATAATAAATTATTGAGTGGGGAAAGACAAATGTACAGAATACAATATTATACCAACTAAAGAAGCAAAGTTATCAAAGGAGACCTCAAATGGAATTGTGAACCAATGTCAGGATTTTAAAAATATATCAAGTCCATTTTTTGAAATATTCAACTCATTGAATATTAATTTATACCATATCCCAACAAGGCAGTAGATTGTAAGAAGCGATTTCGTTATAATAAAATAAAAGTCTTCCGATTTTGGAAGATCGAGACAAGAAAAGGATAAATGGCCGTATGGCACGAACATTTAGAGTAAATCAAAATGATACAAAAACTACAGAGTTTTAAGATAGGTATATTAAATAATTTTCATATCTGTACATATTCGATGTACATCCCACTCCGAATAGGGGTTTTATGAGGGGTTGAATCGTGTATATAATACATTCTGATTAAATAACGCATTGTTCCAACAAGAATAGAGAAAATATGTATGTTACATGTTTTGTATCGAAATATTGATACTTTATTCTCGTTGGCTGATTGGGATCGAATCCAGAGGGAGGAATCCCACAGTTTATCCTCGCCAACCCTGGATTCGTGTCCCGGATGCATTGTTCAATCAAATTCAATGGACTACGCCAGTGCCTCCTAAATAACTTCAACATCTTCAGTTAAATGTTGATAAGAGCTAGTTAATACGTCGATGGATTTTTTTAAAAATCAAGAATTTATTACTTATATTGAATAATAAATTCAAAATTGCAGAGGAAGCGGACCAAATTTGGGATCAATAGTTCTAGTTCTAGTTCTAGTGACTTTTTAAAATAAACTTACGCTAACTGAGCACCTCAACATGAGCCAGACATTTGATTGGAGTAGAAATAACGCACATTGAATGATAGCGTAGAAATAATAATGGGCGCAATAAGAGGATTTGTATGACACAAGAAGGTTTCGAAGAGAAAATTATTATACGTAATAAAAATATATGAAATAGGAAGTGAGGCAGTGGATGAATTTACTTAGAACCATTTGTATCGAACCTGGGCATGCAAATGGGTGGCGGAAGTACCCTGACCGAATGTGCAACACTTTTGGACCGTGGATTCGTCGGTTGATGGGTATAAATATGTTTTAAACGGTTCCATGCTGGAAATGGTTTGAAATGACAGCTCTGAAGCTGCCAACATGTTCCTGGGGATTCATTTTGCTAAGTGAGAAATTCACATTACACTTACAGCTCGATCAAACTCGTGAGAAACTTTAGTATCGGCGTGAACGGAAGACCGAAGGCGGAATCCTTCGTCATTATTGGTTGTAGAAGTGAATGTTCAGAACTCGGCAACAGCCAATGGGGTATTCCAGTCATTTTTATTTATTTAAATTTTGCTTGGGGTTTAACGAAAATCAGGTCCGTTTGTCGAGAAAATGTTATTATTAGGTAAATTAGAGAAGCAAATAGAAATCAGGAGTTTGAACAAAAAATTGGGCCGTGACGTATAGGTAATTCACTGCCTCCTAGATCTGAGTGGATGGAAGCAAAAACGGAATAAACAAGATGGCGGCGGAAATAATATGACAGCTGAAGTTTCCTCTAACGCTACTTGACCGATGTTGAACGATTAAGTAACGTTAGGCAGAATGAGTGGAAACCTTGATCGCCGAGATCCCTATGGATACTATAATGCCTTACCACTTTTACTCATGCATGCACACACACAGCCAAGCCGTGACGTAAACTTAGGACCCGTACTTTTTCAACATCCGATATCTTTATTTCACAATCCCTTCCATACCACGAGGAATTTTTTTTTTCAAATTATAAATTTAACAGAGCTTTCCAAAAAGGTGCTACATGATGAGTAGAAAATGAACGGAAATTGGTGAAAAAAGGGAAGGAAAAGGCGTGCAACATCATCTGGTATGTATTGCCCTCTCGTTTCCACACGTGGGATCCAAGTGAGTGGAGATACATTCCAGATGACGTCACACGTTTTTGCTTTACCTTATTCCCGCCAAACAACTCGGATTTCGGAGCTGAAAATTGGGATGCACGGGTTTTTGAGGATGCTGAACCCGATTCTGAAGTCAAAAGCAGCGAATTCCGAACCACGTCCATTCCTCATTACCACCTTCTCCCACACCCTACGTCCTTTTCACAGTTACTTTCACTAAAATATTCCAAAAACCATTTTTGGACTCAATTGAATACCCCACTGGAGCTCGGTGGTCAACTCTTGTGAAGAGGGCATTGTTTGGTCGAACAAACCCACTCTGGGAGTGAACGAATAAGAAACCGGATCCACCAGAACGAACGACTTGCTCTTGCTAGTTCGGTTAACAAGAATAAATCAACGAAATGTAAAGTCAAAACGCCACTTACTAACTGCACTTCCGCCACCCATTCGAAAGTACTTATATCGCTTCAACTCAGAAACCGGCTTTTTAAAAAAATATTGTTACCCTATTTTTGTTTATGGCAAAATTTCATCAAAATAGCGGTTGATGTTCCTGGGGTTAACTGGAGTGGGAGTAGGCAGTGTTGGTGTCGGCAGTGTGGGAGTAGGCAGTGTTGGTGTAGGGGCCGCTGTAGATGGAACTTCCGCTGGATATGAAGTCTTTCTTGCTCCTGCGCCGTGCGAGGAGGATGACGAAAGCGGCGATGACGAGGAGCATCAGGATGAGACCAGCGATGGCTATCCCGATGGCGAAGTTCCTTTGGGAAAAGCAAATGTTGTTCCCATTGTCGAGGAAAGTCTGCAACATTTTAAAATATTTATTATCATCCGTTCCGTGTCGGCTAGAAGGGCAACTCTAACTTCATCACATCCAACTTTCCGGACAGTTGTGGAGGACTAAACCTGTTATGAAGTTCTAGCAATAAAGTGGTTGTTAAAAGAAATAATGGTCTTACTTTTTCCCTTTCAACGAGATCGAGTTGATCGGGTCGTGCTAAGTCGTTCGCTTCGTTGACGTAGAGGCCGCTGTAGACCTCGATGGTGGCCGGAGCCCCTTCTTCAGGACTCTGCCGCCTCCTTCGCTTCCTCCGGTTGCTGCTCGGCCCAGTCTCTGCTGTCAGTAGCTCTTTTTCAGCTGAGCTCGAAGTGACACTCTTTGTCGCGCATTCTGGTACCTTCAGCAAAAGACAACTCCGGCTTACTACGTGGGTATGAAGTGGCATGACCGGGAGAATGGTTGGTAGTCCAATCACATCACATACTCTTTTATTATTCGAGTTTTGTAGTGTACGTAAATACGTACAACATAGTTAGTTAAGTAATGTGGAATACCCATGGGCTGAAGTATTTATTACCTACTTTCAGTAATTTTTCAAAATGAAGGTAGATTCCACCCTGAAAAATTTGGCACCAGCCACACTCTCTTGCAATAAGTAGTTTTTAGTCTATGATTTTTAGAAGTTTTGTGCACTAGTGATGCCACACCGCACAAGTGGGAGGGGCCATTGCCGAAGTCATCCCTATTGACCTACTGGGATGGAGAGGAGAAGGATTTACCTCCATCTGAGGAACCTACACCCCAAATTAGAAAACAGGAGAGAGAGGAAACACTGAGGCAGTGGCAGCTTGAGTGGGAATCTGATAGCAGGGGAGCGTGGACCCACGTGCTCATCCTGGAGGTGTGCCCATGGCTGGATAGTGTCCAGTGTGTGAAGGAGAACCCAGCTCAAAGCTTAAGATCTCCCCCCTGTTGGAAGCAGACAGGGAAGCCCTCCTGGGAGGTGACTGTACACCTGGAGTCCTTAGATATGCCCAAGTTCCTGTTACACCTACAGGTGGAGGCGAGTGTTCTAGCTCACTCTACCAACTTAGCAGGTTGGTTCCCGAGTTTTTGGTTTCCCACAACTCACATGCCGGAGCTTACCCATTGGAACTCCACAGCCCATGAGGAGGGCGCCTTCCCACCACATCCAGATCAGTTCCGGTGCTTGGGTAACAACCACGACCACCACAAATCCTACCTCATCCTGGTGGGCGGGGGGGGGGGGGGGGCAGGTGGCGGCACTAAGCCTGAGTGATGTGCCGGTTGCCTGGGGCCCCCCCCGCCCGTGGTACCAGTTTTGTTGAGTGCAAGATCCCTGACACCCAGATGCCACTGGTCACAGGCCCGCCATCAGAGAAGGTGACTCTGAGGCTACCACTTTATCCCCACTCTGTGCATGCGCAGCCCGAGCAGTACAGGAGCATGGGGAAGGGAGACACTGGGGCTACTCTCGGGGCTCTTGATCCCCTTGAGTCATGGTCCCACATGTGCATCTGTGCCCATATCCATGGCTGGACATGAGGCAGAGAGGTGCACTACAATGTTCCTGTCAGGCCATGGATATTTTTCAGGGTTACATTCACAAGAGGGAGCAACGGCCTTATCAGGTGGAATAAACCAGTTCCCGTGAGATCACTGAAGTTGAGATACCTCGAGCGTGGTTAGCAATTGGTTGGGTGACCGCCCTGACATGTCCAAGTTTGACCCATGTAGCTGTTGGGCGAACCACTCTCAACTCAAGAGGGCGAGGCAATGAGTAGCCAAGTAAAGAGTGAAATGATCAGATCGAATTCTAATCATCCCATTGGAGGACGGCTGATATCGTCCTCGACGCTGGCAGGGCAGTCGGACGAAAAGCCCCAGCCTGGAATGGCTGTTACTTTACTTTTTTTAAACTTTTTTCACAAGGGGGAGACAGCAGAACCGCCAAGTGCTGATACTGCAGTGCACCGAATCATGACGTTCAAAAAACGTTTTTCCACTGCCCTAGACGGATCAGAGAAAGGGAGGTATTGGAAGAAGAGAGGCGGGTGAAATCACACCAAACACCGTGACTGAGAAGATGATCTCTAGCCACGAAACATGGATTCGGGCTGCGTAAAACACAGTCCAAATCCTCAAGTCAGTAAAGCTGGACGACCCCATCCTCAGGTGAACAGAACTCGGAGGCCAGAAGAAGACACTCGATGGGGGCGTGACACCACCTAGTGATCAACCCCATCCCGAAGTAATGCTGAACAAGTGATTCTGGGGTGAATTAGGCCAAGAACAGGGTTTTTAATGGGTGGAACCCCATACTGCTGAGGAGTGCGGACCATCCTAAGCGATAGTATTTTTCAAGATTTTCCCTCATTGAAAAAAAAGTGGGGGAGTGCGATGACGTCACCATCGCACGAAACTTTGGAAAAATCATATAATAAAAACTACTTATAGCAGGAAACTGCGGTTAGTGTCAAAATTCTCTGGATGGAATCTACTTTCATGAAAACAATAATAATAATCAATAATAATTAATAAACTGAACATGTGGGTATTCCTCATTACAGAAAACGCAGATGCAACTTACTGGTGGGCAGCCATCGCCAGTTTTGAGGCAGAGGTGGACGTTGCAGTGGTAGTAGACAGAGTCCGTATACGGAAACTTGTGAGCTTGGAACTCGACATGAGCGGAGTTGCCGTCTTCACTGTACTGGAAAGGCCCCATTATTTCTGGATCCACCGAGCACCTACGACACACATAAATGCCTACTTACACTTTTGTAGGGATGGCCATAGTTTTTTATCAATATGAAACCACTTAGGCAAGCCCTACTGGCAACTATAATTTCAACAATATTATAGCATAACCAGGAGTACGAGGACACCCCAATCAATTATGGAACTGAAAATTATGTAAAATTAATACCTATTGAAAACTAGAAATAATACAGTTCTGTACCTATTCTATCATTAAAAAAAAAAATGACAAATTTACAATAGCCCATTATAACCAGTCCATTTTGCACCTCACCTCCTATGTAAATGTAGGATTAAGGTTCAGATCCTATAAGTGATGGAAGTACAACCCATCCTCCCTCGCAGTATATTTCAAGGGCCAACAAATTAGAAACTTCGTTTTTAGGGTACCAAAGATCTTTTTGAAAACCTACGGAACCCTGCCCATTTAAGTTAAGTGAATTTGGTAAAATTCGTGATATTTCCAGTCGTACGATTCATTTGGGCATTAATTTGTTATTCGTGGCTCAGTCACACAGTAGAATGCTCCCCACAGCACACTACCGTCCGCTTGGACTGGTGATCAGCTACATTGTGAAAATCTGCTTGCAGTCAAGAACCTGAAGGAGATTCCGGCCCTCCGCTGGAAGCGATACCGAGCGACCAAGCGATCAGGTGGTGCCAGGCGACTTTGAGGAAGCGACACGAGGCGACTGGGGTCCTCCATTAAGCTGCGGCGACACTGCCACCGGACTTGACTTGACCGGAGCCACCGGACTCCAACCAGTCCAGTTTGTTCTGAGGCGTCACAAGAGTATGACCTCCGAAATGGAAGCCATTCTTTGTAATTTAGAATCAGAATCCGATTCTGATGAAAAATAGAACTAGTGACAAGTTTTCTTTCTTTGAATAAGTCGTGGATATCACCATATGTTTCCGAACGAGCACAATATGGTGAATTTCACACCCTATTCGCCAAATTGAACGATTTTCAATTTCAAAACTATTTTAGGATGAAAAGAGAGCTGCGTTGGATGGCTCCTTGGGGTGCGAGGGGTTGAAAATCGTGGTAGAGGGGGGACCGGAGTCAGGTCTCAACCCATGCAGACCGGATCAGACAGGTCTGGTCGCACTCTCGCCGGTCCCCTTTGAAATACATAGGATGGGTTCAGACAGGCACGCAAGTGAGGTGGAGTCAAGTCCGGTAGCAGTGTCGCCGCACCTTTAGAAGCGACTAAATGCGTGCAGCCTGGCACGGAACTGCGCTGCAGTTCAGTGGAAATGGAGTGCGGGGTTGTGGTGGTGGATAAGAGACGAGGGTATGGGGAGCTGAGGTCGCTTGAAAATGCGACCAATCCCATCCCAACGGGAACCGTCGCTTGGTGTCGCCCAAAGTCCACCGCTCAGTGGGGTTGTCCACTGGAAGCATACTTGAGTGGCGCGGCGCTTTGCGCTACACAAGCGGAAACGAGCGGCACGCGCTACAGATCCAGCTACATTGAGTTATATGTGGTATCGTCCACTGGAAGCGTGTTCGAGTGGGAGGCTACGGGCATACACGAGCGGCAGATCCAAAAAAAGTTGGATCTCTGCTCGTACCTGCTCGTAGCTCGTTCAATATCATTGTTTTCAGTATCACTTTACTACTGGTTTTTGTAGGAATTCCACGTAAATAAACATTGGAATCTCTAACGGACGGTTTCATCGGAACACCTACCTACGATTTCACTCGTATCCCTGGTCGTTTCGAGTCAGTTCACCCGCAGGCCCCGTTTTGAGTAGGTGAAAATTACCCTCTGGGCAGAAAATGGATCATAACACTAATAAAACGGATAATAATCGAAAAATTTGTTAGGATCAGCCTCAAATGGTGAAGGTGGTGAAAATACCAGAAAGATTCCCTTTTGGAGAGGATCCAGTCCACCCAACATGCTCTTTGATTCAACATCCGTCTTCGCAAATGGTTGCTGCTTTCGAGGAAATACAACTCCTCTGGGTCGATGACGAATAAAAAGGAACAGTCCCCGATTTTCCAAACTGAAGCCCGACGCGTGAAGGCGCTTGCAACGGACGACCCCTGTCGCTCGTAGCCGCTTGTTAGGTTGCCGCTTGTGTTGCTTCCAGTGGACGACCACCGCTCACACATGCACGCGGCGGAGGCCCCCTAATGTACTTTACCACAATGGGATCAGTCGCTCGTGTGGACGAATACGCGTAGTCTGGCACGGAACTGCACAGTTCAGTGGAAATGGAGAGCGGGGTTGTGGTGGTGGGGAAGAGACGAATGTATGGGGAGCTGAGGTCGCTTGAAAACGCGACCAATCCCACGGGAACCATCGCTTGGTGTCGCCCAAAGTCCACCGCTCACACATGCGTGCGGTGGAGGCCCCCTAATGTACTTTACCACAATGGGATCAGTCGCTCGTGTGGATGACGACGCGTAGTCGCTTGGTCGCTCCGTATCGCTTCCAGCGGAGGACCGACCAAATCACACCTCCGCCTGCTATATTGAGAAAAACTTTAAACTTTTTCAAAATCAATACGTAACATTCTCAGAACCACCGGTGTCAGCCGGTCGCCTGTGTCATAATATAAAGTTTGGGTTTACCCTTCCTCGTCGATGAGGGGCTGTGAAGCTGAGTTGGTGGCGTCGGAGACAGAGCAATGGGACAGGCGAATGGAGTAAACCTGCTGCTGGTCGATGGACACCTTCAGCGTCAGCGGCTCTCCGATCTTCACGTTCTGCGCCACGTGGTCACCCTGGTAGATGATCATGTTGCAGCCGGGCATGGGGGCGGTTCCCATCAGCATCGTCGGTTCCAACATACTGAGGAATAGTAAACGGAGTCATTGAGTAAACATAGCGAGAGCTAATATCACATCACTATAATAACAACAACAATCTCTCTAATATCGCATCATCAATCCTAGAATCGATACCCAGGCAACTAACTATTCTCTCTTTGGACTCCTGGATAGTCGGCTTTATTTCAGCTGCTCATGTAAAAGTAAATGGTCGGGGTCTCCTCTGGACGTTTCGAGTCCACAACATGACCCATCTTCAGCAAATCTGCCATCCAAAGCAAAGATGCCTCATCTCCGAAAAATTCGAAAATGGTTTTCCCATCCCCCTGATTTCTTTTGATCACTACATAACAGGCCAATTCCCTGTGTGTTTACATACAGCCGATCGTGACCTGACTGTTTCTATCCTTATACCCAACTTACTCCTTTAACCGCCTTTCTACTAAGCGATTTCTACTGTACCTACTTACTAGAACTAATTGGATTAAGCATGTAACCAAGCACTAACCCACTCGATCACTGGCTCATTCCAATATTCAGTATTAAAACTTAATTTCGTTATTATCGTGACAAGCTATGACGCCATTTTGAAGCTCTGGGTTAGGCACTTGGTATGGGTCTAACTAAACTTAACAGATGAATAAATTCGTTACTTGACGTTGATGTCGTTGGTGATCATCTTGTCCCGAGTGGTGTATTTGCACCTCACGTGAAAACCTTTGCCTTGACTAGTCACCAGCTTCCTGTGCGGCTGAACCACGATGGTGTTGTAGTATTCTATCGTGCCATCATCCTGACAAGACAAACAAACACTAGACGATAAAAATCATAATAATCAAGCTTTTGACAATAACATAGCAGATGCGTATAAGTAAACCTAATTTAGTCAACAGCTTGTAGTGACGCATCCTCTGCAACAGGTCCAACTAGGAAACGAGTTTAAAAAAAAGATAATACAGGTAGGGATACTCCGAAGTCGGAAAAGAAATGCTGAGAATGGAGTTCAAGGTGGACGATACCTCTGGGACAAAAAGTGAACCTAATGCTCGACACTTGGCCTGGCCGAGCTGTTTCCTTAGCCAATTTTCAGACGGTCAACCAAAGCCATTAGCAGCTCTGGAAAAAATGAGACCTTTTTGTTACCACGTCGAATTGTTGAGCCTGAGTCACGGGATGGTTGGTGACTGCGTGCTTGGGACCACTGTGGAAGGGAAGTCATTCTGTTTATTATACCTACCTTATAAAAGTAGGACTATAAGTAGGTACCTACCTAAGAATATTCCTATACCTACCATACCTACATAAATGATGGAGTATGCGCAAATATTTATTTTATTTTATTATGTAAAACTACATTCCATCCTGAGAATTTTGACACCAACCGCACTCTCCTACGATAAGTAATTCTTTTCTACGATTTTTCAAAATTTTCCAGTAATTCTGACGACACTGCACCTCTCTCGCCAGGCAGGAGCCCCTCATCCCCACTGTGACGTCAGAATTACTGGAAACTTTGAAAAATCATAGAAAAAGAACTAAGTACTTATCCTAGGACAGTGCCGGTTAGGGTCAAAGTTCTCAGAATGAAGTCTAGTTTTTTTAAAATAAATAAATAAATAAAAGAAACCGCTTTTGTGACCCTCGTTATTTTTGAATTTGATGATATTTGAACGCCTGGCTGTGCACTCACCATATTTGAGCTCATCGTGTTGCACGCGCTGAGAGGAAGGTTGTAGGTTATGGGCCCAAAAGCGTGGGAGTACATCGTGAGACACGAGGAGTTTCTGCCCAGACCCCTGGGGTAGATCATACCGTCGAACTGGCCGCTAGCGCTCTCCACAGTGATCGTCATGTGCTCGCTCTTGCAGGTTATTCTCACTTCCGGCATCCCGATCGGCGCGCCTGAAAACAAAAATATTTAATATAATATTATTCTGTGAGTGACAGGACTAGACGGACCCAGGCCCAGCATACACTGACATTATTTTTCAATAAATTCAATACCAAATCGATATCAGGGAGAAATTTTCGTTGGGAATTTCAGTGAGGTTTCCATCAGAGCTTGTTGACAGATCCAGACCCCACATGGCATTTCAAGGTTCAATATGCACTTGCCCAGTCCCAAGGAATGATAGCGAGTAACGATACGTACCACACTGCTGGACATGAACGTATTCCAGGTTAGAGGAGTAGTTAGGTACTCTGGGAGGTGATAAACGAGTGGTGCGGGGTTGTACAGACCCCGAGAGAAGCAGCTCTGCAAGATCCTTGGAAATCATAGTGTTTATAATAAAGCTGGCCTACTGCAGAAATATGAAGCCAAACTTCATGATTTACTAAAATTCAAAATTTACATCAACAGTTTTGGTTACTATTTAATTAAAATAGTGCATTGGTCTGTGTTGAAATATACTTTTTTTCCTTCTGTAAAGGTTATGGGTCCCAGCACGCTTCCGCTGCGAAGTAGAGAAATAGGGAAAGTACTCGAAAGAAACAGGGAAGCACGCAGAAAAGTAGGCAGGTACGTATCTAAACGAACTTATAAGTACTGCCGATATAACGGTTATTGTACATTTTTAATCATTATGTAAATTCTGTTCTATCTCTTAATCCTGGTACCCCGGAAGATACTTGACGGCTGCAATTTGCGCTAAAGCGTTCAAAACAGAAAATATTTTCAAGTTTCTTTTTACTCACGGATAAGGAAGGAAAGCAGAATGAGGCCTAGTAGAGTGTGCTGGATGTCCTAGCTGATTACGCAGGTAGCCGTGTTCAAGTTAGAAAAACGTTATTCAAGATGAAGCCAGAGTCAGGGCCGACAATTGATATGAATCATCGTACTTTTCTTCTCAATACGTCGGCCATTGAGGACATTTTTTCGACAAATTAATTTCTCGCTTTATTACTGGAGACGGGCGAGCCGCGTTAGTTTCACGCTCTATCGTTTTTATAGCTGCGTACGGACAGGAGAACGCGTTTGGCAGAGATGAGACCCCAAAAAGTGTTTGTGAGGTCAGTTTTCGAACTGGAGTAAATCGATTTGACTCGGTGTAGAGGATCCCATCAGGTCTGGAAGGACGGGCTGATGGACTCGCCTTCTTCCTACCGAGAGGAAATCGCTAATCACACGGTTGGGACTCTTATAATCGAGACAAGAACTCGCTAACACGGCTCGGGTCTGAGGCGATACGAGTAGACGTACACCTTAAAACCAAATAATTTAAACACCATAATTTTGAAGGTGGTTCGAGTTGAGGGAAGCAATAAAACCGCGACTAGCGGGGTGGCGGCTGGCGGGATAAAGAACTCGAAACCACAGAGAAGGAATGTACTCAGCGCACACAGTAGAGGAACAAACACGAAGGAGGAATCGAGGAAATGTCAGATGACACAACATACCTTTGATGTGCAAAGAATAAAGAATGATTTGTATTTGTATCTCACATCTGGATAGTTTGATGAATACTGATAAGTTCTACATTTCGTCAGGAAGGAAATGTGGGAAACGTATTTATTTACCTATTTTATTATTTCATTTTCTTCATTTCATTACGTGCTAACAGAAAATTTTTTCGGAATAATCAAAATTTGTTCTATGATGAGGTTCTTGACCGCTGGAACAAGTAAGTTAGGAGGTTTTTCTTCTTCTTTTTTTCCACCGCCTGTTTCAAGGTTTCAACGCATAACATTATTTCAGCAAATTGCTTAAATTTCATCATCACCATCAACTTCTGTTCATCATAATCATAATCTTCAGCAGTTCATCATCATCATAATCTCTAAGCCGTGAAGATGTTGAATAAATTCAACGAAACGATGGCATAAAGAAAATCGTTTTCACTGGCCGAAATCTGTTTATGGATCTTTTTATCTCGTCGTCTGTCAACCCTATTTTTCCAATTATCAAGCATGATCCGGAGTCCAGACGTGAACAGTACTACATATTTTACCTGTTTAGCATTTACTAAATAATTCTGCTTTGGGGATTGCAAGAAAGTTGACTTTTGTGTTCTACCCTCGTTGTAATAGGCTTGTTGGGCGAGAAACTCAGTTGTAACTTATGCTGTGACTAGAAATCAAAATGAAAAACGTACGTAAAAAAAATCTTCGCTTAATAGGAATTGTTCAACTGTTAGAAGCACAAGCAGGGTTATAATGAAATAAACCTAGCGCAGAAAAAATAACGCTGCAGAGTTCTTGTCACTGGGTTTCTTTTCTATTGAACATATCTGCAGAAATGTCGGCTGTTTATTTATTGCTTCTTTCATGCGCAATAATTAGAATGGCTATTTTTCATGGTTTCCACCAATTTTGAACCCCCAAAAACACGAATTAGGCAACTACTTTTGACAAATCATCTTTGACCATTGATAGTGCAATTTAATTGTCTTGATTCTCCTGCTGGTATTACTTATAGTGTTATTATACAAATTTATGGTGATTTCAGACCATTTCCGAGGTTTCTGACTCACAAAAAATGAATTTTGGGAGCTGAACCTTCGTCACAACCTCCCTTCACCCTTCACCCTTTCGTCAAAATCAGCTTCACATTCTGCCTTCTATCCCCCCCCCCCCCCCACGTGAAAAACCCATTTTCCCCCCATAACACCTCTGGGTGTATTCCGATCGGGCTGCCTTGGAAGAGAAATAGGACCCAAATGGGGACCCAAACTCTGTGCGGAAGAACGACGATTTTAGACCGAATTTTAATGTAAATTTAAGGCTGAAACTTCGTTAGGACCTCAATTTTCCACTCGTTGGTCAAAATCGACTTCATATTCGGTCTCCCCATCCTAACAACCATGGAAAACGATACCTCAAAAGCTCATGTTCACTAAAACACCAAGAAACCCGATTTTTACATCCATTTTTCCCCAGTAACTTCCCTGAGTGTGTTCCGAGCGAGATGCACAGTTTTGGGACACAACTAGGACCCAAATGGAACCTGTGCACGGATGAATGCATTTTTAGCGAATTTTCAAAGAAAATGAAGCTATTGCAATGGCTTCGAAATTTAAATAATATAAATTTTTGGAAATTTTCTTCATAGAAATCCGTTTCAGACCATTCTAAAACGATTCCTGAAATTTAACACTTTTTTATATGTATATATATATATATGTGTCACTCCAGACGATAACTCTCGATAGAATTGAGATAAACAGCTCAAATTTGCACGAAAAATCTATCTTGGCAATCGAAAGGCTAAGTTCGAAGATGGGCGAAATTGGCCTACTCTAAGGAGGGTTTTGGCGCATTTAAAGTGCGCAAAAATTACCCAAAAATCCCCAATATGTTATTTTCCAACAAGTGACCCCTCATTTTAAAGGTTTTTGCACGCTGAACACGATGGTGGAATCGGATTTTAGATATCTTGATCCGTTCTCAAATTAGAGCATTTAAAGTGCGCAAAAATTACCCAAAATCCCCAAAATGTTATTTTCTAACAAGTGACCCCTCATTTTAAAGGTTTTTGCACGCTGAACACGATGGTGAAATCGGATTTTAGATATCTAAATCCGTTCTTAAATTAGAGCATTTAAAGTGCGCAAAAATTACCCAAAACTAGGATAATCTTTAAACTCTTACCCCCCCCCCCACCCCCTTAGAGTGGTCAGATATGGAAATCACATGAGAGGTGCTTAGGTATACTGCACCATTGGTCCTGTTTACATCGTGAACCATAACGTGGAATGGAAAGTTGCGATGTATCCGTACAGGCAACTTTCGATTCCAATAATTCTCAAGCAGTTTCAGGTCCACTCAATGTAGAATACTAGAATAGAACAATATTTCAACGTAGCACCCACATGTTTTTCCAAGTGATCCTTCCAGAAACCACATCCTTCCTTCATAGTTTATTTCAAGATTGAGCCTGCATGAAAAACAACCTGCACTTGAAGCACTCATGATTTTCTATAACAACTCCTTTACCTACTGCACTCTCTTGAGTAGGTAAGTCAAAAGTCCTAACTACCCTATCCTACCTAATATGAACCCACAGCGATCAAATAAATAAGCACTTAGTACAATTACGTAATAAACAAACGGTAGAATCAGGATGGACAAAACGTACAAATTAAAATAAATACGAAGAGAATATACATAGAAACCCAAATTTTAGACCGAAGTTTTCCTTTATTCAAAACCATAGCCATTAATTCGAATATTTCTTTGAAAATTCGCTCATTAAGTCATGCTGCATGACTGGTTTTTTTTAGACCTTAAGTAATGTAGATACGGATGATACGGCGAACGGACATTGCATTTTTGGAACCTACGCACCTCGAAACGTAAAAGAAAACATTTTGAAGGGGATGTTCGAAAAGTTTTTTGCTCTGCGAATACATAGGTGTTCGCACAGAATAATAAACCAAAATGAAAGAATGAACTTCTCAACATACAGGACTCAAGGTCTGTTTCGGAGAGCTTCTGGTCGTGACCCTAACATTTTAATGCCTGAAGACAACTCGTCATGGTCCTTCGTGGATTAAGTTTACAAAAAAAAAAGAGAAAAAAACCCAAAAACTAATCACCCTAGGGCGGGAGTCCTCTGATGAAGAAGGAGGCGCGTCGAATCGGTTGCAGAGCGTTGCCCGGCGCGAAGAACTGCGGGTCGAGGGACATCCGATAGATGAAACGAATAAACAAGATGGGTGAAAAAATACGCTTTCGGTGAATGAATAATTTAAGGCTAAATGCCACGACGTTTTGGTGAGAATCTGTGATAAGAGATGGCAGCACCATCGGGGCAAAATTTCGTCTACTTCTCAGTTGAGAACGGAGCGTGATATTTCAATTCGGAAAACGGATTTCTCATCAATATTCACGTAGAATTCCGGGTAATTGGTTCGAAAAGTGTGCAAATTTTTTTGTTCACTGTTCCCAAAAAAGTTGTTCAAATTTTGAACATTTTCAACAAGTGGCTTAATACGCACATGCGTTGAACTCTAGAGAATACAAATCCGTTTTCAGAATTTTTCTAAATTGGCTGTAGCCGTCGGATTATCGTTTCCAGGATTTTGAGTACAAGGGTCAAGATCGAGAGCTACTGGCCACCTCAAACGTTCCCCGTTGTTCAACTTCCCTGTCCTTACATTGAATGAACTATAGTCTGGCAGATTTTTCTGTGTGCATGGGATCACCCTCTCCACACCACCATTTGAGTCGTTGGAGGGAGGTCAGTTACCCCAACCTTACGGTGCCAAACTACCCTACGGCCACCTTTCTCACTTTTGCTCTGAACGCCATCAGGTTATACTGACCGTCTCTGTCGTCTATTTCTCAACCGTTTGTCATAAACGCGATTGCCTTATAGTGCTTTGATCTTGGCTTGTTTTCGAACTCTCTTTTAACCCATTGTTATAAACGCGATTGCTGTTATATTTTTGTTGATCTTGGCTTGTTCATGGACTAATTATTTATCGGTTTTGGCTTTGTTTTGATTATTGAATCAAAAGACAAACAGTTTGTCCAACATTTCATGAACTTTTGAACACATTAGATTTGGTCGATTTTTATGGTCAAATGTAGCGTGGATTAAATTTAGAAAGAATTGGAAATTGTGAAATTTTGTTGAAAATTTGCATGACTTGTTCACCTGACCAATTATTATAATGAGAACAATCAATTTATGCACAGATTAGCATAGATTCGTATTTAAACTGCCGTATTTAAAATTTAAAATAGCACATGAAACATAAAAACTTGAAAAATATTTTTGGTTTTGAGCCAGTTTTCAAAATTTTTAACGAATGAAAGAGTTGCCGTTCATAATTTGTCAAAGTTGGAGGTGAATCCTCGTATTACACTTTTTTTTCACGATAATGCGGTAGGGAATTTTCCCTACACTTGGCGGCCGTGGGTCCCCGCACATAAGGTGAGGGACGGTTGAGGGCTGAAGCCCACTTTCACCCATGCACAAAGAAAAATCTGCCAGACTATAGACGCAGTAATAAACTGGTAGATGAACAAATACATTCCACGTGAATCAAGAGAGGCGGAAAGAGAATATCTGTTTGTGTGGTTGTTTGTGCAATGCACATGTTTTTCTGTGTATTTCAAGCATGGGCGCTATGTTCGGCTAATCTGTTCAAAAATAAGTGTTTCTCCTCCGACACGGTCTAATTTATTACGAGTGTTCCGATTCGTTGATTCGTTCACGACAGGCGATGGTATGTTAATGAGTCTAACGCGATTCGACGCATTACCGAACGATTTACGAGACCGTTTGTTGAGGGGGAGAGCTGGAAAACAACCAGCCTGATTACAGTTTTGTGGTTTATCCCATTCTGCTCAACATGTTGTTGAGCGAATGGAGTAAACCCAGCTAATCGTTACCTGATAACTGCGCTAAAGTTGATATTACTGAATATCTAAATAGCTGCCTGGCTGTAGAAAGTAAACATACGTTTCGGACTTATTAGGGCAACAAACAGCTTGCCGCTTGGTACGAGTAATAAAACAATACTCATAGACTATTATCAATGAGTATAGTTAAACATCAAGCAGAGGCTTTGAACCACCGATTTCGCTCGCAAGCAGCTTGCAAGCTGTAGGTTTTCCAAGTCAAATAGGGAATTTTACAAACCAAATTAGGAATTTTCTATTTTCAAATTAAGAATTTTCCATTTTAAATTAGAATTTTCCCATTTCAAATTAGGATTTTTCCTAATCAACCGGCAACACCATTTGTTGTTGAATAACAGATTTAAACAAAATGGGTCAACTATTGTAGATATTACCTAGGTATACCCCTTGTCGTGGTACCCCTCAGCTGTAATACCACTCTCATGTAAACTTGCCTGACTTATCTCTCACTCACCTTACGCCTCCTCTCTCTCTCTCCTACCCTTTCGCCTCCCTTCGCATCGGCTGTGGTGGTAACCGTGGGATGCTTCCTCCTCTAACACTCGCTGTGGTGTTAACCACGGGGAGTTAGCATCCTCCTCCTTTAGCGTCTGCTCTGGTCGTAACCGCGGGACGTTCCTTCCTCTAGCACTCGCTGTGGTGATAACCGGGGTGCTAGTACCTTTCTCCCTAGGCATCTGCTGTGTTGATAACCATGGGACGCCTCTTCCTCTAACGCCTGCTGTGGTGATAACCGCGGGGCGTTAGCTATCCAAAAAGATTCCTAAGGAGCATATCCTCCTCTCCTTCAACCTACCCAAACCTACCCTACCTCTAGGCTTACGACATCCCTACTTCTTCACTTTAGCACACAGGCCCCCCACGAAATGGAACATGTCTCCTGTTTCACCACCTTCCGGAAGACGGTACCAACTGATAATAAGTGGGAAGGGACTGAAGACGGGTAAAGTCGAAAGAGATACGAGTGGATGGACAGCTTGTTGTGACAGGTACCCGTCTACGTACGTGTTGCCCAGCCTCTACAATCGATTCGGATCGCCACCCAAACAATGCGAAATACCGTAGTCAAAATTGTGGACTGTTTCGTGAGACGAGTGAATGGAGGTGCAATCTCATTGGCTGTCGAGGCCAAGGAAGTGAAAGGGAGGTGGAGCCTGATTGGCTGGAATACAACACAAGTGAAGGGTGGTACATTCTGATTGGAAAGGAGGTAGGACAAAAGGAAAAGGAAACAAATGCCATGAGGTGATACAAACCAAGCTTACAGAAATAAATCGATTAAAGTTGAATGATTTTGGAAATTTATTTCATTTACAGAAGAGCCTAATTTATGAATTTTCAATATTTCCAATTGTTCCAATGCATCCAGTTTCGAACCTGTCGCGGTATCCTCCCAAAACCACTCCCTGTAAACTTGAGATCTCGCAAATAAACTCAGAAGTGGGGACGGAAGACGCGGAGCACCGAGGAACCTAGTGGGGATCCCCACCATCCTCCACTAGCTGGAGGATGGAGGGAGATAGCCCTCAGGGCTATAAAAACTCGCCTCCTTCGCCTTTCTTGCCATTCTACGCTTTCCTCTAGTCGCTGACTACTCTCTAACCTCGCTCCTCATCTCTCTCCTTCCCTAAAGGATCCTGGACTTGGTGACATCCTCTGTGCTGGAACCAAACTGGGCATAACCTAGCGCCTCTAGTAGGGAATGTGCGCAAACAAAGCATTCACTACAGAACCTTCATTACAAAGATGAACTATCTCAACTGATGAATTGTTCCTATCAATACTGAAGTTAAATCGATGACCCTCCTCCCTTAAATGATTAGCAAAAGCAGAATTACCAGAACCATCTCTAAAACATCGTTCGTGTTCCCTTAATATTTCCGGAATTTACGTCCCCACTATTGTGTACTGATGATGGTTTAACAACCAAAACCGGTCTACAGTTTGTTAGTTTACGTGGAAATACACTATTCTATTTTATCCTGTAGTTTTTTGCTATGGATTTCTACTACTCCGCCGCAAGTGATTTAAGTTATGAAACCATTTGTATGTGTGTCTAATGTCCTTCAATCAGCGTGTCCATCAGATCTTCGAGCTCGGTAAAGGGCGAACTGTTGACGCGATCCATCCACCAAACGGCCGACCCGGCATTTCGTCAGACGGACCACGAAATGATTTATCAAGAGGCCGATTACGAAGTCAGGAATGACTCTGCACTACGGGCTGGTCGGACTGTTCCAAATCCGACGTGACGACTGTCGATGACCGAGGGGATCTCGAGTCACTGAATTGGTACAGCTAAGTGGTTACCGACAAACTCACAAATAACATTCCACCACGACTACAAACTCGGCACATGTCACATTCGAGCCACTAAATAATCGCTATAATCAGGGTGCTACAGAGAACACAGATGACATTATAATATTCATTGAATCCTTTACAAAGACAAAAACGCTGCAAAGTCCTTGTCACATGGGCTTATTATTCTATTGGACATACCTACAGAAACGATGCCTGTTCATTTATTGTTTCTTTCACGTGAAATAGCTGAAATAGAAATTTTTGATAGTTTTCGGCAATTTTGGCCCCCAAAAACACAAATTAAGCTCCTATTTTTTGGTTTATTATTCTGTGAATAATACACCAATGTATTCGCTCAGCAAAAAATTTTTATAACACCCCCTCAAACTTTTTTCTTTTCCGTTTCAAGGTGCGTAGATTCCAAAAATGTAATGTCCGTCCGCCGTACGCCGTATCACGTGTACCGGCTTCATTTTCGGTCTAAAAAAATTAATAAGTGTTTTAGTAACATGTTAGTAACATGAGCTTTTGAGGTATCGTTTTCCATGTTTTTGGGACGAGAAGACCGAATATGAAGTCGACTTTGACCAAAGAGTGGAAAATTGAGGTTCTAAGGAAGTTCCAGCCTTAAATTTACGTTAAATTTTGGACCAAAATCGTCGTTTTTCCGCGCACAGTTCGGGTCCCCATTTGGGAACACATTTGGCTCCTAGTTGACCTCCGAAACACGGCAGCCCGATTGGCATACACCCAGGGGTGATATGGGAGAAAAATGAGTGTAAAAATAGGGGTTTTCGAGGGATTTTTGAGGTTTTCGTGAACATGAGCTTGTGACGTATCGTTTTCCATGTTTTTAACGGCTAGAAGACCGAATATTTGGTTGATTTTGACCGAATAGTGAAGAATTGAGGTTCTATTGACGGTTAAGCTCCCTAAATTCATTTTTTATGAGTCAAAAACATGGGCAATTGTCTGAAATCACCATACTTGTATAATAACACTAGAAGTTGTATGAACAGGTGAATCAAGACAATTAAATGGTACTATCAATGATCAAAAATAATTTGTTGAAAGGAAAAGCCGAGCCTAATTTGTGTTTTAGGGGGACCAAAACTGGTGGAACCATCAAAAATAGCTATTTCAATAATTGCACGCGAAAGAAACAATAAATGAACAGCCAAAATTTCTGTGCGTATGTCCAGTAGAATAATGAATCCATGTGACAAAGACTTTGCAGCGTTTTTGTTTGAGTCGGACTGAGTTTCAGTATCATAGACGTGAAGTGAAACTTGAAGGTCGGTCCAAGGCTGGACGTGGGGAGCTGTGCGCAAGACCATCCGAATCGACCTTGCCCTTTTGCTCACCCCTGGGAAGATATATTTTTAATATTAGATCTCCTTCTCCAAGAGATCGAGGTTGAGAAGAACGAAGAGGCGCCAGGAATGGTGGGTACAACCAGAACGATCAGACGCACAGATGATCCCTGAACTTCTAGTTTTACTTGTCGGGACATGACGCTCATCAGTTGCAACAGTCTTGTTATCCCAGCTCAAACAACTTTCCCGTAACTCGAGATTTCCCGACTCTCAGGGAAAGGCCAAATCATCCTCGAAACCGCTTCATACTAGCTCCGACAGGACAATGGATTATTTTCAGGCGGTTACATTATTATTAAACCTTTGTGTAAAAGGTTAAAAGTACAGATTGTTCAACATAATATGTCAGATATTATCAATAGTTCGATATCAACTGTATGCCAACGACAGACTTCAATTATTAGCTGAAAATTTTTGAGTTAGAAAACGTTGTTATTGTAAATGGCCATATTGTTAGTCACTCCTGTCCCATTAATTCACTCTCGCTTTTTGAGAAGCCATAGATTACTTACCTATGTAGATCTCACTTGCTATATTTTTGACATAATTTTTATACATTGTCAGAACCACAATCTCTACACATTGTAAACTTAAGTTCTCGCCAAAGAAACTCGCAGAAGTGGGGAGGGAAGACACAGGAGAGCCGAAGCACAACCTGGGTCCCCACCATCCTCTACTAGCTAGAGGATGGAGGGAGACGGCTTCCAGGCCTATAAATACTCGCCTCCTTCGCATTTCTAGCCATTCTACGCTCTCCTTAAGTCGCTGACTTATCTCTCTCTCTCCTCACCTAATCTCTCCCCCTGCCTAAAAGATCTTGAGCATGGTGGAGGTTCGCCCTTAACCAAATCGAGCAAACTCTCCCAAAAGATCTCGAGCATGGTGGAGGTCCGCCCTTAACCAAACCAGGCAACAAACCCTAAAAGATCTCGGGCATGGTGGAGATCCGCCCTTAACCAAACCGAGCAAACACATCCAAAAAGAACCCGGGCATGCCGCCCTTAACCAGAGCCGGGCACATCCCCCCTCGACGCCGCTCATAGTGGATGTGCGCCAAATTTACATTCACTACAGTATACCTGAAGATGACGTCCGAGGTCAGTGGAAAGCTTGTGTTCGATAAACAACGTTTTATAACACACAGGGATCTCAATCGTCCCTCAATCTCCCATTAAGTGGAATTTGATAAGAATATTTGATAGGAATATAAACGTGTGTCAGTGGCAGTTCTTGAGTCGCTTGTTGTTTCGGTGAAGATGGGATCGTTTGGCGGAAGCCTCGATATCCCTTCTTAACTGGTAATAATACTGCTAGTCTAGAGGGGGGGACTCTCGAGGGTCCACTGTCACACTTGTCACATGGCAGCAGAGCATGGTTTGGTAATATGCGCTGAGTAACTCACCGTACTTCATCCACTTTTTGAGGGCTTTCCAGAAGGATAAGCCCAAGGGTTTCCAGAAGGATTCCTTTACAAACATCCTGTCCCTTTTATAATGCATACATCTACCGGCTTCCCCACCACCATTTCCCCTTTGGAGCTCAGTATAATTAAAATATATTGAGCTCGTTTGAAGGCAATTAACGCCGTGTCCCAATTGACAAGCCCTAATAGCTGTTCTATCCTAATGATGGAGGTTGATCACCTTGAGCAGGCATGTCAAACGTGTGGCCCGCCACAAGACGTTAATGTGCGGCCCACGAGTCCGTGCTAGCAATCAGTGCAATGCGGCCCACCCTACAATGTCAAGAAAAAGTAAAAGAAGTTGGGAAGGCCAAGGGAGAAGGGAGTTCACTCCTGTTCTTTTCAAAAAACGTTCTATATCTATTGAATCCTTTAAAAAAAAGAATTTGACAGAAGGTTTGAAGATGTGAAATGTGTTGAAGATGACCTAGCCCTTTTTTTCTGCTCCCTTTTCCGCTGACGTGGAAGAAGTGCCCTCTCATTTACAAATGGAGGTGATTGAAATGCAGTGTGATTCAACCCTGAAACACAAGTTTCTTCAATTAGGCACACCCGCATTGTATACATTTTTGCCTCATCATCGGTTCCTGAAAATTCGGCATTTCGCGGCTGAAATAATTTCTATGTTTGGTAGTATTTACCTATGTGAACAACTCTTCTCCATTATGAAACGAAATAAGTCTCCAGAAAGGTCCAGGCTTACAGACTGCCATCTAAGCTCGACTTTCAGAGTGGCTGCAGCAAACAATATTGTTCCCAACGTGGAAAATTTGGTGGAACGAAAAAGATGTCAACTGTCAGGGAAAAAATATTAGATAAGATCCTATTTTCTTCTTGCACTTTGCTGTTAAACTTCTTGTAAACTTCTAATATAGAAACTTGATATAATTCCGTTTAGTGATTTTCTTGTGGCCCACAAAACCTCTAAGAAGCAGGCGGCCATTTGGCCCTTGAGGAACTTTGAGTTTGACATGCCTGACCTAGAGGTTGCCCAGATGATCACAATTCACTGGACAACAACCTCTGACAACAATTTTTCTCCGTCAATACTCGTATGTAGGAGCTTTGTTCTGTAGCAGTAAATTACAGTGGAGGTTAGACACCTTGAAGTTGTTCAGATGTCCTTTCCTGAACCAGAACTTCATACTACTTTCAACCCCCCTTTTCCCTCTCATACTTCTGCTACCCGGAAGCATGTCATGTGGGGAGGAGTGTGACAGTGGCAGTTCTCGAGTCGTTTGTTGTTCCGGTCAAGATGGGGTCGTTTGGCGGAGGCCTAATCGATATCCCTTAACTGGTAATAATAAATTAGAGTCCGGATTTTTCATATTCTGCGTATCAGGTTTTTTCAGTAGGAAGTGTCATACTTATCCGAATTAAGGTGTTTGGAGATGTTTTGGGCATTTAAAATTGAATTTAAAATTGCATATTGGAGCATATTTTGCTGTTTTTTGTATATTATATGCATCTGCATATGTTACAGAGTTTTGCATATAAATGGCATATTTCTAAGAAATATCTGCGTACCTATACTGAAATTTCCAGTCTCCGGTCATGTGAAAGGTCTTATACGTGCCTTTGTATGACTGCCCTTTCGATCTCTCCGGGATACATATCTCACTCCTGGAGAAATTGCCAAGTTAAAATTCCTTCCTGTTGTCAGCTGCGACGTTGAAAGATCCTTTTCCGCGCTGAAAATGACTCTATCAGACCGAAGGAGGAATTTCTCAGTCGAAAACCTCGAAAAAGTGTTGATAGTCCAGGGAAATTAATCTGTCCCGACACCTGTACACCTGTACACATTGCAATTTTAATAATTGTAAATTTTATTCAATATTTTACAGTTTTATTTGTGTCATTTTATAAAATATAGATGAATGATTAAGAGTTTGGGGTTACATTGCTCATTCCCGTATTAGACTTCTCAATAAAAACGTGAAAACCGAAAAAATCGGACCAAAATTTCAACTGGCATATTATTTTGAATTTTTTGCATGTTTTTGCATATTTTGCCAACTTTTGTTGCATATTTCAGCTATTTTTTTGCATATCGATCCGAACTCTAGTAATTGCTAGTCTAGAGGAGGGATTCTCGAGGGTCCACTGTCACACTCTGTCACAAACATCACTGAGAAGGTTTAGAGTAACGAAATTCGCAAGGATCAGGGCCATAAACCATCTAACTATATCCTTTATTACCCGCATTTTTCTTCGGTCAAATGTCAGTTACTGGAGGAATGTCAAACTCTGGCCCCTACACCATAATTATTATAAGCCTTCATTCCAAACTTCTCAACTTCTTGCAAACGACTCAACTTCTTCCATCTTCTATGAGTTCAACAGGAAATAGATTTTCAAGGAACCTATTAGTTTTTTTCCCTCACTTCACGGAGTGTCCTGAGGTTCAAGGCCGCCAAACAAAGCAAGCCCTGAACATAAAACCTTGGTTAGAGAGCCCTGTAAGGGATACCAGTTAACGATGTTTCTTGGAAACTTGACCCTTTCTTCTCGCAACAAGAAAACTCTGATGATGATCGAGTTGGTACGCTGCTGAGTTCTGCGAGGTTTTACGAGTAAGGTACACTTTTTACGATGGTTTCAGAGCTGTTGTGCCCTTTTGTGTTGAGGCTTGTGGATGGCCGTAAAATGACGTCGGAAGCACTAATAACCAGGGTCGTGTACTTGGGTGAAATCTGGTCTACCTGCAGTGAGCAGTAGCTATGACTTCTGTTTATATTACTTTCCTATTTATAAATGAAAGTAGGTAGAGAAGAATACTGACACCAACCACACTCTCCTACCAACATCCTCTTGTTCTGTGAGGTTTCTAAATTTCGGCAACAAGTGACGTCATTGAACCTCTCCCGCCTGGGTGGGACTAGGGATGAAAATCGAAAATCGATTTAATCGAAAGATCGATTTCTTACCGCCGATCTTCGATTTTTTCGGAATCGATTGGTTGGACCGATTTTTTATTAAAAAATCGATCTTTAGAGCCACAAAGATCGATTCCCAATGTCGGTGCGTTGTAGTGGATCGTTCTCGTTCTTCCATCATCAGCATTTTGTATCATTCCTTTTTTCGGTACAAGTATGTTATAGCCCCGCCAATATCGATTGTATCGATTATCTCAAATACATCGATCCTTGTGGTATCGATGACGTGTATCAGACAAGACGGTGGGTGTACAAGAAGTTTAGTTCCCATTCCGCCCCTCGCATTGTCAAGCGATCTGGATGCTCGCTAGCGCTCGCATCTCAAAAAAGATAAACAATCCCAGAAACTATCCCGTGAATGAGCAGGTTGTTTGGGACTTCTGAATAGATGGTACAAGTATGTTATAGTCACTCTTATTTTTTGGTGTCCTTACAATGAATGGTCTTCCCGTATTCATTTTGAAAGTTGATATCGGCACCCGGGATGTAGGCATCGGGACGCCATATTGAGTCGTCATCGATACCACAAGGATCGATGTATTTGAGATAATCGATACAATCGATATTGGCGGGGCTATAACATACTTGTACCCTTTTTTCTACAATGCCACCGAAAAGTAAGTGGTGGGCATACTTTGACAAAGTTAACGGGCAGTTTGCTAAGTGTAAAGCATGCTTCAGTGTGATCAAAACTTGTGATCAAAATTTGAATACAATATTTCAGTTTTTACAGTTTGAGTTTGATTTATTCCTTTGATTTTGAAACGATTTTACTTCTTCTTCTTTTGATACAACACAAAGTTATTACTTGCAAAACTAGGAAAGAAAAATAAATAAAGACTTCACCCAATACACCCTGTTCTAGGCTCGTGCTAGGGTGAAATTATTACAAATTATAGTTTAATAGCAATTCAGAAGAACTGTATTCTACTAACTGAGCTCTAATCATACTAATATACATGTTGCAGGGACAGGAGTACCGATTTAGTAGGATGGGAGTACCTACCCATTTTTCGTATCCACTGCTTTAATCCTTTTTATCACCACTCGCATAAATTCTCTAAGTGATCCTCTTTAATAATTCAATATGGCATCAATTGATTCAACTAGTACGGGCATATTTCAGAATATTTAATTATTTTTTCGCCAGCATCGAAAACCCGATTTTTTAGTTTAAAAAAATCGATCTTTCAGGGCCGATTAGTCGATTCTGGTTCTTCCGATTTTGAAATCGATGCGAAAATCGATTGTTAGCGGATGCTTCATCTCTAGGCGGGACCCCCTTGCCGAATGTGACGTCACTTGTTGTCGAACTGAAAGCTCACAGAAAAGGAACTATTCATGGTAGAAGAATGCGGTTGGTACAGATTCTTAGAATGGAACCTACTTTCATTCAAAAGTATAAAAAGAAGTCACGAGTACTCCTCATTACCGGCTCCCTTGCAATTTCTCCAAGCACACACATTTTTACATGCGTACTATTTTATACATGATAAATAATACCTGCTGTTATATTGAAAAAACATACATTGGGAGCAGCGTTTGACATGGTTTGAAACTTCGTCAAACACCAGGCGTCAAACATCGGTTATGAAAGCGATGTAAACTTCTTATTTTTCCAGATTTCGACCAACATAATGGCTCCCTCCATTAGAGAAATGAAGAAGAAGGGGAACTCCAACATAACGAAACCCAAATTCCGCTATTAGTGGATCAGACACAGCCGTAGATGCAGCCAAAGGAGCAACTATCAAGTTTCGAGGGTGGGTTAAAATTTTTTTTTCATGTCCCACTCTAAAAGTTACTGAACACAGTAAACCAGAATTACTGCATATTATTTTAATTTCAATGAAAATAAATTAAATCGTCACACCAAGAACAGAGAAAATGAGAAATTGCTTCAAAAATTTGGTGACGAGGCACAAAGCTAACGAAACAGCGAGCTTACAAAATAAAACCGTATGGGTCCATATTTATAATGACGTCAGAAGCAGAATAGCCTCATCTGACTAAATCTTTTGGAAAAATGGACCATCAGGTTTCGAGTTGAAATTCGCCAATGAGCGTTAGTTTAGGAAATTTCTCAAACTTTCTTGAACGCACGTTTTCAAGGAAATTTCCCGCTGAATCGACTGGTGAAGTCAAAAACGAGTATTTTGACCGGAATAAACTGAAAAACGGCATACGAATTTTACTCTCGCATTTTGGACACAGACAACTATTTAGCGTTATTCGAATGAACACGAACTTGTCTGGAGCTCAATAAATGGATATTAATATTATTATTTAACGAAGTTTTAAACCCGTATATCAGCATGTTACTAACCCGTATGTGCAAAATACTTAGTAAAAACATAGTACCTGCTGTCAGATACTATTTATTATCCTCTGAAAAAGACATTTAGAGTTTTCCCTTAGTAAATCCACCCGAAAGCATATTATCCCATTAATCGTAAACCCGTTTTGAGGCGTTTCTCGTGCATATGCGGCTGTGAGACTCTAAAATTCGATAGAAACCACCCCCCAACCACCGTTAACTCATTTTAGCCAAAAATTCAAACACGACTTTTATGCTTCTGGCGGTAGTATAGTACACACGAAACGGTAAATAGCGGATCATTTTCGTACACTTGACAACAATGGTGTTGAGTGAACGGATGGTTCGAAATGAGGACTCTGTAATGTTCTTTAGGGCAAGTTCGGCTCCACTTTTACCGCTAATCTCTTGAAAAATTGCACAAACCTACTCCAAGGCTAAGAGCCACCGGCCTACCAGCCCGGTACGTGTCAGGTGTGTCGGGCACGTATCAATTACTTATGATTAGGGACTGGCATATTTTGCTTGTGTTTTTTATCGTGTATATCGTTCTACTTTTCCGTTTTGAGGGTATCTGAAGCGTTTAGCGTGTGTTAAATTGAATTTTAAATAGCATATTTTGCCCGATTTTGATTTTTTGAAAATTTTGGCCGTTTTGTGCATATTTCTGAATTTTTAATCAAAATTGGGGCTTTTCCCTATTTTTTTACATTCAAATCGCCGAATCCTCTGAGACGTGTGGTTCAGAAAAAGGGTCACGGATATTCTTAGGCCACTCACCGTTTAACCCGTGTGCCTGGTAGGGCTTAGATGCGCCCTTACCTTTTAAGGAAGAAGCTGGATTCTGTCCTACAGCGAAATCCTGGAAAGCCTTTCTTACTGAAGGAGGTATCAAACATTTTGACAGGGGTGCACTCTGACCTCTCATCTGCCCTTACCCCCAGGTGAACGCTCAGCATTGACATTTTTTACCCATCGTGTCCTGTGATGTCGAGAGGTCGTTTTCTGCCTTAAAGTTGCTCCTCAGTGAAAACCGTAGGAGATTTACGGTTGACAATTTGGAAAAATCAATTGTGATCCAGTGCTATAACTGTGATAGAGTGAATTTTTTGTATAAACGTAAATATTGTATAGCCGAGAAAAAAAGGTGTGCATATTTTAATTCCATTTTCTTCCTTGATCATTTTCTATAATTGTTTAAGGACGCGATAATAACTGGAACATCAAAATTAGTTCATTTTAAAAATAGTTTAAAAAAATTTTAAACGTAATTTTGCTTGGGGTGCATATTTGCCCATTTCGAGTGCATATTTTGGCCAAAGGACCCCGCACTATTTCAATGTAAAAGTGGTTTCACTGGAATGCTCCCATATTTTGCGGGGATGTAAGCCCTTTGGATTCTGAACAAAAGTCTCCATAGGCACAAAAAAATTTCATGACAGGATTTTTAGTTATTGGCCAATCAAAGTTTGGCCAAAAATTGAAAAACAATTTTGTCGCCAAAACAAATGTTCCTATAGGTTAACGGTCGATTTTAAGACGATTTTATTCATGCACTTTTTTCTCTAAAATGCTTCCTTGATGAGATGTATATAAGCAATCGAAAATGCCCCAAAAAAAATCGATTTTAAACCGGTAATATCTCATCAAGGAAGCATTTTTGAGAAAAAAGTGCACGAATAAAATCGTCTTAAAATAGACCGGTAAACCTAAAAGAATATTTGTTTTGGCGAAAAAATGTTTTTCAATTTTTGGCCAAACTCTGATTGGCCAATAACTAAAAAATCCTGTCATAGAATTTTTTTGTGCTTATGGAGACTTTTTTTCAGAATCCAAAGTGCTACACCCCTGCAAAATAAGGGAGCATTCCAGTGAAACCACTTTTACATTGAAATAGTGCGGGGTCCTTTTGTGCATATAAATCCAGTCCTTACTTATGATCAATAGATTGAGAACGGCGTGTGGGTTTAGAGCTGTAGCAAATTTCAATAGACGAACAGCATAATGTGGAGTAAGTGAAGTTTAGGTCAGCTATCTACCATTGTAATACAGTAAGCACTGGCTGGGTGCTCAAAGAAAGACTGTTCATCACGTGACAGGAATGACTGGTAACATTTGACAGGTCCTCAAGCGAGAATCGGGTCGAATTTACACCCCGGGTGTTGGGGCAATAGGATTTCTCAATAGCGAGTCACAAGTGAACCTGCGGGCTCATTCAATTCAATTCAATTCGTCTAAAGGCCGGTGTGCGTGACATAAGGGGCCCAACGAGGGAGGTGCTGCCGGTTTTAGAAGGCCACGGTTAACGCTGGTGGCAGCTGCTGGAAGGCGATTGATGGACTTGAAAGGCTTCCATAAGCATCGCGACAGAGATCACGTCATTTCACGGTGATATCAATAGTGTGAGCAGCTAATGGAGTGACGGATTGATGGATGCATAGCAGGTTAGACAAAGACAATCAATTGAGCAGGTTAAAAAAACGCAGCAAATCCATGCACAACGGTTTATTATTTTGTACAGAATATCCTCCTGAGTGTTAACCTCTTCTGACCAGATCAAATTTCACATGGACTTCTCTTACACTGAGGGAGGTCCTAAAAACCGAGGAACCTTACAGAAAATTCTTGACGAAAAGAGTCGTCAACACGATCGTGAATCAAACGGTATAAATCCGGCCGGATATCATCGCTAGGGAGCACCTGATTCTAATCACGGATGGCTGTATGAAGTCGAGTTGGTTGTTCTGCGATATTATTTCATTTGAGGACTGATGGATGTTTTGGATTTTGTTGATAGGCACTTTGTAACTTGAACAAACGTTATGCTTCATGAACAACAACAAACTGGGCCGGCACCAGTACTCGATTTAGGGCTTTCCTGGGGGGTAGGTACTGACCACAGAGAACAGTGATTTACACAGAAGGGGCATTTATACAGGTAAATAATGAACTGTTGTGTAATAATCTGCAGCGTTTTTAAGAATCACCCAGGAACTACGAGTATATTGCATCAGTCAGACGAGGTACCTAAAAGTTTGAAGAAAACGATAGGCCGATATTAAGAAATGAAGGCTCAAAAGGGGATAGAATTCGCTTCATCTGGTTACACAGCTTTTCCAGGACTTTCGGGTCAGTAGTTGACCTGTGATAGTTTTGTCCTTGCCAGAGGAGAAACAGCGTAGCGATTCCGTTTTGTCCGACGCGTTCAATCGTCCCTTCAGCTGCCCCTCCGCCAAACCCGGCTACGTTTAAAGTTGAATAGAAACTAAAATAACAGAGAGAAAAAAACAGCTCAGCAGGGTCGAGAGACCCGGCAGATTAAGTAAGGAAAATCTCCGAAGGTTGTAACTAACCGACTATGAACACGTCCAGAGTGTTGTACCAGCAAATCGACCCGGTCAAGACCGCTGACCTAAGAACGTGGTGGACGTAGGACCGGCTGTCCAGAATTATACAGACGTATATAATTTTAAATAATTATTGCATTTGTAATTGGGGTTTCTATCCCGTGTCCTTTAAAAAAACGCTGCAAATCCCTGCACAACGGTTTATTATTTTGTACCGAATACCCTTCTGTTACAGATCACAACTCTCTGTATAGATAACCCGTCTATATAATATAATATGTACTATTCTATACATATTATGTAGAGCGCAGACCCTCCGTAGGTTAGTACCTAACCCCGTACTCGTTACTAGGTACCTACCTAAATCACGAGTTAAATGTTGCTAAAATAATTCTGTCGATGGTAAACAGTAACTAAAACGGCGAAAAGAAACGCAAATAATGAAGTTGTGAAGGAAAATTGTTGATGTGGAGTGAAATAGATGCCCCTACTGCGTAGATCACTGTTTTCTGTGGTCAGTACCTACCTTCGTGGTCAAGTATAACGCACCGTTGTGTAATAACTTGCCCATCAATAATACTTCAACGGTTGTTCAAGTTGCGAAAGTACCGATCAACAAAACCCAGCCCCTTCTTGGTAGATGAACCGGTGTGTAATAATTTACAGTTGTGAAATAATTTACCGTTATGTAATAATTTACCGTTGTGTAATAATTTACAGTTGTGAAATAATTTACCGTTATGTAATAATTTGCCGCTGTGTAATAATTTACCATTGTGTAATAATTCACCCATCAGTAATACTTCAACGTTTGTTCAAGTTTCACAAGTACCTTTACCAACAAAATCCAATAGTCCATCACTTATCAAATGAAAAAATAATATCGCAGAACAACCAACTCGACTTCATACAGCCATCCTTGATTATAATCAGGTGCTCCCTAGCGATGATATCCGGGCCGGATTAATACCGTTTGATTCACGATCGTGTTGACGAACCTTTTTGGTGCACACGAACGGCTGGACGTGCAATGCTAAAGGTGGTCTCAAAAAATTGTTCAGCTCAAGCAAAATTAAATAACGTAAAAAAAACCACACCCTTTAATCGAAAGTTTTCGAGATACGGCGTTCTGAAAATTTCAACCCCTATTTTGAACCCCTTAGAGATGACTGACAGTAACGCCGAGCTTCGAGGACCAACTAGACCCCGAACGGAACCTATAACCCGAATTTCATCAATTTTGTTTCATGGTAACTAAGAAAAGTGGCCAGTACGGCATACGGCGTACAGACAGAAATTTTGTATTGCATTTTCGGATTCTACATACCTTGAAACGTAAACCATCAAATTTTGAGGGGGGGAAGATATGAAAACAACATCGGTCGCTAACATCGACCTCAGAAAACGGCGAGTCCTTGAGGCTTGAGAAGGTATTAGTCGTGATACATCGTGAGGGTGAAAGGTGGCAAGATGATACAGGTGAGACTCGTCTATTTCAGAGGGAAGACGATGACTAATGGAACCCCACCAAGCTCAAAGCCATCACGATTTCAGTTCCCGCTTATTTGAGTTCACATCAACATGCGTGAAAAAGGTTCCTCAAACTACAGAGATGGATCCAGCTGTAGCAGTGTATCATTCAACCCCGCACCGAGTAATCCACGAGTTTGTTAACCTGAAGGCACATCCGAGATACTAGAAAAACCCGCTACAAAGTCCTTGTCACATGGGTTTATTATTCTATTGGACAAACCTACAGAAATTTTGGCTGTTCATTTTATTGTTTCCTTCATGTGCAATTATTGAAATGGCTATTTTTGATGGCTTCCACCAATTTTGGCTCCTAAAAACACGAATTACGCTCCTTTTTTTTAAAATTATCTTTGATCATTGATAGTGCCATTTAATTTCCTTGATTCACCTGTTAACACTTTTGGTTTATTATTCTGCGAATAATACACCTATGTATTCGCTCAGCAAAAAATTTTTATTTCACCCCCTCAAAATTTTTTCTTTTCCGTTTCAAGGTGCGTAGATTCCAAAAATGCAATCAATGTCCGTCCGCCGTCCACCGTATCACGAGTACAGGCTTCATTTTCGGTCTAAAAAATTCGTTCTTTCGCACATATGCTCCATTTGGGCCCTAGTTGTATCCCCAAACTTTGTAGCCAGATCGGAATATATCCAGGGGTGTTATGAGTGAAAATGGGTATAAAAATAGGTACTTTTTGTGTTGTACATACTAACATGAGATTTGGTTTTCCATGTTTTTGGGACGACAAGACCGAATATGAAGTCGATTTTGACCAGAGTGGAAAATTGAGGTTCTAAGGAACTTTGAGCTTTACATCTACGTTAAATTTTGGTCTAAAATCGAGGTTTTTCCGCACACAGTTCGGGTCCCCATTTGGGAACACATTTGGCTCCTAGTTGACCTCCGAAACACGGCAGCCCGATCGGCATACACCCAGGGGTGTTATGGGAGAAAAATGAGTGTAAAAATAGGGGTTTTCGAGGGATTTTTGAGGTTTTCGTGAACATGAGCTTGTGACGTATCGTTTTCCATGTTTTTGGGACGAGAAGACCGAATATGAAGTCGATTTTAACCGAAGAGCGAAGAATTGAGGTTTTAACGAGGGTTAAGCTCCCGAAATTAATTTTTTATGAGTCAAAAGCATTGGAAATTGTCTGATATCACCATAGATTTGTATAATAACACTAGAAGTAGTATCAACACGTGAATAAAGACGATTAAATGATACTATCAATGATCAAAAATAATCTGTTGAAAGGAAAAGCCGAGCCTAATTCGTGTTTTTGGGGGGCCAAAACTGGTGGAAATCATCAAAAATAACCATTTCAATAGTTGCACACGAAAGAAACAATAAGTGAACAGCCAAAATTTCTGTAGGTTAGTCCAGTAGAATAATAAACCCATGTGACAAAGACTTTGCAGCGTTTTTTAATGATTTCCGCCAATTTTGGTCCCCAAAAACCTGAATTAGGCTCCTATTATTACAAAAATCATCTTTGATCATTGATAGTACCATTTAATTGTCTTGATTCACCTGCTAATACTACCTCTAGTATTACTATACAAACTGATGGTGACTTCAGGCAATTTCCCATGTTTTTGATTAATAAAAAATGCATTTTGGGAGCTAAAACTTCGTTACAACCTCAATTCTTCACTCTTCGGTCAAAATCAACTTCATATTCCGTCTCCTCGCCCTGAAAAACATGGAAAACGATACCTCACAAGCTCATGTTACTAAAATACCAAAAACCCCTTATTTTTACCCCATTTTTCACTCATAACACCCCTGGGTATATTCCGATCGGGCTGAAAAGTTTCGGGACACAACTAGGGCCCAAGTGGAGCATGTGTGCGAAAGAACGAATTTTTTAGACCAAAAATAAAGGTAGACATGGACGACATGGCGAAAGGTGGATGGCGGACGTCCGGATTGCATTTCTGGAATCTACACACCTTAAAACGTAAAAGAAAAAATTTTGAGGGGGTGTTTCAAAAATTTGTTGGCTGAGCGAATACACAGGTGTATTATTCACATGGGTAATAATGAACCAAAAATAGTGTAATAGCCATGTCCTTATATGTTAGCACCGTTCATCACCAGCTAACGACCAAAGCTACCTAACCAAATTGTTGGACTTCTTCAAGGAGAACCCCATTAGCGGGCGTTGTTCTAGTTGGTTTTGGACTCAAGTCCTCGTCAAACGTGATAACATCCTTCAAGTTTCTTACGACACTTCTTCGCGACTAATCATCTCGCAGGGATAATGCAAGAACAAACACCCTCGCTGAGTAAACGTGCAGCCCGAGGAGAGAGTTGGTGAGAGAACAAAGGTCTCGCCTGTATTTCACAACAACAGGAAGGCATTAGGAAGGTATACAAGGGACGGAGTCGCCAAATATTAAACATCCCGTCGAGTAATGCACGCATTACAGTTGGCTTTCCTTATTATGGCGGTGTACAGATCGCTATCACTCACTGCAGATCGTCTGGATCTTCCCCTCCCACCAAAATGTAGTGCATAACCTGCTGTATCAGAGTGGGTTAGATTGTGTCTAAGGCCATTCAGGCCTGTGATGAATTTAAAATTAGCGTATTTCATCACGAGTGATGTGAGGATATGCCCAGGCGGGTTATGAGCGGATCACCACCCTTTCCTGGGATCTTTTTGGAGGTGTCCGTTGGTTATGGGCGTACAACCACCATGCACGGAATCTTTTGAGGGATGTTGCCAGGTAAGGTTATGGGCGGACCACCACCAACACCCGGATCTTTTTGGATATGCCCAGGCGGGTTATGAGCGAATCACCACCCTTCCCTGGGATCTTTTAGGTTGTTTGGCTGCTGGTTATGGGCGGACCACCACCATGCACAGCATCTTTTGAGGATGGGAGAGAGAGGCGAGGTTAGGAAGAGAGAGAGATAGTCAGCGACTAGAGGAAGCGTAGAATGAGGAAAAAGGGGCGGGGGGGGGGGGGGGATTTGTAGACCCGGTAGCCGTCTCCCTCCATCCCCTAGTTTGTAGGGGATGGTGGGGAATCAGGCTGGGCTTTCATCCCCTGCGTCTTTCGTCCCCACTGCTGCGTGTTTATTTGTGAGATCTAATGTTTGCGAATATAGTGGGTCTGGGAGGATCCACGACAAGGCCCATTACAATCATTCTGATCTGTACTTTCCGCTCGACCCTCACTCTTTCTTGACAATACAGCAGGCCCCCCTGTCACCTCTGGCGTTAGCCACACTCCCCCAGGAGTGTGCCCGGGATGGACCGCGTGGTGGTGCCAGTTTTACAGGGGATTTAAAGGGACAGGGGTCCACGGCATCCAGTTACTCTGCCTCCTCCTCTCGTAACTTGAGGTTTTTCCTGTTCCGTCGAAATCGCTGCCTCGGTGTGCCCATTGCTGCCATGTATTGCTCAGTATTAGTGAAGCAGAGCGACTACTCCCCACCCATTAAACCCAGTATCACAGAGTAACAATCACACTCGGTTGCCCTACATTGTATGCCCATTCACTCAATAAATACAGTCACATCAAATCACGAACACATTCATACTAACCAGTAAGGCTGGGGAAAAAACCCCACCGGCACCCTCGAGCCCACCCTTCCTAGGTAGTGCACAACCAGAAAGATTTCTGAATCAAACTAATAAATAAACACCCAAATCTATTGAGAATACAGGGAGCGGACATAAGATTTACACAAAATCCCGGATTCTCTCTCCCCCCCCCCCCCCCCCCCACAGAAATAAATTTCGAAATTCCGGCGACTTAGTACACAACGAGACTGAATTCTGCGTCGAACAAAAAAAGAACCACGTGAATCAATTTGAGGATTAAGCCCTGGACAGGGCACACAAGATTTAGCCAAAAAATAAATTTCGGAAATCCGGCTACGCAGTGCACAACTAGAGAGACTTCTACGTCAAACAGAAAAAAAAACACTGCGAAGTCCTTGTCACATGGGTTTATTATTCTATTGGACATACCTACAGAAATGTTGGCTGTTCTTCTTTTGTATTGTTTCTTTCACGTGCAATTATTGAAACAGCTATTTTTGATGGTTTCCACCAATTTTGGCCCCTATATACACGAATTACGCTCCCTTTTTTGGTTTATTATTTTCAATAATGAACCATTGGAATCCAACATGAAAAAAAAAAAAAAAAAAAAAAAAAATCTAAACCCCCGGGCTCCCTCAAAATTTGATGGTTTAAGTTTCAAGGTTTTAAAATTATCTTTGATCATTTATAGTGACATTTAACTGTCTTGATTCACCTGTTAACACTTTTTCTAGTGTTATTATACAAATTGATGGTGATTTCAGACAATTTCCCAGGGTTCTGACTAACAAAAAATGAATTTTGGGAGCTGAACCTTCGTTGGAACCTCAATTTTTCACTCTTTGGTGAAAATCGACTTCTCATATTCTGTCATCTCGTTCCAAAAAATTTGGAAAACAACCCCTCAAAAGCTCATGTTACCAAAACACAAAAAATACATATTTTTCACTCATAACACCCCTGGGTGTATTCCGATCGGACTGCAAAGTTTCGGGACACAACTAGGGCTCAAACGGAGCATGTGTGCGAAAGAACGAATTTTATAGACCGAAAATGAAGTACATACTTACAGATGATGTGGACGACGGATGGACATAGCATTTTTGGAGTCTACGCTCCTTGAAACGTAAAAGAAAAAATATCGAGGGGGTGTTATAAAATTGTTTTGCTGAGCGAATAAATAGGTGTATTATTCACAGAATAATAAACCATAAACTAGTACTCATTTATCATGTTTTGATAATAAGTTAGTACATTTGTTCCTCTTACATCATTCTAATAAAAATGCATTGTTCAAACAGTTCTCATATAAAAATTTCTATTGATTCCGCTGCCTCTGTGCCTGTTATTTTGCTACATACACAAACAGGCACCCATGCAAGCACACACGCACACAGACACACACAATGTGTGGCGTCGTGCTGCGGATTTTACAATCCTGCACAGATCAGTGAATGGCGGACTTGATTGCTCGAGACTTCTTGCGAACATTTCTTAAACGATCCTCTAATGTACCATTTTATGTTCAGTTTCGATAACAAACTATTTGTACCACCGACCGATGTGCGGTCTACAAAGACAAGCAAATGTTTTCTTGTCAGACAACGAAGATTTTGATTTCTTCGCGAACTCTCTACAGTCGCCCAAGAAGAATTTTAAACTGCCGCAGTGAGCATTAAGATCTCCCGATTGATAATCTATCGGGTTTATGCAAAAATGCTATCTGGTTTTGTGTAATTTATTTGATCAAGTGTTAGGTACCTATAATAATTATTGCATCTAAATTATTTTATTATTATAATTTTTCGATGCCAGTTGGGTAATTTATTGCATTTCGTTGTATATTGGGTTGTGCCCGCTCAGAGAATAAATAAATAAGTAAGCCCCTTGGCTAAGAATATGTTACCAAAATGTAAAGGTGTAATTTTTTTTTCCAGAACTTTATTGAAAACAACCTGTCGACTATATCTACGCAATGTTCTAGAAAACGAGCTCTGGAAGTTTCGCTAAGGTCGACCGAAGGCGGAGAAGCGCAACAAAAGGTGTTTTACTCGGCAGTGACGCAAGAAAGAAGAGTGAAGGTGCGTTTCCAGAGATAAAAGTTGGTTTCGCTATTGTTCGTAGAGATAATCGAAAAGTCTCTGGTCCTCGGCAAAACGCATTAGCAACGCGATGCATCTCCGACAAAGTTCGAAACTTTAACGGCAAAATGCGCTTCCGAAACAGCTAATCACCGCCTGGTGTTTTATGTCATAACTATTAGCAACAACCGTATTGGCAAATACGTTAAACTGGCGTCATCGTAGAAAATAAAACTACAGTGAAATCCCTCTATAGTGGACACCCACAGGACCAGATAAGTGTCCACTATAGGGTTGTCCACCATAAAGGGGTACCAAGAAACTCCAACGTATTTTTTTAAATATTGTTTTCTGATATAGTGTGTGCACGCAAAAAATTCATAAAATTTGTCAAAAATAGGTCAATACATACTTTAATATTTATAAAAATTCCACAACAATTAGGGTATTGTTAGGCAAGAAATACAAGAATAAATGGATAAATATTGTTGGTAGGATTCTCGAGGGTTGGTCACTTAACCAAAATAGGCTTTAAAGTGGGAGGGTAATTTTCCTGAGAAGAGCAAATTGTTCTGGAAAATGTCTTGTTATGGAAAAATAAATAATTCAATGAAAACAATTTGAAAAAGTTTGAAATTGAAAAATGGGAAGGTTTGAGGTGGCCATGATCTCTCTACCCCCACAAGCAGCCAGAAGCTCTCGATCTTGACCCTTGTACCCAAAATCCTGGAAACAAGAATCCGACGGCTACAGTCAATTTAGAAAAATTCTGAAAACGGATTTGTATTCTGTAGAGTCCAATGCAAGTGCGTATTAAGCCACTTTTTGAAAATGTTGAAAATTTGAAACACTTTTTTTGGAACAGTGAGCAAAAAAATTGCACACTTTCGGAACCAATTTGAAATATCACGCTCTGTTCTCAAATTAGAAGTAGACAAAATTTGGCCCTGATGGTGCTGCCATCTCTTATCACAGATTCTCACCAAAACGTCGTGGCATTTAGCCTTAAGCCGTAAACTCGAGGTCCACAAATGCACACAAGAACGAGAATTCAAAATTAGTAGGTATCTTCGTGTAAAAATGCTTCTGTAACGAAAGTGCTGCAAAACATGCAAATCAGGCCGGCTTGAAGTAGGAAATCCGTGGATTTACGTCTACGTAATCTCGAGGAGTTTGCACGTCGAGAATATGGACCTGCGCATGCTCGGACAAAGAGGTCCTTCCACACCCTAAAAGAGTTCGCCATTGCTTTACAGGCTTTAAATAGCTTTACAGCGAAATTTATTTAAAAACTCACTTTCCTCAGTTGGCGCCAAACCAGATTTTACTGTCTTCCCCGTTCGGACATTTTCAAAACAGTCCGTCCTCAGCTGTTTTCCCCCGACTCTGCAGCTCAATCCCTTCACGACAACATCTACATCACCGACATCATTTTTTTTTTTCAACTTCCAACTGCAGAAAACAGTAAGACGGGGCTTTGTTCCCTAGCGAATGTCCGAAACATGACGACTGATATCCGTTGTTATACGGTTACCATCCGTAACACACGTCAAACTGGGTTCACGCCAATCTGGATTGACCGTGAAGCAAACCTTGAACGGATCCGAGCTTTCACTTTCCGTCTGTCCGGTCATGAAATGGACGATCATCCCCGTGAATCATTCATTTATGAGATCTATTTTGAAACCTGCATCAAGCTCTAAACGCGTAATTACTGTGGAACTGAGCTGGAGGTGCACGCAGGTACCGTGGCTTTTCAAATACGACATTTCAGAATACAAACAGCTGTAGTCCCACGTTTAGGTTTGTTTTGAGAGAAGAAATCTACACTATCGCCCAGGGGCGTTCACAAGGCCACTTGGGCCACTGCCCCAGCACCCAGAAACGCTAAGAATAAAACAAAAACTCCAACCATGTGTTCAGTTGGAATTTGAATTTCACTCCGTAAACTGTACCTAGCATTTTTCACAAGTTCAACAGCGACTCGACAGAGTTCTCTGGCTATGGATATTCAATATGTGGTTCCGTCATGTTGGCTCCCTGTAGCTCTCCAGACGGAGCATGTTATCAGAATATAGTGACAGTAATCGATGTCGTGCAATCGAAATCGAAACCAAGGCTCCTGAAACTGGCAGGTCCTGGGACCTAATGTCGCCATGGCAACCAAGGAAAGTGGCCTGTCCGTGCAAGCTCAGTCGAGTAAAAATGTTGTTCGCCACGCCCACTTTCGGCCACTGCCCCACAATCTGATTTCAACCCCGAAATCCGATTTCACAATCGATTCGATCCCTTCGACTCAATTTGTCATCTCGACAGGAGATGCTTCTTCTTCTGATTTGTTTTTCTCTGAATCACATTCGCTTTCTCTGTCAGTTTTCAATTTTTCTGCATCATTTTGCTGTTATCCGTGCTGTTGTGTTAGAGCGTACATCCACCACGAGCGGTGTGAGGGGGGGATGTGCCCGGAATTTGGTTATGAGCGAATCACCACCATGATCCGGGATCTTTTCGGATGTGCCAGTTGGTTATGGGCGGACCACCACCATTCACTGGTTCTTTTAGGTTCGTTGCCTGGTTTGGTTATGGGCGGACCACCACCATGCCCAGGATCTTTTTGGAAGGTGCTCGGTTTGGTTATGGGCGGACCACCACCATGCCCGAGATCTTTTAGGAAGCTTGTCCGTTGGTTATGGGCGTACCACCACCATTCACGGACTCTTTTGGGTGTAGGAGAGAGAGACGAGGTAAGGAGAGAGAGTAGTCAGCGACTAGAGGAGAGCGTAGAATGAGGAAAAAGGTGCAGGAGACGAGTTTTTATAGGCTGGGGAGCTGTCTCCCTCCATCCTCCAGCTAGTAGAGGATGGTGGGGACCTCCAGGCTGGCCCTCGACTCTCTTGCGTCCTCTGTCCCCACTTCTCGGTTTATTTGGCGAAATCTTATTACTATGTACAAGAGTTGTGGTTCTGGGAGGATACCACGACATGCTTGTTTTGCGTTCAGTCCGGTTCCGATGACAGATTTGTACTTATGGTACCTACGTGCGTTTTGTCCTGTCTGTTGTTTATGGTTTGTGGATTGATCGGCGTCAACACACAAATAACTATCCACATCTAGTCAATAGCTTCTCCATTCAAGATTCAAGTAGGTACCAGCCTACGGGTCACTGTTTTGTTGTATTTTAGTTTACTATATTTTTGTAACACATTAATTCTGTGGCTAATTTGCAGTAGAAATTGTCGACGTTTTCCTACGACCATAGAGTGTTGATTAAAAGAGATAAGCTTTGCTGAATCACAGTAAATAAGGGAAGGGTGTTGCTGCCTTGGGGAATTTTGTAGACAAATCTGTTGGTTTGTGTTCTGGTCTTATGCCCCACCGTTTTCAGACCCCACGCACCGCTAGTATCACCTACACGTACAGAAAGGAAATCCATTAGAGCTACTGAGGAGCAAAATGATTTACTGTATTATATATGTAGGTTCCCGAAGGTCCCTTTTGAATGTTACCTTTACAGGTTTAGGTAGCCGAATCAGGTCAAATTAATTTACGAACCGACCCATAAGTTGGCATGGAATGAAATAGCACACAATACCCATGAACTGTGGAAGTATTCAACATTTTCACAGCTTTTTAGGAAACTTCCGTTTCTTACACTCTTCGGAACCCAAATTACTGACCTATAAATTGTACATTATCAACCTGCGTGGAATCATGCGCAGTTATAGTTATCATACTAAACCTGGGGCCCACATTTGTGCAGGTGATCTGCGGAGAATCATTCGTCTCCTGCCCACGTCATACCTAGGTACATAACTAACGTTATTCCTCCTGGCGTAACTAACGTGATTATTGAGGGGCTCTGTCTTGTTGTATGGGCGCAGGTACTCAATTTGTGTCCCAAGATTTACCTTCTTGTGAATTCACGATTCTTTCACTTCTTTTCGAATGGAGACCAATTTAAGGGCATTGCCACAGGACGATCGTCCCACGGCGCCAAGTCAGATTTATGACCCGCCTCCGGTGTTTTTTTACCTCCAACTTGGAAATCAGTATGCCAACAACCAGGCCGAGAGTGGGCGTATTTTGATATTATGTGGAGGGGGGGATGTTGGCTCATCTGATTCCACAGAAAAAACGGGATGTCGTCCTATTGAAACGTGGGCTTACAAGACGCTCAAACATAACGGACACCGCCGTTAGGTACTTTGACAAGGACGGCAACAGAATTATAAATTACCAGCAAATATAACGATGTGTAAGTACACGGCCGGCTTCACAGAAGGCCGCGGCGCAAGATCTGGCAACGCTGTAATAGCTTCTTCTTTCAGGCCCCTTTGGTAACCACTGCGTTCTTTTAGCTCCATGAATGAATCCTTCACTTATTTTATTATTATGCCTGTATATTGCGATTAGGTATAATTAATAAAAACAACCATCTACCGAATGATGCATTATTTAAAAGAAAAGTACTGAACTAATACCTAAAACAACAGAAAGGAACAAGCAAGATGACTCGGAGAAAATGAAATGGAACATAAATTAATATATAGTTTGCTATAGTTATTATACTATACATACTATAGTTATTAATTATAGTATTCTACTTCGGGAACTTCTTCAACTTGCGACTGTCATTTTGATTAATTATTCTCCAAATACACCTATGTATTCGGCTCGAAACATTTTTTTGGAACCCCCCCTCAGAACGTTTTCCACGATTCAAGGTGTGTAGATTCCAAAAATGCAATGTCCGTCCTCCGCGTCATCGATATCTACCTTAATTTTCGGTTTAAAAAAAACCATTCTTTTGCAAAAGGCTCCATTTGGGCCTTAGTTGTGTCCCCTAACTCGGCAGTCCGATCGAAAAACATCGAGGGGTGTTTTGGGTGAAAATGGGTGCAAAATGAGGTATTTTTCATGTTTTAGTGAATTTGAGTATGATGTACCGTTTTCCGTTTTCCGGGTTTTTTTTTTTTTTGGGTGAGGAGGCCAAATATGAAGTTGATTTTGACCGCTGAGTGAAGTATTGAGGTTCTAACGAAGTCTATTCTAGGTCTATTAGGAGAGAAATTATGTTCGGCATGATTTTACTGATATTAAATATACAATAAATTAGTTTAAGAACCTGGGCGTCGATGTAGTTGATTTCGACGGGAAAATCCTGCGGATTTTGTATATTCTTTCTTCAATAATGATAATCAGATTGTAATTCAAGTAAATAGCGTAGAAATTAGCTTTAGGAGCCTCTCAGCTGATCAGGGGGCTGTGCACCGTCAGGTAGAAGTCCTAAGGAATCTACAAACTAAATTACAGCTTCGGAGTGTAAATAGCGTAAAAATTAGCTTTAGGAGCCTCTCAGCTGATCCGGGGGCTGTGCACCGTCAGGTAGAAGTCCTAAGGAGTCTACAAACTAAATTACAGCTTCGGAGTGTAAATAGAGTAAAAATTAGCTTTAGGAGCCTCTCAGCTGATCCGGGGGCTGTGCACCGTCAGGTAGAAGTCCTAAGGAGTCTACAAACTAAATTACAGCTTCGGAGTGTAAATAGAGTAAAAATTAGCTTTAGGAGCCTCTCAGCTGATCCGGGGGCTGTGCACCGTCAGGTAGAAGTCCTAAGGAGTCTACAAACTAAATTACAGCTTCGGAGTGTAAATAGCGTAAAAATTAGCTTTAGGAGCCTCACAGCCGATCCGGGGGCTGTGCACCGTCAGGTAGAAGTCCTAAGGAGTCTACAAACTAAATTACAGCTTCGGAGTGTAAATAGCGTAAAAATTAGCTTTAGGAGCCTCTCAGCTGATCCGGGGGCTGTGCACCGTCAGGTAGAAGTCCTAAGGAGTCTACAAACTAAATTACAGCTTCGGAGTGTAAATAGCGTAAAAATTAGCTTTAGGAGCCTCACAGCCGATCCGGGGGCTGTGCACCGTCAGGTAGAAGTCCTAAGGAGTCTACAAACTAAATTACAGCTTCGGAGTGTAAATAGCGTAAAAATTAGCTTTAGGAGCCTCTCAGCCGATCCGGGGTTGTGCACCGTCAGGTAAAATTCGTAAGTCCTAAGGAGTCTACAAACTAAATTACAGCTTCGGAGTATAAATTAGGTTTAGGAGCGAAGAAAATGAGTACTTCATGACGGCTCGTGCTTAATTTTGCTTAATTTTCGAGCACAAAACCCACCGGTAAAACATGATACATGTTAAAATATTATTTATTTCACGTAGAAAAGGCTTGAAAGAGAATTTCGTAGACGACGTTGCCACATACGAACAGTCTTTACCATGTGGCTTACGTAACATTTGAGTATACGCAGATCGTAAGCTGTTAAGAGATAAAAAGGACAGCTCTCCCTTTCGGCACAACCTATGAACATCCCACCGCTTTGCTCTCTCGTTCCGTTTCGGGAAACAGAAAGAGAAAACCTGCCTCAGTTATTAAATCATTATTCATTAGAACAATTACGAGGTGGTACCCGCCTCCACTACAGGCGGCCATTAGTAGAGGAAGTAACACCTCCAAGACGGCGTAACAATCCGCTGGGCGAGTCCTACGCGCCGCCTACTCAGTCGTTAAACCTTGAAGCCCGCGGGAAATACAAACTGAAGAGGATGTTTTCGTTATAACGACCGTTTAATAATAATAATAATAATAATAAAAACCATTTATTGTGAAAAGGCCCATTGGCCCATTGAACAAACGAATTACAAAGGTAAAATTACAAGGAGTGAAAGAAAAAAAATTTAAAAAAAATTTATTAGTTCGTAACGCGGAAGCGTCGTGTAAGAGAATCCCAAATTATCGAGGGTCCCTGGAGCAAGGTAAATTGAGCTTGTACGGCCTAACATGATAAAACCTGTACATAATAGTTTTCGCAAAAGTGTGGCCACTAGGTCGTTGACGAGCTAAGGCCTACGTTCGAAGGAATGTGTGAACTGCGCATGCGCACTTTTTGGTGGGAACGACCTAACTTAGCTGTCAACGCTGGATGCCACCATACTACGTAAACGACCTAACACTAGGTCGTATGTGCAGTTTCCCGTACTAACCTTCCACCAAGGAAACCTCATCGCATGGATTGCCTTACTCCATGGCATTTGTGATTGTTTGAGTACGCGTACCTGAGAGCGTGCGTCTTTTTTCCATCGATTTCCGACGCATTTTGCTGTTGCTTTTGCTCAGGATGAATGAAGTAAAGGTACGTAAGTAGATGCATTTATAATATTACCATATATTAACCAAGGATGACCGAATATCGTTGGGTGACCATCCGTCCTGGTTCCCAGGACGTTTGGGGTTTTTGACTCGTCTTGGGTTTGTTTGGGGTTTTCAACTTTCCTGCGGAATGTCCAGGTTTTCTTATGAAATGGCTATTTCATTTACCTACTTATTTCATAGGTATCAGGATGTTCTGAGACAGTATAAATTTAATGTAGGCTGTCTAAATGTTGTATGATTTTGTTACTGCTGATAGAATAGCGTCCTGGGATTGTAGGAACAGGGACAGGAACCTATATCCTGAACTGAACTAAAAGGTAGGAAACTACCTATTGGCTCGTAGCATCAAAAATCATGTGCTGTCTTGTACTATACTTGTATGAAATACGAACTTAATTGGTTCCAACGAACTGCGGTTGATTTCATTCGTCAACAGTAGTTACCTACCTACACCCAAGTTCAACTTGATTTTACCAACATAGGTACCAGAAATCCGGAATAGTGCTATGCCCTGATGGCCACTATCTCGGGCAATCTAAAAAAATTTCGAGGCGATCCCAGCATTTCTGGTAAGTCGTTCTCATGGTAGTTAACTGTGCTGACAAAGTTCTTTCTCGTTTGCAGGATGTCAAGAAAATCAAATTCTACGTCGGCGATGATGAAGAACTGGGTACGCGTGTCGTATGCGACCTACATTGACCTACCGACCTACACGTTCGAATCGACCGTGTCGTATGCGACCTACGGAGATGTTGAAGGGGCTGTATGCGACCTACGAATAGTGTTTACAAAGAATCCTCATCTTTAACCTGCTGGATCAGATTGGATAAGATAGGAGAACAAAGATTAATGCAAACGAGATCATCAGCGATAACATGCGAGCCAGTCTTCCGTCAGCCTTCACGTGGTTCCCTTCGTTCCGTCCCAAAAGTGAAATGACTTCAGACGAAGAAGAGCCAACTAGTAATGGGAACAACAGGAATTATGGAAAGAGAGTACAAGGACCCTGGATTTTCGGTATGTGTTGTAGGCACGATGACATCCTAGAAAGGAGATTCTTCATTGTTGAAAAAGAGATCGCGCGACCCTGCTCCCGATAATTAAAAGTGAAATTGCTCCAAGATCTCTGATTATTTCGGACGAGTGGGCTGCCTACAAAACTGTAAAAAACCACGGCTATTTGCAGGCGACCGTCAACCACTCGGAGAACTTCATAAACCCCCGGAACGGTGCAAATACACAAACGATCGAATGCTTATGGAGACATATAAAGGTCAGGTACAATATCAAGCAAATGGGGGCCAGAGCTTTGTTAGAGAGACAGTTGATTGAGGAGTGGTGGCGATCGACGATTAAAGACGGCGATGATGTGTTCGACCGGTTCCTGAGCGATATGCAAAGGACATCACTTATGACGGAATGACACCTCTCAACCCCTCCCAGAACGACGATCTTCTCACTCGGAAGTAATTTATGGAATTGGTGAGTTAAGTTCTTTTCTAATTTTCTATTTTTGCCCATTTTTTGTCAGATGTAGGTCGCACGTTGGAAGTGTAGGTCCCGTCCAGAAATGTAGGTCGCATACGGCCCCTTCGTAGCCCATGTAGGTCGCATACGACACGCGTACCAAGAACTGCTGAAAATGGTTCTCAGTGAAAACCCATTTTTGCACGAAAAAAAATGGGAGCAGATTTTAAATGAAAAATTGCATCCCCAAACCGTTTACTCTAAGGAACCTAAAGGAGAGAGAGACCTTCATGAAAAGCCTTCAAGCAAGAAGGAAGGGTGATTCGACGCATGTCGGGAACTGTGGAAGAACACCAGGACAAAGACCATCTCCTGGAGGAGGCTGCCAGGCTCCAAGAGGAATTCAAGAAACTAACAGGTACCAACAGTTCGATACACAATTCATGCGAAGGGGAGGACGAAGTAACAGACTTGAGTATGCAACAACAACTAACGGTGATCGATAGGAAACATATGTCCCAAGTACTAAGTGACTGTAACCTCGCAGGAAGGAGACAATAAATTTTATTAATAATTTTGGTTCATGGTAACTAAGAAAAGTGCGAAGTACCTACGGCGTACAGCGGACGGATAGACATTTTTTGGTTTATTATTTCCAATAATGAACCATTGGAATCGAGCAAGAAAAAAAAATGCTTAACCCCCCTTAAAATTTGATGGTTTACGTTTCAAGGTATGTAGAATCCGAAAATGCAATAAAAATATTTCTGTCTGTCCGCCGTACGCCGTACGGGCCTCTTTTCTTAGTTACCATGAAACAAAATTGATGAAATTCGGGTTATAGGTTCCTTTCGGGGTCTAGTTGGTCCTCGAAGCTCGGCTTTACTGTCAGTCATCTCTAAAGGGTTCAAAATAGGGGTTGAAATTTTCAGAACGCGGTAGCTCGAAAACTTTCGATAGAATGGTATGTTTTTTTTAACATTATTAAATTTGTCTTGAGCTAAACAATTTTTTGAGGCCACTCGGAGCAGTGTACGTCCAGCCGTTCGTGTGCATCGGAAAGCTTCGTGAACACGATCGTGAATCAAACGGTATCAATCCGGCCCGGATATCATCACTAGGGAAAAACTGATTATAATAAAGAATGGCTGTATGAAGTCGAGTTGGTTGTTCTGCGATATTATTTCATTTGATAAGTGATGGACTATTGGATTTTGTAGGTAGGTACTTGTAAACTTGAACAAACGTTGAAGTATTACTGATGGGTAAATTATTACACAACGGTCAATTATTACACAACGGTCAATTATTACACAACGGTCAATTATTACACAACGGCAAATTATTACACAACGGTAAGTTATTACGCAACGGTTCATTATACTTGATCACGAGGGTAATTACTGACCACAGAAAACAGTGATCTACGCAGAAGGGGCATCTATTTCACTCCAAATCAACAATTTTCCTTCAGAACTTCACTATTTGCGTTTCATTTTGTCATTTTAGTTACTGTTTCTCATCGACAGAATTATTTTAGCAACATTTAACTCGTGTCATCACTAGGGACGCGCTAACAATCGGGAATTGGCCCGAGATAAAATCATTGCTAGGGGATCACCTGATTATAATCAAGGAGTATGAAGTCGAGTTGGTTTTTCCGTGATATTATTTCATTTGAAAAATGATGGCTGTTTTGGAGTTTGTTGATAGGTACTTGTGAAACTTTTTTCACTCCACATCAACAATCTTCCTTCACGACTTCATTATTTGCGTTTCTTTTTGCCATTTTAGGTACTGTTTGTCATCGGCTGTATTATTTTAGCAACATTTAACTCGTGATTTAAGTAGGTACCTAGTAACGAGTACGGGGTTAGGTACTAACCTACGGAGGGTCTGCGCTCTACATAATATGTATAGAATAGTACATATTATGTAATATAGACGGGTTATCTATACAGAGAGCTGTGATCTGTAACAGAAGGGTATTCTGTACTATTTTGTACAGAACCGTTGTGCAGGGATTGGCAGAGCGTATTTTCCTTCTATTTGTTCCACGGATATTTACGCAAACCTGAATGTCCCAACAAGTTGGTAATATTTTATGGCAAAACCCGCGTTATTACACACTGATATCGCGACCACGAGACCAAAACATCCGTTATCCCCATTGACGTTTACTACGGCCGACCACAGCTTCAAATATCCGTACTTGAACCTGTGAAGATGAAAATAAAGTGGCGTCGACTGACTGAGGGGCGAAATTCGCGCCAGGCACTAAAAAATCTCGCGAGATGACTACGGTAGCGTACAAATCTAGTCCAAGGCAGTGGGAAGGTGTGGCGGAGTGAAAGTGATTCCCTCAGCAGCTCGAACCAGCCGTACAACAACGTAAAGGCAACTTGAAGGCACAAGCCACGCACCAGGGGCCTCAGTTACGTCCTCAACTGCCTCCAACTCCACCGTTACCATATCCAACGGCCCGATCTACGAGAAGCTGAGCCGGGTTGTTGGTAAACAGTTGACCAATAGGAAGTTAATTGATAGTCAGTGCATCAACCAGTATTCAAACGCAATCTTAACCCAAGAAAGGAAAAGAAATAACGAAATAATACGATGCAAAAGTCACAAGTTCAAACGCCCACTGCCGATTTATCTAAAACCTCTGGGCAGAATTTTGCGCAGATATGTGTGCAACGGTAAGGGAAACGTACTGACGCACGTAATGTGGAATTTTCGTCAAACAATTTTTGTTGAGAAAATCATTCAGAACTCTTGGAAAGATGGGAGTTTGAAGCCCGTTTTCAAAAATAAGTGATATTTTTTAAATGATGTTGATTAAAAGTAAAAATGCGGCAACAAATTGCGTATGAGGTCTACAGACATCTGATTGGCTGTTGCCCCAAGGAGGCGGAGCCAAGCCTCGGAGGAGAAGGTTCTAAATGCTGCCAACAACCCAACAAATGGCAAACCTTCCTGGCAACCTTCAAGAACCTTTGCTGTGACCTTTCGTGAACCTCCCCTCGGTTTGATTTTGAATAATGTATTTTTTAAATTTATTTATAAATTTTCGGTTCTATCCATCCGTCCACTGCAGTTCTGTACATTGTCTGAAGTGACGCGCTAGCGCTCTAAGCGGTTTTGGTTTATTATTCTGTGAATAATACACCTCATACAATACATACATACATACGAATACATTCGCTCAGTAAAAAATGTTTATAACACCCCCTCAAAATTTGTTCTTTTCCGTTTCAAGGTGCGTAAATTCCAAAAATGCTATGTCCGTCCGCCGTACGCCGTAATACGTGTACAGGCTTCATTTTCGGTCTAAAAAAAGTCGTTCTTTCGCACACATGCTCCATTTGGGCCCTAGTTGTGTCTCGAAACTTTTCAGCCCGATCGGAATATACCCAGGGGTGTTATGATTGAAAATGTGTATAAAAATAGGTACTTTTGTGTTTTAGTAACATATTAGTAAAATGAGCTTTTGAGTTAACGATTTCCATGTTTTTGGGGACGAGAAGATCGAATATGAAGTCGATTTTGGCCAAGGAGTGGAAATTTGAGGTTGTACCAGATGTTCAGCTCCCAAAATTGATTTTTTATGAGTCAAAAACCTGAGAAATCGTCTGAAATCACATCAATTTGTAGAATAACACTAGGAAAAGTGTCAAAACGTGGATCAAGACGATTAAAAACGATTAATTTGAAAAAAAAAGGAGCGTACCTAATTCAAGTTTTGGGGGTCAAAATTGGTGGAAACCATCAGAAATAGCTATTTCAATTATTTTACATGAAATACACAATAACTGAACAGCCAAAATTTCTGTAGGTATGTCCAGTAGAATAATAATCTCATGTGACAAGGACTTTGCAGCGTTTTTCATTTGAACTTTACCTGATAAGTCATTTCCAGCGGGAACCCAGAAATTCAAATGTCACACTCGTTTTCTGCCTAGAATATCAGACATAGACACCTCATTATGTGGTCAATAATAAATTGTGATTTCCGTTACTGAACAGAATTTAGCCCAAAAAAATAGAATTTGTAACCCACAAAAATTGCCCATTATCCATTAGCTGTTCGTATCGATCGAAACCATCACTTGGTGCCCTCATCAGGGCTCACTTCATCCTCAGCAGGAGAAAACCAATGGTAATCTTCCCGGTTTTCCACCCTTTCCTTACCTCCCATAACCTTCTTTTCCTACCTTCTTAACTTACCTACCGTCTCCTACCTCCTCTGTTATCTCTTTTATTTTTGACTCCAAGAATTTGCCAATACTTGCATTAATTACACAGCTTAAATTTTAAGCTTGCCATTGTTCTTTTTTTATGTGTTATTAATTTTTGGCCATGATGTAATGGGAGCAGGCATCCTACAATGTACCATGTATTTTATAAAATAAATAAATAAATATAAATAAATACCACTATGATGTGACCGGGTCACGCGATGGGCGTGGTGAAGGTCGTGAGTCTAAAAGCAATGCTTCAACAAGAGATTGTACTGAATACGGTACTAACCAAGATTTGGTAGGTATAGCCGTTACCAGCGGGTTTATATACCGCGCTTTACCAGCGCCAGCAACAAACAGCTTGCAGAGCACAGTCTACGCACTGCACCCAAGAGTTACGTCCTGATGTGACCAAAATAACCATTCAACAACAGGACGAAAGGTGTTCCCGCGACCTGATACGACACTCGTAGCCGACTAATATTGATAGCTACGGCTGTAACGGCGCAGTAATAAAAATAATATTTACCTATGCGTTACTGTACGTTCCTCATATTACAAAACTCGAATCAAACGTTTCGAGGGAACAAATGTACCCACTTAACTTCACATCAACTGTCGTGGAGAAGAATAAACGAAAAGATTTGAGATTAATTCTACTTCTACTTACTTTCCGTCGTTGGAGGAATCTGAGCGGCTTGGGAGGCGAAAGAGATCAGCTGAAACAAAGAATGGAAGAAAATTATTCATCCGGACGTCCTTTCGATTCAGAGACCAACAGATTATACTATAATCATAGAGAAAACACTGCAAATTATTACACAATGGTTTATTACTATCCTTTCTTCGCAGATCTCTGAATTCCTACAATTAGCGTTAGACCTGATTTAGAGGAGTCTCGTTTTCGGTTTATTATTCCGCCAATATATGCACCTATGTATTCGCTCAGCAAAAATTTTTTATAACACCCCTTCAAAATTTTTCCTTTTACGTTTCAAGGTGCGTAGATTCCAAAAATGCAATGTCCGTCCGCCGTATCACGCATAACTACTTCATTTTCGGTCTAAAAAATTCGTTCTTTCGCACACATGCTCCATTTGGGCCCTAGTTGTGTCCCGAAACTTTGCAGCCCGATCGGAATACGTATACCCAGGGGTGTTATGGGTGAAAAATGGGTGTAAAAATAGGGGTTTTCGAGGGATTTTTGAGGTTTTAGTGAACATAACCAGGACCCTCGACATATTCCCAAATTCTCATCTAATTTGCACGATTCGTTTGGCTGTGAACAACAAAACTTGTGTCAATCAACAAAATCCAAAACATCCATCTTTCTTCGAATGAAGTAATATCATGGAACAACAACTCGATTTCATAAAGCCCAGCGTGATTATAATCAGCTGTTCCTTATTAGTGATATCACCTGGGCTGGAGTTATGTATATTTATGCCGTATGATTCACACTCATGTGGACGAAGCGTTTCTGTTCTAACTTCCCGGCCACCCAGCACCCAGTACCGTGGGAATACAATCAGCGTATAACCCAACTATAATCAGCGGTCGAAGCTTACTGCAACACAGTTATCAATTTCCTTTGCACAATATAGCGGTACATTTCTCATTCCATAAACAACACCGCTGCTCCATCTGTGGTCTCATATCATCACAGACTACAGACGCTGTTGGTGAACAGGCCCTCGTCATGCATATTTGTCTACTTCTAGCGGTAGGATGACCGCTGAAGAAAAACCGGAAATGCGCCGTTTACGAGTTGAACGAACCTGGCTCTATGAATACAGCCAAGTAAGTAAGAACTGACGGCGGTCAAGTCGGTCGTGACAGACAATTACCGTTGGGTACCTGTGATTCGTGTTGGTTCTGTACCAGAAACGGAAGGAAGGAGGAAAGAAGACAGGACGAACAGACCCTACCAGCACATTCAAATGTACCGAACAAGCAGGATACAAAAGAAGGGAAGGATGTGCCTACAACTAAAATAATAAACAATATATGCACATCAAAGGAGCTGTTGGGTTCTTATTCATATTCTATGTTTAGCACTCCTTTCTAGATGGCCTATGCAACGGTACAAGTAACAACATTAGCAGCTGAACCTCTTTACGTTGTGTTATAACCAGTGGCGTATCCAGGATTGATGAATGGGGGGGGGGGGGAGGGGTATCGGAAATAGAAAAAGTTTCCTCTCCTTAGAAAACATTGAAAACGACACATCAAAAATTCACTGTCGTGAGTCCCTCCCGGGAACACTCCACTAGTAACTTTAAGCTCTCACCAACATTCTAATGCCAAACTTAGTTTCCGTCAATAAACAAGTGAGTGGGGAGACAGGCCACAGAACCCAGGGTACACAACCTGGGGCCCCAGCACCAACCCCTAACAGGGGGTTGGAGGGAGAGGCCTCCAGTTCCTATAAAACCCTGGATCCTGGGGCTTTAGCTTCATTCGACACTTCCTCTAACTAGCTCTCTCTCTTCTCTCCTCTACCTTGCTCCTCCTCCCAGATGATCGGTGGATTACCGCCGCCTGGGCAAATTCCAACACTCACCTCTATCTCCCATTAAAAGGTCGTAGATGATCGGTGGATATCCGCCGCCTGCGCCTTTCCTCACGCCACCGTGATGAACCAATTTTAAATACATCACATTCACGTTCCCCAAAACCTCAAAAAACCCTCGACAAACCCGTACTATTACACCCGTTTCCCCCCATAACACCCCTGGGTGTATTCCGATCGGGCTGTAAAGTTTCGGGGCACAACTAGGGCCCAAATGGAGCATAAGTGCGAAAGAACGAATTTTTTAGACCGAAAATGAGGCCGGTACACGTGATACGGCGGACGGTGGACAGTGGACGGCGGACGGGCATTGGATTTTTGGAATCTACGCACCTTGAAACGGAAAAGAAAAAATTTTGAGGGGGTGTTATACAAATTTTTTGCTGAGCGAATACATAGGTGTATTATTCACAGAATAATAAAACAAAATGCAATGTCCGTCCGCCGTACGCCGCCCGCCGTATCAAGTGTACAGGCTTCATTTTTGGTCTAAAAATTCGTTCTTTCGCACACATGCTCCATTTGGGCCCTAGTTGTGTCCCGAAACTTTTCAGCCCGATCGGAATATATCCAGGGGTGTTATGAGTGAAAATGTGTATAAAAATAGGTACTTTTTGTATTTTAGTAACATGAGCTTTTCAGGTATCGTTTTCCATGTTTTTGGGACGAGAAGACCGAATATGAAGTCGATTTTGACCAAAGAGTGGAAAATAGAGTTGTACCAAATGTTCAGCTCCCAAAATTGATTTTTCGTGAGTCAAAAACCTGGGAAATCGTCTGAAATCACAATCAGTTTGTATAGTAGCACTGGAAAATGTTTGAACACGTGGATCAAGACGATCAAATGGCACTACCAATGATCAAAGATAATTTGAAAAAAAAGAAGCGTACCTAATTCGTTTTTTGGGGGCCAAAATTGGTGAAAACAATCAGAAGTAGCTATTCGAATTAAGAAAAAAGTGAACGAAAGAAACAATAAATGAACAGTCAAAATTTCTGTAGGTATGTCCAATAGAATAATAAACCCATGTGACAAGGACTTTGCAGCGTTTTTGTGTTTTAGTAACATGTTAGTAAAATGAGCTTTTCAGGTATCGTTTTCCATGTTTTTGGGGACGAGAAAACCGAATATGAAGTAGATTTTGACCAAAGAGTGGAAAATTGAGGTTCTACCAAATGTTCAGCTCCCAAAATCGATTTTTTATGAGTCAAAAACCTGGGAAATCGTCTGAAATCGCCATAAGTTTGTATAATAACACTGAAAAAAGTGTCAACACGTGGATTAAGACGATTAAATGGGACTACCAATGATCAAAGATAATTTGGAAAAAAAGAGCGTACCTAATTCAAGTTTTGGGGGCCAAAATTGGTAGAACCCACCAGAAATAGCTATTTCAATTATTTTACATGAAAGCGACAATAAATGAACAGCGACCATTTCTGTAGGTATGTCCAGTAGAATAATAAACCCATGTGACAAGGACTTTGCAGCGTATTGGAATCTACGCATCTTGAAACGTAAAAGAAAAATATTTTGAGGGGGTGTTATAAAATTTTTTGCTGTGTATTATTCACAGAATAATAAACCAAAAATCAGGTTACAAAATACCGACCAACTCCCTCGAGGGCATTTCTGACCTAAATCGGCGGACGTGATCAACGGTTTCCCGACAGGCGACGTCGCGACGTTTTCCGTCCGACTCTGCCGTTACACCGGACAACGTTTCTGTACCAAAAGGCGGTTTCTGTACCCACGTGCTTTACCCGACCCACAAACGAAGGCCCCCGAGAGGACGATCCTGGGAAACCGGGACCGGCACGACGCTCAAATTGAAGACACCGTTGCTCCGTCCCGAAGGGTATTTTTCTCTTTCCGGAGAACTGACAATCACAAATCGGAGGTTGGCACGCTCGTCGGATTTGTCTTTGGGTGATTACGAGCGGTGGATGAGACCTTCGCCCACTCGGGATACCGTTCGTTTGTCTCTTCTCACGTAGAGATTTTACGGGATCCGACTGCTTGTAAGAGATTCATACCGTTACAGCCTCCAATCACCGGCTCATACGCATTCAGGTGGTCTTCGTTATCAACTTGTCACTTTCGCCAAACCCAAAGTGACGTCATTGGGAAACCTGGGACTGCTATCATTGTGTAAGACGCCTAATCTTCCACGTATACAACGAGGGAAGTGGGTGTTTAATACTGCCATAATTGAAGGCACGAGTGGAAGAGGGTGCTACGTGAAATTTTCACACAAAAATCGGGTTTTTGCATGATTGGAAGTTTTGAAGCGCTATCTATCTATGGTGGCAGCCTGGATAAGCACCAATAATTTGTAGAGATATATAGAATGGAAGGATTTCTTCATTTTGGTTTATTATTTTCAATAATGAACCATCGGAATCGAGCATGAGAAAAAAAGTCTTACCCCCCCTCAAAATTTGATGGTTTACGTTTCAAGGTATGTAGAATCAAAAACTGCAATAAAAATATTTCTGTCTGTCCGCCGTACGCCGAACTGGCCACTTTTCTTATTTACCATGAAACGAAATTGATAAAATTCGGGTTATAGGTTCCGTTCGGGGTCTAGTTGGTCCTCGAAGCTCGGCGTTACTGTTAGTCATCTCTAAGGGGTTCAAAAGAAGGGTTGAAATTTTCAGAACGCCGTAGCTCGAAAACTTTCGATAAAAGGGTAATGTTTTTTTTACGTTATTAAATTTGTCTTGAGCTAAACAATTTCTTGAGACCACCCGGAGCATTGTACGTCCAGCCGTTCGTGTGCACCAAAAAGCTTCGTCAACGCGATCGTGAATCAAACGGTATAAATCCGGCCCGGATATCATCACTAAGGAGCACCTGATTATAATCAAGGATGGCTGCAAGAAGTCGAGTTGGTTGTTCTGCGATATTATTTCATTTGATAAGTGATGTGAAACTTGAACAAACGTTGAAGTATTATTGATGAGTAAATTATTACTCAATGGTAAATTATTACACAACGGCAAATTATCACACAACGGTTCATCTGCCAAGAAGGGGCTGGATTTTGTTGATCGGTACTTTTGTAACTTGAACAAACGTTGAAGCATTGTTGATGGGTAAATTATTACACAACGGCAAATTATTACACAATGGTAAATTATTACATAACGGTAAATTATTTCACAACGGTTCATCAACCAAGGAGGGGCTGGATTTTGTTGATCGGTACTTTTGCAACTTGAACAACCGTTGAAGTATTATTGATGGGCAAATTATTACACGGTTCATTATACTTCACCACGAGGGTAGGTACTGACCACAGAAAACAGTGATCTACGCAGAAGGGGCATCTATTTCACTCCACATCAACAATTTCCCTTCAGAACTTCATTATTTGCGTTTCTTTTTGCCGTTTTAGTTACTGCTCGTCATCGACAGAATTATTTTAGCAACATTTAACTCGTGATTTAGGTTGGTACCTAGTAACGAGTACGGGGTTAGGTACTAACCTACGGAGGGTCTGCGATCTACATATATTATGTATAGAGTAGTACATATTATTTTATATAGACAGGTTATCTATACAGAGAGCTGTGATCTGTAACAGAAGGGTATTCTGTTCAAAATAATAAACCTCTGTGCAGGGATTTGCAGCGTTTTTACAGTTTTCAATAGCTCTCAAACTTGGGAGTTTTTTAAGACCACCCGGAACATTGTGCATCCAGCCATTCGTTCACAGTAAGGCCCAGAAGTTTGCACCGACAGGCTTCGTCACCAGCAGGGTGAATCAAATTGTATACATTCACCCCAAATATCATCACTAGGGACGCGCTAACAATCGGGAATTGGCCCGAGATCATCATTGCTAGGGATCACCTGATTATATTGACGGAGTATGAAGTCGAGTTGGTTGTTGTGTGATAAATATTATTTCATTTGAAAAATGATGGCCCTTTTAGAGTTTGTTGATTTTCAGTGAAACCTGAACAGACGTTGAAGTATTTCTGATGGGTAAATTATTACACAACGGTACATTATACCATCTACGTAGAAGGGGCTGGAGTTTTAACACACCTCAAGACTTGGTTGGACGATTTTTCCTATGAACTATCTGGTTCAGGAATAAAAATAAATGGGTTTATAGAATTATCAGTAGGTATGACGATATAACTATATTTGAATACTGGTGCAGTAGGTATGTTCAATGAAAGATGATTGCTATGTTCCAAACTGGATTTTTATAGTATTGGATTTACACATTGCCCCATAGTTATCTGACCGATAATGAGGGGCCATGAACGAAACTGTGTTTATTCGGTTGGGCCAAGAAGCCTATAGAGGTTTTCGGACTGGCCGGTTCGTGAGATAGAAAGTCATTATTAGAAGATCGGGAACCTCCTGTACTTTCTAGAGATCCCGATTCTCGATACCGAAACCCTATTGAAAAGGGAGCAGGGTCCTCATCATTTTTCGGTGATCGTCCAATTGGAGGTTATCTCTCCTGTTGTGTAACCTCACAAACCTTCAATCTAAGAATTACGTACTGATTCCAAAGTATTACCTGTACCTTTCTGATTTCATGGAATTTCCGAGTTTGCAGAAGTTCAATCACAACATGATGATATTTAATCAATTAAGTAGGTATCTTGGAGATTTCTTTAAACGAGGTGTCTAATAAAGTTCTGAGTTATAAACGTTTTTCTAAATCCAATAAGAACAAAGAAACTGATAAACCGGTTTCGGTGATCAAACCATCGTCACAGATAATAACCTTTACCATGGTAACCAGTACAAAACTAAGTTGCGTGGCAATCATTCCTGTGGATCGAAGCTCCTTCACTGAATTGAAATATGCAGGTGTATTATACACCTATTGTCGTGGTACTCCTCAGCTGTGATACCACTCACTTGTATAATAAATTTAACCAATAAATACGGAGAACGTCGAGCTGAGCGACGCCTCGGGAAAAGGACCAGACGGGTCCCCTCCATCGAGCTCCCAACGCTTCTCAACGGCTGTAACGGCCGTTGGTGGACGAGGGACGAGTTGGAGGCACCTTTATATACCGCCCGGCTCGCTCAGCTCTTCGTTGGACGGACCGGACCTGCGACTTCTCTCTCGATCACCTTACACACCTCTCTCTCCTACCCTTCCTCGCATCGGCTGTGGTGGTAACCACGGGGTGCTCCCACCTCCAATACTCCATGTGGTGATAACCGCGGGGTATTAGCATCCTCATCCTTACACATCTGCTGCGGTGATAACCGTGGGACGCTCCTTCATCAAGCACTTGCTGTGGTGATAGCCGCCGGGTGCTACAACCCTTCTCCTCCACGTCTGCTGTGGTAATAACCGCAGCTCGTTCCCTCATCTAGCACTCGCTGTGGTGATAACCGCGGGGTGCTAGACTCCTTCTTCCTGGCATCCGCTGTGGTGATAACGGCAGGACGCCTGTTCCTCTAACGCCTGCTGTGGTGATAGCTGCAGGGTGCTAGACTCCTTCTTCCTGGCATCCGCTGTGGTGATAACGGCAGGACGCCTGTTCCTCTAACGCCTGCTGTGGTGATAGCCGCAGGGTGCTAGACTCCTTCTTCCTGGCATCCGCTGTGGTGATAACGGCAGGACGCCTGTTCCTCTAACGCCTGCTGTGGTGATAGCCGCAGGGTGCTAGACTCCTTCTTCCTGGCATCTGCTGTGGTGATAACGGCAGGACGCCTGTTCCTCTAACGCCTGCCGTGGTGATAGCCGCGGGGTGCTAGACTCCTTCTTCCTGGCATCCGCTGTGGTGATAACGGCAGGACGCCTGTTCCTCTAACGCCTGCTGTGGTGATAGCCACGGGGTGATAGCGTTCAGTCCTCCTAGACCTCACCCTCAACTACCGCTCACCACGCCTATTTTGTTGTCATCGGAGGAGAACAGCTGCTTCATTACTTCTGCCTTGAACGACTGTGACTAATAACGTATTATTCTCTTTGACGCTATGCTCCAGCTTCGAACAGCCATTCTTCCCTCCTCGAAAGTACAGAAGAAGTACAAACTGTGAGAAAGTGACAAAGACGCGCACAAGCGGACTAAACAGGACTATTACCATTTACCTAGCGTGCGGAGAGAATGGTCAAATGCCGAACTTTCCAAACTGAAACAGGACGCCTAGTAACCCTACCTGGAATTTAGCTCGTGTAATAAGAGGGATAATAATAATTATGAGTAAAAATCACTCTACTTGTCGAACAAAACCCTCACCAGTGATTTCGCTCCTGTGATCTCTTCGACGTGTTTTCATGCTCACAAAAAAGAATTCAAAGAAAACGAAGTCACTAAAAGTAGGAAGGAAAAATCAGGTGAAAATACGAGCAAGGGAAAATCATAAGAACAATCAAAAAGGTAAACCAGAACAATGTTTTCATAAGAGGCCAAGTTCGTGAGCGAGCCAGGCGAGCGTACAATTGAAGTAAAGGCCCAGATATAATAGGAATTCAAAGAGATCGCCCTAACGAGTTGAGTAGCCGACAAGATTCGTGAGATCGAAAACGATTCCGTTCGAGACCGCTGTAAGTCAGAGAAAGATCGGTATTTCATCGAGCTTCCTTATTGCACATCGAGTCTCGGTTACGATGAAGAGTATCAGGATGTGGAACCAATTACTGGATTGGGCAATAAATTTTGCCCTGGATCGTTTCGAATCGTGAAATGACCGGGTTTCTGTTCAAAAACCTTTGAAAGGTTGGTCCACTTGCATTTCACCATCGCTCGTTGAACAAATATGATCAACACTGTAAAATTGCATAGAAATCTCAGTTTCAACTGCTTTCTGACACCTCAACAACGTCATTTTGCCAGTAAACCTAGAAAATGCTGGGACCCATCGACATAGTTTTTGCTGTCAATTAGCTAAATCAAATGCGATCGGGCTCAAAATCAATAGGCATGATCTTCATATCCTAACGGACATTTTGGTTCCAACCATACCAATTTTGGTTCGTTGCTATGGCAGTTAGTTGAAAACGCTGCAAAGTCCTTGTCACATGGGTTTATTATTCTATTGGAGTTCTAGAGATTCTTGTTGGCAGTTAAATTTATTGTTTCTTTCATGTGGAATGATTGAATTAGCTATTCCTGATGATTACCACCAATTTTGGCCCCCAAAACATGAAATAGGTACCTACACTTTTTTTCCCCCCCAGATCATATTTGATCATTGGTAGTGCGATTTAATGGTCTTGATTCAGCTGTTTACACTTTTTCTAATGTTAGTATACACATTGATGGTGATTTCAGACAGTTTTCCAGGTTTTTGACTAAGAAAAACCAATTTTGGGAGCTGAGCCAATGGTAAAACCTCAATTTCCGCGTCTTTGGTCAAAATCGACTTCATATTCGGTCTTCTCGTCCCCAAAAACATGAAAAACGATACCTCAAAAGCTCATTTTACTAACATGTTGCTAAAACGTAAAAAGTACCTATTTTTACACACATTTTCACTCATAACACCCCTGGGTATATTCCGATCGGGCTGAAAAGTTTCGGGACACAACTAGGGCCCAAATGGAGCATGTGTGCGAAAGAACGAATTTCTTAGACCAAAAATGAAGCCTGTACACGTGATACGGCGGACGGCGTACGGCGGACGGCGGACGGCGTACGGCGGACGGCGTACGGCGGACGGACATTGCATTTTTTGAATCTACGCACCTTGAAACGGAAAAGAAAAAAATTTGAGGGGGTGTTATAAAAATTTTTTGCTGAGCGAATACATAGGTGTATTATTCACAGAATAATAAACCAAAATGAGAAAACCCTTCGTAACTCCCTTATTTTGGTTTATTATTCTGTGAATAATACACCTATGTATTCGCTCAGCAAAAAATTTTTATAACACCCCCCTCAAAATTTTTTCTTTTCCGTTTCAAGGTGCGTAGATTCCAAAAATGCAATGTCCGTCCGCCGTCCGCCGTACGCCGTCCGCCGTATCACGTGTACAGGCTTCATTTTCGGTCTAAAAAAGTCGTTCTTTCGCACACATGCTCCATTTGGGCCCTAGTTGTGTCCCGAAACTTTTCAGCCCGATCGGAATATACCCAGGGGTGTTATGAGTGAAAATGTGTGTAAAAATAGGTGCTTTTTGCGTTTTAACAACATGTTAGTAACATGAGCTTTTGAGGTATCTTTTTCCATGTTTTTGAGGACGAGAAGACCGAATATGAAGTCGATTTTGACCAAAGACGCGGAAATTGAGGTTTTACCAAAGGTTCAGCTCCCAAAATTGGTTTTTTATGAGTCAAAAACCTGGAAAACTGTCTGAAATCACCATCAATTTGTACAATAACATTGGAAAAAGTGTAAACAGGTGAATCAAGACCATTAAATGCCACTACCAATGATCAAAGATAATCTTAAAAAAAAAAAAAAAAACGTACCTATTTCATGTTTTGGGGGCCAAAATTGGTGGAAATCATCAGAAATAGCTATTTCAATCATTCCACATGAAAGAAACAATACATTTAACAGCCAACAAAAATCTCTAGAACTCCAATAGAATAATAAACCCATGTGACAAGGACTTTGCAGCGTTTTTCAACTCAGAAAGCTCGTTCTCACCTCAAATTGAAGAGTTCAACGTGCTGAAGAAAACCCAGAAAGAAAAATGTGAAAAATACCGCATTTTGAGGAGTTTATGACCATTTAAAATTCCAGCATACGTACACACATATGGATACAATTTTGGCGGCAGAGGTCGCCCATTTCGGTCAAACTCCGTAAAATTGCATAGAAATCTCAGTTTCAACCGCTTTCTGACACCTCAACAACGTCATTTTGCCAGTAAACCTAGAAAATGCTGGGACCCATTGACATAGTTTTTGCTGTCAATTAGCCAAATCAAACGCGATCGGGCTCAAAATCAAAGGCATGATCTTCACATCCTTACGGACATTTTGGTACCAACCGTACCAATTTTGGTCCGTTGTTATGGCAGTTATAGTTGAAAAATTGAAAAATTAGATAACCCTTCGTAACTCCCTTACTTGTCCACCTAGAAAGCTCGTTCTCATCTCAAATTGAAGAGTTCAACGTGCTGAAGAAAACCCAGAAAGAAAAATTTGAAAAAGATCGCACTTTGAGGAGTTTATGACCATTTAAAATTCCAGCATACGTACATACATATACGTACGGAGCGACATCAAGTGGAAAAGCGTCTGGAAACTCGTTTCGAGCACTTCGGAACAAGATCCCATTGTCTTCTCGAACAATAATTTTTGACGTATCACCATACTTCCAATCCTGTGTAAATAACAGGAACGTTGAAGTAAAAACAGCGGTATTTAACTAAAAGCATATTCATGGGAGAGATAGAGGTGTGTACTAATGTTGTTCTTCTTAAATTTATATTTTGGAGAGCCTTTCATTCCTTGTTCGCTATCAACTTGTGTATAGAACGTAGCGCCGAGCAATTGAAGCCAAGATATACAGCTGGGATGTAGTAACCATGCTGTTCGAAACTGCTTCAAGTTAGGGATGCCCCAAAAGTATCGATACTTACAAGTATCGATCCCTCGCATTTTATCAGTTTCAACACCTACGACGTGCAAGTACTGTTGAGAGTACCTCTAAGTAACTAAATTGCTGGGAGACCAACCACTTCAACAAATTAAAGAAAGTTGATGTAGAATCAGCTGTCATCCATTTAGTAGGGCCAACAAAATGTTAACCCAACCAAGCAACCAACCAACCAAGTTTTTTGGTTGGATTTTCTTTGTTCTTTCTTGTTTTCTGATGTGATTGTGCCGAATTAACGAAATAATGTCATGCCTTGCCTTGTCTTGACAATAATTTTGAAAAACAAGCGCCCAAACACCAAAAAATTCAAATAAGAAAGAAGTGATTTATTGTATTGCTCATTTTATAATATTATCCTGAAATAATTCTTCGATATGCTGACGATGATGAAGTAAAAACGTGGGATGTGATATACCTAATATTTACTGTCACGCTGATGGAGAGAGAACAAAAACGACATTTCCACCCATTTTTGAAAAAGTATCGATACTTCAAAATATCGTTTTTGAAAGTATCGTATCGATACTTTTAGATGTATCGATACTGTCGTGGTATCCTCCCAGAACCACTCCTCGCAAACTTAAGATCTCGCAAATAAACGCGCAGAAGTGGGGATACGCAGGAGACTCGAAGCCCAACCTGGGTCCCCACCATCCCCTACCAACTAGGGGATGGAGGGAGACGGCTTCCAGGCACATAAATACTCGCCTCCTCCATCTTTTTCCTCATTCTACGCTCTCCTCTAGTCACTGACTACTCTCTCTCTCCTCCTTACCTCGCCTCTCTCCCCTAACCCAAAAGATGCTGTGAATGGTGGTGGTACGCCCATAACCAACAGCCAACTCTACCTAAAAGATCTCGGGTATGGTGGTGGTCCGCCCATAACCTACCGAGCACACATCCAAAAAGATCCTGGTCTTGGTGGTGGTCCGCCCATAACCTTACCAGGCAACGATCCCGAAAAGACTCCGTGAATGGTGGTGGTACACCCATAACCAACGGACACATCCGAGAAGATCCCGGGAAATGGTGGTGGTCCGCCCATAACCAGCCCGGGCACATCCCCCTCGTACCACTCGTGGTGGATGTACGCTCAAACACATTCATCACAGATACGATATATATATATCGATACTTTTGAAGTATCGGACAACCCTACTTCAAGTCGAAAAGTGGAGATTTTCAATGCCATTATGAGAGCCATACTGTGCTATGCAGCCCAGGTGTGGGGAAACAGACAGTACGACTCGGTGGACAGCTTCTATTTGTGAAGAAGTTATTTCACCTGCCTTCTCACACTCCCAACTACATGGTCTATCTGGAGACGGAGCTGGACACGCTGTCGGTATTCACCCTGAGAACGCACTTGAATTATATGTTGAGGGTCATCAAGATGCCGGAATCCCGCCTGCCAAGAACTCTAGCTTCCGAAATGGCTAGGCATTGCGTCGGTTTTGCTAAGCAGTACGCTACTCTCTGTAGCATGTTTGACCTTCCGAGTAACCTGAGATCTCTTGACCACAGAGTCCTCAAGTCGGACATGGATCGGCTGGTCGTGGCGTTCAGGGCTGACAGGAGATTGTCGTTTCGGAGGAGAGTGGAGGTCTCTGGGTCTTTCACCCTGTATCGGGTGCTGGATCCTAGAACCAGGTGTGCTAGTCTGGTCAGGAACAGTGGAGTGCCATTACATGTTGCGAGGTGGGCATTCAAAATCCGCGCGAAGTCTTTGAACCAAAGCCAAACCATATGAAAATGACCGTTTGGATGAATGCTCGCTGTGCAATCTCCATGAGATAGAGAGGATGTATACCATTTTTTCTGCCGCTGCCCAGTGCTGTCTGCATTTCGAGTCGTTGCCTTTGGGACGCCACTCCTTGTCACGCGATGAAGCGATCTCGATTCTGAATGGCCCGGATTGGAATAAACTGGAGCTGTTTTGTCGAACTGCCTGGAGATACCGTGCCTTCCTCGTCAGTGAATTTAATTTTTCATTGTCTTGTTAGTATAAAAGAGCAGAATTCCACAAGAGGCCACGCAGCATTGTAATTCACGTCTCAAGAAGCTTTTACTTTTTATTTCTGATTTATTATTTCTAAAAAACAAAAAAGGCCCTAACTTCTGGCAGACGGATTTCCATGCCGTAATTTTTATTTTATAAGCTATTTGAGTAATACTTTCGAGTAATGTGTGACAATAAACTGTTTTCTTCTTCTTCTTCTTCTTCTTCTTCTTCTACTTCAAGTCCGAGAAAGTCAGTATTTCACCGAGCTCGCTGTTCGTACATCCAATTCTGAACCAGCCAATTACCGCTAGAGTCGCTTCATTGTCCGTTGTGTTGCCCTGGACGACCAGGGACGTTGTTATCTTAAACAACCAGGAGCTGCAAATATGCTACGAGGTCAGCAACCTGGTAAAACTGCCCTGGAAAGTTTTACAACCAGGAACCAATTACGGCAAGTGGGCAGAGGTCTTCAGCAGGACGGTTTTCCATTGTGGAGCCAGAGTACTACTGGCCTATAAGAAGGTCCGGAGACGTAACGTGGCCAGTAACGGTATCCTCCTCGTCTCCGGCAAGATGGGACCATCGCGAGAATACCCGGTCCTAGGGAGGAGGCATTCTCTTGCGTTAATTGTCCACGGTCGTTGATCGCGACGGACAATGGGGGCCTTGTCACAACGGCCGGCAGAGGTTGGCCGGAAACGACGGCGCGATTGAACTTCGGGGGTTCGGAGAGTCGCACAAAAGGTTCCTTGTTGGGAGTTTTGTGAAGGACGAGAGGGTTAATCAGAAGGCGACAATGGGCGGACACGCGAGGAAGAGCGAAATCGTTATACGTGAAGGGATAAAAGGATTATAAGGCGTTGAACAAGTCCTGGGCCGTCGGTGATGGCGTGAACCCCACTAAATACCTGCGGTCTTCTTCAGCGCAGACCGGTTTCACATTGTGGTTACCTACACATTACGTGAAGTCTGATTCCACCAAAAGACAGAGCATTCTTCTTCTGGATGTCTTCACCAATATTACAATGTGGAATAAGTAAAAATAAACCTTTCGCTCACCACCAATTTATTCAGTACAAAGCTTTTCACTCAACTTCTGAGCATCATCAGGTAAGACTCACACAAACACAGATAAAAGTGAAACCTAAAAGCTTTGTACTGAATAAATTGGTGGTAAGCGAAAGGTTTATTTTTGTTGATTCCGCATTGTAATCTTGGTGAAGACGTCCAGATGAAGAATGCTCAGTCTTTGTGAGTTGAATCACATATTACGTGAAGTCTGATTCCACCCAAAGACTGAGCATTCTTCTTCTGGATGTTTTCACCAAGTTATTTATCTAATTATTTATTTATCTACCATAAAAACCACTAATTTCAGTCCATACAAACTAACAATCTACTAGGTACCAACTCCCCCCTCCCTCCGACCAAAAAAAAGGCAAAACTTTCAAGTTATGTAGATGGAACGGAAAATGTATATCTATTATACAGCTTGGCTCTCAGACTGGCTACTTTCATCTGGCATCAACCGATTCTGTCGTCTGGCAGGTCGTTCTGTCTCACAGTGGGGTCAAATACAAAACGCTGCAAAGTCCTTGTCACATGGGTTTATTATTCTACTGGACATACCTACAGAAATGCTGGCTGTTCATTTATTGTTTCTTTCATGTAAAATAATTGAAATAGCTATTTCTGGTGGTTTCCACCAATTTTCGCCCCTAAAACTTGAATTAGGTACGCTCCTTTTTTTCCAAATTATCTTTGATCATTGGTAGTCCCATTTAATCGTCTTAATCCACGTGTTGACACTTTTTTCAGTGTTATTATACAAACTTATGGCGATTTCAGACGATTTCCCAGGTTTTTGACTCATAAAAAAATAAATTTTGGGAGCTGAACATTTGGTAGAACCTCAATTTTCCACTCTGGTCAAAATCGACTTCATGTTCGGTCTTCCCGTCCCCAAAACATGGAAAACGATATCTCAAAGGCTCACGTTACTAACGTGTTGCTAAAACGCAAAAAGTACCTATTTCTACACATATTTTCACTCATAACACCCCTGGGTATATTCCGATCGGGCTGCAAAGTTTCGGGACACAACTAGGGCCCAAATTCGCACACAAGGCATGTGTGCGAAACAATGAATTTTTTAGACCGAAAATGAAGCCGGTACACGTGATACGGCGTACGGACATTGCATTTTTGGAATCTACGCATCTTGAAACGGAAAAGAGAAAATTTTGAGGGGGTGTTATAAAAATTTTTTGCTGAGCGAATAAATAGGTGTATTATTCACAGAATAATAAACCAAAAGGAGGACAAAATTATTTTATGGGCAACTCTTATACGAAATTTCGCGCTGAATCCGCATATACCCTCCTTTACCTAAAATAGCTCCTTGATGCAGTTTTCTTGAGAGAAATAAAAAACCTACAAAAACAACGTTTTTCGACACATTTTCCTACTTTTCTAAGATTAATTTGAAACGATTTTTCCATTAACGGAAAACTTTGAAATTCGATAACTTCCTTATTTTGCTAATTATTTAGCTTTCCCTAGTGACCAATCGACGCAGAATTCAATTGCCTACAACTTTAACCCAAGAAAAAAAAAGAAAAAAAAACCCCGCGTTTCATCTCAATCGAGAACAAAAAAATTCAAGTAGAAGCAGAAAGAAGTAGGAAAATGTGTTGAAAAACGCGGTTTTTCGAGGGTCTTTTTTCTGAAAAGAAAAAAAAACAAATCAAAAACTACCTAAAAGCAAAAAATCACATACAATTTTTTTGAATGACTGGAACCGTATGCCACTGGGCACAAAAAGACAAGATATTGGATGATTTTGGATAATATAGTTATATTTTGATAAATTTTGTAAGCGAAAAATATACTTATTTGGGGGTTATAATAAAAAATATTCAATAAATGGAATTGTGTACCCACTGTGTGTCTGTCTAAATATTGTTTCACTAAATTTCCCCTGCCCCAAAATTTTCTCAAAACATTTTCAAGTAATATCGACCACAAAGTTCATTTTTGATTGTCGCTGGTGTACGTACGTGAACGTCTCCGTCGTCCAGTCCTCCGCACTGCAGTAACACGGGATTCGCTGCGGTCAGTGGCGATATCGAACAACAATTGCAACAATTGTACGTCAGACGATGTAATTTTCACTTCGCACATCGTCTGGTTCTTCATAACAATCAACGGCAGTTTAGTGGTCGACGGTACAAAATGGTCTGACAGCCTTCAGCGAAATCGGGTTCAGTGGCTTTTCCTTCCGCGTAACTTGAAAGATCTTCCTACGAGTCAATGGAATTACGTCCATCTACAGCTGCATGTGAGCGTCCAAGTTGAGTTCAATGAGGAATGAACGTGTCCCGGAATTTGCTGCTGCTGACCTCGGAATCGGATTCTGCAATTCTGGTCTGAAGTCGCCGTTCATTCTCACACAGGCTCCATTTGGGCCCTAGTTGTGCTTCGAAGCTCGGCACCTGGTCGGAATACACCCAGGGGTGTTATGAGTGAAAAATGGGTGAAAAAACAGGAACCATAGAGTGAAGGATTGAGTTTATAACGGCGTTCAAATTCATTTATAGGTCAAAAACCTGTGAAAATTGGGGCAATCATCAGAAATTTGTATAATAATATAGGATGTAGTATTAGCAGGTGAATCAAAACAAACGAAAGACAATTTCACTGATAGTACTAGTTTAATTGAAAAACGCTGCAAATCCCTGCACAACGGTCTATCATTTTGTACAGAATACCCTTCTGTTACAGATCACAGCTCTCTGTATAGATAACCCGTCTATATAATATAATATGTACTATTCTATACATATTATGTAGATCGCAGACCCTCCGTAGGTTAGTACCTAACCCCGTACTCGTTACTAAGTACCTACTTAAATCACGAGTTAAATGTTGCTAAAATAATTCTGTCGATGACAAACAGTAACTAAAACGGCAAGAAGAAACGCAAATAATAAGTTCTGAAGGAAAATTGTTGATGTACAGTGAAATAGATGCCCCTTCTGCGTAGATCACTGTTTTCTGTGAGTCAGTACCTACCCTCGTGGTCAAGAACAATGAACCGTTGTGTAATAACTTGCCAATCAATAATACTTCAACGATTGGTCAAGTTGCAAAAGTACCGATCAACAAAATCCAGCCCCTTCTAGGTAGATGAACCGTTGTGTAATAATTTACCGGTATGTAATGATTTACCGTTGTGTAATAATTTGCCGTTGCGTAATAATTCACCATTGCGTAATAATTTACCCATCAATAATACTTCAACGTTTGATCAAGTTTCACAAGTACCTACCAACAAAATCCAATAGTCCATCACTCATCAAATGAAATAATATCACAGAACAACCAACTCAACTTCATGCACCCATCCTTGATTATAATCAGGTGGTCCCTAGTGATGATATCTGGGCCGGATTTATACCGTTTGATTCACGATCGTGTTGACGAAGCTTTTGGTGCACACGAACGGCTGGACGTACAATGCTCCGGGTGGTCTCAAAAAATTGTTTAGCTCAAGACAAATTTAATACTTAACGTAAAAAAAACCATACCCTTCTATCGAAAGTTTTCGAGCTACGGCGGACTGAAAATTTCAACCCTTCTTTTGAACCCCTTAGAGATGACTGACAGTAACGTCGAGCTCCGAGAACCAACTAGACCCCGAACGGAACCTATAAACCCGAATTTCATCAATTTTGTTTCATGGTAACAAAGAAAAGTGGCCAGTACGGCGAACGGCGGACAGACAGAAATATTTTTATTGCATTTTCGAATTCTACATACCTTGAAACCATCAAATTTTGAGAGGGGGGTTAGAATTATTATTTTTTTTCATGCTCGATTCCAATGGTTCATTATTGAAAATAATAAACCAAAATCGATCGATAAAAAGTGGTCTTGCATAGTGACCTAGATTTCAACCTAGGTAAGACCAAATTTTTTATGTATTATACTTGAGCCCCCTACAACACATTAAAATTACTGAATTATTTGCGAGGTCTGAACCGCGTACACTAAATTTTAATAATTTTTCTTATTCATTTTTTCTTAATTCCACAAGTTATCAATTTTTGAAAGTATTATTTTTATACGTTTACCTCCGAACTACCTACGTCAGTACTGTTAGAACGTAGGTTTTCATGTCACATGAATCAAATAGTGCCATTCTGTCCCTTTTGGCCTGATAAGGGTTGGTAAATACCTTGAGATCTTCTTATATTGCACGAGGGAAAACATTATTACCTAATTACCTGTTAATTAGAGCCCATTAATCACTAACATTGGCAGGGCTGCTAAAATTTGTTGTCATAATAAGGGCAAGATGAACCTTCTGAATAGCCTCCCCTACACACAATTACATTATGATTGTTACTCAGGAGAGAAAGGGAATGAGAAGGACCCACGAGACGGTAAAAACCAAACCACTCAAATGCAGTGACGGGAACTTTCACAATACGTAAGCCACGCTTCGCAGTTTTATAAAGTCAGCGAGAGGGTGGAAAATTACATAAATAATATTCCAGCAAAGGAAGTGGGAAGTGCAAAGGGAGTGGAGAAATGAAACATTGGGCTCCTTCAAATCTCGTGACTCGTGGACTTCCTGCCTCGCCGAGTCATTTTGGCCGATCTGCCAGAATATTCGAGTTTTCTAACGAATATTTCATTTGTTTCGATCATTCGGTTGGTACGCTTTCTTTGTCATTTTCACTGAGCGAACGTTAAAGTTTCCTTCCAGAAATTTTGCTTAGAATGAACACATAGCGAGATATAACATGCAGGGGTGCAGTTCCGTATGTGTCCCCACTTTGAAACCAGTGGAAATCCTTTTGATTTATTATTCTGTGAATAATACACCTATGTATTCGCTCAGCAAAAGATTTTTATACACCCACTCAAAATTTTTTCTTTTCCGTTTTCAAGGTGCGTAGATTCCAAAAACGCTCCAAAGTCCAAAGTCCTTGTCACATGGGTTTATTATTCTATTGGACATACGTACGGAAATTTTGGCTGTTCATTTATTGTTTCTTTCGTGTGCAACTATTGAAATGGCTATTTTTGATGGTTCCACCAGTTTTGGCCCCCAAAAACACGAATTAGGCTCGGCTTTCCCTTTCAACAGATTATTTTTGATCATTGATAGTACCATTTAATTGTCTTGATTCACCTGCTACATACAACTTCTAGTGTTATTATACAAATTTATGGTGATTTCACACAATTTCAAATGTTTTTGACTCATAAAAAATGTATTTCGGGAGCTTAAGCCTAGTTAGCACCTCAATTCTTCACTCTTCGGTCAAAATCAACCACATAAATATTCGGTCTTATCGCCGAAAAACATGGAAAACGACACCTCACAAGCTCATGGTCACTAAAACCTCAAAAATACCTCGAAAACCCCAATTTTGGTATATTATTCTGTGAATAATACACCTATGTATTCGCTCAGCAAAAAATTTTATAACACCCCCTAAAAATTTTTTCTTTTCCGTTTCAAGGTGCGTAGATTCCAAAAATGCAATGTCCGTCCGCCGTATCACGTGTACCGGCCTTCATTTTCGGTTTAAAAAATCGTTATTTCGCATACATGCTCCATTTGCGCCCTAGCCCGAAACTTTTCAGCCAGATCGGAATATACCCAGGGATGTTATGAGTGAAAATGTGTGTAAAAATAGGTACTTTTTGCGTTTTAGCAACATGTTGGTAACATGAGCTTTTAAGGTACCGTTTTTCATGTTTTTGGGGACGAGAAGACCGAATATGAAGTCGATTTTGACCAAAGAATAGAAAATTGAGGTTCTACCAGATGTTCAGCTCCCGAAATTGATTTTTTATGGGTCAAAAACCTGGGAAATCGTCTGAAATCACCATCAATTTGTAGAATAACACTGGAAAAAGTGTCAACAGGTGGATCAAGACGATTAAATGGCACTACCAATGATCAAAGATAGTTATTTAAAAAAAGAAAGAAAAAAAAAGAAAGAAAAGGAGCGTGGTACCTATCTAATTTGTGTTTTAGTGGCCAAAATTAATGGAAACCATCAGAAATAGCTATTTCGATTATTACGCATGCAGCCAACATTTCTGTAGGTATGTCCAATAGAATAATAAACCCATGTGACAAGGACTTTGCAGCGTTTTTTTATTAGTCAAAAACCTGGGAAATTATTACCATACATTTTAGTACTAACAGACGAATCAATACAATTAAATGGCACTATCAATGATGAAATATAATTTGTCAAAAATAGGAGCGTAATACGAATTTTTGGGCTGCAAAATTTGTGGAAACCATAAAAAAAGAAGCTATTTCAATATTGCTCGTGAAAGGAACAAAAGCAAGAAGTCTAATTTCTCAATAATCTATACTCCCCAACTCCAAATAATGACACAGATGAGCATAAGGATTTTCCTAGAGTTGTTCTTTTTGGCTGAGTCAAAATTTTAACGGAGACAGGTACTAGTTTTATTCACACTGGAAGGTATTGCAATACTATGCAGGGTCACTGCTGATTTGGGAGAAACAAACATATTACAGCACATCGCACTTACGTACTTTTTGACAAAAATTCCGAAAACGTATGATTGTGATTTTACACACGATGCCGGTAAGTACAATATTCTTTATTATTGATGTTCCTTGAAAACTGAGGGTTTGGACCTACGCTTTAACTCCAACGTATCATTCCCAGCTGTTGAAATTCCGGTCCACAACAACCCACACAATGGAAAACGCATGCACCTCGGCTCGATCTAATCGCACACCACACAGGTTAGTCCACCCAACTCTTTTATCTCTTCAGGATGTTTGCACTGAAGTGTCTGACTCGCTCTGGGATGCAGGATGTGGTGACTCACGAACTGTAGGAGTCACGAATAGCATACTGAGGCCATGAAGAAACCCACGGGCTCGTATGTCGGCCACCATTTATTGCTGTTCCATTTTAGTGCCATCTAATGGTAGGTATGTTGATATTCAAATGGTTTCATGAAGATGACAGCTTCTATTAATTGTATTTATGGCAGGTACTTAAAAGATAGGTATGGAGGAGCTTCAAATTTCCTCTACCTTCCACATTTGGTTCATTCTGTCCAATTTATTTGATCAGTCTTTTGTGGGCACTATTGTTATTTCGAATCGTTAGTGTCAAATCAATACGTACTTCAAATGTCCAGTCGAATTCAGTAATACCTACACAGACTCATCATTTCATTATATTATGGCAGGTTGAAAATTTCACAAATAAACACCGTTTGACTGCTCTGCCGTGTGAAGGAAGAACGACTCAACTGAAAAATTGTCGAAAATGGGATTTCCACGTAACCTCCCCCTAATTTCAACCCCACCTTTTTGATGGTCAAATTGAAATTCCAAAATTCGACCCAGAAGGTGTTGAAATTGTTAGTTGAATGATGAAATCTGGAAATTGCTTATTTTGAGGAAAAACGTCTCAACTCCGTGTTTTTTTTTTTAGTAAAAACATCTCAACGCCTCGATTGAAACGCCCTAACTTGCGAGTTTTGTTATTTATTTGTTGAGGTTTATTTGTAGCTGAAAACGCCGTTGAGTCGTTTTTCCTCCAAACCGCTGGCTTCAGGATCGCGGTCCAAACCGTTGGACTCAAAGTAGGGATGGGACATCGAAATCGATATTATCGAAACATCGATGTTTTACTTCGATATTCCGATTTTTCGCCATCGATGCCTCACTTTCGATAACATCGATATATCGATGTTATGGTCCGATAGTATCGGCAGAAAACACCCTTCAACCAGCTCTTGCCTCTTGGATCTCCTCTCCACTCTTCCTTGATCCACATGTTACTCCTTCTCCTTACAGGCCATAAAATACTCAAAAGTGCATTCCAACTCTGAATTATATTATAGGTATGTAGGTACCTACTTGATTAGAAAAATAACTCTTCGTCGAGTGAGTGGAGGAAAACAAGTTTCTTCAGATTTTCTGCTTTCAGCCTATTGCGCTGGGGCGTCAAAATGTTGCCAGTTTCAGAAAACAAACGTTCTGAAGGTACACTCGTAGAAACGCGTAGAAGAGGTATATCGATATCGATATCGAAAATATCGATGTTTTGGCTTGATAAAACATCGTTATCGATGCTGTCTACAAAATATCGACATCGATATCGATATTTTCTTTCGATGTCCCATCCCTAACTCAAAGGGGTTTTGAGTTGTTTTACTCCACAAACATTTTAAAAATCAACCATGAATAATCGATATTCGACTCAACTGCAATAAATCGATTGAAAAAACGTGTGTTTGGAGTATTTTTTGACAGCTATCGATCAAGTTGAACATGACTGGACATTTGGAAAAAAAAGGGGGTTGCGGGAATGCCCTGTAGTGAACCTATAGCGAGTTTTTGTTAGAAAACTTCGAGGCTGATTTCTGAAAACTCAATAATTTTGAGTTGAGTCGGCAGTGCTGTAGGAGAAATACGCTGCAAAGTCCTTGTCACAAGGGTTTATTATTCCATTGGACATACCTACCTACAGAGATGTTAGCTGTTTATTTATTGATTCTTTCGTACAAAATAATTGAAATGGCTATCTCTGGTGGTTTCCACCAATTTTGGCCCCCAAAACTCGAATAAAGTAGGTACGCTCCTTTTTTTTAAAATAAATTATCTCTGATCATTGATAGTACCATTTAATCGTCTTGATCCACCTGTTGACACTTTTTCCAGTGTTATTATACAAATTGATGGTGATTTCAGACGATTTCCCAGGTTTTTGACTCATAAAAAATCAATTTCGGGAGCTGAACATCTGGTAGAACCTCAATTTTCTATTCGGTCTTCTCGTCCCCAAAAACATGAAAAACGATACCTTAAAAGCTCATGTTACCAACATGTTGCTACAACGCAAAAAGTACCTATTTTTATACACATTTTCACTCATAACACCCCTGGGTATATTCCGATCGGGCTGAAAAGTTTCGGGACACAACTAGGGCCCAAATGGAGCATGTGTGCGAAAGAACGATTTTTTTAGACCGAAAATGAAGCCTGTACACGTGATACGGCGTACGGCGGACGGACATTGCATTTTTGGAATCTACGCACCTTGAAACGGAAAAGAAAAAATTTTGAGGGGGTGTTATAAAAATTTTTTGCTGAGCGAATACATAGGTGTATTATTCACAGAATAATAAACCAAAATCCACACAACCTATGTCCGACATCCTGTAGGCAAGTGGTAAGTAGTTGTTGGTTTTCAACACGTTGTGCCTGCGCTCTTACTATAAAATCTACCAACAAATGTCGGTCTTCGACTAAAAAATCATTTTAGTTTTACTTATTTCACTGCAGTTTGCTTTGCAACTCTGAATCTCAACAAGTGTTTCAAGTAGATTTTAGATTATCGCACTACCACAGAAAACTACCGAAACATCCAACGAGGGCAATAAACCCACACGACTTCCCACACGAGCTCCTCAGCGGATATCGATATGAATTATTCCCCTTGGTAAGGTACCTATAAGCCATTCACCACAGACGGTCGTAAACATACAAAAAATGTATTGTAGAAGTGAGATTTACACGGTTCTCTATTGAGGAAGATCGCTAAGTGGTAGGAAGCAGACAAACGAGCCTATTTCAAACGGGCCATACGAGTTTTCAATTACAGAAGAGCACGGAATTGAGTCGTAAAAGTTGTACTGTAGAACTCCAACCTACATCGTCTAACCACGCAGCAGTGTAGAAGCTGTAAAGAAGAAACAAAAGGCACCACAGTAATTCCACAAGACATGCGATACGTACACAATAACGGAGATTTCTGGCCAGTATAATCATGAATATCACTCATATTTCAGTTCATAAAACAAAAATTTGTAGTTAACAGACATATTACAGGAGGCCGATTACCGCAGAATTGTGTATTCGAATACAAGTGCCATCCCCCTCCTCTTTACATGCAAACTTGAAAATACTCTTGGTGATATAATGTATGAAATTTGGTGACAGAGGGTAGACATTTAAGGGTAAACAGACTTACAAAAATTTGTGTAAGTTTTTGTTTAAATTTTTTGTCTGTTGATCCCTAAATTTCTACACTCTGTCACCAAATTTCATAAATATATTATATATATATATATATATATATATATATATATATATATATATATATATTGGGAGGATTTTGACCGTTGATCAATAGTTTAGAAAGGTGTTGATCAATTGTTGAGGTGCGGTCGAAATGAAAATTCATACTCCCAACGTTTCAAAGGTTTACGCCTTTATCATCAGGGAATCTACATGAAATAATATAAAAACATTCTGTTAAAACTAGGTACATACGACGAAAAACTAAATTTGAACTAAAAACTATTCACATGATTGACAAAATTGACTTCACTGAAACCTGTTAACACTGCATGCACTAAAAATTACTTACATATTATTAGACATTACTTACTTTTAGTGCATGCAGTGTTAACAGGTTTCAGTGAAGTCAATTTTGTCAATCATGTGAATAGTTTTTATTTCAAATTTGGTTTTTCGTCGTATGTACCTAGTTTTAACAGAATGTTTTTATATTATTTCATGTAGATTCCCTGATGATAAAGCCGTAAACCTTTGAAACGTTGGGAGTATGAATTTTCATTTCGACCGCACCTCAACAATCGATCAACACATATCTAAACTATATATATAAATATAACATCAATTTGTAAATCGAATCGAGGTGGATATAGCTTTTCGCAACACAGAATCTACTTAACTTATGTAAGGGCAGCTTGCGTTACGGTTGAGTCGGTAACTTAGTGAGAGCTAATTGCTAGCGAACAGACCATAAATAAACGGAGTGAACTCTGCTGGCTTACACGTGGAACGTTCAGATTAGAACACCCACAAATCTCGGGGGATTGAGGACACAGCTCAGACTGCGTTAATAGAAGAATCTCGGAAAACATTCCAACTCTTCGTCTTATTAAGAAGCTGGCTTAACCGGAAAAACCTACGTTTGGTTTACTATGATTACGTTTATGGTGTATGTCTTGAGATCTATGGTATACCCATGTGGTGAGGTGGTTACGCGAGTAGTTTTGGTAACCAAGATGTGGTTGTGAATTAGAGGTGAGTAGTTCCCTGAATGAACTACTCTTGAAGAACTAACTCCGCCAACTGAACTGCTCCTCGGCTTAGTTCACTTCACTGAACGTTCGCTCACTAGGACCATAGAGCAAAAGAATCAAGGACCTAGTGTCGAGAGATGGATATTGGATGTAGGAAGGGGGAAATAAAGAACTATCATTTTGTGCATTATGAACCAAGAACTAGTAACTCACTCACGAGGCGATCAAGTTAGTAAGAACTAACTCAATCGAGTTCTTGTAATAATTTTTGTAGGGTTTCCTCAGATTTGGTGTGAAGATCAAACATATTGTTAGATTTATGATCTTGAACACTTTTAGGTCTTCACTATAATCATAGTGAAGACCTAAAATAATCATATAAATTATAGTGAAGACCTAAAAGTGTTCAAGATCATAAATCTAACAACGAGTTCTTGTAGTCCATAGGAACTGTGGATACTGCATGCGTCCAGTGAACGATAGTTCCTTTAGTTCATTAGGAGTCATACAGATGGGGTGAATTAATACTACTTGAGGAGTTTATAGTACCCACGGAACGATAGTTCCTTTACTACACACGAGGCGTTGACTGTATCCGCTGAACGATTAGTAGCTATCGAGATAGGAGTTAGTTCAGATGGGGTGGCTACCACACAAAGTATCCCAGAACGAGAGTTCAAATGAATAAGGAACTAAGTTGGTGTCGCTCAGGAACTAAGTTGGTATTGCATATCTTCGTTCTAGTTCAGCGTTTCCGGAAACTAAAAGGAACTAAAATGAACTACTGAACTAACTCAAAAGAACTACTCCTTTCAAGGAGTGAACTAACTGAACTTGAGTCCCTCGAATGAACTATCACAAAATCACACAGGTGCCCCCGAATTGCAAACCTCTGCAGAATTTTGAAGTACTTTCTCTTAGAATGACACAGGTATATTTACAGAATGACTTTATGTGCATAAATCCTTCGTCTTGCTCAAGAAAATAAGTGATTTGAGACCTATCAGATGAAGTGTTTTATTAATAACACGCTTTTATTAATGACTTCTACACTAGGTAGTTCTTGGCTAGCACCCGCTGTATTCGAAAATTTACCATAAGCAATTAAAAAACGCTGCGAAGTCCTTGTCACATGGGGTTTATTATTCCACAAAAATGTTGGCTGTACATTTATTGTTTGTTTCATGTGAAATAATTGAAATAGCTATTTCTGATGGTTTCCACCAATTTTGGCCCCCAAAACACAAATTAGGTAGGTACGATCTTTTTTTTTTCAAATTAACTTTGATCATTGGTAGTGCCATTTAATCGTCTTGATCCACGTGTTGACACTTTTTCTAGTGTTATTCTACAAACTGATGGTGATTTCAGACGATTTCGCAGGTTTTTGACTCATACAAAATCAATTTTGGGAGCTGAACATCTGGTACAACCTCAATTTTCCACTCCTTGGCCAAAATCGACCTCATATTCGATCTTCTCGTCCCCAAAAACATGGAAAACGATACCTCAAAAGCTCATGTTACTAACATGTTGTTAAAACGCAAAAAGCACCTATTTTTACACACATTTTCACTCATAACATCCCTGGGTATATTCCGATCGGGCTGAAAAGTTTCGGGACACAACTAGGGCCCAAATGGAGCATGTGTGCGAAAGAACGACTTTTTTAGACCGAAAATGAAGCCTGTACACGTGATACGGCGGACGGCGTACGGCGTACGGCGGACGGACATTGCATTTTTGGAATCTACGCACCTTGAAACGGAAAAGAAAAAAGTTTGAGGGGGTGTTATAAAAATTTTTTGCTGAGCGATTACATAGGTGTATTATTCAGAGAATAATAAACCAACAACTAGATCCTTAGCAACATTTGAAAAAACGCTGCAAAGTCCTTGTCACATGGGTTTATTATTCTATTGGAGTTCTAGAGATTTTTTTTGGCTGTTAAATGTATTGTTTCTTTCATGTGGAATGATTGAAATAGCTATTTCTGATGATTTCCACCAATTTTGGCCCCCAAAACATGAAATAGGTACGCCTTTTTTTTCTTTTTTTTAAAGATCATCTTTGATCATTGGTAGTGTCATTTAATGGTCTTGATTCACCTGTTTACACTTTTTCCAATGTTATTGTACACATTGATGGTGATTTCAGACAGTTTTCCAGGTTTTTGACTCATAAAAAACCAATTTTGGGAGCTGAACCTTTGGTAAAACCTCAATTTCCGCGTCTTTGGTCAAAATCGACTTCATATTCGGTCTTCTCGTCCTCAAAAACATGGAAAAAGATACCTCAAAAGCTCATGTTACTAACATGTTGTTAAAACGCAAAAAGTACCTATTTTTATACACATTTTCACTCATAACACCCCTGGGTATATTCCGATCGGGCTGAAAAGTTTCGGGACACAACTAGGGCCCAAATGGAGCATGTGGGCGAAAGAACGACTTTTTTAGACCGAAAATGAAGCCTGTACACGTGATACGGCGGACGGCGTACGGCGTACGGCGGACGGACATTGCATTTTTGGAATCTACGCACCTTGAAACGGAAAAGAAAAAATTTTGAGGGGGTGTTATAAAAATTTTTTGCTGAGCGAATACATAGGTGTATTATTCACAGAATAATAAACCAAAATAACATACAAACTCTAACTTGAATAGACTAAACGCAAAATCCATCATACTTACAAATTCTGAAAAACAGGTTATGTAGGTACTTTCATAATGACTCCCCAGTAGCCATTCATTAAGTTGCAGTAGGTATGTACTAGATTTAAGTTTGTTAAAATTAAGAGATTTGAAAAGTTGGTAAACGTATACGAATAATAAACTATAAATATATTACCGAAACGCGTGCACACAAGCTGAGCAGAGAGACGAGCGTGGATAGGTCAGTGATCTTAGGCTCAAAAAACAAAACAAATTCATTTGCAATACTCCCTGTAAATTTATCTGTATTATATAAAATGTGAAAAATATATATATTATTATATATTATTGAAAAAAAATAGAATGAGGTACAAGTAAGACAACACAACATGGAAATCACATAGGTACCTGCTGGACATGTCATCATGTACCATCAGAACTTGAATCCTGGCCAAATTCATCGTTGTCATTCACGCATCAACTTGATATGTGGCTATCGATTTTAAGAACAGCCGTATTACCTCATTTTTGTGGACCTATCATGTAGAGGAGTTTGAAAGCCAGTAACAATACATTTACCATTCGTACCCCTCAGCATCAGTCTGCGATATAAATCTCCTGTTGTGCTTAGGGCCCCTTTTGGGATTCCTTGGTTCTGCTGTTGAATACAACGAACGAAAACATTGATATTTTGGTTACAATTCTGCTTGAAACTTTAGGTTGAATCTTTGGAAACCTTTGATGTTTTCATTTATCTTTTAAAATGTTCAAAAATTTTTACGATTATTTGCAGTTCAAGTATTGAAAATAGAGCTTAAGCCCTCCTCAGTTAGGATTCAACGAATCTCTTCTCAAGTTTACTAACCAACAATTTTTATTATTTCGAAAAACAATTAAGTCACTCTTCTGCCACTTTAATGAAGGATAAGGCCTTCTAAATCGCCTGAAATACCAAAATGTGAACCCGATCGGTTCGGTAGAGGCCAAATTATAACTGCTCAAAAATGCTGCAAATTATGGTCGAACAACCTAATTGACCTCACGTTTGGAGCGCTGTAACTTTCTGCAACGCTTTTTCAAAAGAGTTGAAAAATAAAAATAAAAAATGAGCAAAATTTCAACTCAATTTTGTAGAAGAATTTGAACAAAAATTTGAAGAACTTGATAGAAAACAATGAAAATTTTTTACGAGGAAAAAAATGTCAGGAACTGAGAAATTTTTTCTTTTTTTAGGTACCTACCTACTGAGAAACCAATGTTTACTGAGAAAAAATGTTTGCACCAAAGCAAAAAGATGTGATATATTCCTCGGAAAACAACCCTGTTGTAAACATTTACCCGCCAAGAAAACCTCCTCAGCCGCAAAAAAAATTGATATCCATTTTGCGGTTGAGGATTTTTATGAAGAAACTTTTTTAACAAAAATCTCCAAATTGTTTATCGGTTGCAGCGTTGCATTTTTTTCGGTCGCAAATTTTAGAATGACCCCCCAGGGCAAAAACATCCATGTTAAAACGAAACCGACTTCAAAAAAGGTGAATAAAACTAAAAAGTAAAGAGTAGTTTTTATGCTGAACAAATGTAGGTACACAATTTATTCAAAGCCAATACAACAATATTTTTGAAGTCGGCGCCAAATTTCAACTACCTATGTATAAAAACCAAGGGATACAATATGAGGGCTGTGTGTTGGGTTTATAGTCGGAATTTGCCGCAGAGTTAAAAATTTTGTTTTATTGGCTTTGAATAAATTATGAACGTTGTTCAGCATAAAAATATGCATCACTTTTTAGTTTTATACACCTTTTTTGAAGCCGGTTTTGTTTTTTGTGAAAAATGTTTGTTATTTTTTTGGCTTTTTAGTGCGATCTTTTAGCGAATTTTCAAAGAAAATGAAGCTATTGCAATGGCTTCGAAATTTAAATAATATAAATTTTTGGAAATTTTCTTCATAGAAATCCGTTTCAGACCATTCTAAAACGATTCCTGAAATTTAACACTTTTTTATATGTATATATATATATATTTATTTATATATGTGTCACTCCAGACGATAACTCTCGATAGAATTGAGATAAACAGCTCAAATTTGCACAAAAAATCTATCTTGGCAATCGAAAGGCTAAGTTCGAAGATGGGCGAAATTGGCCTACTCTAAGGAGGGTTTTGGCGCATTTAAAGTGCGCAAAAATTACCCAAAAATCCCCAAAATGTTATTTTCCAACAAGTGACCCCTCATTTTAAAGGTTTTTGCACGCTGAACACGATGGTGGAATCGGATTTTAGATATCTTGATCCGTTCTCAAATTAGAGCATTTAAAGTGCGCAAAAATTACCTAAAAATCCCCAAAATGTTATTTTCTAACAAGTGACCCCTCATTTTAAAGGTTTTTGCACGCTGAACACGATGGTGGAATCGGATTTTAGATATCTTGATCCGTTCTCAAATTAGAGCATTTAAAGTGCGCAAAAATTACCCAAAAATCCCCAAAATGTTATTTTCCAACAAGTGACCCCTCATTTTAAAGGTTTTTGCACGCTGAACACGATGGTGGAATCGGATTTTAGATATCTTGATCCGTTCTCAAATTAGAGCATTTAAAGTGCGCAAAAATTACCCAAAAATCCCCAAAATGTTATTTTCTAACAAGTGACCCCTCATTTTAAAGGTTTTTGCACGCTGAACACGATAGTGAAATCGGATTTTAGATATCTAAATCCGTTCTTAAATTAGAGCATTTAAAGTGCGCAAAAATTACCCAAAACTAGGATAATCTATAAACTCTTACCCCCACCCCCTTAGAGTGGTCAGATTGAAAAATGTGAGAAGTATTAATTGAAGACGAGAGTTCGAAGCAAAAAAGGGGGAGGCAAACGATTAGTACAACTCCTTGAATTTACCCACAGCGATCAAATAAATAAGCACTTAGTACAATTACGTAATAAACAAACGGTAGAATCAGGATGGACAAAACGTACAAATTAAAATAAATACGAAGAGAATATACATAGAAAACCAAATTTTAGACCGAAGTTTTCCTTTATTCAAAACCATAGCCATTAATTCGAATATTTCTTTGAAAATTCGCTCATTAAGTCATGCTGCATGACTGATTTTTTGGTAATATACTCTACACGCTATCAAGCACTGATACCGTCATTACTGGAGCATCCGCAGTCTCTGGCAGGCTGTTTTCTGTCGTCAAATCGTGCAATGTCTGTCAAAGCACTGGAAATCGAAGAGTATAACTGGCCTAGAACAGGCCGTGTACTACTTTTTTACTTAAAAAACTAGAACGGGACCACCAGGGAATGGTCTTCTTTCATTTGGGGAAAAAAAATTCTTCGTCCCAGTCATTTCGGAATAATCACTAGGTACACAACATTTTTAAAAAAAGAAGAGAAACCGGTCGAATTGAGAACCTCCTCCTTTTGGCGAATTTTCGAAGAAAAGGAAGCTATTGTTCTCGGTCCAAAATTTTTAAAACTCGAATTTCCTAAAGATTTGTATACCAAAATCCGTTTCAGACCATCCTGAATTCACTGCCGAAAGACACCAAAAATTATATGTATATATATATTTATATATTTATATATGTATGTGTCATTCCAGACGATAACTCTAGAAAGAATTGAGATAAAAAGTTCAAATTTGCATGAAAAATCTGTCTTGGCAATCGACAGGCTAAGTTCGTTGATGGGCAGAATCGGGTCACTCTAAGGGGGAGTTTTGGGGAGTTTTAGGGGGGAAAAATTACCCATAAATTCCCGAAATGAAACAGTCTGACAAGTGACACCTCATTTTAAAGGTTTTTGTACGCTGAACACGATGGTGAAATCAGAATTGCGATATCTCATTCCGTTCTCAAACTGGAGCACTTTGAAGATGAAGGAACGTGGTTATTTCTTGAGATGTTCTTCCTGGTTCGTCTGCTCTAATCTGATAACGGAATGGGATATCGCAATTCTGACTTCACCATCGTGTTCAGCGTTGGAAAATCTACAAACCGAGGTGTTACTCGGCAAAAAATGGAACAAAAAATTTGTTATGTATGCCCATATTTGATGCATACCGAATTAACCGAATAGCGTCATACTTGGATACCTATAATTACCCAATAAGTTTAAGGTTGCCCATATTTGAATGGGATATCCCAAACATCACATTTTACATGAAATCAGTTATTTCTTCGAAAATTCGCTCTTATAGCCATGCTGCATGACTGTGGTTTTTTTTTGAAGTAGGTTAAAAACAAACATAACGTGTTGTTCATGTTAATCAAGTTACGATGAATGTGACTGTAACATGCATAGCAGAAGTCAACGTTCTGTACCTAAATCTTCTTCTTATGAAGCCGTCTCCGGCCGAAGGTTGGGTACCGATAATTTACAAAAATTCCACCTCCATGCAACACTATCCGATAGGTACGGTCAACTTATTATTATAATATGATGTGCAACCTGGTGTCAGATGATATGCGACCTCTGTTTAATTGATCCACGGGGTAATGCAATGAATAAATTACAACCCAACCCGTTGAAGAATAACTTTCTCCAGAGTCAACCGCGGGCACGACTCGCCATTTCGAAACGTTGTTTCGCGCAGGGATATCATTTTATTCCACGAAATTTTATAGGATACGACTAGTGATGAGGTAATGTTTGAGATTTGAGTTGGTTACCTACGAAAATCGGCCGGTACAAGCGTTTTTAATATTTCACGAGACAACGTTAAAATTGTTCCCACGAGCACGACCGCGCATGCGTGAAATTTGATGAATGTGTCCAAAACTCCAAACTACCTTCAATAATATTGTTGAGTAATACAGGCGGGGCAGGGGCGGTGATTGCAGATACCTTCACTAATTTGGAGTACCTACAATTGAACCTGTTTTGGTTTATTATTCTGTGAATAATACACCTATGTATTCGCTCAGCAAACAATTTTTATAACACCCCCTCAAAATTTTTTCTTTTCCGTTTCAAGGTGCGTAGATTCCAAAACATGGAAAACGATACCTCAAAAGATCATTTTACTACTGTGTTACTAAAACACAAAAACGCTGCATAGTCCTTGTCACATGGGTTTATTATTCTATTGGAGTTCTAGAGATTCTTGTTGGCTGTTAAATTTATTGTTTCTTTCATGTGAAATGATTGAAATGGCTATTTCTGATGATTTCCACCAATTTTGGCCCCAAAAACATGAAATAGGTACTTTTTTTTTCAGATCATCTTTGATCATTTAATGGTCTTGATTCACCTGTTTACACTTTTTCCAATGTTATTATACACATTGATGGTGATTTCAGACCGTTTTCCAGGTTTTTGACTCATAAAAAACTAATTTTGGGAGCTGAATCTTTGGTAAAACCTCAATTTCCGCGTCTTTGGTCAAAATCAACTTCATATTCGGTGTTCTCGTCCACAAAAACATGGAAAAAGATACCTCAAAAGCTCATGTCACTAACATGTTGCTAAAACGCAAAAAGTACCTATTTTTACACACATTTTCACTCATAACACCCCTGGGTCCGATCGGGCTGAAAAGTTTCGAGACACAACTAGGGCCCAAATGGAGCATGTGTGCGAAAGAACGAATTTTTTAGACCTAAAATGAAGCCGGTACACGTGATACGGCGGACGGACATTGCATTTTTGGAATCTACGCACCTTGAAACGGAAAAGAAAAAATTTTGAGGGGGTGTTATAAACATTTTTTGCTGAGCGAATACATAGGTGTATTATTCACAGAATAATAAACCAAAATGCAATGTCCGTCCGCCGCCCACCGTACGCCGTCCGCCATATCCCGTGTACCAGCTTCATTTTCATTCTAAAAGTCGTTCTTTCGCACAAATGCTCCATTTGGGCCTTAGTTTTGTCCCGAAACTTTGCAGCCCGATCGGAATATACCCAGGGGTGTTATGAGTGAAAATTTGTATAAAAATAGGTAGGTACTTTTTGTGTTTTAGTAACATCTTAGTAACATGAGCTTGTGAGGTATCTTTTTCCATGTTTTTGGCGACGAGAAGACCGAATATGAAGTCGATTTTGACCAAAGAGTGGAAAATTGAGGTTCTACCAAAGGTTCAGCTGCAAAAATTGATTTTTTATGAGGAAAAAACCTGGAAAATCGTCTGAAATCACCATCAATTTGTATAATAACACTAGAAGAAGTGTCAACACGTGGATTAAGACGATTAAATGGCGCTACCAATGATCAAATATAATTTGAAAAAAAAGTACCTATTTCATGTTTTGGGGGCCAAAATTGGTGGAAATCATCAGAAATAGCTATTTCAATCATTGCACATGAAAGAAACAATAAATTTAACAGCCAACAAGAATCTCTTGAACTCCAATAGAATAATAAACCCATGTGACAAGGACTTCGCAGCATATTTCTTTTTACTTAGCTGTGTCATGTCGACGCGGAACACTACACGAAGCAATTGTCTCGTCTCAGCCCAGGTGAAATGTAATCACCTACTCGCCCCATCGAAGTAGCTCGGCTAGGCTCGACTACTCGGCCGAGCTACTCGGTACGTGTAATTAGGACGAGCGACGGAGAGACGTGTACGTCCTTTACCGCTCCGTCGATCGGTTAGTGGAGCCGTAGAGGCAGTGGACGTCTCACCGTCATCCTCTGTAGCTCGTCCGTAAAGGGTTCTTGCTAGTTGGTTACGGACCCTTCACGGACGATGACGGAGGGACGTGCACTGCCTCGACGTCTCCGTTAACCGGCTGACGGGGAGGGGAATGTAGAACACGTCTCTCCGTTGCTCGGTCATAGAGGGCACGTATGTTTCTACGGGGGCATCCTCAAAGGAAAGGCAATGGAGGGTTGTGCTTCCTTAGCCTGTCCGTTAACTATCCGCCATCAGTCAAATGTGTTACGGAGTAATCACGGATCATTGAAGGAAGGGCACGGAAGCATTAAGGATAGTGAAGGGTTGGCTACAGAACATCTTGGGAGGGTCCGCGGATGGTTACAGGGGAATCAAGAGTGGATTACCGTAACTTCAAGGACAATCAATGGAACGTGACTGACGCTCCACAGAAGAATCAACGCTAAGGCCCGTATTTATGAACGCTCCTTGAAGTGAAGGAGACCTCCAGAATCCTCCCTTAATGTAATTGGCATTTATGAACCTCCCTCGACTTGAAGGGAACCTTGAATGTGAAGGGATCCTTGACAAATCGTCAAGGTGACCTTGATATCAATGAGATTGGCATTGTGATAAACCTCCCTTGACTTGAAGGGAACCTTGAATGTGAAGGGATCCTTGACAAATCGTCGAGGTGACCTTGATATCAATGAGATTGGCATTGTGATAAACCTCCCTTGACTTGAAGGGAACCTTGAATGTGAAGGGATCCTTGACAAATCGTCGAGGTGACCTTGATATCAATGAGATTGGCATTGTGATAAACCTCCCTCGACTTGAAGGGAACCTTGAATGTGAAGGGATCCTTGACAAATCGTCAAGGTGACCTTGATATCAATGAGATTGGCATTGTGATAAACCTCCCTTGACTTGAAGGGAACCTTGAATGTGAAGGGATCCTTGACAAATCGTCAAGGTGACCTTGATATCAATGAGATTGGCATTGTGATAAACCTCCCTTGACTTGAAGGGAACCTTGAATGTGAAGGGATCCTTGACAAATCGTCGAGGTGACCTTGATATCAATGAGATTGGCATTGATAAACCTCCCTCGACTTGAAGGGAACCTTGAATGTGAAGGGATCCTTGACAAATCGTCGAGGTGACCTTGATATCAATGAGATTGGCATTGATAAACCTCCCTTGACTTGAAGGGAACCTTGGATGTGAAGGGATCCTTGACAAATCGTCGAGGTGACCTTGATATCAATGAGATTGGCATTGATAAACCTCCCTTGACTTGAAGGGAACCTTGAATCTCAAGGGATCCTTGGTGAAAATCCTTCCTTCAGTCAAGGTTGGTTCGAGGTACCTTGAGACTCCCTTGAAGGTAATAATAATATTATTTAAATAATAATATTCATCAAACATCTGAAAAAAAAAACGTACATCAATACATTGGTGATGCGTGAAGTAAAATGATACTATTATCCCTATAACCCTATAACCTCACTACTTCGTTGTGCAACACATGTGGGAATTGAAATGGCCCATTCGCACATTCGTTCAATGGTTTCATTAGTTAAGGTAATTTTAACTCCTGTAATGTCACTCAAATGTCGCATACTCCTTTTTCCAGTTCGCTCATAAATAAGTACATTCTTGTTATTGGCTAGGTACCTACCTACTTGTACGTGCAGTTAACCAAACAAAAAGAAAAAACGCTGCAAAGTCCTTGCCACATGGGTTTATAATTCTACTGGACATGCGTACAGAATACAGAAATTTTGGCTGTTCATTTATTGCTTTCATGTTCAATAATTGAAATAGCATTTTTGATGGTTTCCACCAATTTTGGCCCCCAAAAGCACGAATTAGGCTGTTTTTTGTTTTGTTTTTTTAACAAATTATTTTTCACAATTATTGATAGTATCATTTAATTGCCTTGATTCACCTGTTGATACTACTTCTAGTGTTATTATACAAATGTTATTATGGAAATTTCAGACGATTTCCTATATTTTTGACTAAAAAATATATTAAAAAAATGAATTTCGGGAGCAACCTTCGTTACAACCTCAATTCTTCACTCTTCGGTCTAAATCATTCGGTCTTCTCGCCCTAAAAAACATGGGATATCTCATGTTCACTAAAACCTCAAAAATCCCTATTTTTACACCCATTTTTCTCCCATAGCACCCCTGGGTGTATTCCGATCGGGCTGCCGAGTTTCGGAGCACAACTAGGACCCAAACTGTGCGGAAGAACGACGTTTTTAGACCAAAATTTAAGGCTGAAACTTCGTTGGAACCTCAATTTTCCACTCACTGGTCAAAATCGACTTCATATTAGGTCTTCTCCTCCCAAAAGCATGGAAAACGATACCTCAAAAGCTCATGTTACTAAAACACAAAACGTACCTATTTGTATACCCAAATCACTCATAACACCCCTGGGTATATTCCGATCGGGCTGCAAAGTTTCGGGACACAACTAGGGCCCAAATGGGGCATGTGTGCGAAAGAACGAATTTTTTAGACCGAAAATTAAGCCGGTACACGTGATACGTCGGACGGACATTGCATTTTTGGAATCTAAGCACCCTGAAACGTAAACGAAAAAATTTTGAGGGGGGTGCTATAAAATTTTTTGCTGAGCAAATACATAGGTGTATTATTCACAGAATAATAAACTAAAACGGCTGTCTTACAGACACCTAGGGATTATACTTAGCTAAATATACATTTATTTCATTTTGGAACACAACATGTCATACTTTGTAGAGTCTGCTCTGGAGTCTAGAACGAAAATAAGAAAAATTTTGAAATACTTACCTGCCTACCTATATAAGATTTTAAAAGTTTCAGAGACTAGGCTGGGAGGTATGCAATGCAAAATCATTACCTATGCACTGGAAAATTACTGCCTACCTACCTACATAATGTTATACAGTTAGTGGAGTTTTTAATGCTAGTTTCAACTACACAGTATTGGTATTTTTCCGAGACTCCTTCATCCACAGCATTAAAAAGAAAACCACACCGCACTTCTTTCGAAACACGTTTGAAAATGGAGTGAGGTTAGGACCGCCTGTTCAGTGAGAACATCAAATCTTTGGTCATCCATTCAGTTCGGATGTGTTCAGTTTAAAGATCTGTTCAGGTCGGAAACTTTCAGTGCTGAACACCACATCCCTACATTATTCCATTTAAAAAACGCTGCAAAGTCCTTGTCACATGGGTTTATTATTCTATTGGAGTCCTAGAGATTTTTGTTGGCTGTTAAATGTATTGTTTCTTTCATGTGGAATGATTGAAATAGCTATTTCTGATGATTTCCACCAATTTTGGCCCCCAAAACATGAAATAGGTACGCTTTTTTTTTTTTTTTTAAAGATCATCTTTGATCATTGGTAGTGGCATTTAATGGTCTTGATTCACCTGTTTACACTTTTTCCAATGTTATTGTACACATTGATGGTGATTTCAGACAGTTTTCCAGGTTTTTGACTCATAAAAAACCAATTTTGGGAGCTGAACCTTTGGTAAAACCTCAATTTCCGCGTCTTTGGTCAAAATCGACTTCATATTCGGTCTTCTCGTCCTCAAAAACATGGAAAAAGATACCTCAAAAGCTCATGTTACTAACATGTTGTTAAAACGCAAAAAGTACCTATTTTCACACACATTTTCACTCATAACTCCCCTGGATATATTCCGATCGAGCTGAAAAGTTTCGGGACACAACTAGGGCCCAAATGGAGCATCTGTGCGAAAGAACGACTTTTTTAGACCGAAAATGAAGCCTGTACACGTGATACGGCGTACGGCGGACGGCGGACGGACATTGCATTTTGGTTTATTATTCTGTGAATAATACACCTATGTATTCGCTCAGCAAAAAATTTTTATAACACCCCCTCAAAATTTTTTCTTTTCCGTTTCAAGGTGCGTAGATTCCAAAAATGCAATGTCCGTCCGCCGTCCGCCGTACGCCGTACGCCGTATCATGCTCCATTTGGGCCCTAGTTGTGTCCCGAAACTTTTCAGCCCGATCGGCATATACCCAGGGGTGTTATGAGTGAAAATGTGTGTAAAAATAGGTACTTTTTGCGTGTTAGCAACATGTTAGTAACATGAGCTTTTGAAGTATCTTTTTCCATGTTTTTGGGAACGAGAAGACCGAATATGAAGTCGATTTTGACCAAAGACGCGGAAATTGAGGTTTTACCAAAGGTTCAGCTCTCAAAATTGGTTTTTTATGAGTCAAAAACCTGGAAAAATGTCTGAAATCACCATCAATGTGTATAATAACATTGGAAAAAGTGTAAACAGGTGAATCAAGACCATTAAATGCCACCACCAATGATCAAAGATGATCTGAAAAAAAAAAAAGAAAAAAGAAAAAAGCGTACCTACCTATTTCATGTTTTGGGGACCAAAATTGGTGGAAATCATTAGAAATAGCTATTTCAATCATTCCACATGAAAGAAACAATACATTTAACAGCCAACAAGAATCTCTTGAACTCCAATAGAATAATAAACCCATGTGACAAGGACTTTGCAGCGTTTTGGAATCTACGAACCTTGAAACGGAAAAGAAAAAATTTTGAGGGGGTGTTATAAAAATTTTTTGCTGAGCGAATACATAGGTGTATTATTCACAGAATAATAAACCAAAAATGTTATTAATATCATGGAAAGCCACCTGAAATAAAAGTCACTACGAATAGCCTGCAAATGACGGTTCCTGGTGTGTTCTTATTGGTTGCCTGTTATCTCTTCCTTGACCTTGATTCGAAAGTGCTCCTCGAGTAAGGCCTCCTTGAAGAATGTTCATAAATATGAAATATTTTCAAGGCAGTGACAGCAGTTAAGGATTCCTTATTCAAGGCTTCCTTGATGTCAAGTGAAGGAGCGGTTCAAGGAGTGATCATAAATACGGGCCTAAGTCACTGAAGGTGTGAAGGAAGGGCACGGAGAGCCAAGGGTGAGCTGGAGAAAATCTAGGGAGAGTTCACGGATATTCACGTGAAAATCATGGATGGGCTACGGGGAAGGCGACGGAGTACGGGATAGTCAAGGGTGGGGCTATGACGATCCGTACAAAGTCACGGTAACACCACGGGCGTGCGACGGAACGTTGAAGGATTAACAACGGAAATCACTACACTTTTAAGGGGATTTTCGGGGTGCTCTCGTGAAGATTTTCCCTAAATAGTACACCACGGAAACCACGGGTGTTTCCGCTGACGATCCTTCAACATAATATAGAGGTTACGGATAAATTTATACAGTGCATCCGTGACCGCATAATATTTACCGATGCACCACTTCTGAGGGTGATTCCGTGAAAAAGTGCATCCGTGAACTATCATCTAGTGCCAATCTACGGGGGCGCGTCCGTTGTTTTTTACCCCCTTTTGTTTTATTATTCTGTAAATAATACACCTATGTATTCGCTTAGCGAAAAACGCTGCAAAGTCCTTGTCACATGGGTTTATTATTCTATTGGACTTACCTACAGAAATGTTGGCTGTTCATTTATTGTTTCTATCATGAGAAATAATTTAAATAGCTATTTCTGATTGTTTCCACCAATTTTGGCCCCTAAAACACAAATTAGGTACGCTCCTTTTTTTTCCCCCAAACTATCTTTGATCATTGGTAGTACCATTTAATGGTCTTGATCCACGTGTTGACACCTTTTCTAGTGTTATTATACAAATTGATGGTGATTTCAGACGGTTTCGCAGGTTTTTTGACTCATAAAATTTCAGACGATTTCCCAGGTTTTTCACTCATAAAAAATCAATTTTGGCAGCTGAACCTTTGGTCGAACTCAATTTTCCACTCTTTGGTCAAAATCGACTTCATATTCGGTCTTCTCGTCCCCAAAAACATGGAAAACGATATCTCAGAAGCTCATGTTACCAACATGTTGCTAAAACGCAAAAAGTACCTATCTTTACACATATTTTCACTCATAACTCCCCTGGATATATTCCGATCGGGCTGAAAAGTTTCGGGACACAACTAGGGCCCAAATGGAGCATGTGTGCGAAAGAACGAATTTTTTAGACCTAAAATGAAGCCTGTACACGTGATACGGCGTACGGCGGACGGACATTGCATTTTGGTTTATTATTCTGTGAATAATACACCTATGTATTCGCTCAGCAAAAAATTTTTATAACACCCCCTCAAAATTTTTTCTTTTCCGTTTCAAGGTGCGTAGATTCCAAAAATGCAATGTCCGTCCGCCGTCCGCCGTATCACGTCTACAGGCTTCATTTTCGGTCTAAAAAAGTCGTTCTTTCGCACACATGCTCCATTTGGGCCCTAGTTGTGTCCCGAAACTTTTCAGCCCGATCGGAATATACCCAGGGGTGTTATGAGTGAGAATGTGTATAAAAATAGGTACTTTTTGTGTTTTAGTAACATGTTAGTAACATGAGCATTTGGGGTGTCGTTTTCCACGTTTTTGGGACGAGAAGACCGAATATGAAGTCGATTTTGACCAAAGACGCGGAAATTGAGGTTTTACCAAAGGTTCAGCTCCCAAAATTGGTTTTTTATGAGTCAAAAACCTGGATAACTGTCTGAAATCACCATCAATGTGTATAATAACATTAGAAAAAGTGTAAACAGGTGAATCAAGACCATTAAATGGCACTACCAATGATCAATGATGATCTGGGGGGGGGGGGGGAAAGTGTACCTATTTCATGTTTTGGGGGCCAAAATTGGTGGAAATCATTAGGAATAGCTAATTCAATCATTCCACATGAAAGAAACAATACATTTAACAGCCAACAAAAATCTCTAGAACTCCAATAGAATAATAAACCCATGTGACAAGGACTTTGCAGCGTTTTTCTTTTCCTCCTCGGTTTCCGCTTCTAAATTTCAAATAATTTTCGTTTTGCAAGTCCAGGAGTAACAGCTCCTGAATCAGTAATAGCTCACCCTTATCCGTTCTAATCCGTACCAGGCGCACTACTTGGTGCGGGACTCAATTCAATTTCTCTTTATTCCACGGTTTGACCGCAGGACTCAACTTACGTGCATCCTTTTTATTATTTCATAACAATCGAATCGAACCAGATTGAGTTGGTAAAACTCAAGTGGGAAGAGCCTTGGCCGACTTGAATATTATGAGGCGTCCAGCTGCGTTTTGCAATCCCATCACGTTTTGGTCGCAGGGTGGCGGTACAGAATATTGCTCGTTGTAACGAAAGTGAATGAAAACCAGTAAAATGTCAGACCGTGACCGATATTAGGTAAAAACACGTATTTTCAAGACTCCGTCATCGACGTTTCCGACTAGAGGTACCTCGGTTTTTCTTTAGAGTATTCGTTGCAGGTTGGTAGGTATTGAATGGCACTCTCAACACATCAATTTGAAAATGGGAAATATCCCAGCTGTGGCCATTTGCAACATAACCCAAACATTGAGTTGGTTGGAACAGTACAAACTGATTTATAAAGTGATTCGAATTAGGACAGCGACATCGATTTAAAAAATCGTTGTTCGGTGTTTTAAACATCGAAGAATATCAACATCGATGTTCTCCACTGTTTTCGCTAATTTTTTCATGTTCCGAAAGTTTAAACACTGGGAGTTCTGGACAGGGTGGTATTTTAATAATAAAAAATATTCAAACAACATAACAACTCATTCAATTTATTCACAAAGTTCCCTGAGGGATTGTTGTGGGGAACAAGAAATAATAGATCTGTCTGGTGTGTGCGAATGGAACGGTATAAATCCGGCCCAGATATCATTGCTAGGGAGCACCTGATTATAATCACGGAGTATGAAATCGAGTTGGTTGATCTGATTTTTCTTTGAAAAAAACCACAGTCATGCAGCATGGCTATAAGAGCGAATTTTCGTAGTTTTCGGCATCTTCCTCCTCCGCCTAAAATTTTCTGAAAATTAATTTTCGGCCAATGTTTTCCCAACTTGATACCATACAAAATTAAAACAGGAGTAGTTTTACACAAAGTAAAATTTGGGGTGGAAGGGGGAGGAGGGGGAAATCAAAAATGTTTTGAATACCAGAAGAGTAGGTAGGTATTGGATACGTAACAAATTTTTTGTTCCATTTTTTGCCGAGTAACACCTCGGTTTGTAGATTTTCCAACGCTGAACACGATGGTGAAGTCAGAATTGCGATATCCCATTCCGTTATCAGATTAGAGCAGACGAACCAGGAAGAACATCTCAAGAAATAACCACGTTCCTTCATCTTCAAAGTGCTCCAGTTTGAGAATGGAATGAGATATCGCAATTCTGATTTCACCATCGTGTTCAGCGTACAAAAACCTTTAAAATGAGGTGTCACTTGTCAGACTGTTTCATTTTGGGAATTTATGGGTAATTTCCCCCCCCCCCACCCTAAAACTCCCCAAAACTCCCCCTTAGAGTGACCCGATTCTGCCCATCTTCGAACTTAGCCTGTCGATTGCCAAGATAGATTTTTCGTGCAAATTTGAACTTTTTATCTCAATTCTTTCGAGAGTTATCGTCTGGAATGACACATACATATATAAATATATAAATATATAAATAGATAAATATATATTGGTGTCTTTCGGCAGTGAATTCAGGATGGTCTCAAACGGATTTTGGTATAAAAATCTTTCGGAAATTCGAGTTTTAAAAATTGTGGACCGAGAACAATAGCTTCCTTTTCTTCGAAAATTCGCTAAAATTATGACCTTTTGGGTTTTGTTGATAGGTACTTTTGTAACTGTAACAAACGTTTTTTCATGTATAACCGCAAATGTAAGTAATTACTGATTGAATTATTCATTCCCCCGAATATTTACTAACTGTAATTCCCAGGCTGGCTCCAGCACTCGATTCAGGGCTCTCCTGGGGGGAGCACGAGGGTAGGTAATTGACCAAAGGTAACAGTGATCTACGCAGGAGGGGCATCGACATAGGTAAAAAATAAACCGTTGTGTAATAATTTGCAGCGTTTTTTAGCGATCTAAGCAGGTAAAAAAATAAACCGCTGTGTAATAATTTGCAGTGTTTTTTTAGCGATATACGCAGGAGAGGCATCTATGCAGGTAAACAAATAAACCGTTGTGTAATAATTTGTTTTTGTTTTTTGTTTTTTGTTTAACGGAATCGTTGACATTGTCGTCCCTAGTTTCGAATGAGCCGTTCCAGATACAAATGTTTCCATGTTCTCACTAGTTCTACACACTGTAAGTCCCTGGAATTCCGTTCCTGAAAACAAGTTTCCTAGAATCTGATACTGAGAAACCTCTCGAGCTGCGGGGAAAACTACCTGTTCAATGATCCAATGAGGTTTAACACAATGCACCTAATTTTAGAAATATCCGTGCTTGGAAACACAGCTGTTCTGCGTACCTACCTATTGTGCTGTACAACGTTGGAGGGAGGATGAAAGCGACAAGTTCCTAAAAACCTTCCTCAGGGAGCCCCATTGAACAATTGCACCCAATTTCAGCTAAAGCTGGAGCCCCTATTTTGACGCCCTTTTTCAAAATCCTTGAAATTTACTAACAAGTTTGCTCGCTCATTTTACAAGTTATAACTGCGTTAATTGGCTTTCATGATTTATTGGCCTTCCAAAAATACCCCTACGAAAGGCATTTTGATATGAAAAATTTTTGACACAATTTAAAATTTTATTTTCGATCAATTCTGACGAATTTTCATGATCGGTTGACGTAGGGGCTATTCCCAACTAATACAGTGAATTTACACTTTTTTTCCAAAACTCAATCACAGCCTGAGAAAAATTGTAAATAGTTTTTAACAAAGGGTCTGCAGGGAAGAAATGGTGGGGGGAGGGGGCAAAAGCCACTTCCTTCGAGCATGTGAGTGTGCAAAATTTCAATTCGATCCGCTACGCCATGTTATGTCTGTGAGGCTGTAGCCCTGGCAAAGAAGAAGAAGAAGAACAGCTAGGAACCTTGAAAAATAGATATGTTCAAACTTCCATAACTCCGACAACTGATGGTCCCGAGGGTTGAAATTTGGTACACGTCCTCAGAGGCCCCTCGAGAATGGGTGTACGAAAAATCAACCGGAGACCGGTAGGGCGGTAAAAACCCCTCCCTACTTGTGTTCTGTCGTGTAAATATATTGTTTGGTTTTCCTGCCGGTTCTTGGCTCCCGCGTCCCTAGATGATGTATTTTTATATGCTTTAGGTACCAATAACAGTACTTTTTCTGCGGTACGACCAAGCGAGTCGATTTTGCGTTGACTCTGTTTCGTTAATCATAGCTCAAGTTAGAAATGACGACCTGTGATATTTTTGACAGTTCAAATTTGATGACAGATTTTTATTACCTAACAAATAACCTCTTGACATTAAGGGTACAGCGGAAAAAGGGTAAGACTCTAAAATACAAAATTGTTCAGGGACACAAAAATAAACTTCAATAACTCATGGTAGGTACCCTATTCAAGTTAAAATTACCATAAATTGTCACCAAAACCATATAACCCCTTTGTTTGAATTTTAGTGTCATGAATAATTTATAACAAAATGTACATGATTTTAAAAAATTATAATTTGAAAGTGTGAAATGAGCTTCAGTTTTGGTCGATCGGGACGTCATGAACAAATTCGTCTTCGCTTTCGTTGACATTTCCACATGGTTTCAAGTTTTCGTAGAAAGTTCGAGACATTGAATTTGGCCACTTTGATGGGGAGTTTTCCATTGTAAAGAGGTTTTAGCTGGGTTGGGGGATTTTCATCTTCTGGGGTACTTCCTTTACGTTTTTTTCCTCTCTTGCTCGTCTTTGGGGTCATCACAGAGCTGAAGTACTCACCTGAGTAAGAATTTTTATGAAACATGAATTTGGGAGAATCTTTTCGAATCTTAAGCACCCTTACAGGTCGCGCAGCAAGAGGGAATTTCTTCGGATATAGAACTTTCAAGAAGTCGGACCAGTTATAAAAAACACTGCAAAGTCCTTGTCACATGGGTTTATTATTCTATTATTTTATTGGTCTACAGAAATGCTGGCTGTTTATTCATTGTTTATTTCATGTAAAATAATTGAAATAGCTATTTCTGGTGGTTTCCACAAAGTTTGGCCCCCAAAACTTGAATTAGGTACTATGCTCGTTTTTTTCAAATTACCTTTGATCATTGATTGTACCATTTAATCGTCTTGATCCACGTGTTGACACTTTTTCTAGTGTTATTATACAAATTGATGGTGATTTCAGACGATTTTCCAGGTTTTTTCGTCATAAAAAATCAATTTTGGCAGCTGAACCTTTGGTAGAACCTCAATTTTCCACTCTTTGGTCAAAATCGACTTCATATTCGGTCTTCTCGTCGCCAAAAACATGGAAAAAGATACCTCACAAGCTCATGTTACTAAGATGTTACTAAAAAACAAAAAGTACCTAAGTATTTTTATACAAATTTTCACTCATAACTCCCCTGGATATATTCCGATCGGGCTGAAAAGTTTCGGGACACAACTAGGGCCCATGTGGAGCATGTGTGCGAATGAACGATTTTTTTAGACCGAAAATGAAGCCTGTACACGTGATACGGCGTACGGCGGACGGACATTGCATTTTGGTTTATTATTCTATGAATAATACACCTATGTATTCGCTCAGCAAAAAATTTTTATAACACCCCCTCAAAAATTTTTCTTTTCCGTTTCAAGGTGTGTAGATTCCAAAAACGCTGCAAAGTCCTTGTCACATGGGTTCTTTCATGCGTAATAATCGAAATAGCTACTTCTGATGGTTTCCATTAATGTTGGCCCCCAAAACACAAATTAGGTACGCTCTTTTTTTTTTCTTTTTTTTTTTTTTTTAACTATCTTTGATCATTGGTAGTACCATTAAATCGTCCTGAACCACGTCTTGACACTTTTTCCAGTGTTATTATACAAACTGATGGTGATTTCAGACGATTTCCCAGGTTTTTCGCTCATAAAAAATCAATTCTGGGAGCTGAACATTTGGTAGAACTCAATTTTCCACTCGTTGGTCAAAATCGACTTCATATTCGGTCTTCTCGTCCCCAAAAACATAGAAAACGATATCTCAGAAGCTCATGTTACTAACATGTTGCTAAAACGTAAAAAGTACCTATTTTTACACACATTTTCACTCATAACACCCCTGGGTATATTCCGATCGGGCTGAAAAGTTTCGGGACACAACTAGGGCCCAAATGGAGCATGTGTGTGAAAGAACGATTTTTTTAGACCGAAAATGAAGCCTGTACACGTGATAAGGCGGACGGCGGACGGCGTACGGCGGACGGCGTACGGCGGACGGACATTGCATTTTTGGAATCTACGCACCTTGAAACGTAAAAGAAAAAAGTTTGAGGGGGTGTTATAAAAATTTTTTGCTGAGCGAATACATAGGTGTATTATTCACAGAATAATAAACCAAAATGCAACGTCCGTCCGCCGTACGCCGTATCACGTGTACAGGCTTCATATTCGGTCTAAAAAATTCGTTCTTTCGCACACATGCTCCACATGGGCCCTAGTTGTGTCCCGAAACTTTTCAGCCCGATCGGAATATACCCAGGGGTGTTATGAGTGAAAATGTGTGTAAAAATAGGTACTTTTTGCGTTTTAGCAACATGTTAGTAACATGAGCTTTTGAGGTATCGTTTTCCATGTTTTTGGGGACGAGAAGATCGAATATGAGGTCGATTTTGGCCAAGGAGTGGAAAATTGAGGTTCTACCAGATGTTCAGCTCCCAAAATTGATTTTTTTTTTAGTCAAAAACCTGGGAAATCGTCTGAAATCACCATCAATTTGTAGAATAACACTGGGAAAAGTGTCAACCACGGATCAAGACGATTAAATGGTACTACCAGTGATCAGAAATTATTTATATTTTTAAAAAACGCTGCAAATCCCTGGACAACGGTTTATTATTTTGTACAGAATACCCTTCTGTTACACATCACAGCTCTCTGTATAGATAACCCGTACATTATATAATATAATATGTACTACTCTATACATATTATGTGAATCGCAATAGTAGTAGCGGTTAGTACCTAACCCCGTACTCGTTACTAGGTACCTACCTGAATTACGAGTTAAATGTTGCTAAAATAATTCTGTCGATGACAAACAGTAGGTACCTAACTAAACCGGCAAAAAGAAACGCAAATAATGAAGTTCTAAAGGAAAATTGTTAATGTGGAGTGAAATAGATGCCCCTTCTGCGTAGATCACTGTTTTCTGTGGTCAATACCTATGATGAACCGTTGTGTAATAACTTGCTCACCAATAATACTTCAACGGTTGTTCAAGTTGCAAAAGTACCGATCAACAAAATCCAGCCCCTTCTTGGTAGATGAACCGTTGTGTAATAATTTAACGTTGCGTAATAATTTACCGTTATGTAATAATTTACCATAGTGTAATAATTTACCCATCAAATATACTTCAAAGTTTGTTCAAGTTTCACAAGTACCTACCAACAAAATCCAATAGTCCATCACTTATCAAATGAAATAATATCGCAGAACAACCAACTCGACTTCTGATTATAATCAGGTGCTTCCTAGTGATGATATCCGGGCCGGATTAATACCGTTTGATTCACGATCGTGTTGACGAAGCTTTTTGGAGCACACGAACGGCTGGACGTACAATGCTCCGGGTGGTCTCAAAAATTGTTTAGCTCAAGACAAATTTAATAACGTAAAAAAAACCATACCCTTCTATCGAAAGTTTTCGAGATACGTCGTTCTGAAAATTTCAACCCCTATTTTGAACCCCTTAGAGATGACTGACAGTAAGGTCGAGCTTCGAGGACCAACTAGACCCCGAACGGAACCTATAACCCGAATTTCATCAATTTTGTTTCATGGTAACTAAGAAAAGTGGCCAGTACGGCGTACGGCGGACAGACAGAAATATTTGTATTGCATTTTCGGATTCTACATACCTTGAAACGTAAACAATCAAATTTTGAGGAGGGGGGGGGGGGTGTAGATTTTTTTTTTTTTTTTTTTTTTCATGCTCGATTCCAATGGTTCATTATTGAAAATAATATACCAAAAATTTCAAAAAACTACCCGGAAGAAGTGTAATGATATTTTTGTGATGTAGATTAGTTCAATCTCTTTAACCTCAAGTACAAACCTAGTTTTTTTATTGGTAAAGTACACAGGTAGGGGAATATGCCGACTTTCTCTCTTCATGGGCTCAGAAAGGGTTTTGAGTTTCGGGGGCGGACAGGATTCGGGGTTGGGTTCTAGAAAGGGCATGTACGAAATTTGACACCATTCCGACAATTAGGGCGCGGTGGACGGAAAAAATACCGCAACTGGCCACTACTAAGCGATTAGCATAAGAAGAAGAGAAGAAGAAGAAAGAAGCATAAGAAGAAGACGTCAACTCGACATTTATTGCAATAAAAATAATCGAAAATATTACAATAAACCCGAATAACATAGTACGGAGCTTTAGCAGTGGTAGAATCTTGAATGAAGGTGGTAAAAACCAAACACAACACACAACCATTGAACGAGTTGATAGGTAGGAACGAAATTTTCCGTTTTATTTGACCTGACTTGTCATAGTATTTTCCTGTTCATCTTCGTACCATTTCCAAATAATCATGAAAATTAACAGTTTGGAACTGGCTGTGCCACCAAAGTCGGATCTCCTGACTTGGATTCTCCAGTTTCACCTCCACATCCTACCATTTGCTATAGTTTAATTACACCTAGGAGAAAGTGCGTATCTCATCGTCAAGGGACTCATCACTTTGCAACAAGATAATAAATTAATACCTATTTAGTTTTGAAAAAATGCACCTACCCCCAATGTTGCTATGAGTAGTTTTACTACCTAATAATATGGTTCATAATTACCTGTATGTTTAATGATGATTACCCTCGACTTTGTAGTTATTTAAGGAAATATTACTTACAATAAATCAGAATAACAAAGTTGCACGTACCTTTAGTAGTGTGTACAATCCGAGAATGAAGGTGGAATCCAGTTCGTAGCATAAACCGCATACACAACCACTGATCAAGGCGGGCCAATCAGTGCACACACGTTATTCATCGGATTGCCCATATCACTTCGCGGTCAATCGGCGGATCATTCCGAGGCGATTCGAAAAAACACACAAAAACACAATAATCTAGTCAAGGAATGATTGTTTAAAGAGGAATTTTGACGAAAAACTACCACAAACCTACCATCCGTCGCGGGTGATCGAGGGACTGACGTGAGGGGTGGCAAGGTGGGGAAGGTGGCGGTGAGGGGAAAGTAGGCACTTAGGTACTTGTAACTTTAATTATTTTCCCCTTTATTTTACCCGACTTATTGTCTTTACCTATTTTTACACTTTTCCAAAAAAATCCACGAAATGATTGAAGTTACCGATCTAAGTGGCACTGGGTCTGCCCGCCAGAGCTTAAACTCTCCAGATTTAGGTTAATACTTGGAATTTTCCATCTATTTTATTGGAATTGGTCATTAATGCGATCTTGAATTTTCCATACACCACCAATGGTTGTATAGTTGGTGTTTTAATCGTTCCAAGTAACTACATCATGTTGTGAACTGATGCCCTCGTGGCACAACCAGTGCCACATAGATAAGTAACTTGTATATTATTTCTTCGATTGTTTGAAGCAGTTAGGAAAAGAAAAACACAATGAAAATTCAGGTAAATGTAAAAAAATAAAATAAATAACTAAATAAATTTTAAAAAATCGAGTGAATACCTACCTTCCCCACCACGCCCAGCCACATCACCTTCCCCACCCTGCCGCCCCACTCTATTAGTCAGTCTGGCCCGATCAACCGCGACGGATGGTAGGTAAGTGGTAGTTTTTATTCCAAATTCATCATAGAAGAATAATTCCTGGACTAAATTGTACTGTGTTATTGTGAGTTTTCTCCTCGAATCGCCTCGGTATCCGCCGATTTAATCGGGAGAAGTGATATGGGCAATTCGAAAACCAACGTGGGTGCGTTGTCGGCCCGCGCCGATGATGATTGTGTTCAGTGCTGCGATTTGGATTACACCACCTTCATTCACCGACCATCCAGTACTAAAGGTACCGTAAAATTTTGCTCTTTAGGTTTATTGTAAGTAATATTTTCTTTATAATTTAAAAAGTCGAGGATCCTCTGGTGGCACACCCCATGCCACGTAGACATGCCTACCTACCTTACCTACACATTTCTTTAATTGTGTGGATAAGTTACGAAACGAAAAATACAATGAGAATTCAGGCAAATGAAAGGGAAAATATTAAGGCTAAATGTAACGACAAGTTAGTGAGATTCTCAGATAAGAGATGGCAGCACCATCGGGGGCAAATTTCCTTGACTCGTCACAGGAGAACGAATCAAGATATTTTGAATCTGAAAACGGATTTGATAAGATATCAACCCATAGATTGGACGAAATTGGTTTAAAAAATTTGCACAATTTTTTTGCGCACTGTTCAAAAAAATTTTTGATTAAATTGCAACTTTTTCAAAAATGTGGCCTTATACAGCAGTGTGCCCATGCATACAGTGTTCAAATCCGTTTTCAGAATTGAGATTGGTCAAAAATTACGATCGTAATCCTTAAGATTGGTGAAACAATAGTATGGCTGACGGGGTGGAGGAGTGCGCTCGAGCGAGGGGGGTAGTTTGGTGAGGTGGTGCCGGCCGCCTGGACCCCTCGTATGAACGTTCTCCGAATTCTCCTACTCAAGGTCGGCATCAAAATCGAGTCTTCCTGATGTTGGTTGGAAAAGAAGTTTTGTCTGTGAACAGGATTGGGTCAAGCCTTGTCTCACGTTTGTGGACTACGAGAAAAGGGGGGCCTAAGTTGGGGGTAGTAGATTTCGTTTTTGTCTTGTAGGGGATGTGACTGATACGCAAAATCCATGTTTTTGACAACGGTGGCCCCCAAAACTTTGGTCAAAATGCGAGAAACCTCAAAATTTTCGCACTTTTTTTGTTTTTCCCCCATTTTGGCCATGATAGAGCGCGTTTTTGACAAAAAGTGTACATTTTGAAACTGAATTAGATTTGCTAGAATACTAGAATAGGCTCGGTAGACTCAATAGTTTCCGAGATACAGCTAAAATACCATACATACCACCACTCTCAAAACCGCGTTGTGAAATCCAATTTTCTTTCTCGTATTTTTCGCTATATCTCCAAAACGTATTGTCACATCCGGAATTTAGTAGTGAAGTATTTCAAAACTCAAATAATTTTAGATTGTATTGCAAGTTGTGTCCCTAAATACATACATACAGACTACATACACACTTTCAAAATAATTTTGTTACTTTTGCGCACTGCAACAATTTTTTATTGTTCACAAAGATTGGCAGGTACCTACAACAGCGCGCCTACATGCATATAGATGTTTCAAAAAATACAAGTCGATAAATCTTTCATATAGGTACCTACGCGAATTTTATGGGACAGCGTGTAAAATCATAGTTCATGAATCTAGTCTTGAAAAATTAAACTGGGTATTTCAAATCTGAGCAGTATCGAAATTAGGGGACATATAGGTACAGATCATCAAACACTTGAAACATTTCTGCTGTTGAATATACTATATTTGCTTTCAAAATAAAGTATTATACTTTGAGGAATTTTCATCCCAAGTCCTGGGTAGGCTCCCGTATTTCCAGCGAACGTGGTATCCTTGGATCAATAATTTCTGGGAGCAGAACATTTTCATAACAATATTTCAACTTTGTTATCATTTTGTCCTCCCAGAATGAGCGATCCCTTTGTATTATCTCGTAATGTAGATCCCTAGGGGTCCACACTACGAAAAAACAACGCTCTCTCATCGTTATTTCCAATTGTCCTTGAATTTGGAAGAAGTAGTCGCTAGTTTTTTTAAGTTTTTTATCTTTACCCAAACAAAAATTTTTAAATTTGTGTCCAGAGTTTTCGCTCCATAGTAATGCACCAAACAGACTCATGAAACCTACTAAACACTATGATCGCAACATTTTCCATGGAAATTGGGTAACGGAGTTACGAAATATGGACGCACGCGTTGTTGTAGAAGTCCATTTTTGTGAAGCAAATTTTTGTTGGAGCAGTGCAATAAAGTTTTGGCACATCAAAAACATCAGGTAGGTACATACTGTTGGCAAAGTAAATCATTCAGATTCATCGACTATAATAGTTATGTAAACACAGTTGCATAAACGTCACCTGATTTCGAAAAAATCAAATCCAAATCAAATCGAAGTGTCGGCTTCTTGGACTTTGGGCAACCTTTTTGGCGAGTTCATAAGAGGAACTATCTAGGTACTCTGTAAGCAGATACCTCGTGACATGGATATATGTGTAGGGGTTATTATTATCTCTATCTCTATCCTTATTATCCTTATTAGCGAATTTTCGAAGAAAAGGAAGCTATTGTTCTCGGTCCAAAATTTTTAAAACTCGAATTTCCGAAAGATTTTTATACCAAAATCCGTTTCAGACCATCCTGAATTCCCTGCCGAAAGACACCAAAAATTATATATATATATATATATATATATATATATATATATATATATATATATATATATATATATATATATATTTATATATATTTATATATTTATATATTTATATATGTATGTGTCATTCCAGACGATAACTCTCGAAAGAATTGAGATAAAAAGTTCAAATTTGCACGAAAAATCTGTCTTGGCAATCGACAGGCTAAGTTCGAAGATGGGCAGAATCGGGTCACCCTAAGGGGGAGTTTTGGGGAGTTTTAGGGGGGGGGAAATTACCCATAAATTCCCAAAATGAAAAAGTCTGACAAGTGACACCTCATTTTAAAGGTTTTTGTACGCTGAACACGATGGTGAAATCAGAATTGCGATATCTCATTCCATTCTCAAACTGGAGCACTTTGAAGATGAAGGAACGTGGTTATTTCTTGAGATGTTCTTCCTGGTTCGTCTGCTCTAATCTGATAACGGAATGGGATATCGCAATTCTGACTTCACCATCGTGTTCAGCGTTGGAAAATCTACAAACCGAGGTGTTACTCGGCAAAAAATGGAACAAAAAATTTGTTACGTACCCAATACCTACTCTTCTGGTATTCAAAACAGTTTTGATTTCCCCCTCCCCCTCCTTCCACCCCAAATTTTACTTTGCGTAAAACTACTCCTGTTTTAATTTTGTATGGTATCAAGTTGGGAAAACATTGGCCGAAAATTAATTTTCAGAAAATTTTAGGCGGAGGAGGAAGATGCCGAAAACTTCGAAAATTCGCTCTTATAGCCATGCTGCATGACTGTGGTTTTTATATTATAAATTCGAATCTTTGTCTGTCTGTGAAACTGTGATTCTTTTCACGGCCAAAAGCATATTATACCTATTTATGTTATCACAATATATGTACAAAAGTAAATAAAAAACGCTGCAAAGTATACTTGTCACATGGGTTTATTATTCTTGCGGACATATAGAACTGTACTCCATCAATATCAAAATGTCAAACAATTTTCTCACCATTTATAAACAATGTGCCATTAATTCGTTTTTCCCGTGTTTTTTTCCGATACATTTAGGTAACAAACATCCCTAATATAGATACCATCTTTGGACCAACCCCCACCTACCCTCCAAATTTGAATCACATTCGACCATTTTTACGGTAATTATGGGCGTTCAACGGTTTTCACTTCAAAACTGCTAAAAAACGCCTCATTTTTGCCAGTTTTTTGTCCATAAAATCGAGCTGAAAAGCTTGCGGGCACCATGTCTGCCCTAGATGAGTATTTGGTGCAAATTTCGACTCAATTGGACCAATTTTGAGGCAGTTATGCGTGACATGGCGGACGGCGACGGACATTGCATGAATCTAGACACCTTGAAACGTGTAAGAAAAAATTTTGAGGGGGTGTTCCAAAAAATTTTTGCTGAACGACTACATAGGTGTATTATTCACAGAATAATAAACCAAAACGATTTATTCATCTTCTAATAGACAATCACACTCTAGGATACCGCACCAAGCCAGTTTCCGAAAATACCAATTTTGGGAAAAAGTGTCTAAAAATGTGAAATTTGAGCCTATTTTGAAAAATATGTGCTTTTAGGAATCACGTATCAAAATTTTAGGGACGTATCGACAAATTTGGGAAAAATCGAAAAAAGACTTATTTTTGGCGATTTTAGCTAAATGGCTGAAGCGATTTTGACGTACTAAACTCCAATCGACGCGCAATTTTATGCTCCTTATTCTAGCATAATTATAGTGAAAATAGTTTTCGAGAAGCGAAAAAGCTGAAAAAGGTCCGAAAATTTCGCAGTTTTTTGGCTCTCAAAAGTTTAGCACAAGCCAGAGTCTGTCGTAAACTCACATTACTCGTATTATGCCCAAATTCGATTAAAATCATTTCCAGCTAGTGCACATTTATTAGGCAGCAAGCACAAGTCCAATTTGACTTGGCTATGACCCAATCCTGCTCACACACAAAACTTCTTTTCCAACCAACATCAGGAAGACTCGATTCCGAGAATGTTCATGCGAGGGGTCCAAGCGGCCGAGGGGTCGAGGCGGCGGGCCCCACCCCACTAAAATGCCCCCCTCTCGCGCACGCACTCCTCCACCCCGTCAGCCCTACTATTGTTTCCAATCTATTGTTTCACCAATCTTAAGGATTACGATCGTAATTGTTGACCGATCGAAATTCTGAAAACGGATTTGTACACTGTATGCATGGGCACACTGCTGTATAAGGCCACATTTTTGAAAAAGTTTCAATTTAATCAACAATTTTTTTGAACAGTGCGCAAAAAAATTGTGCAAATGTTTTAAACCAATTTCGTCCAAACTATGGGTTGATATCTTATCAAATCCGTTTTCAGATTCAAAATATCTTGATTCGTTCTCCTGTGAGGAGTCAAGGAAATTTCCTTCATTTTGGTGCTGCCACGTGGTGGCAGGTTTTTCAACTAAAAGCGTTACATTTAGCCTTAACAGTAACGCAACACATCTGAGGGAGCAAATTTTTCAATAAATTATAACAACACATTAAAGTTTTGTGTTGGTCAAATATTTTCTCGTTATGAAAGATATGGTAATCTGACAAGTCTGTCAGTAGAAGTCCCAGAGATGAGAAGTCTAGGGAGCCCCAGAAACTCAGGGGTGGGCAACAGTAATGCATATCAGATTCACTTTTTACCCGAGAAAATTTACTGGATGATCAAAAAAGTCAGAAATTGTTCAAATTGTAAAATAGACAAAACTATTGAATTAGATCAAAAATGTTTTAAAGTTAATTTACTTATTAGCTAAAACTGCAAGGAGAAATACGATTTTTTAAGAAAAAGTTAGCTGTTAGCTATTAGCTGCTACCAAAGGCTAATTTTTTATAGCTAAAGTTATTAGCTGTATACTTAAGCTAAAAGCTCATTTAGCTATTAGTTAAAATTTTAGTTAGCTGATGCCCAACACTGAACTGTAGTAATAATTGCAGTGTGCTAAAAAATTGTATTATTCATATACTTATTAGAGAGTTTTTGCAGCACCCTCACGCCGAAACGAAACGGAAAACGCGGACAGGGCGACCGAAGTCAGATGCTAACCTTTTTCGGTTCAGTTTTCGTTCAGCTTTGGCGTCTACCAGCTGGTGAAGTCACGCTAACGTTATGTTAACCTCTCTTTCATCCATTTTACTCTGTGGTGAATACAAATCCATGTCCACTCGTGGCGTCAAGTCTGCATTAACCTAGAAAGACGCGAAGAAGCAGCTGTGAATTTCTCTCGGCATTTATTTTCCAAGGAAAACAGAAGAAGGTAGGTAGGGTTATACAGATGTAAGGTTAAAGTACGTTTCGTCATCTCAACACGACGAAAGCTGACACCGTGAGATCCCGATATTTTTCGTCGTCACGGTTCGGTGTCTTAAGTGCTTATGCACAGCACTGTTTTCGTTTCGGCGTGAGGGTGCTGCAAAAACTCTCTATTGACATCGGTGCAGGCAGGTACTCTATTTGCTCACGTTTGATGGTTAGTACGGGGTTTTTGGTTTCGTACGAGTAAAATCGATTGAAGCTAAAAGGCTTTTTTTTTTTCAATCGTAACAGGCCAGCACGAGCGGGGACCCTAACAAAGCCCGATTCAAGACGATTGAGGGTGAAGAGGAGATTGTAGTCCCGTCGCCTGACGGTCCTCTAGACTGGGACGAGGAAACTGCTCTGAGGATAGATCTAGCTGCACTCGTAGCCGTTGAAGCGCTCGAAGAAAAGGTTGCTTCTGCAAGTATGCAGCTCAAGGTACGCCACGCGTCACCATGTTTGTTTGCGATGACGGTTATCTGACTGTCAGAAAATCCGGTCATTCACAGTGATTCTCGGACTCCTTGCTGACTGTCAGAAAGTCAGTGCGAACAAACCGAATTTGAATCTGAGATCAACATTCTTTAAAAATATGAACGTTTTCAATTTGTACTATCAGTATCAATCTGATGTTTCGCGTTTGTTGTGCAGGGTTGGAAAATGCCGAGCAAGGTTACTACCTGTGATATCCCATTTAAACCTGCTTGCGTGGCCTCTGACCCTTCAGTGAACCCAATCGCAGTTGCTAAAGAAAGGCTAAGTAACCTTTTTGAAAACATCGAGAAGAGATACCTCAAACCACCACTTGGCACTAAGTAGGTATTCCAGAGATGCATATTGATCAATGTAGTCGTCGTTAACATCGTTCATGATACATCGTGTTTCTTCAGCATGGGCGATCTGAAACTGAACCAAGCTGCCAACAACACTGCCTCGACCGACGACTCCGACGGCGGCAACCGCGAGTGCAAAGGCCTCGTCGTCTGGAAAGAAGCTCTCCACAAGTCCCAAACGGCTGCCCAACTCTCGATGGTTCAACAGGCCCTCGAAGCCTCTATCGCCTGGGACAAATCCATTATGAAAGCTGTGAGTCCTCTTCAGTCTAATGTCCTGACTGTGGGTAATCGCATGAAGCGCTTTTTCATTTTTACTTTACTTCAGTAGCATTAACTCACTTCTACCTCGACATTCATGTAGAAAAATCCCTAGATTTCATCGATATCAAACTGTTCAAACAACTTCTGCCGTTAAGTACTTTCATAAATTATATTGAACCGCATTGATTTGAAGGGAATATGGTTCAAATTGTTGAACGACTTTCTATTTAATACTAATATCCCAACCATCTCTTCTCTATGAATGTTGAGGTAAAATAACTAAAAAGTATTAGATAGTAATTTCGCACTTAATTCAACTACTAACTACTACGTTTTAATAGTTTGTACGGTGTGGACTTCATAATTATAATATACAGAGTGCCCCAGGATAAAGTACATTTTCACTTGAAGGATAGACTTGCTAAAACAACGTGGCCCTTTTTTGGAAATTGACCCTACAACTTATTTGCAAAAAAAACCATGAACCTTGTTTCACTAAAATGGCGTAACTCCCTCAATTTTCACTGTAAATTCAAAATTGAGAATACCATTGGAAAGCCCGTGAAATTTCTTATCTCCCTGATGCCAAATCAATCATCATTATCAGTTTTTTAAAGCGAATTTATTAAGTGAAAAATTGGGTCAAACTTCATATCTCTAGAATTTAACCAAGCTTGACTTCTTTGATCCGTTTTCCCGCTTTATATACCATAATATGTTAAGTCGTTTGCAAGAACGGCATGAACATCTACATTTTATTAGCTTTCCAAGGAGGATAGTGAAACTGAATTTTGCTGGGCTAATTGGGAGTGGAAATGAAATTTGAATGCAGAAAAACGTGGTGGAAATCGAATGTTTTTGGAAGTTTTATGAACCCCCAAAGAGCTGATGAGGGATATTTTGGCTCCTAGCTTGGTATTTGTGATGACTCGGGTTTTGGGGTAGGTAGGAGTTTTAGAAGAGAGAGAGGAGCGTGAGGGATTGTATTCACGCGGTTTGCACCTTCTTTGATGCGTCTCTAGGATAGGTAAATATCCGCCCGGTTTTCACCTCGCTGGATATTGGGATAGGAGGATATCTGCGCGGTTTGCACCTTCTTGGATGCGCCTCTAGGATAGGAAAATATCCGCCCGGTTTTCACCTCGCTGGATATTGGGATAGGAGGATATACGCGCGGTTTGCACCTCCTTGGATGGGCTTCTAGGATAAGTAAATATCGTCCAGTTTTCACCTCGCCTCGCTGGATATTGGGATAGGAGGATATACGCGCGGTTTGCACCTCCTTGGATATCAGGGTGAGAGGTAAGGAAGATGTTCACCAGGTTTGCACCTCGTTGAATATCCAGAGAATATCCTCGAGGATATCGTCGAGATTGTCCTCGTTGAGTACTGAAGGATGTTCTCGCCCGGTTTTCACCTCGTTGAGAACGTAGAGGGAAGGAGAAGGCTTAGAAGCTGTTGAGGAGGTAAGGTTTATGGGAGGCTCTGGTTCAAGAGAAATGGGATGAATGTCTGAGCTAGGCAAGCTGGGCGCCTTATGAAGGCGCCTCTACCCTCCTCAGGTCCCATCGGAACGACCGTTGGGAGCTGTTAGAGGGAGAGTTGCCTGGGCCATGTCCCTTGCACTACGTAGCTCGACTTCTCCGTTGTTTATTGGTAAAAATCTAAACGTATTTACAGGAGTGGTATAGTATAAGAGTACCACGACAGTATTTTTCACGCTGAATCGAATGTCCACACTCAGACCTCCTCGATAGGCAAATGAGGGATTTTCAAGTCCTTTTTCGTAAGTCCAAGGTTCAAAGGGCACTCTGTGAGATGGCCGGATTTTACATTTTGTTCACAAGACCCAGTGTGGCGACATCTGACCCCACGATATGTCTTCAAGGGCTGCTGCGCCCTTACACCTATGAAAAGGACTTGAAAATCCCTCGGTTGTCTGCGAGGACTTCCGAGAGTAGTGACCATTCGATTCAGCATGAAAAAGGAGTCGAAACCCCTCATCAAGGGCCTTGAAACGACCAGAAACACTCAATTTCCACGGTTTTCTGCATTAAAACTTCATTTTCTCCCCCAATCAGCACAGCAAAATTCAATTTCATTATCTCCGTTGGAAAGCTGATAAAATTTAGATATTTTTGCGGTTCTTGCGAACGACTGCGCTATGGTATTTGGGGTTGGAAAACGGGTCAAAGAAAAGTCGTTCCGTAAAATTCCTGACTTCTGAAGTTTGACCTGATTTTTGTTCACTCTTATTAAACAAACATAGAAGAAATTATGAATCAGGGAGATAGGGAATTCAACAAGTTTTCCAACGGTATCCTCAATTTTGGATTTACAGTGAAAAAAAATTGGCCAATAAGTGGACTAAATAAATTGTAAAGGACAATTTTGTTGCAAGTTAGTATAGTTGTATGTATAATCAATTCTCGAAGCAAATGTACTTTATCCTGGGACACTGTATAGGCAGTAATAATACACAATTTAAATTACGAAGGTATCTAATACTTTACATTTTATTGGGATCCCTGTGGTTTTTACTGAGCTGAGTTGAAAATCTAGAGGTTCAGTCCCTGGGTGGGTTCCTTCTCGCCTGATGGAATACATAGTAAGAATAGCTTCATCAGTATCACATACGTACATCGGCTTTCATGATGGCAGTGTGTCTTCGAAAGAGCAACAAAAGATGGATTGGACCCCAAACCAGCCTCTGAATATGAATTATAGTGCTCAAAATGTAGGCGCTGGACCCGTGAAAGCCGTAATATACGAACTAAATCACTTGCGATCATTCGCGATGAATTGCTACTGATGGTGGTTTTTGATCACCGAACGTTTCATTACCCGGAGTTGTGACATGCTAAAATCAATGATAAACTGTGAGGAGGAGAACCGTATTGTTTACAATGTTTAAAATTATTTCTTAATTAATCGTTCCGGGCTTATTGGTTTCGTAAAATTACATCTACTCCCATTTTCACTGTCAGTTAACAACGCTCAAATCCTTGACTTGTTTTCCGGGTGTAGCATGCCGCTCTCTTTAACAAACCTTCGATTTCGTTGCGCATAACCCTTCGCTAAGCACAGCGGATTTAAGCATGGAATTTGCGTATTAACAGTTCACTTTAATTGTAGTGCATTGATGTTAGAGTTGTTTCCAAAATGAGGCGTCCATTTCACAGAAAGTGTCTTTGCAGAACTGCCAGTTCTGTCATTCTGGAGACAACGAGGACAAACTGCTGTTGTGCGATGGCTGTGACAAGGGTTACCACACGTATTGCTTCAGACCCAAAATGGATAACATTCCCGATGGAGATTGGTAAGAAATTTCGCTTTTCTTTAATTCGTGTGTTTTCATGTTGATAATATCAGTTGTAGGGTTGTCAGTCGCGCGGATTTTTAGATAGAATCCCGCGAGTTCTACCGAATTTTCTTATTTTTTTTCTTCCTCCGGAAAATGGACAATTATAACAGCTAGGAAATGGAGTGGAAGGTAATGAACTGGCGGATAAGCTTGCAAGACAGAGGTTATGGGGCCGGAACCAGTCTTGGGTATTACTAAATGCTCGGTCAGAAGCACATTGATGGAATGGATGAGGGAAGAACACGGGAGGTAATGGGAGAACATCCCGGGACATAATTTCGGGAAAGGTGACAATGTGGGCGCCCTGCAGAAGAGCATTGGAACTACCATGGAGATGTATTTGTGGGGATAGAATTCGCCAATCGATCCACAAACGCAAACAGGACAAAAAGCTCGTAGGTACCACAGATGCAAATCTGTTATCAGAGCCGAACCAAACACAAAACGCACAAAATTTGACGAAAAAAATTGAAAACTGACAACAGAGAACAGAACAGACAAAGAAAATTTGATTCACGAGACAACAAAAACAAATTGGAAGACGAAGAAGCATCTCGTACGGAGATGACAAATTGAATCGAAGGGATCGAATCGATTGTGAAAAGGAACGATTGTGGAGTGGAAATCAGATTCTGGGGACTGGGCCCAAAGTGGGTGTGGCAAACAACATTTTTACTCGACTGAGCATGCAAGGACGGGACACTCTTCTCAGTTGCCATGGGAACACTAGGTCCCTGGCCCTACCTGCAAGGTTCAGGAGCCCAGGTTTCAATTTAGATTGCAGCACATCGATTACTGTCACTTTATTCCGATAACGTGCTTGGTCTATGGAGCTAACACGAAGGAACCACTGTGGATGCTGTACTAGAGAATATTGAATAGCCAGATAAATCTGGCGAGTCGCTGTTAAACCTTGTGGAAAATTCTAGGTACAGTGTAGGGAGGAATATTCAAATGCCAACTGAACAGCGGTTGGAGTTTGTTTTTACTCCTAGTGTTTTTGGGTGCTGGGGCAGTGGCCTCATGAACGCAACGCTCCTGGTTGGATGGTCAGAAAAACACTGTGAACAGCCGGTTGGATAACAGTCGGAAAAGTCCGAGAGTCGTTGGGAACGGCCAAACGCCCTTCTGACAATCAGACAACCATTAGATGGTAGCCCAACGGCCTTATCAGGTGGAATAAACCGGTTCCCGTGAGATCACCGAAGTTAAGAAACCTCGAGCGTGGTTAGTACTTGGATGGGTGACCGCCGTGACACGTGGTGACACGTCCAAGTATGACCCATGTAGCTGTTGGGCGAACCCCTCTCCACTCAAGGGGGCGAGGCAATGAGTAGCCAAGTAAAGAGCGAAATGATCAGATCGAATTCTGATCCTCCATTGGAGGACAGCTGATCACGTCCGCGACGCTGGCAGGGCAGTCGGACGAAAAGCCCCAGCCTGAAATGGCTGTTACTTTACTTTACTTTACTATTAGATGGTCACTGCGAACAAACCTTAAAATGCTGGATTGCTGACCCAAAACAGTAGGAGTGATCTGCATGCTATGAATTCAGGGGGCCTATTCACTAAAATAGATAGTGGAAAGAGATTATCTCTTTTGAAAATCTCCTGGGAGAGATAGTCTTCCCCGGGAGACAGTCTCTTCCAATGTCTCCGGGGTTCATCTATTTTAAAGAATAGCTCCAGTTACCTTGAGAAAGAGATATGGATCCTAATGCATGAAAATCCCATAGTATCCATGAAGTGTTAGGTGTTTGTGCCCGGGAGTTCAATTCCTTAATAATGAACGCATTACCTACCTACCTCAGTCAATACTTGGACGTTTTTACTCATGAATCGGATAAAAGTTTAAATGAAATTGAAAAAAGTCTCAATTATAAACAGAAAAAGTCGAATTAGGGGGCTTAATGCATGTATTATATCTACACCTAATGAACGGCCACTCTTAGGTAGGTAGTTACCTACCTCAACCCGTACTTGGACGTTTTTACTCATGAATAAATAATATGTATATATTTTTAATGAAAATTGAATTACCTTTATGAAATGAAAAAAACACACGATCAAAATTACCGATGTGGTTGCGGATGAACGAGGATATTACACGAGTTATCGCTGTCAAACAAACGAGAAATAGACTCTCTCTTTCGAGGAAAGACACCTAATTAGCTGTCTCTCTGAAAGAGATTGAAAATGCCAAGATGGCCGCCAACTCTTTTAGAAGTTACTGAATAACCCTGTCATGGATACTATACAAATCTCTTCTGCCAAAAGAGAGAGTCTGACCGAAAAGAGATGTTTCTTTCGCTTAGTGAATAGGCCCCCAGTTTGTGTTCTATCAAAATATTCTGTCACTCTGTTTCAGGTATTGCCACCAATGTCTAAACAAAGCGAAGGGGGAAAAGAATTGTATAGTTTGTGGAAAGAAAATCGGTAGGAATCTCCTGGTTTGTGAAGCCTGCCCTGTCGCTTACCACACAGACTGTATGACACCACCTCTTACTAAAGTGAGCTTCTCATTTCGTTCATTGGAGTGACATGATTTTTTCCCCTTTCGACAGTGCACATTTTCTACTTGATATACGAAACAACAGTTGCTAATTAATTTATTTGAATATTTTGACGGTTTTTCAGGTGCCTAGAGGCAAGTGGTACTGTTCCAACTGTGCTTCGAAACATGTCAAAAAGAAGACCACCCGACGTTCTCAGCCGATTAGCTCGCCAACGCCCATAAAATCAGACGAAGTCAACAACTCTATTGAAAATCTGAATGCGTACGTTTAAATTTTGTTACACTCAAATGTTTATTGAAATTTCAAGGGATGAAACTGCCCAGATTTGGAAACTTGGCTTGTCTCCCAAACTTTTTATTCCAATAATAGTTTACCTTGTAGGTATGTATTAGCACTTGGGTAACTCGGTTTTTCGGTTTTGATTATTTTTTGGACCAAATCCACGTCATTCTTGTCCTAACTCGCAATTCCTTCTTTTTTTTAAAATTTTCATAACGTTCAACACGATTTTTGACCCTCAGAAACCCCAATTTGACCCAGTTTTTTCGTGTTGCGAAGTTTCTGGTCTTAAAAATCGATCTTGTCATTGTACCTAATGGGCGATTATCATGTATCCACAAAGAACACTTGGTACTGCTGATTTTCATCTTCCTCCTGCATTCGAAAAAAATCATAAAATCCGATAACAGCTTTATGGATGAACCGAAAACGTGATTTGAAGAAGCGCGTGCGTCGACAGGGCACTTGAAGCGCTGAGATCCTGGAATTTCGGTTCAGATCCGTTCATGTAGGCAACTGACAGGTGACGCTAAACCTTACACCGAATGAAATAGAAAGTAGAGAGTTCCTAGGCGATGCCGTTCCTCAGACGCGTCATGTCTCGGAATAGTGTTCTGCGCATGCACCAAACGGTTGACGTATCTTTCGGTTGATGCATTTGGCCACGTACATCCGTCACCGCCTCTCGATCCCCCGTGAAACCTAACAACTAGACGGTGCGTAAAAGTAACCTGACATGTTGAAAACCGTACATGTTGAAAAGGTACCTACTACTTCCTGCGGTGAAAACGTGATCGCGATGAATATTCTTGTTACGCCAACGTTTTTCGTAACCCAAACACCCGCCTCCCTTTCAAGCCGCTTCTGCTCAGGAGAATCAAGAGGAAAGAGAAGTTGTTATGGAAACACACATCATTGGAGAAGATCATGAAAACTATATGAACCAGAACCCATAGAATCGGATTTTTGTTGGAGAGTGAGCATGAAGAATATTGATTAAACATTTGCTTTAACCAAATTTAGCAACAACAAACAATTCAGTAACTTTCTTCACAAACTTTTCTGATAATCCTAACTCAAGTTGTTTTTCATGTTTTGTACTGGTGTACTGTAAAACATTTCTGTACCTACTGTTTTCTTAACCCGCAGTACTATACACTGTTTTCTTAACATAGAAAATGAAGTGGTTTCAAATGCTCAAGCTTTTTTAGTTTAGACCTACTTTTCACTCATAATAAAACCTAGTTTCACAAATTTATAGCTGGTTTTGCAGTCGCACACACATTCATACCAGTAGCAAAAGAAGAAGCCGACTTTAAACAACTTTAATTTTGGAATAAGTAACTTGACGTTCTTCAAATTTAACAGCTGGTGCGTAGTGGTTTCTTTTTTGTCTGTGTGTAGATTTTTTGACTTTTGAGATGGAAGGGGGTAGAATTCGCGGTAGTTCAACAAACAGTAAGCCCTCTTTCACACGGGGAGCCGCACGGCTCGTGGCTCGCAGTCAGGAGCGTTTTCCGCTCTTGACTCCCACCTTTCACATTTGAGAGCCTTTTGGCTCTCGAGCGCTCAGTCGCTAGTTCCGCCCAGTTGAAGAAGCATGGATCGCATGCGTACTTTGGCCATTTACCTTCTTCATCGTCGACGCCGTCTTTGATGCCAAAAACGCCGAAGTACCAGACGGTGTTGGGTCCATCCTATCAACCAACGGCGGGATGAAGCAGGAGTTTTCGCCACGCTTTATCACCAACTTCGAAAGGATGGCAACAAATTTCGATTACACACGGAATTAATTAACATTTCCTCGTTTACATCCATATTTGAAATCAAAAAGAAAGCAAGAAAGAATTTTGACGTGACGAGAATCCTTCGATGGATAGCGATAAACTGAGGAGCGAGAGCCGTTTTTGCTCCGTGTGAATACTCGCATCCTCCCCTTCGTATTTCATGGAAGAGCCGGAGGCGCGTGGCTCGAAGTGCAGAGCCGTGATCACTCGCGGCTCGCGAGCCCTAAAAGCTCTCTCTCCCCATGTGAAAGCTCCATTGAACTCAATGCATTTCAGTCTCACACGCCTTCCTTCTGCTCGTGAGCGCGAGCCGTGCCGCTCTCCGTGTGAAAGGGGCCTACGGAATATCATGCTCAGTTGTCTCTTGTAACCCATGGCAACGGGTTAGCATCCATGGTGTTCGCCCTAACAGGGGATGCGGTATTGATATGGCCGTATTTCCTAGGAACTCTCTAATGGTGAAGAAACAAAAATGAATAGAAGGAAAGAAAGGCCGCAAAACCGTAACAAAACCTTACTTGTAAGTAACCTTATTCTGGTCATTGTAGTGGTGATGGGGAGAATAACCATTTCCCCTGTGCCGGCCAGCCGATCATAACCCACAGTTATCTGCGCAACATCACGGGCACCAGCAGGCCCCCATTTCCCCGCCTCATTTTTGAAATCTCAACGTTTGATGAAAGTCCGTCAAAATATGACGGAGGCATATTTTCCCGATTCAGTCCTATGATCGTCTGTCTCACATCATAAACTATTGAGAAAAAATTCAAACAGAATTCATGATAATTGCTCATTTTGGTGGCGGCATTTTAGTGGTTTTTGTTGGAATTTGGAGGTTGTGCGTGTGTGTTGGTTCTTTTAGCAACGAGGCCCAGTATTGTGCAAATGTATGTCTACTCTAGTAAACGCTGTGGGTCATTCCATGCTGAACTTCAGTATTATCAAGTGTTTAGTATTAATAATGAATTAATTTTGATATTACTTCAACCCGTTTAAGTAACGAATAAAAATTATGCCTGGTTCAACATATTCTCAACAAGCTGGCTCAGGTAGAGGGAGCGGCCCTTAATTTCCAGGTCAATATCAAAAGGTGGATATGTTCAGCATGGAATGACCCCTTGATGTTGAACTCATGCGAAATCTTGTTTCTGAATGTCTCTATAGTGTTTATGGTGCCAGTAGGACGATAAGCCGGGGTAGAAGGATGAGATGAGTTGAACATGCAGTGGTGTTGTGCAGGGGCGGCGGAGGGACCGGGGAGGAGGAGAGCGCGGGACCAGCCGCTTCTGTGCCGCCACCGCCAGCTCCCAAACCTCGGGAGAAGTCTGGAAAGCGATTCGGCAAAGAAATGGCGGCCTGCAAGCAGATATTGGATGATCTTGAGAGTCACGATGAAGCCTGGCCCTTTCTCCTTGCCGTTAACACCAAACAGTTCCCCACGTACAAGAAAATCATCCGAAGTCCGATGGACCTCCAGACCATCGGAAAAAGGCTTTCCCACAACGAGTAAGTTTCCTTGACATAGTACGTATATTTTACTTAAGTGTCAAGCAAGAAAATGCTGTCAGCAGTCAAAAGCCGACATTGTGGTGGGTTTTTTGTGGTATAGTTAATTGCAATAATTTAGGAAGACAGAAAATACGGTTTCAAGTACTAGTGCTTTCTTGGGAAGTCTCCACTGCTTCTTTTTTAAATGCCTGAGAGACAAGAAGCTCGTTTTGCACTGCATCCTAAAACTTTTCCATCGTAAGGTAAAAGCATCATATAGTGACAGCGTAAGGTAAAAGTATCATATACAGTGACAACATAAGGTAAAAGCATCATATACAGTAACAACGTAAGGTAAAAGCATCATATACAGTGACAACGTAAGGTAAAAGCATCATATACAGTGACAGCGTAAGGTAAAAGTATCATATACAGTGACAACGTAAGGTAAAACCACAGTTAGGTAGTCGACTACCCCAGCAAAGTGAGCAAAATAAGGGTTTGAGCCGTATTAACGCAACTGGTGTGTTAACAGTCAAACTGGGGAAAACATGTGATTTAGGTCATGGAAACGAGGACAATTCGCAACCTCATCTAAAACCAGCTTTTTTCCTCGTTAATTTCGTGATAGTTATGATTATTTTTTTCTAACTTGTTACTGATTAGTTAACCCCTAATAGCCCAAGGAATCAATTTTTATAGACAATTTTTTTCCCTCGTCATTCTACCTTCAAAACAGGTCAAATAACATGGAAATGGTTATTTGTTGTTTGTTAAATTTTAAAATGTTGTTGCTCGAGAGCAACAGGGGGTCACTATGGGATGTAAGGGAACAGATTTTGTTGCTCCACAGCTACACTGGGTGAAGGTTGTTTAAAAAAGTTATATTTATCAACAATTAGACTAGGAATGAATTATATGCCTACCAAATTATATTGAGATCAACAAGTGAATATAGGATTCTAGAAAATAAAAAGTTGGTAACTATAAATATTTGAACTGGATAGGAACAGAATTAGATTTTTACAGTAAAAAATGAAAATCTGATGAAGAGATATAATATCTGTCTACTCACTGGGGATCCCAGGCATAATTTTTTCAATATCTCAGTGCACCAGCTGCCCACTGTGGCTCTCAAGCATCATATTCTCAATATCCCAAAGCACTGGCTGCCCACTGTGGCTCTCGGGCATCATTTGTTCTAAATAACCTAGCTGATTAGAAAACGATCACATCTAATATTCCTTGCATTCTCCCACTCATTTACAGTGTATATAACTAAAGTTACAAAAAATTAGGTCTGAAAAGTTTATAAGAATTGAAACAACTGAACTTACTTCCTCCGTCCTTCAGCCATGATTTCGGCACCAACACAGAAAATGAAGAACCTTATCACATTATCAACAGTTAGGATCCCGCCAGCCTAACAGGAATGCCAACATGCGCTCATCAGTGTTGACAGAAGACGAAGGCGTAGTTTCCAAACAAATAAATTGACCCGCCTTTTTTTTTTAAATTGCCAAAGTTGATGTTGCTATGGAGCACCATTGGGCTATTAGGGGTTAATGAACACTTCGAAGCTTTTTGTTCACTTTTAATTCATGAAATGACAATATTTTCGGGGTGTCGAATTCATGTACAAATATTCAACCCGTTTATCAGTAGTGGGGAGCGTCGACTATCTGGAAATCTACTGATTCAATAGTCGACACCCCACTATTTTCGAACCTGTTCACTATAGCTTACTTGCAAGTACTTATTCATACAATATGAACATACTGTTTCATAGGGATGCGATTCCCGTTGAAATCTGTAACCATTACAATAGTTACAGTAACGGTTTCAATAAACGAAGTTCCATAAACTGTTCCAGAGAAGAAATTCGAATCAGATTTTGGGTTTTGTGATGCGATTTCAGCAGTTACAATGAACTGCTGTTCACAGGAACAGGAAAAGCTGAACAGAAGTTCAAAGTTCCCTAGTTTTTTGTGATAAATAAATAAAGAGGTTTTGGGGAACTGCTCCTGTTAAGCCCGCTCAAAAAAGGTGCTGGCACTCGAAGCCTTTTCACTATAATTTACTCGCAAGTACTTATTCGTACAATATGAACATACTATTTCTTAGGGATGCGACGTTCCCGTTGAAATCTGTAACCATTACAATAGTTACAGTAACGGTTTCAATAAACAAAGTTCCATAAACCGTTCCAGAGAAAAAATTCGAATCAGATTTTGGGTTTTGTGATGCGATTTCAGCAGTTAAATGAACTGCTGTTCACAGGAACAGGAAAAGCTGAACAGAAGTTCAAAGTTCCCCAGTTTTTTGTGATAAATAAATAAAGAGGTTTTGGGGAACTGCTCCTGTTAAGCCCGCTCAAAAAAGGTGCCGGCACTCGAAGCCTTTTCACTATAATTTACTCGCAAGTACTTATTCGTACAATATGAACATACTGTTTCTTAGGGATGCGACGTTCCCGTTGAAATCTGTAACCATTACAATAGTTACAGTAACGGTTTCAATAAACGAAGTTCCATAAACCGTTCCAGAGAAAAAAATTCGAATCAGATTTTGGGTTTTGTGATGCGATTTCAGCAGTTACAATGAACTGCTGTTCACAGGAACAGGGAAAGCTGAACAGAAGTTCAAAGTTCCCCGGTTTTTTTGTGATAAATAAATAAAGAGGTTTTGGGGAACTGCTCCTGGTAAGCCCGTCAAAAAAGGTGCCGGCACTCGAAGCATACTTTGTTGGGGACCCAAAATACAGTCTAGCTCTAAGCCGACAGTTGAGGTAGGTTCAAATAACAAAGGATTTGTGTATTGTAATGTAATCGTCAATAACTACTGTATCGACAACACAAAATGGATACTAGAGTAAATAGTGCATGGATACTATATCAAAACCTCCAGTGCTCGATGCTGCATCTTGCCAGATGGATACTGCACAACTTTTCCCATTACATTTCCTCCATGTCAAAATTCGACACGCCCAGTCTTTAGTACCAACAGCATTGATCAGAGGTTGGGTTGGTGGGTCTTAGGCATCAAGGAATATTCGGAGACTGGAGAAGGAACTCAGAGGCTGGTGCTAGGGATAAAGGTTAGGCTTGGGTTGGTTACCTACTATCAGGAACACTTCATTCAGATGTGACAGGATGGAACAGCGAGGGTAATAATAAAGTCGATTGCTCCTTATCCCCCTGGTTAGTTCCCTGTTCAAGGTGTTCCTGAATGTGACTGAGTGTCAGATACGAGGGTGGATCAAATAAACGGGACTTTTTTAAATTTTATTCGCTAGAAAATAAAAACCAGGTATATGACACTTTTCTACATAGTCTCCTGCTTTCGTGACGCACTTTTCCCAGCGAGTAGGAAGTTTTTTAATCCCAGCATCAAAAAACGATGAAGGTTGCGTCTGAAGCCAATTGCGCACGAACCCCTCGACCCCCTCATCATCCTCGAATCGTTGTCCGCCTAGCGCTTCTTTAAGCGGCCCAAACAAGTGAAAATCACTAGGCGATAGGTCAGGGCTGTAGGAAGGATGATCAAGTGGAGTCCAATGCATTTCTTCCAATTTTTGAACAGTTGGAGCTGCAGTATGGGGCCTTGCATTGTCGTGGAGGAGGATGACGTCACGAATTGGTTGATTTCGTCTTGTTGCGATATGCAGCCCTCACCTGAGTCAGCAGCTCACAATAGTAGACAGCATTGATTGTTCTTCCCTCATGCAGAAAATCAATGAGGAAAACGCCTCGATAGTCGAAAAAAACAGTTGCAAGGACCTTGCCAGCAGACAGTCGAGTTTTCGCTTTCACTGGGCTGTCTCCCTCTTCCTCCGCCACTCCATACTGGCTTGCTTCGATTCGGGTGTGGAATGATGGACCCATGTTTCGTCGCAGGTGACGATGCTAGCCAAAAATGCTTCCCCTTCTTCCTCAAACCTTGCAAAAAGACTCTGACAGACCTCCAAACGTCTCAACTTCTGATCTGCAGTCAAAAGGCGAGGGACCCATCTGGCACACGCTTTACGGAATCCTAGGTGCTCTGTAATGATCGTTTGGCAGCTCCCATAACTTATCCCTACCTGCTCAGCAATTCCGGGAGACAGTCTCACGTCGATCACCTTCAAGAATGTCACGAACCGCTTGAATGTTCTCATCCGTAAAGTAATGCTGCTCCGGGGACGACGATCGTGTTCCTCATTTCTACTTGTTCTCTTCCCTCCTGAAACTCTTTGTGCCAGGCAAACACACGGGTCTTAGAGAGGGTTTGGTCCCCGAACTGGGCAGTCAACCTTTGAAAAATTTCCGAAGGTTTAATGAACCTGTCCAAACAATCTCGAAGTGACGGCCTGCTTCTGTAAACCGTCGGCGCTCAGAGGTCAAAGTCCCGTTTATATATTATCCACCCTCGTACTTTCTGATTGTCACGTTTGAAAGAACCTCATACACTGCGGTGCCTGTGACTAAGTATCAGATTGATACATTCTAACCCATCCCTAACCTTGTACCTTTGACAAGTTTGATGGATTTAGTTGTCGATGACAGAAGTCCATCTGCGTCGCTGTATATGATGAAGAAAAACCCCACGTTTTCCTTTTTAAATTATTTTTCACTTTTTAGTCCATTCAAAAATATGTGGTTTTTAAAAACGTTTTCGAACTCAAATAATTTTTCCTCCACATCTCCACTATCAGTACGGAGATGCGGTGTTCTATCAAGTTGCTCCTGCGGTGTGTTACAATTCCCGTTTTTCCCGTTCGTTACAGATACAAATCTCGTGAGGATTTCGTCTCAGACGTCCGGCTCATATTCGACAACTGCGAAACCTTCAACGAGGACAACTCCCCAGTCGGAAAGGCCGGCCACACCCTGCGACTCTTCTTCGAAACTCGGTGGGCGGAGCTGACCAGTGCCAAACCGTCAGCCGTCTAATACTCCACCCACTTCTCTCCCCAGTAATACCCCTCCCACCCCCCCACCCTTTCTACAAATTTGTGATATTCGATGTATAGATTTTTTAATAAAATTAACAAACATAAAAACAAATAATACTAAAATAGTTTAAGTCACTTTGATTGTTGCCCACAAATGTGTCTTTGATATTTGAATTTAATAAAATTAAGACTCCATGTTCGCCAATCAGCAGCTTCAGCTTTGTTTTGTTCAACAAAATATCGCTCTCCGTTTCTTCACCAATTTGAACTCTTCAAAATCAATTTCTTACAATAATTTCATCAAAATGTGCATTGATCATCTATGCATAGTTGTGACATGGTTGACAAATTTGTTGTTGTGACCTAATCGTTAGCGGTATTGTAATTACCAATTAAGCAATAAATAGCGCAACAACAAAAATATATCAAGCTAAACGTAAAGATATACATCAAGGAAATTTTGTTGAAATTCCTTTTCTCCTGCAAATTAAGATGTTCAGACTGGTGGAAACGGTATCGACTTGTTCAAGATTATTTTTCAATCTGTATATTTGCATGTTCAAAAATGTATCCCAGTTGTTCACCATTTTTCATCCCGTTCTGTAAATGGAAAATGAAAACATCTTCAAGAAGTTAAATTACTTTTGCAGTTAACAATTTTGGCATAACAGGCGTAAATAAATTGTCAGGTTTTTCAAAGCTGCGTGTCATTCGTATATTTCATCTCAGTGTTTTTCATACAAAAGAAATCCGAAATTTTTCATACAAAAGAAAATTAAAGAACTTCGTTTTACTTTCTCAGTAATTTTTAGACGATGGAAACTTTTTTCGATAAATAAATGTTGTTGTTGTGTCTTATAGAACACGAATCCATTCCGTTACTAGTATAATTATATTCGTACAATCTTGATGAGCAAATTTAACTTTTTTTTCTGCCCGTTTCCCGCCTAAACTCGGGACGTGTGGAATTTTTTTGAAATTCGTTAGACTGCGTTTTATTCGTTGCATTTTCTTCGTTCGGAATAACGAAATCGTCCAAGACGGTTTCGAACGGCGTAAATGTTGCCGTTTCATGTCAAATCGACGTTTGAATCAAACATCTTATTGATCTAGTGAATAGTTGAATATGTACATAATTTATTTATTTTTTAAAGTAATAAGAACTGAATTAGTTTAGTACTCCTCACTAAATATATTTATTACTTTTATATTTGCTTTTATAGTCAAGAAGGGAACCGAGCACGTTTCTTCATTTGTTTCACTTT